>CAWUFW010004053.1:0-1200000 GCA_963921515.1 Calotriton arnoldi
CTAAGGGGTCATTAGCATGGCGGGCGGACTTTGTCCGCCCGCCATACCCCCAGGAAATGGGACCGCCCGCAATGCATGCGGTGGTCCCGCACATCCCATTAGGATGCGCCCGCCACACTGGCCGGCGCATCCCGCATTTCTAACATTGCGGCGGGCAGTGCTGAAAGCACCGCCCGCCGCAATGCCAGAAATGCAAGTTGTGCATTTGACAGTACAACGTGACAGGCACCGCGCGGTGCCTGCCACGTTGTACTGTCAAATGCAGAGGGTACCATAGGTATCCCCCATGTGCACCCCCACCCCCAGAATCCCTGGGGGGCCGCTATGGGCCCCCAATGTTGAGAACCGCATGGCTTTCCGTGGCGGCAACGCATGTCCCCGCATGTATTCTAATATGGATGGCGGTGTCTACCAGACACTGCCACCATATTAACAGCTTTTCCGCCCGGTCGACTCATCGACCGGGCGGAAAACCGGCAGACGGACTTTCCGTCTGCCGGGGTCCCCCCCGCCATGGTAATGTGGCGGGGGGAAATTTGCATGCGGACGGGGAAATATGTTGGGCGGATCGCCACCGCCATGCGGGCGGTGGCGATCTGCCCGACATACTAATGGGCCCCTAAATATTTAGAATAACAAAAAATAATAATAAGCATTTATTTCAAATAATAATACAAAAAAATAAGTATAAATATTTTGAAAAGTATAATTTACATATTTTTAATAACTCTAAATTCAATGGGGCCAATTATAATATCGGTAGGACCGTCGGTGTCTTTAGTACTGAGATCTGTACAAGCGGTCAGACAGATCCACATTAGGCTGCAGCCGGTCCGTGGAATTGCAAAAAGGATGAACCGAGCAACATCTTCCAATATCCTCAAGGAGCCCGATGTTCGGTCGGATTGCATTCCACCACAATGGATTACGATGCAACATTCCTCCAACCATTTCACGTAGCGTATTCTGAATTTAAAAAGCTGGTAGAAAGTTTTTTGTTTGGGTCACGATCAGGGGCTCTGCCACCCATAGACCTACGCAATGGTGAAATCCTTCCATTGTGCACCACCTAAACAAACTTGCATGCCGTGCCTGCCATGGGCTGCAGGGATGTTTAAAAACATGCCTCTTAGGATTTAAGCTTGTGATGCAGGCCTTTTCCAGGCTGCAGCACAAGCCTTTATAAAATAGACATGTTTACAAATGACTCAAAGGCAGTCGGATCTCAAATTTGGTGGGTGGGACTACTGACTACCTGTCAGTCGGTCACATTCTTTCCACAATGGCGGTAGTACAGTCTTCCAAATGCAATCCTAATCCGAACAAATGTTAGTTACATTCCAAAAGCAGAACACAATAAAAAAATACACTAAAAAAATAAAATAATTTGTAAAAAATCAAAAGAATATTAATAAATGTATTATTACTTCAAAAAATGTATACCCTTTAGTTATAGAAAGTACAGGACAAACATCTCAAGTAAAGTATTCAAATAATATAATGTACACATGTTTTTTAAATTTAAATATATGAACATATTAATAACAATTAATAATTTAACACACTATTTCGAATTATTCACATACATACCAATAAAGAATAGAATAATGAATCAGACCAAAACTAATATATATAATTAAGATAATATTCTGTGCTCTTTTGATAAATGTCAGTTAAACACTATTTATTAATGATTAAGTATATAAATTAAATTATAAAAAATTAACTTAATTTCCTTTATTCATACAAATGCCAAAAGTCACACCAATGATATCAAATAAACATTATCTCAAGTACATATTAAGCATAAATGTTTAACATTTCATTATTTATTATAGATTAACATTCTATTTAATGATTAAAAATACATCCATTCACAGGGTTTAAACATACAAATCTGACAAACCAGAAATAACATATTGTATTACTGAATAAACTGAATTAATTGTCAAATTAATATTAATAAACAACAAATAATAATTATTTAATTACAAATATTTTACTACACATCATATACCACTGCACAACAGAAACCACTCAGCTATAACATAGGGGTCTAGTAGGATGGCGGAAGGATGTCCGCCGCCGGCTGGCGGTGGGACCCGCCGGCACGGCAGCGGCCATCCGTCTGCGAATGAACCCAGGAAAACTGCCAGTCGCATTAGCATTGCGGTGATGACCGCGGCGGTGATAAATCCCACCCACAACTTTTCCGCCGGTAGAAGTACTCACACTTGCCTGCTGGGCAGAGCTGGACAGTGAAAAAAGAAACGGTGCAGGGCCAGCCTACGCCTACCAAATTATGATGCCGGCGGAAGCCAGCCTTTTCCCTGCGTTGGAACCGCCATTGAAAGGCTGGCAGAGGCAGGTTCCGGGGGCCCATTGCGGGCCCCCAATATGTTGGGGGGGGTGAGTGCACTGGGGGGGCACCCATGGTACCCCTATACCCCCTACATGTCCCTCTACCAGGTGGCAGCGACTGTGCAGTGCATGCCACACAGTGCAAGGAAATGCAGGACATGGTCCTTTTGACATCGCGACGGTGCTGCTGGCAGCAACAACCGCCGCAATGTTAATGGCCGTGAACGTAGCGCCGCGGTCTGATTTGGACTGCGGAAAATACTAATTGGACCGGCGGTTATGCCGTGGCCCTTGCGGGTGGTCTTTTCCCGCTACCATGCCGATCAGGGTGATTATCCGACCGCCATCCTAATGACCCCCATAGTGCTAAAATTGTATTTACAATTGACTTACATCTTTCTCAAATAAAGAAGTAATAATAACCAAAACCTAATAATTAATTATAATTCATTAATTTCCTTCACTGTCTATACACCAACAAAACATATGCTGCTCCATAATCTTACATCAGAAAAGACATCGAATTATAGAATCAACAATTAATTATTAGTTATATTTCTAAAATATTATATATTAATTGTTTGCAGATGAATTATATTTTATTTAATTACCACCATAAATGCTTATGAAAGGCATAACAAATAGGGTATTCTAAAGTAACAAAAATAAAAAATGTATTTTCAAAAATTAATAACATTTTAAAAACAATAATAAAAGAGATCCAAATTAAACAAACATTTTATAACAAATAAAATAAGCTAACAGATTAAAAAAGAAAGAACCAATTTAAATAGAATATTCTTAACTTTGATATTTCTGTAAAATATAGTAATAAATTCAATAATACTAACAACTGTATTACTTACCTCAAAATCAATATTCTTGATTCGGATAATGTTGGACACCTTATATCTGTGTGAGAATATTGCATACACAATATTTATGCATGGCAGTATTTAATGTAAAAACTTTTTTCTGAAAAACAAGATCTACTGACTGCCTCGTTTGTACTGAAGCATACATCTGACAAAGTCCGTGTGTTGCTGTACCTTGACCTCTGTCTCCTGCAACACCACCAGGAGCCCTGGCTTATGACCACAACACAGTACAAGGCCCCTGAGGAGAAGCATCAGTTGTGCCACTAACTGAGATGCAATTTGGTATGAGAATGCTGTATCAGTTTCCTCTGAACAGGTACTCTGGACAGACAGAAAGTAATCCGTGAGAGGAAATTTGATGAGAAACTCAGCATCCTTCAAGCGCTGTTGGGTGAAACAATGCAAGTGGTTAACGGGCATGATCATTTGCCTGACTACGGCACATAACACTTCACCAACACCCCCACACATATATAACTTCTCCTCACCATGATCAATATAATCCCTTATTACAAGGAGAAATAAGAGAAAATTGTTTTTTTCTTAAAGCAAAGACATTTATAGAAAGGATTAAGGCTGGATGCTGATTTGATGCGCAGTTGTGTCAGGCACAGTCACATGCAATGATAACGACAATCAAATCCACATGTGATGTGCCACTCACTGGCCAGCACGAAATATTAAAGGATAATGGAAATTTTAACAAGGCACTTGCCTCCTTAAATATGCCGGAACATTCTTCCACAAAACAGGCGCTTCAAAAGATTGCACAGGTCATTTACAAGATGACAACTGTGAAGGCCCCGGAAGACAACAGTTTTCCAATTGAATTCTACAAAATAACTTAACATCATAATGTCTTTTTTTAATTAAACTGATACTGTGTATATCCAGCATCACAGCTCCTCTCGTGTTATTCGGTAGGGGGCTTATTTCATTATTTTGATGACTGTCAAAATATTGATTTCAAAAATATAGATTGAAATAATATAGTTTAAAAAATATAGAATGCAAAAATATTAATTACCTATACTTTAACAGGTCAGTACCAAAAAATTGTGAATAAAATGAATCGAAGTTAAAAAGAGAGTTATACAAAATATATAGATATATATATAATAAAATATATATATATATATATATATATATATATATATATATATATATTTGTGTGTAAAATCAATTGTATATATTAAATTCTAAAATTACTTATTGCTTAAAAAGTAAATGTAATATACATTTTAAGAAATATACCAAATAAACTTAATAAAAAAGTTATTCAAACATACATAATAAACAAATATATAGATATTTACTTTAAAATTTTTTTAATAGATTGGTTTGATACTTTTAAAATTATATAAAAATGTAAACACACACATATATATATGTATATATATGTGTATATATTTATATATAGCAATAACATAAAATCGAAAAAAATGAAACATTTTTATTAAAAATCAAAAAATTAAACTATTTAAAAATCTTTTAACTTAAATCTAATACTGCAGTCAGTGCAACAGTAGGGAAAATGTTGAATAGTGATGGAGTTAAAATTAGTATTCCCACTCCAGTGAGTGCAACAATAGTGAAAGTGTTCTATAGCCTAGGAATAAAAATAACTGTTCCCACTCCAGTAAGTGTAACAGTAGGGAAAGCGTTGGATAGCGTACAGGTAAAAAATAACTATTCACAATCCAATGAGTGCAAAATTTGGCAAAGTGATGGATATCGGAAGAGAACAAATTACTATTCCCACTACAGTTAGTGCAACAGTGGTGGAAGTGTTGGATAGTGGCGGGGTAAAATTTACAATTTAACACTAGAATGAGTGCAACAGAAGTGTAAATGTTGTATAGGCTACAGATAAAATGCACTATTCCCACTCCAATAATTGTAACAGTAGGGAAAGTGTTGTCTATAGGAGGGGTAAAAATTAATCTTCACACTCCAATGAGTGTAACAGTAGGGAAAGTGTTGTATAGCGGAGGGCTAAAAATTACTATTACAAATCCAATGAGTTAAACAGATGGGAAAGTGTTGGATAGTGGACAGGTAAAAATGAATATTCCCACTCAAATGAATGCAAAAGTTGTAAAAGTGTTGGTTAGCAGAGGAGCAAAAATTATTATTCCAACTCCAGTGAGTGCAACAGTAGGGAAAGTGTTTGATAGTAGCGTGGTAAAATTTACTATTCCAACTTCAATCAATTAATAGAATTAAGATTCCCACTACAGTCAGTACAAAAATAAAAATTAAAAAAATATTAACAACATGAAACTGATTTAAAAAAGAAAGTATATGAAAAAGAAATATGATACAAATTAAATTAAAAATATATTTAATATAACATATTGAACAAAAAATATCCTAATGATAAATGCATATGACCCATACCTTCAAAAATTATATTAAATATTTTTTTTGTTAATTTTGATTTCAAATTTATTTTTAGAAAGAAATACATTAATTATTACGTAAATTTACTTATTTTTATTTCCTACCCTATAACACCACGAAATTCAAAACCTACATCTAAATTAAAGAAAAGATGTACTTACCTAATGCCATAGGTAATTAACAATTAAAGAAATATTATGAATTAAAAAATTATTAAAAAATAATTAAAATTATGAAAATTCCAACACTTTACACACTTATAAACGTGAAAAATATGAGCTAAAATTAAAATGTTAAAAAAAACTTACACAATTAAAAAAATTCTAATTCATAAACTGAATAGTATTCAAATAGTGATTGTAAAGTAAGTAAAATTAATATAATTCAAAACCTTTACCCCTATAAAAGTAATATGCAAACAACAAAATTATAAACGATAACCCTAAATAAATATCAATTAATTAATTAATAATAATAATAAACTAAATATTATTTTAAAATACTTACATTACTTACCACGCTTTAGCCCATATAAACCCCTCAACCAACGCCTAAAAAAGTAACAGAATTTACAAATGTAATTTGCAAAAAATTAGTTAATATTAATTAGGAACTTATTATTAATGAATTAAAAATAAAGTGCTTCACACACTTTACTCCTAGAAACCACACAATCATGCATCTAAAAAATTTAGACAATTACAAAAACTACTTTGGAAATAATTAATAATAAAAAAACAATTCATAATAATTTTTGTAATACTTCACACAATTAACACTATAAAATCTAAATTAAATAATTGATAAAAAAATAAAATATAATCATGAATTTTCAAAAATTAAATTAATTCCAAAACTACTCAACTATAAACCCACTACGCGCTACGGAAATAAAAAACGCAAAATTTTATTAAAAAACAATTGATAACTACTAAAAATGTAACACATATGTTAGAAAACATAAACAATTATTATAGAAATCGCCAAAAACACATAGGGCCGATTTTAAATATATGCTCAGAAATACATAACACTAATTTGTCGAAAAGAAATTTTTAAAACAAGTACATTTCTGAACAATTAAAAAAAGAAGATCTATTATTTAAAATGATATTTCTTGTTTTATAAGCGATATTCTTAAACACAATGGGGCAGATTTACAACGCTCTACGCACCGGCTACGTCACTTTTCGTGACGTACTGGTCGACGCAGGACTCCTCGACGTTTACAAGGAGAGGAAACGCCACGCATGCGTGACTTGTCCTCTCCTTGTAAATACCGTCCCTTCACACGCAGCACTTCGCGGTGAAGGGGCGTTCCATGGGTGTTGCTGTCGGTGTTCCCACGCAACACCCATGGAACAAGACACATCTCAGAATTACAGATCGTAACTCTGGAGATGCGTCGAGCTACGCCACCCAGAGGTGGCGTAGCGAGCGTACCCGAGGAGAAATGTTTTCATTTCTCCTCGTATTCCTCTTTCAATGCGTGCTGCATTCTGCAGCACGCATTGGAGGAACAGCCTGTACTGATTGTGTTTGTGCAGGAAGGTGCCCCTTCCTGCACAGAAACGATCGTCCGCCATGGCGCAGGCATCCTTGCACCATGGTCGCAAGGGTGCTCTGCGCCCGGCTCGCTCGGCAGCTGTTTGTGCGCCAGCGCAGGGGACGAAGCACAGGAATGCAACATATATCTTGTAAATACGTAACGCTAATTCTTAATAGAAATCTTTAAAACAAGTAGCATTTGCGCAGCAAAGTTATCTTGCAGCGAATCCATTGTCTAAAATGACAATTCTTGTCTTGTAGATCTGCACACACATTATTCTTAACGTCATGATTTCTGAGTCATGATATTTAGAAATCAATATTTCGGTAGGGCGACATTTAAAAACACATATGTCTGTCTGAAAACCCCTTAATTTAACGAACCTGGCTGTGACCCACTTCAATTAGCAAAATACGAACCAATATCAATCATAAATGCAGATATAAAGATCATGGGGAAGGTTTTGCACAATAAACTGAAGGTCTATATTACATAATTATTTAACCACCAAAGGTAGGGTTAATACATAATCACACTTCAGCGAATCATGTTAGGACAAACTCCCATAGACAGTTGGAGACGCAGAACAATGAGGATGAGAAGGTGGTTGTCTCTCTTGAAAGCAAGAAGGGGTTCAAACGTATAAAGCGGACATACCTTTATGGATGATGGAGCTCATGGACCTAAGGGACGCGTACTTTGCATAAAGAATAGTGAATAAAAAGTGCTACTATGGCCTGAGTGACCTGTGGGTGCTTCTCATCCACCTTTTTGCTCTCCTTTGGAGCACAAGGCAGGGGTGCCCACTATTTCCGCTGTTATTTTATTTTGTAATTTGCAACAAGAAAAAGGGTAAATACAACTGAGAAAAAATTAAAGCTAAATATCTAATCATCCATAGCATCTAAAGATAAAAAAAAACATTAAAAATAGATCAAAAGAAAGAAATGCTTCAGGAAAGCAAAAAATACAAAAAAATGTAAAATATTTATTATTTTATTAAAAACAATATATACATTTAATAGAAAAAATGGTAACCACATCGTCCCTGGAACTGAAGATCAGGAAAAATTACACCAGTTAAAAATGAAATACCTCCTCCACATAAATATATTAATAACATTAGAGGACTTATTATGGTGTACGGCACCATAGCGGAAACATGACCGACCAACCTGCAAACGGCAGTCCCGACCAACTGATTACGATAAGACCACACATGCTGCGGTGCAGTCGCATTCTCAAATTCCACTATAGGAACATGTGCTACAGCCATAAACTGGCCGTAGCACAAGCTCACATAGGGAAATAGGAGGTGGAGTTCATCCATGCACCGTGTACCAGGGAATACAGGGTGCTTGCCACACGGTGCAGGGATCAACAAGTGGGCATCCTAGGTATCACATTAAACACCAACCGTAGGCCGCAGGGTGAAGTAGGTTTCAAACATACTTTCCATGTGTGAAAGCAGGATATTAAAAAACAGTACCAGAAACAGTGCATCGTAATCCAGACGGCGTAAATCGCCATACATATAAATTACATGCCAGTTCAGATTGGCCAACAGGTTCCTGGAGCCCCGTCGGAAGCCAGCGTGAATAACCGGCCGGTTTCACTTCAGACCGGCAGTATTATCATCAGCCGGTCGTAAGTAAAAACGACGGTTTGAGTCAGAAAGCCTCAGACCTAATGTCGTAGACTTTCAAAGAAAGATCATAATGAAGGCCTATATATTAGACTTAAAACAAATAAAAGAACTCTACACATACTAATGTACACATAACTAAGGGTCTGATTATGAGGACGGGTGGACTTTGTCCGCCCGCCACTGTAGCGGTGATTGGTACCGCCCGCCAGACATGCGCATCCTGGGACTTTAACATTGCAGGCAGTGCTGGGGGCTGCAGCGCCGTCCGCAATGTTAAAGGTGCTTGCACCGCATTTCCCTGCACCACGTGACAGGCACCACAAAATGCCTGACAGTTGGTGCATGGAAATGCGGGGCCCCCCACAAGAGGGGCCCGCAACTAGCCCCCAAGCCCAATTCCCAACAGCCTTTCCATGGCGGCACCGCCGCCATGGAAAGGCCTCTTACAGGACACAAACTAATATGGCGGACGGTGCCTGCTAGGCACCGCCAACATATTAGTGGCCCTTTGCCGTCCACCAGGCAATAGGTGCGATTGCCACCAGCGGAAAAGCGGAGGACGGACTTTGCATCCGCCACGATACCCTCCGCCATGCTAATATGGCGGTGGGTAAATCTGTATGTGATGGCTATCATAATGAGCACCTAATATACTACATATTGCTAAGCCTTAAAGGTTATCATGGTAGTAAACATATAACTGTACCTATGTATTACACAACATATCAAAATCATCAAAAAGACAATACAAACGATATACAAAACTTAACTACCTCCCCTCTAATATTAAAGTAACTGAAATTAAAAATGTAAAATAAACCTACCTTAACCGATAACCGTAGCTACCAAATGCAAGCTTCTCTCCCCAAAAGCGTTCAAACAGTAACAGGGCTAGATGAAAAAATGTACTTGGACACCAAATAAAAATTGAAAAAAATAATGTGTACCTTTGAAGTCAATATAACACAATATTATTCTAAAATTTGTGTCAAAAATATATTCAATTCTAAAAAATGTTATAAAATAGTTTAACGAAATTATACAATGTATAGTAATTTTTATTATAATATACATACATTTTTAACTATGTATTCAAACTAGTTTGGTTAATTTGTTGCTGATTATTTGTAACAAAAGATATACACTGTTCAAAAATTAAAGAAAAAAAGAAAATATAAAAAGATAATGTATAAAAAAATATATATTGTATAAAACTGTATTTCAGGTTGAAGTTATAAATTAAATAATAATATTTTAAAATATAAGATTATTAAGGGGATGATTAAGATGCAGCTGTAAAAGTCTCCGACCCTTGATCAGAGCATTTACAGCTGCATCGTAATATGCCTGTAAGATTACTTTACGAGTGCCTCATTTTCATGATAGCAGTTGTAAAGGAATTCAAACAATCATTCCGTCTGGCTTTGAGGCGGCAAAAAAAAGTTTGAGCCAAATATGTATTGGACACTCAACAAAGTGAGGTATCATTTTCTTCGGAAGACTGAGGAAGACAGTGTGTGGTAGGAAATTTAAGCCGGCATGGAGATACCAAACAAAATATGTGGAAAATGTGATTTTTAAAACTAAATATGAGGTTTGCACGGAATTCTGGGTAGGAAAATTTTTGGGGGATAAACGCAAGCCATACCTCCATGTACTGGCCAAGATGTCTAGTTTACAGAAATGTGTAGGTTTGGTAGGCTTCCATAGATGGCCACTGAGCATGGGGCCAAAAACCCAGGTGCCACTCTTTAAAAAGCAGGTCGTTTTGTGATAGGTCATTTTGATGTCTCCTCTATACGTTTTGGGCCTTTGCATGACGCGGGTAATTGGCACACCAACATGAGTGAGGTAGCACTTTTAATAGGAGAGTTTGGAGAATGCAGGGTGGGTGGAAGTTTGTGGAACAACGCAGATTGCAGAACTTTCCATCACAGGAATGTGATGGAAATTGTTTTTTTTTTACAGTTTGAGGTTAAAAGGGGATTCTGGGTAACAGAACATGGTAAAAGACATACAAGTCACCCCATCATAGATTTGCCTGGATGTCTAGTTGTCAAAAATGTATACGTTTGCTAGGTTTCGGTAGGTGCCAGCAGAGCTAGGATTCAAAATACAAAGCTAGGCACTTTGAAAAACAAAGGTCAGTTTTCACTGCAAAAATGTGGTGGGTCCACGTTGCATTTTGGGCCGTTTCCTGCTGCAGGCACTAGGCCTACCCACACAAGTGAGCTACCATTTTTATCAGGAGACTTGTGGAATACGGGGTGGGTAGAATTTTGTAGATAAAGGCAGATTTCCATCACAGAAATGAAAGGAAAATTTGTTTAATTTTTGAGAAGTTTGAGGTTTGCAAGGGATTTTGGGACACAGAACCTAAAGAGAGCCACACAAGTGACCCCATACTGGATTTCACTTGGGGGCTCATTAGGATGTCGTGACGTTCACCACCGCCGAGCCGACGGTGGCGACCGCCACCACATCGTAACGATTGAAACCCCCCTTCATATTACAATGGCGGGGGTTTCACAGCGGACGCAAAGTGCGTCCGCTGTCAGCCGGCAGTCAATCATTCCGATTGCCAGCCGGGCAGAACTAGTATGTTGGCGGTGCCTAACAGGCACCGCCATCCATATTAGGATGGTGTGATGTGAAGGCCTTTCCATGGCGGCTTGGCCGCCATGGAAATGATGGCAGGAATTGCTTTGGGGGCCCGTTGCGGGCCCCCAAGTGGGTTGGAGGGGTGGGGGCTGCACTTGGGGGCTATCTATGGTACCACCCCTCATTGCCATCCAGAAGGTGCCAGGCACCGCGCCGTGCCTGCCACTTTGTCCATGGCAATGCACGACATGCCTCTTTGGCTTTGCGGTGGGTGCTGCTTACAGCAGCGCCCGAGGCAAAGTCAAAGATGCGGGATGCGACCGCCACGGTAGCGGTCGCATACTAATTGGCAGTGTGGGACCTCCCATAGCTGGCAGATGGTAAGAACACCGCTAGGGTTGTCCACCCACCATCCTCATGGGGCCCTTAGTGTATAATTTTAAAAAATGTATAGGTTGGCAAGGTTTCGCGAGGTGCCAGAAAGGCGAGGATTCAAAATCCATAGCTAGGCAAAAAAAGGGCCAGTTTTCATTTTAAAAATGTGGTGGGTCCACGTTGCGTTTTGGGCCAATTCCTGTCGTGGGCACTAGGCCTACACACATAAGTAAGATAGCATTTTTATAGGGAGACTTAGGGGAAAACAGAATAGTAGAAGAACTGTTATTACCAATTAACTTTCTTTGCAGTTAAGCCTTCCTAATGTAAAAAATTGGGAAAGAAGAAGTCATTTAAAAAATTTCATCTAAATCACATGCTTGCATGGGTAGCCACAATTTTGGAGATATGCAAAACACACTGCTTATAAACTCTATATTTTGTTTAAGAAATATATTGCTTTCCTTTGTACCTACTTTACTCTGTTTATATTTACCAAATGAATTGCGATAAACACAGTACTCAATGAAAAACCAGTGCAAGACGCAGCTCAGTTTTTGGATCTGGGTTGCTCGGGTTCTTGGTGAACCTATAAGTCCTATATATCCCAAAAAAAGAAGGATCCTGCCTATTCAATGTTATATTATTTGGGAAAATTACAAAAATTACTGGTGAAAACGTTGACACAAATGGCTATTTTTTTAATGCTTTAGTGCATTGGCGCCCGCCAAGAAGTACCTCAACCACCTCCGATGCATCCTACTGAACACCCGCTCCGCACGCAAACACGCCGTCGAGCTCTGGGACCTGCTCGACACATCATCACCAGACGTCGCCTTCCTGACAGAGACCTGGATGAACGACTCCTCTGCCCCCGACATCGCCATAGCCATCCCAGACGGCTATAAGATCACCCGTAGAGACCGCATCAACGCAGTAGGAGGAGGAATCGCCATCGTCCACAAGAACACCATCAGGGTCTCGACCAGCACCGACGACACTCTCAGCACCGCAGAACACATGCACTTCCAGATCCACACGGACCCCAACACCACCCTTAGAGGCACCCTTGTCTACAGACCCCCTGGGCCCCGACCCCAGTTCAGCGACTCCATCGCCGACTTCATCAGCATGCACGCCCTGACCTCTACCGACTACATCCTCCTCAGAGACCTGAACTTTCACCTGGAGAACAACAACGACAGCAACTCCACCACCCTGATCGACAACCTCGCCAACCTCGGTCTGAGGCAGCTCGTCACAACACCGACCCATTCCGCCGGCCACACGCTTGACCCCATCTTCTCCTCAAGCTCCCACGTCTCCTTCAGCCACACCACGGAACTCCTCTGGACCGACCACCGCTGCATCCATTTCACCTTCCAGAAACCCACCACACACCACCGCACCCAACAGATCCCACGCCGCTGCTGGAGCAAAGTCACCGAAGACCAACTACGGGCAAACCTCGCTCTCAGCCCTCCCTCTGACCCATCCAACACCGACGACGCTGCCTGCAACCTCAGACGATGGATGGACGACTGTGCCAACACCCTCGCCCCGCTGAAAAACTCACCTACAGTGACACCACCAAAAGAGCCAGCTGGTTCACCTCGGAACTCCTAGCTTCCAAACGTACCTGCCGGAAACTAGAGAAGAAATGGCACAGTGATAAGACACCGGACAGCCACGCAGCCCACAAAGACGCCATCCGTAACCACCACCACCTCATCAAGTCTGCCAAGAGAATCTCCTTCAAAGACCGCCTGGACAACAACGCACACAACAGCAAGGAGCTCTTCAACATCGTGAAGGAACTCTCCAACCCCAGCTCCAACACCAACGACATCCCGCCGTCGCAAGCCCTGTGCGATTCCTCGCCACCTTCTTCCACCGCAAGATCGCCAACATCCACGACAGCTTCAACACCCAGACAGCCCCAACTAAGATCGATGCACCAGACCCGCCGCACACCATCGACCACGACCCCCTCAGCCTGGAGCGTGAACATTGATGACACCATCAAGACCATGAGCACAATACACTCCGGCTCCCCGTCAGACCCTTTCCCGCACCACATCTTCAACAAAGCCAGCAGCTCCATCGCACCCCACCTGTGCAACGTCATCTATCTCTCCTTTGAGACCGCGACCTTCCCAGAGAGCTGGAAACACGCAGAGATCAACGCCCTACTCAAAAAACCCAAGGCGGACCCGAGAGACCTCAAGAACTTCCGGCCCATCTCCCTGCTTCCGTTCCCAGCCAAGGTCATCGAGAAGATCGTCAACAAACAGCTAACCCGATACCTCGAAGAAAACAGCATCCTGGACCCATCCCAATCGGGGTTCCGCAGCAACCACAGCACTGAGACTGCCCTCATCGCCGCCACCGACGACATCAGGATCCTGCTGGACAACGGTGAGACCGCAGCCCTCATCCTGCTGGACCTCTCCGCCGCCTTCGACACTGTCTGCCACCGCACTCTACGCGCACGCCTCCACGACGCAGGGATCCGAGACAAGGCCCTGGAATGGGCCACCTCCTTCCTCGCCGGCAGAACCCAGAGAGTCCGCCTCCCACCATTCCGATCCGAAGCCTCCGAGATCATCTGCGGCGTACCCCAGGGATCATCCCTCAGCCCAACACTGTTCAACATCTACATGGCCCCGCTCGCACGCATCGCCAGACAGCACGACCTCAACATAATCTCCTACGCCGACGACACTCAACTGATCTTCTCCCTCACCAAGGACCCCCTCGCCGCCAAATCCAACCTCCATGAAGGAATGAAGGCCGTCGCCGAGTGGATGAAGATCAGCCGACTAAAACTGAACACGGACAAGACAGAGGTCCTCATCCTGGGCTCCAACCCCTCAGCCTGGGACGACTCCTGGTGGCCAACGACACTAGGAGCAGCCCCGACACCCACCGACCACGCACGCAACCTGGGAGTCATCCTCGACTCAACGCTCTCCATGGCCAAGCAAGTCAACGCAGTCTCCTCCTCCTGCTTCAACACCCTCCGCATGCTTCGCAAGATCTACAGGTGGATCCCGACAGATACAAGAAGAACAGTCACCCAGGCCCTCGTCAGTAGCAGACTTGACTATGGGAACGCCCTCTACGCGGGAGCCCAGGCCAAGCTCATCAAGCGACTGCAACGCATACAAAACGCCTCCGCACGCCTGATCCCTCGATGTACCACGCCACAGCCACATCACCCCCCACCTGAGGAACCTGCACTGGCTCCCCGTCGACAGGAGAATCTCCTTCAAACTCCTCATCCACGCACACAAGGCACTCCACAAGACTGGCCCAGCCTACCTCAACAGACGACTCCTCTTCTACGTCCCCAACCGCCAGCTCCGCTCCGCCGACCTCTCCCTCGCCACCGTCCCTCGCAATCGAAGAACTACCACCGGCGGCAGATCCTTCTCCCACATCGCCGCCAAGACCTGGAACACCCTTCCACTAAGCCTACGACAGACCCAAGACCTGCTGACCTTCAGGAGGCTACTCAAGACCTGGTTGTTCGACCAGTAGCAGCACCCCCCCCCTTTTTTCTCCCCAGCGCCTTGAGACCCTCGCGGGTAAGTAGTGCGCTCTACAAATTCTGTGATTGATTGATTGATTGATTGATTTACTATTGTCAAATGTAAATTTATATAGGAAATCATTAAAGGATTTAGACAAATGCCCCCATTACTGAATTCAAATTTTTGTCTAGTTTTCAAAAATGTATAGTTTTCTGGGATCCATTATTGTTTTGAAAACAATTCCTAACACTAACTGCAAGGAGGTTTGAAAGAAAAAAATAAATGCAACAATTGACTATGTCACAGTAAAAAATAAAAACTTCATAGAAAATTTTGGTTTACTGTCAAGAGTCTACTTGCCCCAGAAATCTGAGATGATGGGGATTTCATCACCATAAACACTTTGTTGATGCCATTTACAAGACACAAACCAGACGCTTTCTACTGCAGCAATTTAGAACAATTGTTTTTAGAAAAAGGCAATTTTTTTCAGTATTTTTGAAAATTTCTGGGTCTTTTCCAGGGGAATACACAAACCCTGGGTACCTTTAAAATCATCAGGGTGTTGGGAATAAGGGCACAATATTTTACATTAAAACCTTATGTGTACAAAAAGTTACAGGGGCCTAAGTGCAAACTACCACAAATAAACAAAATAAGGCTGAGCACAGGGGGGAGGTGGGGCGGGAAAGGCCCTAGCAGCAAAGGGGTTAAAATACAACTGCTACAATCTGTACATAGTGCTTCACGATAGACTTATAAAGTGCTTTAAAAAAAAAAAATTCTATTGATCAAATTAATGGCACTATAGTTGATTAAATTAGCACAGTTAATTATAACCAATGCAAGCGGAGTTTGCGGAGTTTTCTGCACCCCCGCACTCCGCAGAGCTCGCGGAGTGCAGAAAACTCCGCTTCGCGATGTTCAGCAGAGTTTTTTCCCCGCTCGCAATCGCGAACGGTAAGTTTACGATCGCGAACAGTAAGTTTGCGAGCGCGAGCTGCCGCTCGGGTAGAATATCTACCTGAGCGGCAGGAATACCAGCACAAACTGCAGTTCGTACTGCACTCCGCCACTCACGGAACTTCGCTGGGTTTTTTTGTAACTTCGTGGAGTTCCGCATAGCAAAACTCTGCGAACTACGCCCAGGCCTAAGTGTTTAGAAGTCAATGGCTCCAACTGGGGCTTCTGGTCGTGCTTGACAGGGGCAAACCCAAAAGTTCAGTCCGACTGCAATGGAGCACGGGCCGGATACAGGAGTCATGTAGACCCGCTGACAGTACCTTGAATGTGCCGATGTTCAGGGATGATGCGTTGAAATACGAATGTGATGTGTCACTGTCGCAGGCGATGCGTTGGTTCCAAAGTCAGGCAAAGACAGTGATACATCAATGTCAAGAGCACTGTGCATCAGTTCCGAGGCGTTAATGTTGAACCACTTGGCAGAAGGCGATGCATTAGTTAGATGCCGCACTAGGCCAGGAATGCGTCGGAATTAGGGACGGGGCATCGAATACGTCGGTGATGCATTGTCCAAGACTCACGCAGCAGGGGTGATTCAGAGGTGCTGCATCTGCAAAGTCGGGGCTGCGTTGCAAGTCGAGCCGCTGCATCACGCACTGGGCGAGCATTGTCCACAGGTTTGGTGCAGGCAGCGGTAATACGTCGATTTCACAGGTAATGCACCAGTTCTGAATGAAGTTTCAGTGTTGATGCATTGGTTTCTTGGGTTGCAGGACCAAAACACTCACTTCCAAGGGCCCAAGACTGGATTTGGGACCACTTGGAAGAGCAGGACTCACAACACAGGAGCCCAATTGCTGGTAGAAAAATGCAGGTGAAGTCTTCAATATCCCTGAGACTTTAGAAACATGAGGAAAGCCCAAACAAGCCCTTGGAGAACCTTTAGATGCAGGATGTAAAGAGTGAAGAGCAGTCCTCTCACTCCAAAAATGCAGCGACAAGTGTTATAGCATTGTGGAAGGCCCTTGGCAAACCTAGGAAGGTCACCTCTTACTTATTGCTAAATGTGGGTGTTAAATTGGTACTAATGTTGTGCAAACCACTCTTTCTGCATGTCTGTTGCTTATTTCTGCACTTCTCTTGCCTCTTTCTGCACCCCTCTTGCCTCTTTCTGCACCTCTGTTGCTTCGTTCTGCATTTCTCTTGCTTCTTTCTGCACCTCTCTTGCTTCTTTATCCACCTCTCTTGCAAATTTCTGCTCCCTTCCTGCCTCTTTCTACACATCTCTTGCCTCTTTCTGCTCCTCTCTTGCCTCTTTCTGCACACCTCTTGCCTCTTTCTGCACCTCTTTTGTTTCTTTCTGCACTTCTCTTGCCTCTTTCTGTACCCCTCTTGCCTCTGCACCTCTCTTACAAATTTCTGCACCCCTCTTGCCTCTTTGTGCACCCCTCTTCCCTCTTTCTGCACCTCTGTTACGTCTGTCTGCACCCCTCTTCCCTCTTTCTGCACCTCTGTTACGTCTGTCTGCACCCCTGTTCTCTCTTTCTGTACCTCTTTTGCCTGTTTCTGCCTGTTTCTGCAACTCTCTTGCCTCTTTCTGCACCCCTCTTGCCTCTTTCTGCACCTCCGTTGCTTCTTTCTGACCTTCTCTTGCTTCTTTTTGCACCTCTTTTGCTTCTTTTTGCACCCCTCTTGCCTCTTTCTGCACCCTTCTTCCCTCTTTGACTGCCTCTCTTGCCTATTTATGTACCCCTCTTGCCTCTTTCTGCACCCCTCATGCCTCTTTCTGCACTTCTTTTGCTTCTTTCTGCAATTCTCTTGCCTCTTTCTGTACCCCTCTTGCCTCCTTCTGCAAATCTGTTGTTTCTTTCTGCACCCATCTTTCCTCTTTCTGCACTTCTGTTGCCTCTGTCTGCATCCCTGTTCCCTCTTTCTGCACCTCTTTCGCCAGTTTCTGCAACTCTCTTGCCTCTTTCTGCACTTTTCTTGCCTCTTTCTGCACCTCTTTTGCTTCCTTCTGCACTTCTCTTGCCTCTTTCTGCACCCCTCTTGCCTCTTTCTGCACTACTTTTGCTCGTTTATGCACTTCTCTTGCCTCTTTCTGCCTCTGTTGTTTGTTTCTGAACTTCTCTTGCTTCTTTCTGGACCTCTCTTGCTTCTTTTCGTACCCCTCTTGCCCCTTTGTGCACCCTTCTTCCCTCTTTGTGCACCTCTCTTGCTTCTGCACCTCTGTTGCTTCTTTCTGTATTTCTCTTGCTTCTTTCTGCACCTCTCTTTCTTTTTTCTGCACCTCTCTTGCCTCTTTCTGCACCTCTGCTGCTTCTTTCTGCACTTCTCTTGCCTCTTTCTGCACCTCTGTTGCTTCCTTCTGCACTTCTCTTGCCTCCTTCTGCACCCCTCTTGCCTCTTTCTGCACCTCTTTTGCTCGTTTCTGCACTTCTCTTGCCTCTTTCTGCCTCTGTTGTTTGTTTCTGTACTTCTCTTGCTTCTTTCTGGACCTCTCTTTCTTTTTTCTGCACCTCTCTTGCCTCTTTCTGCACCACTGCTGCTTCTTTCTGCACTTCTCTTGCCTCTTTCTGTACCTCTGTTGCTTCTTTCTGCACTTCTCTTGCTTCTTTCTGCACCTCTCTTGCTTTTTTCTGCACCTCTCTTGCAAATTTCTGTATCCCTCTTGCCTCTTTCTGCACCTCTCTTGCCTCTTTCTGACCCCCTCTTGCCTCTTTCTGCACCTCTGTTGCTTCTTTCTGTACTTCTCTTGCTTCTTTCTGCACCTCTCTTGCTTTTTTCTGCACCTCTCTTGCCTCTTTCTGCACCCCTGTTGCTTCTTTCTGCACTTCTCTTGCCTCTTTCTGCACCCCTCTTGCTTCTTTCTGCACCTCTGTTGCTTCTTTCTGCACTTCTCTTGCTTCTTTCTGCACCTCTCTTGCAAATGTCGGTACCCCTCTTGCCTCTTTCTGCACCTCTCTTGCCTCTCTCTGCCCCCTCTTGCCTCTTTCTGCACCTCTTTTGCTTCTTTCTGCACTTCTCTTGCCTTTTTCTGCACCCCTCTTGCCTCTTTCTGTACATCTCTTGCTTCTTTATGCACATCTCTTGCTTCTTTCTGCACCACTCTTGCCTCTTTCTGTACCCAACTTGCCTCTTTATGCATCTCTCTTGCCTCTTTCTTCCCCCCTCTTGCCTCTTTCTGCACCTTTTTTACTTCTTTCTGCACTTCCCTTGCCTTTTTCTGCACCCCTCTTGCCTCTTTCTGTACCTCTCTTGCTTCTTTCTGCACCTCTCTTGCTTCTTTCTGTATCCCTCTTGCCTCTTTCTGCACATCTCTTGCCTGTTTCTTCAACTCTCTTGGCTCTTTCTGCAGTTCTCTTGCCTCCTCCTGTACCTCTGTTGCTTCTTTTTGTACTTCACCTAAAGCTTTCTGCACCCCTCTTGCCTCTTACTGCAAATCTGTTGCTTCTTTCTGCAATGCTCTTGCTTCTTTCTGCACCTCTCTTGCACATTTTTGCACCCCTTTTGCCTCTTTCTGCACCCCTCTTCCCTCTTTCTGCACCTCTCTTGCCTCTGTCTGCACCCCTCTTGCCTCTTTCTCCACCTCTTTTGCTTCTTTATGCACTTCTCTTGCCTCTTTCTGCACCCCTCTTGCCTCTTTCTGCACCTCTGTTGGTTCTTTCTGCACTGCTCTTGCTTCTTTCTGCACCTCTCTTCCAAATTTCTGCACCCCTCTTGCCTCTTTCTGTAGCCCTCTTCCCTCTTTCTGTACCTCTCTTGCCTCTGTCTGCACCCCTGTTCCCTCTTTCTATACCTCTTTTGCCTGTTTCTGCAACTCTTTTGCTTTTTCTGAACTTCTCTCGCCTCTTTCTGTACTAAAATGGGAAGTGCAAGCTGTCAAGTTTAAAGGTCTGCATGCTCTCTTGACTGAGGTATATGTATACTTGTACATGTATTCTTATATGTGTTATGCATCTGAAGATGGTAGCTTAAAAAGCGGGTAACTTCTCCTATAGGTGGTCAAATCTTTTCAGTTCTGCTCTGTCATTCAGTTGCACAAGCAGACATGTCTTATGTAAATAGATGTTATAGAGCCCCTCAAATATACTATTGAATACCCATGTGCCCTGTATTGTGAGCAGAAAGAAATGCATACACCTTTTTGTACACAAATTTACAGAGTATGCTGTTTGAAACACAGGTATTCAAGTATTTGTATGTTTATTTTTATGTAACATGTCACTAGGTAAAAGCAGAGACACACTCATGTGTACTGCCACAAACGTGGTGAGACTTACAACAGTGATATGGTTCGAATTGCTGTTTTACCTTTAATAGGCCTAACATTTTGAGTAGTCAATGAATAGTGAACCTTAAAGAGAAAAGTGAGGTTTAAGACATCTTGGGAGACGGATTAGTGATTAGGCTACTTTGTATGAGTCTGTGGAAAGTTACAGTTGAAGTAGGCCTCTTTCTGCTCCTCTGTTGCTTCTTTCTGCACTTCTCTTGTTTCTTTCTGCACCTTTCTTCCTCTTTCTGGACTTCTGTTGCTTCTTTCTGCATTTTTCTTGCTTGTTTCTGCACCTTTCTTCCTCTTTCTGCACCGCTCGCATCTTTCTGCACTTCTCGTGCTTCTTTCTGCACCTTTCTTTCTCTTTCTGGTCATGTCCTACCTATGTAGGCATAGTTATAACAGGTTTGAGGGACGTTATAGTTAGGGATTAGCATTTAAAAACCCTTAGAAATTCACTGAATAAACCACAGGTTTCAGGGACGTTATAGTTAGGAATTAGCATTTAAAAAACCTTAGATATTCACTGAAAAAAACCACAGGTTTCAGGGACGTTATAGTTAGGCTGACATTTCACTCATACAAAAGCAGAGAAATTTGGCTGTTATAGTTAGCTGGGCTAACAATAACTCACGCCCCCGCAATGCACTGCTGATGACGTCACATATTACATTACTCATGACATGGTCAGTGACATCACTGATGACATCTCTGATGACATCTCAAATGACATCACTGATGACATCATCCTCTTAATATCTGATGCACCTCATCACACTCTAATATAACCTTTCATACACCCACTCTAAAATACAGACTATCATTTTTGAAACCATAGACACACCAATACCAGTTAGTACATACCCAATCACTGATTCATAGGTCTACACACACATCCACTCACTCACCCATACAGTTACTCATACACGCAGTCACTCATCAAGACAGCCACTGATATATGCACTCATACACCAATACGGACACTCACACACCACAACTCACCCATAGAGTTACTCACACACCTAGTTAGTCACCCAAAGAATCAATCACACTGCCAATTACTCACCTATACACACACCACATCACTCATTCATACAGCTAGTAACACATACTTACTCTCTTCTACAATCAATCACTGACACAAGCACACACTTATCCATACAGTCACTTTCACAATCACTCACTCTCACATATAGTCACTTATATACTCCAACACTCACATATACTGCCTTTGACATATGTAGTTACTCACACATATACCACTGAGACATCCATTCACTCACCAACACAGCCATACGCATACTCACTCACCCATACAGCCCCTCACAGATACACTCATGAACCCATACACCCAGTGAATCACCCACTCACACATCCATGCAGGGAGTCACACACACACCCACCCACCCACACAGACACTCAGGCACCCATACAGGTACTCAGACAACCAATCATAAACCCATATAGATCCTCATGTAGCTACTCACCAACCCATGTAGCCACTTACACACCAACTGACATTCACACAGATTAGTCAGTCTCCCATGCATTCACTAAGACACGTTTAATCACTCACTTATACAGTCAGCCACGCACCTACTAAATCATCAATTCAGACACTCATACACCCACTCATTCTTCAATACACCTTGGCGTATATATATATATTTGGGATTTGGTGTGGGGAATTCCCCACTCTAATCGTTCTGGAGATGTGAGCTTTTGTTCAGGGCAAAGGTTTATCGAGCACCAGCCATCTATGAAATATTGGTGTTGACTGTCCACACAGATTGAAATAAATATGGAAAGCACGGGAAATGACTCTGAGCAATGGATCACTATTGCCTAAACAACAAGAACTGTTTCTGATCAACCAATACTTACTTGCCTTTCCCGGTGCATTTTGGAAGATGTAGGACTATGAGTCATGTGACACCAATACACCTATAACAATGCATGCAGATTTGCACCTGTGTTTGAGCTTTCTCTCCGTGATCAAGGCTAACCCCGAAACATGTTGGACTGAGAAAGCATGTTGCTGCATTTCCTGAAATAAAGGCTTTATCTCCAGAAACGGGCCTCTCTCTCTGTGTTCATGTGAAATGACGGGCGTCTCCGTGCCCGCCTTCAGAGGCCGCCCTGCAGGGTTGGTGGCTCCTGACTCGGAGGTGTTTTTGTGGATTTGAATTATGGAGCATGACCCACGCGCTGCCATTCAACCTACCAAGGTAAATGCTAACAAAGCAAATGTAACGGCAGCAACGGAAGGGATTTGGTGTGGGGAATTCCCACTCTAATCGTTCTGGAGATGTGAGCTTTTGTTCAGGGCAAAGGTTTATCGAGCACCAGCCATCTATGAAATATTGGTGTTGACTGTCCACACAGATTGAAATAAATATGGAAAGCACGGGAAATGACTCTGAGCAATGGATCACTATTGCCTAAACAACAAGAACTGTTTCTGATCAACCAATACTTACTTGCCTTTCCCGGTGCATTTTGGAAGATGTAGGACTATGAGTCATGTGACACCAATACACCTATAACAATGCATGCAGATTTGCACCTGTGTTTGAGCTTTCTCTCCGTGATCAAGGCTAACCCCGAAACATGTTGGACTGAGAAAGCATGTTGCTGCATTTCCTGAAATAAAGGCTTTTATCTCCAGAAACGGGCCTCTCTCTCTGTGTTCATATATATATATATACATATATATATATATATATATATATATATATATATATATATATATATATATATAACATTCTTAAACTTTTTAGAAATACTCAGTCACTGGATGATGTCATCAGTGATTTCATTAGAGATGTCATCAGTGATGTCATCAGTGATGTCACTGACCATGTCATGAGTGATGTAATATGTGACGTCATCAGCAGTGCATTGCGGGGGCGTGAGTTATAGTTAGCCCAGCAAACTATAACCGCTGAATTTCTCTGCTTTTGAACGCGTGAAATGTCAGCCTAACTATAACGTCCCTGAAACCTGTGGTTTTTTCAGTGAATATATAAGGTTTTTTTAAATGCTAATTCCTGACTATAACGTCCCTGAAACCTGTGGCTTTTTCAGTGAATTACTAAGGTTTTTAAATGTTAATCCCTAACTATAACATCCCTGAAACCTGTGTTTTTTTTCAGTGAATATATATACATATACACATATACATATATATATCACCAGCTTCGCCTCCTGACATCCAGTTTCCCTGGAACAGACGAACGCGGGCCCAAAGATATGGTGCAAAATAAATTTATTTACTGCCCTGCACCACCGCCATAACGCGTTTCGGCCTCCCAAAGGCCTTGATCACATGACGCGTTGCGAAGTGCCTTCGAATATTTAAAGTGCCAGTGCAAAAACTCGTGATCACACAGGTGACTGGATCATAGACATAGAAGAGTCATAAGAAAATTCCAGCAGAATGCAAAGCAGTTACAATATACAAGTAAAAATACAGATATTGGCTTAAAATCAATTAATATTTCATAATTAAAAATATTAAAATAGATAAAATACCAATGCTTTTGACAACTTAATTTCTGTCATATCAATGCAATAATCCGCTATGACCTGCATAGTAAAAACCAGTGTGGAAAAATTTGTTATACGAGTGTTAAAATATTGATGTGGTAAAAACATAGCTCAATGTCAGTACATAATCTTGTTTACCTTAAATATCATACACTCTTTCGCTGTTTCTTGATATTATGCTCTATAATCACACTAAGCTGGTGCCTGTTATTATGCCCTAAGTGGGCTTGGAATCTCCTCCATGTCTTACTGTGATAGAGTGTAAGTGCATTTTGGTGTCACCATATTGAATCCACAAGGATTCTGA
This sequence comes from Calotriton arnoldi, assembly GCA_963921515.1. Classification (NCBI taxonomy): domain Eukaryota; kingdom Metazoa; phylum Chordata; class Amphibia; order Caudata; family Salamandridae; genus Calotriton; species Calotriton arnoldi. Next base: position 24,447 of record CAWUFW010004053.1, read on the forward strand.
AAGTGCAAAGTTCTATTTATATGAAAACAAAGAATTATGTGACTGAAGGGCTGAGTAGTTTAAACAGGATGTTAAAACCAGAATGTGCAAATTGGCTGAAGGAGAAACTAATCACAGGCAAGTGAAGAAATCTTCACTTGCGTTGAGCCCAAAGGGAGTTTTTGTGTCTAGCTCCAGAATGTACCTTGTTTCCAGTAGGCGTAGTTGGACCTCGCGGTTGCCTCCCCTCCTAAGTGGTGGAATTGTGTCTATGACAAAGTATTTGAGGTGTTCCGGGCTACCGCCATGAGTTTCCCCAAAGTGTCTGGCCACTGGGTATGCTGGATTGCTGTTAGAAATAGCCCTTATGTGCTGGAGTATCCTCTTATGTACCAGCAATTTGGTACTGCCTATGTAGCGTAAGCCACAAGGATGCCAGCACATAAACCGCGAATTCTGTCTTACAGGTAAGCCTTTTCTTGATAGGTACAGGGTCTGGTTTAAATGGGCTAATATAGCATGATTTGTTGTTGGCAAATCTACATGCTTTACATGTGGGACATTTAACAAACCCCTTACATGAGTTGAGCCAATTCTTAGTTATTCTCAATTCAGGGCTGCTCTTTACCAGGCTATTGCTCATGGATCTTGCCTTTCTGAAGGTTAGGTCAGGTTTCTTGGGTAACAAATCTCCCAAAATTGGATCACTTCGTACAAGTCCCCAATTTCTGTTCAATATTTTGCGCAAAGCTTGATGCTGTCGGTTGTAAGTGAGGATCATTCTTGTAGGTTGAGATGGTTGATCAGAGATTGTAGATTGCTGACTAGGTTTGTCTTCTCTGACAATAGCCTTGGTTTTACTGATAGCTTTGTCAATAATGTTAGCAGCATAGCCCCTATCCAGGAACCTATCTCTGCTTTCTAACTGAGTGATGTTACAGTCTTCCTCAGTGCTACAAATGCATTTAATACGCAGCATTTCCCGTACAGAATGCTTTGTATTAAGTGTCTGGGGTGATGACTCTTCGCGTGGAGCACTGTGTTTCCTGCAGTAGGCTTCCTATACATCCTAGTCTCAAGTTTATCTTGTTTTATAAATACCTCAACATCAAGAAAACATACTGCTGCTCTGCTTATGTTTGCAATAAAGTGGAGATTGAGATCATTATTATTGATCTGTTCTATGAATTGAAGGGCCTGTTCCTCTGGGCCTCTCCAAATCAAGAACAGATCATCAATGTAACAAAACCAGTAAGACACATGTTGTTTCATTATGTCTGCAAATTGGATCTTAAGGACCTGCTCTTCCCATAGACCCATATGCAGACAAGCATAACTAGGGGAAAAGCAGGCCCCCATTGCAACACCCCTGGTTTGCTGGCATACTTGATTTTCAAAGAGAAAAAAGTTTTGTTCCAGACATGTTGACACCATACTAACAAGCATTCTGTTGTGCATGTATAAACCCATTGGTCTTTTGTTTAAATAGTGTTCAATAGCCTTAATACCATCATGATGGCAAATGGAGGTATAGAGCGACATCACGTCCAAAGTTATTAATAGTGAATCTGGGTCCCATGTGACCTCACTGATCTTCCTCAGGAAGTCACTGGTGTCCTGCAGATACGAAGGTAAGTTTTTTACGTGTTCTTGAAGAAAATAATCCACGTATCGTGACGTATTCTCCATAAGGCTGTTGCATGCAGAAATTATCGGCCTGCCAGGAGGTTTGATTGCGTTTTTGTGGATCTAAGGTATAAAGTAAATTGCAGGAATGACTGGGTGCTCTTTTTTAAGGAAACAAAATAGTTCCTCACTCGAAAGCCCTCCACTTTTCCAAGCAAGTAGTTTAGAGTAATGTTCATTCCATGCCAACTTGACACTGTGCATATTACTCCTCTTGTAGGACTCAATGTCATTCAGTTGGGTTTGCGCTTCTTCCATGTATAAGTTATGAGGCCACAACACCAGATTGCCCCCTTTGTCCGATTGTCTCAAAATGATGTTGTTATTGCTTTGTAGCTTTTTCATAAATTGTACATAGCAGTTGTTCTGGCGATTACGAGTATGCGGGCACATGTGGTGGATCTATAAAGTCGTTTAAGTTCTGCCGTGACTTGCTCATGATATACATCCAGATTATCATGTAGCATCACCGGTTGAAAAGTGGACTTTGGTTTGAACGGTGTCCTTATTGTTCCACTGATGTGGACATGCTTATTCCTGTTTCACCAGTTGTTTGATCATTTTGCAGATGATACAGAACCTGTAATAAGTCCACATCCCCTGCTATTAATAAAGATGGACTTTGAATAATGGTCATAGGTGGTTCTGGCTGTTTTTTGGCCTGCAAGAGATGGAACTTGCACAATTTCAACTTCCGTATGAATCTATAAACATCCATACGAGTTTCTGCATAATTAAAACTGCTCTCTGGGCTGTATGATAGTCCAAGTGCCAAGATCTGTTTTTCAGCCATACTTAAGTTGGTATCAGTCAAATTGATTACGGTGTTGGAATCAAATTTTTGTCCTGGCTTGTTTATTTTCGATTCCATCTGCCCCTGGTCGGTTTTCTGGTGGTCTGTTTTTCACTTTTCGCTGTTGGCTACATGTGCTATATGTATATATATATATATATATACACACACACATCTATATACATATATATACACACACAAATATATATATAGATGTATGTGTAAATATATATCTGCACATATATATAGAGAGATGTCACCGCCAGTAGATAATATACAAGCACACACATATATATATCCTTCGTTTAACTATTGGGATACATTGTTGCATAATTATATATATACATATATATATATGCAACAATGTATCCTAATAGTTAAACGAAGGATACAGACGAACTCCACGGCAACTTGTTCAGCAAAAGATTTATTTCAAAGCGTGCAGAGTGACTGTCTACGTATTTCAGCTGCTCATAGCAGCCTTGATCACGACAGTGAGCGCCATTTTTTTAAACTTAAATAATGGTGAATACCAATGGTAAACATAAAAGAAAGGTGTGCAATGGACATTAAAAACATATCCAAATCAAAATTGACACACAGGCTGGCATGAATACAAATAAATATTAGGATAGTTCCTTTGTTTGCAGGGAGGAATATCGCAATTATAAGCGTCTCTATAACCAAACATTTGAAGCAATTCATAATTGAAATATACTTAAAAAACCAAAGTTGGTATACCAAAATGGCATCATTCTGATTGCTAACACTAAATGGTCTACGCATTGTCCTCAGTCTAAGTGGGAGAATTTTCCATGTATATTGGGCACAATACTTATCAAAGCTTTTAGCTCATTAAAAGATTATACCACAATTTGGTCCTAGTCTTTAATACCACAAGCAAGAGGTCGAGGATTATACATTAACATCCTTCCCTATATATATGTAATTACCAAGAGAAGAATTAAGGGCAAGTGCCCAAATATGCCATGCAGTGTAGATAAATCATAAAGCAAAAGTGCACAAGTGTAAAATTTCTTACAAAAACAACCAATGTATTTACATGTCCGTCTTGGCACAGGAAAAAACCCAACAGGGCTTAAACTCTATAGGATTGTATCAAAAAGAGAATGACGGATAAAATATATATACAATTTCCTGATGGTGGCATGCATACCACTAAATGTAATACAGAGATGACATGGGAAGAAAATGGAAAAATGGAGAGCACATAGAAAACAGACTACAGATTTAAGAAATACATGTTACGTCATGATATCCATTCTAATAACAGTGTAGTTACTAAGAGTGTAAAAGGCTTACTTCAGAGTGTGACTCTATATAGACATATTTTGAACATATTTAAAGCATTTGAGGGTGAATCACCCAACATAGTAAGAGAAAGATGGACATCATATGCTGATATTCAAGTCTCAGAGGAGGCAAGTTTGTAGTTCCTCGTCTATATTGAGACCCACAGGTTCTATACTATCTAGTTGCAGGATATACCAGGTTTCAAATTTACGCAGCGCTTTCTCCCTGTCACCTCCTCTTTTCTTTTTCGGTATTTGTGCCACACTGCTGTACTTCAAGACTGTGAGATCACCTTGATGGACTTTTTCAAAGTGGCGGGCAACAGGGTAACTGCGATCTTTGTGTATGATGGCATGGATATGCTGCAAGATTCTCCTGTGTGCCGGCAGTGTGGTGCTACCCACATAGATTTTCTTGCACGGACACTGAAGAATATATACAACATAGTCTGATTTGCATGTCAGATTGCCCCTTATCTTGATCTCTTTGTTATATGGTGTAGCTATGCTGGTTCGATTTTCACCATTACGACATGCCTTGCATTTAAAGCACATCCTGAAACCATCATACTTCGTCAATCATGTTTTGGATCTAGTTTGCCTTTCATAATCGCTTTTAACTAGATAGTCTCTCATTGCCCTAGATTTCCTATAAGTAATCATTGGGCATCTAGGGATTGATGGACCTATAATAGGGTCTTCCCTCAGAAGATGCCAATGTTGTGACATGATCTGACGCACCTCTAGATGTTCCTGATTATATGTGGTTATAAATCTAGGTGTATCAGTGATGTTCATTCTTTTCATGCTAGTTTTCGTAGAACCAAACAGTGCTCTTTCTCTGTCTATGCATCTTGTTCTTTTATATGCTGCATTCAGGATATTATCGGAATTTCCTCTTTCTTTGAACCTTTTGAGCATTTCTTTTTCCGTGGCAATAAATGATTCAAAGCTACTGCAGATTTGTTTATATATATACACACGCACACATTACTTAACAAAAAGGTTCCAAAATGTTTTTTTTTAACATAATGATACAGATATATAAGCTAAAACAATAGACCTGCCACTGAGGCATGCAGAACATGGGGGCCTTACTGTGTTTTTGAATTATAATGTAAATATCCTGAAACTTATGCAGAGAGAGAAATTGGTAGGCAAATCACAATTGAGCTGGCTGTAGACTTACCAGGCTCTGTCATGGGAGTGTTGAGGTACAACAAACATTTTTCAAGATTTTGGTTGCAAACTTAACATTAGTGTGGCATATCTGTGGGGGTGGTAAGAATACATTTAGACGAGTGCCAGTGCTGGCTACTCCGGCTCCCGCTTTTGATACCAATCCACTTCATATGAGACAGTCTAAAGAATGTTAGGGGGCATGAATATTAGTATTTACATTGTAAAGATGGGATAAAGTTCAGTCAGAGACATATGTGAGAAGTGTACCTTTCTGTGAGGGCAGAGAACAGTGTAACACAAGTGTGAGTCGCATCCTAGTGGAAATAATAGAAGGGTTTTGGATCTTTCCTGGTCTTACCATATGGTTTCTTAAAACAGGCAGAACCTATAGAGGACATATAGGGGTGCGAGTGCATTATGAAGAATATATATTCATTGAGAGGGTGAAATTGAGACATGGTCTGGGGACCTCTCCATGAAACCTTTCCTTCACCCACTTTCTCCCATCAAGTATATTGTTATTTATTCCCTACACTCTACCAGTTTTTTACAGTGCAGGCAGAGATCTCCATGTCCACTGAGAAAAACTCTGTTTGTTGACATACTCAGAAATCGGGTCAATAAGCTATTACTAGTAACTACCTATTTCAAGATGGAAATACTGAGGGGGAGATTTACCAAATCTGCGTTGCGCGACAAGGTGGGAGCAGGAGAGCGCCTTTTCTTCAAAGATATGGCCTTCTCCTCCCCTTTCGCTTGCGCCGGCGCTGATTACAGCTGCTGTGCGCCATGCACACATCTTAGCGCGATAGCACTAGGGTGTGTGTGTGAGTCTTTGTACAGGAAGGGTACCCTTCCTGTACAAAATACTATGCCTAGACACAAGTGCCTAGTTTAAAAGGGTGCAGTTTTCTAACGCTAAACCCAATGTAATGTTTTTAGTAAATTGGGTTTAGCGTCAGAAACCTTGGGTGGTTGCATGGGAACGCTCATGCACCATCCTTGGTGTGCCCCCATGGCGCAAAGTAATGCGAAGCAGCGCTTAATTCCAGCACTAAACAAGTTTAGCACTAGAAAGTAAATTAGAAAAAAAAAAGATTTTGCGCCGTTTTGCATCACTTTTGTGATGCAAACACGGCTCAAAATCTTAGTAAATCTCCCCCTGAGTATCATCTGAGCTTAAATGAAACTCTACATGTGCAGAGATCCAATGTAGATTTCGGTATTTGAAAAGGGACCACGGAGTTTGCAGGAGTGAGCAGTATGAGGTTGTATGTGAGCGAAATCCTTTTATAAAATTGTATTATACTTTGAGGCATGAGCGAAAATGAGTGAAATGGGAGTGTTTTGGACTAACACTCCCTGACCCATGAGTTGTATCGGGCACAGGGATAATCTTCGTGATATCCTTTTACCCGTTGCTGGAGGCATATCAATAGTGTAATATATTCTGCTGGAGGGGAAAACAAAATGATAAAGAACACCACTCAGGTCCTCCCACAGTACCAGACTATACTTGCATTAGTTGTGCTCCATGCAAATTCGCCTTCACCCCTGCCTCCACCTACACTTTCATGCATTTTGCCCGTACAGTGCTGGTGGAGAAGGCAGAAAATCAACCACATTAAGCCCAATCTTCATCTGTGCTTATTCTTAGTGGTTTTGTAGGGGTGCGACTGTAAGTTGCACTAAACTCCACAGGAGTATGGTGTGACCCTCCAGAATACCATCACACAAGGCACCCAGAAAGCACGACTACAATTTTGGGAGATTAGGGCCTGAAATGTGATTTGTTCTTCTCAAGTAAACATGAAGTCACTGTTATGATGAGGTGAGGCAGTCCAAGGATAAGAAGTATTTTGTTTGATGTACAGCAGTCGCTAAATTTAGCACACCCTTTCTGCTTGCGTTCAGGGAATTTTACCCCGACCCAATCTCCAACCTTTCAGTTTACAAGCTTCACGCCAAAATGCTTTTTATACCAGGCTTTATATTTACCCTCATTATCACAAATGCTATAAATCAACACATCTCTATTTACATGTTTCCATTCTGTTCTCTGTCAACCAGGGAAGAAACAATTTTGTTCCTAGCCATCCCCATCTGAGCTATTCAAACTTGGATACCCCAGTCACAGAAATGGGTGCAGTGCAATGACCCCCCCCAGAGCTTCTCCCAAATTGCCTTTCTCACTGGCACTCTTACTGAAACAGCCATATGCTTACATCCCTTCATTAGCCAATTCGTTGACAGCAATAGGTTGTTTGCTTGAGGTGAATGCAGAGGATCATTTTGATGTTCAATACTAATAACTATCAAAAACTCTCTCCTTCGCTCTTACACAAACTGCCTATCATTATCTTTTATGATCACATCGATCACCCCTTCACTAGAAAAAACTTCTCACATAAACTTAGTAACTGTACCTACAATCTTCACAACCACTCACGCTGGTTATCATTATTACTATCATGAACTGATCACAACAGAGTAGTGTTTTTTATCAGTTTAACAACGACTAGGTCCAAATTCACACAAGGTATTTTAAGAACTTGAACAGATGGAAAAGGAGGTGTCCTGGTTACCCTCACCTCAAAATTAGTGGCACAACTAATGCATGTTTTCACACACTGTTTCACGTAGGCATGCATTTTGGGCTACCAGAATGTTTCTCTCATCTTAGCCTTTGTCACTCCTCTCTCCAGTTTACCATATTCAGCACGAGTCACTGACTTCCCTCTCAAACTAGTAGATGGTGCAACCCTTTCACCACTCCACAATCTAGCCTCAGTTATGCCACATTTATCCCTAGCATTCCAAAGGTTCTTTCTTTTATGGACAGTCTATCCTGATCATGTTAACCTCTGACAAACATGTAAAAACTCAGGAGATATCTTTTCACTGTCTCCCTTCAAACGTAATTAGCCTTACTTGTAACCTGTTTCCCCACATCTTATACTCTGCATCTTCCACTCAACTAACCAGTGTCCATGACAGGCAGTAAGTGGGCTTGTTTCTATGACCTGAGAAGTACTCTAAAACAAAATGTAATTTTCTCATCCCCACCATCTATCTGGCAATCCGTGGTATAGCCTTATCCATGCTCCTGCAAGGAAACACATGAACTAAGAATTTATGGTGCATCCAAACCACAAGGTGCAATATACAGAAATAAAATAAAAATGTTCTCTCACCCAGAAGCATACCAAGACATCTCTCTACAACTGAGAAGTTACCTACTGCTACTTTGAGGGTCTAAACATTCTTACCATTAATCACCTAAGACAATAAAGCTTCTAACTTGAAACAATAAAGCTTCTAAGTCTCCTGCACTAGCATGAGTCATGAAAATGTTTTTCCTATTAACATCAAAGCTCCCTTTTGCCACTCTTCTTTAAGGATGTTAAGTGACACCTGGCACTCCTAACAATATGTGTTTACTCCACGTCTTCGTATACACAATCTTCATAAACTTTGGAGAAACACTCTACCAGAGCCATAAATGACCTCACCTAATCCTTATTCTGTGGTGCTCGTGGCTTACTGATTAGCTCTAATTTCTCTCTTTGGACATTGTATGCTCAAGGAAGGTTACTGATCTTACATGCATCTGCCACTTTTCCTTCCTCAATATAAGTTTGCTGTTTTCCAACCTCTCCAGCAGCATAAATCCACATATTTTCCATAAAGCATATCATCTTGAAACTCATTACATTGCTGACCTCTTCAAATATTATTTGCATTATTTACTGCAACATTGTTGTGACAGATTCCAGCCTTCTCGCTCTCTCTCTTGCTGCATCTTCTCTGTGGGTAGCTTTCCTCTACACAGCCCCTGTTATAATCTGTCAGTGGCTGACATTATTGGCAATTCGAAAATAAAAAACAAGGTCTGACAACTTTAAAAGAAGGCCCAACAGCACCTAAATCCTATATGTTGTTTACAGTGCTTTTGAGCCTGTATGGCCAATTATGCTGAACTTGTTTTGATTTACCAACCAACTAACACTGTCAGATACAGAAAATGAACTATCACATGGACTGGGCTGCTACCAATATAAGCCACTCACAGAAAAGTAGCAGCAAGACAAAGTATAAGAAAACAATGGACTGCAGTAGAACAAATATATATAACATGGAATGCTTGTTTTTACAGGGTTTGGTTTGCTTCCTCATTGAGATACTTCTGTAAGAGTTTCCATACCTTTTGACCTTCTTTCGAAGTTGATTGACCATGTTTGGGTGCTGAAACAGAAACAACACACATTAGTTCGGCAACCCATGTGACTGAGGGGTGCTTTTTGTGTGTGCGTGTGCTCCTTGAGAAAGGGCAGAATGCCGTCACTCAGAGTGAAGTTAGCCAATGGCTGACGTGGGCTGACTCACTGCCCCATGCTGTATGCTGTAGTCAGCAGAAAAAAAATGTGAAAGACACAACAACAGACTAATGGATGAAGAGGGCTGGCTGAAAGACCCTGTAAGTAAGTACATTACAATAAAATTAAAAGGTCTTGGCTAATGCCAGACCTGAAAAAAAGTGCCTTTTTAAAGCTCTCTCTCTCTGTCATCAGGTCTGTCTGTCTCCTGGCCTTACATATTTGCAGGATATTTTTCAGCATAATACTCCTGCACTGTCTGGCAGATCAGTTGCAGGAAACCACCTTTCATGGACTAATTTCACTGTGCGATTTTAATGTTCACAATGATGATTTTGATAACATGGCTGCCAAAAATCTATTTTCAGATCTCGCTTCCCTGCAACTTCTGCAATTAGTAGAAAAGCATACCCACGAAAAAGGCTACACTATTGATCTAGTGTTCAGCAACATCACCGATCTCCAGGTGCAAAGCCCCATTCCACTTACGTGGTCAGATTATTTTTATTATTCCAATTGTTGTAGTTGCGCCCTCTCATTCCTCCGTCACTCCCCCACCCCCCGGCCAAACGTCTGGAACATCGTTGGTCCAAGTTAAATGGAGATGATTGGTCAATCGCGCTCCAGGCTACCAGACCTAACTTGACAGACAGAATTACACCCTCCACCTTCAAATTCATTGATTGGATTTCCAATTCATGGACCTGGTTCTACCTGCAAGATGGTGTAAGTCCACCCAGTGGGGACAGATATCCCCTTGGTTTAATGCCAGTTTACTTGCCTTAAAGAAAGATTATAAGCGTCTTAAATGATGTTGGAGAAAGTCTCATGATGATATGATTAAGGTTAATTATAGAAGGGCAATTAGGAGCTATCATGTGGAAATAAGAACCTCTCATTCTGCCTACTTTGCCACCAAAATTCGAGGAATTTGCAGATTCTCAAGGACATCATGGAACCTAAATATGTTGGATCCACTTCAGAGGCACCTGCCGAACATAGCAATGACTTGGCCTCCTTCTTTCATAATAAGATCCTTGACATCTACACTCTTTTTCCTGACAGTCCTATTGTTGAGGAACCGCCAGGCTATGATCATCTTTTAGAGCAGTCTGAGGGGATTCAAAGGCTTTCCCCGACCTTACGGAGTGCCTCCTCACCTCCCTTCTAAAGGCTGTCAGGTTCTCCACTTGACCCCGTCCCATTACATATTCTGCATCAAGGGCTGGACAGTATCGCCCCTACTTTAGTGGAGCTATTGAACATCTCCCTTCTGCAAGTTCTCACGCAATGGAAGCATGCAGTGGTCAAGTCTCTCTTGAAAAAACTAGACTCAATTCCCTCTGCTCTATCAATTTTAGGCCAATTTCGCTGCTACCAGGCCCCTCAAAGCTCCTAGACAAACATCAGTCCGCCTACCTTGAGTCCAACGAAATCCTCCATCCCATTCAAATTGGATTCAGACCTCAGCACAGCACAGAAACAGCTTTGCTGGCTTTAGTTGAGGAACTTAAATCCCTGTTGGACAAGGGAGGTTCAGCAGCCATTATTCTATTAGATCTCAGCGTGGCCTTCGACACAGACGACCATGCAATACTCATCCATAGGATATCCAAAGTCGGCTTCTGAAGGATCTTCCACAACATCAATCCTCAAAATCGGCCCTGAGGAACCTCAATTGGCTCCCAGTGGAACAGTAGGTCCAAGTTAAAGCCTTATGTATTTAGCGTAGGTCCCTACACAAGGAAGGCCCTGCTCTCCTGAGATCAGTAGCCACTCCTTATTTCCCTGGAAGGTCCTTGTGATCTTCCTCAGCTCATCTGCTACAGGTTCCCAAATGCAGGAGATCTCATTGGGGTGGCCGCTCCTTATTCCACCAGGCTCCCAGGGTGTGGTATTCTCTTCCCTTTGACCTTCGCCAGTTATCATGCAAGCTTTCTTTCTATGAGTCATTGAAAACCTGGCTTTTTGGCAACCATCCCTCTGATGATTACATTTACATGATGACTGTTCCAGTGCTGGGAGGCCTTCTGGTAGCCACGTGCTTTACAAGACCCTGAGAATGGAATAGAATCATGCTGTGCATCAGAAAGGCCCGACTAGACAGCTGATCTGTTGGCTTCCTTATAGCCTCCGCATGGAAGGCACAACTAGCACATATTAAACACACTACCTCCCTTCTAGAATTCAGGGACCACCTCTACACATATTTGTTTGACCTTTAATCCCCCTCTTCTAAACTGGTCTGCTTGGAGTTTTTATTTCTTTGGGCCAGGACACAAAGAAGGGTAACATAACAATCTATGCCAATGCAATCAATCCAAATATACTGACACAGCTTACTCAGCTCTCCCTCACACAGCACTCAGTGAGCCTGGCAAAGCTTTCTATGGCTTCAGAGACATTTTAAGGCATGGGCTAAGGGGGCAATTGCCCAGGGCTCACTCCTTCCAAGGGGCCCCTTGGGAAAATGAACTTTCTCTCGCTCTTTCACCCCTCTCTATTTCTGTATGTCAACTTCTCTCCTCTCTGCTATCTCTACCTCTGTCTCTATGCCCAATGGAATCTAAAGGATTTTGGGGCACCGCGCAAGGTGTAGTTCAACTGTTTTTGCTCTACCCCCATGTGAGAGGGATGGTCGGAAAGTAAAGCGAGGAGGTCTTATGTGTGGCTGAATGATGGCTTCATTTATTGAAAAGTACCAAAGAGAAAATAAAACAATTGAGCAACAAGGGTCCGGTATGGCGGTCTTTGGTGGTCTTCTTCCTCTCCTGTGCTGAATATGGATTCTCTTCTCCTCGTAGGGCTTCGATGTGGCACAACCCCGGGGATGTAGAGGAAAGAAAGAAGAGAAAGGCGGTCAGGATAACTGTTTTCTACCGAAAGACTGACGTGAGGGTAGCTCACGTACCATCACCTGTTGCCAATGTGCTCAGGGAGTGATAGAACTCAAAACCGCGGAGTCAGGTGAAACATCAATAAAGAAAAAAATAACAGGCTTTGAGCAATGAAACAGAAGTGAGTGACCTCTTTAATTCCGGGTCTTTGATAAGGCAGGAGTTTGCTAAGGTTCTGTGAGACTCTTATGGTTATCGTGACTCCTTGATGCGTATTCGGTCGGTGGGAGTAACAGGTGGGGTGAGTGCTATACAGGTCTCTACGAAGTGCGGAGGAAAGGGGGGGTGTGGCTGGTGAACGATCCGATGCAAAACTGTGCCCACGTTAGTACCCCTTAAGTCCCTTGGACTTGCCTCCCCCCTCCCTTTATGTACAGTGTCCCTTCCCCGATTCACGTACCGCTAGGGCCGCAGTAGTCCTGAACTGCGGCGGCTTTTGGGCCTTCCTCCGGGGGTGTCCACCAATCTTCAGACCACTCCTCCCGTTCGGCGTCTTCTCTCTCTCCGTCTTCCAAGGATTCCCCGTCTGCTTCTCGTCCCGGCTGTTCTCGGCTCTCCGTCGTCTGGACACTGCTCCGCACTCCTTCCTCCGGCCAGTTTCTCCCGAGTCTCTTCCTTCTCGCGTCTTCCCGGTTTTCAAGAGGAGTTCCCGCCTCTGGAGTCTCCCGTGATTGGCTGCTGTCCCGGAGAGGGCGTTCCGTTTCCTGTTCATGAGGGAAGGTGAAGGAAGTTAACCCCTTCCGAACCATGTTCGCTGTAGTGGCGGTGTTTCGCGATCTGTAAAAGGGCTCGGAATAGGACGAAGGGGGGTTGATGTCCCGGTCCTCCTCACACCCCATTTCTGAAAAAAAATTTGGCATCATGCTTGAATTAGTGGAAATGGGTAATAACATTCAATGTTTTTCCCTGCAGAGGGCCCCAAAATCGGTCTTGCCCAGAGCCCCAAAAATACTTAAGACAGCACAGGTCCATGCGTACGACGAGTCGACGTACGATTTGATGGATAAACTTTGCAGTTCGTACGTGTAAAGGGGAATGTTACCCTAATATCTGCAGTAAAGTTCTGTCAGGGCCCAAGCCTAGTAGTTGTATGATGAATCACCTTTGGATGACAGTGTATCACCATAAAGAGGTCTGTCACCACCAGAATGCTACATATCAGGTGTGATCGTGTGGAAAATGTGCCACCAGTGCAGAGTATCCATGGCTGAGAACTCATTGCCAAAATTGTCAAGATAATCCAAGGTGGTCCAACAATAAAAAATATTGTATTCGTAGTACATTGTGTCACAGAACACTGCGCTCTGTGCCTGGGGCACACAGGAAAGGGCCACATTTTTTAATAAAAGAAATCATATTTATAATATTAGAATGCATATCAATCACTACAAAGATAGGTCAGCAGCAAAATACATCATGAATTATATGAAGTGTACATCTCCTAGACTAATATTCGCCGGTATGTTGGCGGCAGGGTTCTCATGTCTGAGCTACACAAAGTAGCTCATGCTGCACATGATCACAGGGCTTTGTGTCCTATTAGACATATTTGTTTTATAATAATCTGAATATAGCCCAGGATTAGTAGAGCTGCTATCAGATGCATTGCAACAAATAACCTGATGTGCTCACAAATGCGATTGTGCGTGTAATGTATTAAGTGATATTACTCTGCACGCAAGAGTGATGGCTCTCTGTTGTTGTCATGGTAACAGAAATCTAGTTGAATTTCACTAGTTTTGTTTGTAATGTTGATCTGTCCAATGACAGTTGAGCAGCCACGTAAGGCCGAACAGTCCCTATCTGCAAGGATGGAGAGCCACTACACTGCTCAACCCTGCACTTACCAATGACTTTTCTACTCCGCACTCAAGAGAAGTGAAGTACCAGACATAATAAAACTTTTGTGCAGCAACCAGATGAAATGGCCTGCTTTATTGAAGGTTCAGCGGGTGGGGGTGAGCGGCTGTAATGATGATGGACTCCACATATAGGTTTAAAAGCCTCTTTATTCTCAACTCCGTTACAGCGAGGGAATACAACATCCTCCTCCAAATCCCCTTCAGCAAAGGTTCTCCAACCATCAACTCCCAGAACCTTAACATCCCAACATTCCAACATCACACTCTCCTGCACATTCCACTGCCTGCCAGGAGCAACACCACACATCCTGCCCCTTTATACAATATTTACAAACACTTGTTCATCTAATCATAGAAAAATCAACCTAAAATATTTGACCTAAACATCAAGCATAAACCTAGCATTACGACTTATGAGTATAACAAATCATAAAAGAGCTGATTTTTTTTATACACCAACTATGAATGTAGTAGGTTTTTATTTGCTATGTATATTGAAGATTTGGTGGAGTCATTCGCACACCAGCCAAATTCAGAGATTTTATTTTAGAATGTTTATTACTCTGAATGTAGTAATAATCATTCTAAAATAAAATCTCTGAATTTGAGTGGTGTGCAAATGAATCTACCCAATCTTCCAGTTCTATCCACACACTCTACCTCCTTTATTTGCGGATGTTCCTCCTGGCTTCTGTATGCACCATCACCCTCCTCTTGCTTCCCTACAATCTCATTTTCCCAAAGCCAATCATCATGTAATAACTCATCTTCATTTTTACTTCTTTCTTGTTTACCCATTATGTTGCATCTTGCTATATGACTCATATGTCATACCCGATTGTCACTGAGTCTCGCCGCATTTCTCAGTCATTCAATGTCTTTGAGTGGTTCCGAATAAACAATCTCTCCTTTAGGCACCTTCTTCACTCTCATGACTTTCACCCAATCGGCTACCTCCAGTTTCTCTTCCTTTGCTCTTTTATTAGCATCAAAATACTTCTCGTACACATTCGGCGTCTTCAAGATGTTGTCCTTTACCGTCTCAAGCGACCACTCCACCTTCAGTGCCCCATCCATCCATCCAAGATTATGTTTGGTATACAGTTCTCCTCCTCGCATCCACACAAAAGGACTAAAACCTGTGAGCGAAGACATTAATCTACAGGCCCACAACATCATCTTGACTTCCACCTCCCATTTCTTACCATTACAGGTAGCTATCTGAATTGCACCTTTGATCACGCAGTTAAAGCACTGAACCGTACCATTTCCTGCTGGGTGGTAAACGGACATCACTAGATGTTTCACCCCATTCCTCTGTAAGACCTCTTCAACAAGTGTAGACTTAAACTGTGGATCATTGTCACTCAACAATTTCTTCAGGGAACCCTCTCACATGAACACCACATCTAAATATTTCACAACTGTTTCCGCATCCGCCTTTTGTACCACCTCTGATTCCACCCACTTACTGAAATAATCAACTAAAACAATTATATACTTACTGTCCTCCAACTCATTGCGCACAGGACCAACAAAGTCTATAGCCAACATTTCTCAAACCATTTTGGGGCACTCCATTGGACATAGCACTGATCTCAACATCTTCAAACTCTTATCCAAATTTGCACACTGTAAACATTCCCTTACCATTCTTTCTATCTCTATATCCATTCCACGCCACCAGTACACCGATTTTACCCTTCTCTTAGTTCTAACTACTCCTAAATACACTTCATGAAGTAACTCCCAAATTATTTTTGTTAAACTACCTGGGGGAACCATTTTACTGCACCTTACTACAAAATCCAAATTCACAGCAAACTCATTCCTGACTTCCTAAAATGTTCTTAACTCCTCAGGACAACTCTTCTTGCCCCCCCCATCCATCCTAAATGTACTGCTTCTCTTTGTTCAATTCATTGTCAACTCTATATGCATTTCTCCAATCCTCCTTCCCAATTGAATTCATATCCTCATCATTCGCATATGCATATTTTACGGTAGCATCCCCACTTGCCCAGAGCCTCTCCTGAACTCTTTTGTTACTAGTATGCATAACGATTTGGTCCCTTAGCAACTCTTCTTGTTTCTGACAAAATCTGCACCGAATTTCCAACTTCTTAAGTGCTGATACATAATCATCTATTGTTTCCTTTTGCACCTGTTTTCAATGAAAAAACTTATATCTATCAATCGCTATGCAAATAGTAGGCAAATAGTATTTTTCCAAATCATCCAATGCGTTTCCATATACATCATCCTCATCGACACCTCTCTGTTTTTTTCCATCTGGTTATACTGCCCAATGCCTTCTGGACCCAAAGAGTGCAAAATAAAATACATTTTTTAGCCTCAGGATTTAGCGTTCATTATCTATAGTGGACATATAATTTGAAAAATAATCCTCCCACGCTTGCCATTTCATGCGAGGTTCCACTGGTTCTGCCAAAAAAGGTATTTGGCGGGGGTGGAGCTTTCCAGGCTACAAGATGGCCGCGACTTAGTGCCGCTCCGCCATAACTGGCTTCCAATCCTTCAATATCCTTGCCAATAACTGGTGTCCTCACCACCAAACCATCAATCCTGATAGGGGAAACGAAGCGGTCCCGCCAAAATCGACGACAGGGTCTCGGGTGCCCAGGAACATCGATAAAGACTCTTGGAAGGCCCTGCGGCCTGGGCGCGGCCTACCCAGCTTCCGCACATGCGAGACGACGGGAGGTGGCTCACAGGGGTGCGGAGACACGAAACTCGGCAAACAGAGGAACGGGGCTCGCCTGCTCCGGTTCGCCGCAGCTGCACACAAGAGGATCGGCTCAGAAATCGCCCCCTGTAGCGAGGCGGACTCCGGTCGGCGCTGGAGAGAGTCACGTCCCAGGCTGGGGCTGAGCAAAAGCCAGGAGAGAGGGAGCGGCTCGGGCCCAGACAGCAAGGATGCCATTGGCCGCGGGGCCCCCCCGGAATGCTGCAACTCTGAACGAGGTGAGAGCCGTCACCACCGCAGACCCCACAGGTGCACTACAACCTCACTGTGGCCCCAGGAGGCGGGGAGAAGATGGGATCGGGTGTGGGCTGGGGAAGCAATCCTGCACAGCCCCGGAAACACAGAGGGCGGCCTTGAGGCTGCACGGCAGTCCATAATCTGATCCTTTGGCCCACAACTAGCAGGCAGCTCGGACGGCCTACCTGCTGCATCGAGGACACATGCCACATCGGTTGGGGAGCGCCCCGCGGCTAACTCACTTGTTGCGACAGAAAACAATAAAGACTATGCTACTAGGTGCCCGGACCTTGGCTGGGGCTGGGCGACTGCCAGGAGGGGGCAGCGGCTCGGCCCCAGACAGTGAAGACGCCATTGGCCGCGGGGCCCCCCAGAGAGCAGCAACGCTAAATAAGTTGAGAGCAGCTGCCACCCCATACCCCACAGGTGCACTACAGCCTTGCTGTGGCCCCAGGAGTCAGGGGAACAACGGGATCAGGTGTGGGCTGGGGAATCGATCCTGCCCAGCACCTGGAGCACGGTTAGTCATCTGAAAGCAACGCAGCAGTTTATAAACTGATCCTTTGGCCCATGACTAGCAGACAGCTCGGCCACCTACCTGCTACGTTGAGGGCACTGGCCGCATCAGTTGAAGAGTGCCCCTCACCCAACACACCTGTCGAGACAGAAGACAATATACACTACACAACCAGGTGCCCAGCAGCTGCAGGGTGGCCACACCAGCACGCCCACTACTAAGTGCAACTCAGTCCGCACTCGGCAAAGTGCGCAATCGTGAGGCACTTCAATAGGGAAGACAAGCGAGCAGCCTAAGCGTCGAGCAGCAAGCCCACAAAATTGGGAAACCGGAGAAATCACAGTCAAAGCTACCTTTTGAGCCAAGGAAGTCACAAAGGCAGCAGGATCAAGACAAAAATCCCTCAGAATCTGGCTCGGAAGTAGGCGACACTACGCCTGATTCGGACCTTAAACAAATCCTGGCAGTCATGGAGCATAGCCTGAACAAAATAGATAGCAAGATAGACGCCTTAGCATTTCGAATGGTAGGATGTCTGAAAGACTAGATAAGCAGGCAGAAAGGCTGGATACCGTCAAAAAGCATGTGTCTGATGCAGAGGACACTATAAATACAACATCCAGAACCCAGGCACCCATAGACAAACAACTGCAAATTGTCCAGGCCAGGGCGGAAGACGTCGAGGCCCGCTCTCTGCGGAACAATCTCCTGATAGTGGGCATTGCAGAATCCACATGGAACTATTCGTAGAGCACCTACTCACCACGCTGCTGGGAGCAGACTGTTTTTCAGCCATGTTTGTGGTTGAGAGGGCGGACTGATCATTGGCTCCCAGGCCTTTCCCGGGAGTGCCGCCACGCCCAATCATAGCGAGGCTCCTCAACTACAGGGACCGCAACAGTGCCCTTCGGAAATGCAGAGAACTGCATGAGCTACATTATGAGGGGACGGCTGTATCCATGTATCCAGACTTCACACCGCATGTACAAGAAGCCCAGAGACTTTTTGCACCTGCCAAGAGAAAAACTGCGCAAGCTTCACCTAGATTATAACATGCTGTATCCAGCAAAGTTACGAGTCATAGCGAATGGCAAGACATACTTTTTCACTGACCCCTCCCAAGTGATGTAATTCATCAAACGCAGGAATAACAACTGCTCCAAAAACAGCCCTAGGTCAGGCAGCGGCGACAAGCCCTCATAGGAAGCAGAACATTTTAGCAGCAACTGAGCCTGCCGGAATATGGGGCGGCCCCACTGCGGGGCAGGCCCAACTGATGGAGGGAGTGCAAGAGGCTGGGCCACTATGCCACGATTAGCAGCAGGAAATGAATATGACACTATTCTAGCTACAGGTACTGGTTCGGTGCACAAAAAGCACTGAGTGAAGGCAACGCCAGATATTTTGGGAACTGAGGGTTGCAATGCATATGCTATTATTCCCTGTCTGCAATCTTAATTTTTGCTGGGAAATTCCCCATTGTACATGTCTGGGATGCGGGCGAGCCTCTGGACTCGCTTAGCGAGGACATATAATATATGTTGCAGGATATTTATTTCAATATTGCTAGCCGGCCGGCTTAAACCGGGATATGAGCTGGGGGACATCTGCCCCACAGTGTTGCCACAATGGGGATGCTTTTGAGTTGTACCGGGTTCTGATATAACTTCTAACTAGTTCTGGGTTTCTCCTGATAGTTTTGGGGTGGGGGAACAGGGTGGTTCTCGATTATGCACAGTTGGACAATGCATAGCGTGGGAGGGGGAGTTGTTGGGTGGCGAGACATACGTTATTCTTTGGGACTTCCACAAATCATGTACGAATTGGATGTGACCAAGGTAGGTAGTAACAACATAGGAAGGGTATGATGTATAGTACATCAATCAGTCCTGTTGGCCATGGGTAGTACAGTGCATCTCTTAACATGGAACATTTGGGGGCTAAATGATCACAGGAAGATCAGGAAGTGGTTGCATATCTGAAGCGTCATAAGATCGACATGGCACTATTACAGGAATCTCACCTGCCGCCACTGTCAGGGTTCCCCCATTTGTCACCCACCTTGCTCATTGCGTGGCAGTTATCTACCGCCGCCGGAGTGGGGGACGAAGGTTGGGGTGTCAGAAGTCCCGTGTAGCGTCTGCCAGCTGCTGGCCTCTAGAAATCCTCGGCGGATGTCCTGGAAAAGGTCCTAAGGTTGCCGGTCTAGTCTCTTGCAGGCCATTGAAGGCACGAAAACAGACTCGGTCGGCTGTGAAGTGCATCGGCAGCGTTCTGAGCCGCGCACTTCACCAACGATTCCTCACGAGTGTGCTCGTTTCGCGCTTGCGCTCAAGTTAGTCAGGGTTAGTGTAGGAGTTTGTTCACAGAGTTTGCACAGTTGTAAAATAGGGCAGTTTTCGTTTCGTTCAGCGTCGGATTAGCTATCTAGGTAGCAACTAGAATTTGGCATGATTTAAAAAATAAACAAGAATAGGAAATAAAACTATCAAGAAGGCACCAAGAGAAAGAACAAAAGAAACAGCAAGTCTTCACTTACCGCTTCCTCACACATTTTTTGTGAATGAGAAGTTCCTCTCTCTTTCTTCAGAACCGCAAGTATTCCTGTAAAGAAAGAATTGTATTTAATGGTAGAGTTTTCAGGAAAAGTGCATATTTAGCATTAATTAATTGAAAAACATGAGCATCAAATAACATAAAAAAGAATTAGAAGAGAAGCAATAGCCAAGCTAAACAGGGTAAGTGAGAGAAAGAAAAAGAACAATGGTAGAGTTTTCAGGAAAAGTGCATATTTAGCATTAATTAATTGAAAAACATGAGCATCAAATAACATAAGAAAAAAGAATTTAAAAAAGAATTAGAAGAGAAGCAATAGCCAAGCTAAACAGGGTAAGTGAGAGAAAGAAAAAGAACAATATTAAAAGTGAGAGAAGGGAAGTACATAGAGTGTAGTAATGATGTGTTGTTTTTAAATTACAGTTCACAAAAGAACACTACACAGAGGCAGCATCTGAGAAATGCCAATACTGGTGAACCACAAGAAGCGAGGCAGTCTCTTCTCTGTCCCAATTCCCTTTCCCCCGGCGGGGTTCATTAGAGCACTTGTGTCTAGAGGGCTCTGGTGGAGGCCTGTTGGAGGATCTGGGAAATTTCAGCATACTGCTCCTGTGAGTGCCCAGAAAGGTTGTGAGTATTAAGTGGAGCCTTGACAGCCACAGAGTTGTATGCTGACCAATAAATTGCTTCAGGGTAAGGTCAGTGCATCAGGTTTCACGTCTCATGCTTGGGAAGTCCTGACATGGATCAATCCAGCGTCGGGGATCTCCGTGGAAGTAACTGAAATAGACCCCAATGGAAGGTATGTCATAGTGTGATGCCAGAAAGATGGGCTGAATGTCAAGATAGTCAATGTATATGGGCCCAACTGTGATGACCTGCAATTCTACAATAACCTTGGTGGTAATTTGCTGCGCAACAGGGACACCTCAATAATAATAGGTGGGGACTTTAACTGCATCCTTGATCCCCGCAGGGATCGCTCCAAAGCACCCACGCATCGCCGTTCGGCTTCGGCAGGGGCTATCCTCGACCTGATGGAGGGCTTAGACCTAGTAGATGTCTGGAGGCAACTTTTTCCTGATACTGCAGGATTTACTCACTACTCTGCACCACAAGACACACACACAAGAATCGACTACTGGCTTGTGTCCAAGTGCCTATCTTCCCAAATAGTGGAATGCACTCTTCACCCATACACTTTTTCAGACCATGCCCCTATACAACTGGCTTTAAAATGTCCCACCAGACAGGCCCCGGCATTCCTTTGGAGATTCCCACCCTACTCCCTAAAGGACACTGTATTTACAGCAGAAATTTCAACAGCTATTGAGATATTCTTTGGAAAATATATAGGGTCAGTGGGTAGCTTTCCCACCATTTGAGAGGCCTTTAAGTTCTATATCTGAGGTATGGTAATATCTAAACACACAGGGGTGCTCAGGCCATTGAGGGACCGTCTGTCAAAACTCAAGAAGGACCTTTCCGGCCCTGAACAAACCTTTCAGAGGACTGGCGACACTAACACTTTGGGCGACATTAAAGTTGCGCTTGAGGAATTCCAAGACACAGCAGACAGGGAATTCAAACACCTTGGCAAATATGCCACAGCTAGGGTTTACGGTGAGGGAGTTCGACTAGGTGCTACCCTGGCAGCCCTAATGCGCCCCAAACATGAAGTTGACACCATTACGGAGATACTCGACGAAGAGGGTCTTCCACTGCACGACCGCTAGGACATTGCGAACAGATTCCACAGGAATTGATCACAACTATACACCTCCCAGACATCCCCTAAAGACGATGCCATTCGTGACTACCTAGAGCACATACAAATGACATGGCTAACAAACTCACATAGGGAATACCTCATCTCCCCACTCACCCCGGGAGAGATCAAAGCAGCTATTAAGTCTATGCACGCTGGTATTGCCCCGGGTATGGGTGGGCTCACAGTCTCCTTTTACAGGACTTTCCAGGACCAGCTTGTCCCACACCTCATGACTCTGTTTGAGCACATGGCCCAAGCCAAAATTATGCAGTCCTTCATGAGAGAAGCATTGATAATTATGCTATTGAAACCAGGGAAGGAACCAGAGGCCTGCTCCTCTTACAGACCGCTATCCTTGATAAATGTTGACACCAAGATATATGCAAAAATACTAGCAAACCGATTGGCCCTCTAGTCCCCCAAGTGGTGCGCCCAGAACAGGTGGGGTTTGTGCCTGGGCGCACCCTCACCCTAAATTTACGAACTATATTTGGCACGATTCAAAGACTGGATCCCGGAGTTAAAGAGGCAGCCGTATTTTTGGTCACAGAGAAGGCGTTTTGTTCTGTAGATTGGTCCTTCATGAAGGGAGTATTGAAGAGAATAGGGGCGGGAGAGATTTTCATCAAACTAGTAATGACACTTTATACACAACCTACAGCTCGGGTTAAACTGGGAAGAGAGGTCACGGCGCCCATAGCCATTTCTAGATGGACTCGACAGGGCTGCCCCTTGTCCCCACTGCTCTATGCCTTAGTAGCTGAGCCATTGGCATGCGTGCTGCGAGAATATCATAAGCATAGAGGGTTAAGGTTCCCGGGTTATCATTTAATAATCTCAGCATACGCAGACGACACCTTGCTGTACGTTTCTGGATCCAGAGGCCAACCTCAACCCAGTCCTAGCTGAGGTGGTACAATTTGGGAGCTTGTCTGGACTTCGGATTAATTGGTCGTAGTCGCTTATTTTCCCACTAACCCCGGTGACCAGACTCGCCTGGGCCGGGAAGCAGCTGAGGGTTCGGTAAGATACACTGACACTCTCGTATGCGTCCGGGGGACTGGGGGCACCAGATTTAGAACTCTACATTAGGGTGGCACAGGCCTCCCGGGAAACAGCCTTTACAACGCGGTTGTTAGATCACGTTACCTTTACAACACGGTCATTACAATGACCGCGTTGTTACAACGCGAAGCCTTTACATCGCAAGTCATTAGATCGGCTTGCTCTAAATGATGCTCCAACCTAAGGAATAGTATAATTTACTATTCCAACACCTTCCCTACTGTTGCGCAGGCTGGAGTTGGAATAGTAAATTATACTATTCCTAAGGTTGGAGCGCCATCTAAAGCAAGTCGATCTAATGACTTGCGTTGTAAAGGTATTGTGTTCTAACAACGCGGTCATTGTTACGACCATGTTGTAATGGAACGCAATATAATAGCATGCGTTGTAACATGCTATATTCGGCCTCCCATGCGTACAGCTGGTTACACGGTCCCCAGGACTTGCCACATCTGTATATTGAATGGGACGCAGCGGATTCCTCACACTCCCGCAGAGCCTGCTTACACCCCCAGTCAGACGACACTGGGTCCTGGACTCCCTCAATTTCACTGTACACGCATTGAGTAGACTGCTAGACATACAGGCGGGCACGCTCATGTACTCTCCGCTCATACCTTTAGACTGGTGCAGCTGGCTTCCGAAGTGCAGGGAGCGTGCTGTGCTACGCGAGATGGAGTGCAAGGGCATATTCACATTGGGAGACTTCCACCAAGACGGGGTAGTACGCAGATGGGAGGACTTGACGGAGGGGACGCAAGGGCTCTAGCCACTGGATAAATACTAATATCTTAGGGCCCGGCATGCATGGCAGGAGTTGCTGGGAGAGGACATGCAGGAGCCTGCCGCACTTCCTGCGCTCTCCTACATTATTAAAGCGAGCTCGCCAGTGAAACTCATCACAGTGCTATACTTTCTGGCCCAGGAGCCGAGGAAAAAGCAGGCACACAAAGCCAGACGGGAATGGCAAAAAGACCTTGACACGGTAATTGATGATAGGTGCTGGACATACTGCTGCAAAGCCATGAAGCGGGTATCCCTGAATGGCAGGCACCGCCTGATACACTTCAAACATAATGCCAGAGTATACTACACCCCTTGTAGGTTGGCACGCTTGTGTTGCGGGATACGGCGAAGTGTGACAGATGTGTGGAGACGGATACTGGGTTCCTCCATGTGGCGTGGTCCTGCCCCAAGATTTGGTCCTTCTGGGAGAAGGTATTCTCAATACTGAGTGAGGTCATTGGACAGCAATTGTCACCCAGCCCATTGGTTGCGCTTTTGGGGTACGACAGGGAGATACAAGCAAACTGTAGAAAACTGGTGGCAATGGGACTATTACTGGCCAAACATAGAGTTGCAATGCGCTGGGCAAAAGGATCCACACCACTCATTAAAGACTAGAATACAGACATGTTATACTATAATACACAATTTGACGCATACAATGAGCTCCTCCCCCCGCAGTGTCGCCCTAAGGGCTTTTGGGTATTATCCCAGCAATATCTGGTTGGGAAAGAAACTGGTGAGCCAGAAGCTGTGAATGTATGAAATGGTTGCTATGGCGGAGGTTTTTTTTTTTTTACCGTCATGATTGTAACTAATTGTTAGGTAATAAGTGTTATTTGGAAAGCCTTGAATGATCTGTTCTTCTGTGATCTTCACTAAACTGAATGAGGGTTTGTGCACCCATGGACAATTTAGCACGTACTTTCAGTGTCATGCCGATGCAAGAAGTTGCTAGACGTCCAACAATGAATAGGGTTTGTCTCGCCCTGCTGGTTTTTGTTCTTGTTAATGCAAACTTTCAGTTTTGTATATCAGCTGCAATGGGATATTTGCTGTGATACTGTGTACTAAGTTTACAAAATGCAATAAATAAAATGTAAAAAAATTAAAAATGGTATTGGCAGGGTCAAAATGAATGTCTGCGCTGCACACATGACTAAAACTATACCAAATCTTATTTTAAATAGCTTCCCAAGAAAACAAGACAACAATTTTATACCACCTAATCTCCAATTCTAAGATTCAGTGTATAACACAGCACACTTCACAACAGAATAATACATTAGTGACTATTATCAATTAATTCCCCTAGTTGGTATACAGTCATACAATGCTGAAGGTTATAAAGTCACAACAATGCGGTGCATTGCTATCACTCTTGATTAAGCATAGAGTACTTACTGGTGTGCGTATCACCGTTTTTCACCTTTGTAAGTTCCATATGGTGTGCACATCACTGGCATGAACGCACAGATACAAATGCCCAAACTGCTCCCTCTATGTATGTGTATCACCAATTAACTAAATAGCTTACAACGCACAAAAATGCAACTGTAAGGCATGCATATCACTGTGTCACACCCCCAATTAACTAAATAGCTTACAACGCACAAAAATGCAACTGTAAGGCATGCATATCACAGTGTCACACACGCTGCTCCTCTTGCACTAGAACACCAATGGCAAAGCGTACGTATCTCCTTGAGGTCTCCTCCCCTGCTGTAGCTGTGCACGATCATTCCAAAATGGCCTCCATCGTCTGCGACCAACACGCAGCGACCCAATGTTGAGCAGAACTCGATGCTTCCTTCCATCAAACGAGCCGCGTGCCAATAATTCACTCCGCACAGCAGGCAGCCTCCTGAACACGCCAACTCTGATGCCGCCACGAAGAACTCCAGAGCCTTTGGAATTGCCTGAGGCCGCTGGATTTCCATATTTAAATCAGCATGACGAGGTCAGTTTAAGGTTAGCACTCGTGCAGCATGCTCAAGTAGAAGTGCTCGCTAGTGGCGGTTGGTAAGGTTCCTCAGCCCTGTATGCTTCTCTTGACAAGAATAACACCAATTCCTTTAAAACAGCATGGCATCTTATGTGCTATGAATCCTTCGCACACCACTCCTCTGATGCAAGTGCATTAAAACACACACAAACTTAACAACATATGCACAATAAATTAAAATAATCAAGTAGAAAAAAGAAACATACTGCAGTCTAAACACAGCAGGCATATGCTTGCAATAATTAAACTAAACATAGAGGCGAGTGTCCATCCTGCAGAGGTATTGTACATAGTCTACTGATGTTTTAAAGATCCAGCACGGCTGCCGCATTTATAACCAACGCGTTGATTATCATGAAATGGTAAAACAATGATGCACTGTGGACAACAGCATTCCATAATGGTTTCCTGGTTTAGAGGAAGTGGGCACGTGGGATGCGGCGCACGGCAGATGAAATGAGTGCCAAGCAAGTGACCTGTTAGCACTGTCCAGAGAGCTGCAGTATTGTCTTAATAAATATAAAAGAAAAAAGAGGAGAAGCAACCAAATGAAAGGGGAAGTATAAAAAGGGACAATTGAAAACTAAAGGACTGGCCAATCAGCCTTGTTTCTGAGGTGTACTCATTTTTAGGTGAATGTACACGTGATCAGAAAATGCCATCATTCACAGGGCAAGAGAGCAAATGACTGCTATGGACTGAACCATTACCTCATACAGTATGCTGTAATGGAAACAGAGTGTAAATGACACTCAAACAGACCAATGGCAAAACAGATCTGAACCAAAGGACCTCTATGCATGTATATATATATATATATGGATCACCCCAAACCTTTCCATGCACAAACTGGGCACAAAGGAGCACTTTTCTGGAAAGGTTTGTCAAACTGTGCTAAACGGTGCCAAAGTTATTAGCAGCACAATAAACACATTTCCAATAAGAATGCTGACCTAACTATAACTACCCAGTGGCGCTATATTGTAATCGGCTTGAACTTGTGACTTTGTCCCGGTCTGGCGCGGTCAGATAACCACAGTTGACGCTTAATGCTTTTAAGCACTATTTTTGCCTAACACTTTAAAAATGCATGTCTCAGGTTCTACTAATTCAATCCCATTCGATTCTAATTCAATTTGGCATCCCATTTTGTTCTCAAAAACAAATCTGCACTCTGAAATGTAAAGCTAATCAGGAAAGTGATAGTGCTAGGACTGCATTACTTTCTTCATGGCTCTCCTCCTCCCATCTGTGCTTTTGCCAGCTAAAGACAAACACAATAAATAATCTATTATCTAAGACACTTTAATCGCATTGCAATTTCATCTGTGTGCCCATGAAAGTTCAGGCTCTACAGCTTGATAAATTAACAACATTGTTGCAGCTACATGGAGGGCAAGCACTTTTTTGTGCAAGCACGCAACTTTTGCCCAATCAAAACATGTACTCCTGACTCCTAAAATGTGGATGGAACTAAAACCACTTTGTTGGAAATGGCCCTTTTGGCAGGGTCACCCTCAAACTTTTTGCCTTCCTCCTCACCCCTATTTTTTTGCTGAATTAACTTTTGTTGGCTTTAGGACTGTTAACCAGTGCTATAGTGCATGTGCTCTTTCCTCTAGACATGGTAATATTGGCTCATACCCAATTGGCATATTTAATTCACTCATAAGTCCCTCCTAATGTGTACTACATGTGCCCAGGGCCTGTAAATTAAAGTCTACTAGTGGGCCTGGAGCACTGATTTTGCCACCCATTTAAGTAGCCCTTTAACCATGTCTCAAGCCTGCCATTGCAGAGCGTGTGTGCAGTTTACACTGCCATGTCGACCTGGCAAAATAAACCTTTTGCCATAGACAAACCTTCCCTATTTATACATATGTCACCCTTAAGGTAGGCCCTGGACAACCTAGAGGGTAAGGGGCAATGTATTGATAAGGCAGCACATGTGCTTTTTAAGTTTTACGTGTCCTAGTAGTGAAAAACTCTCAAATTCACTTTTTACTACTGCCAGGCCTATCTGTCCCATAGGATAACATTGGTATTACCTTATTATATTATATAAGTGTAATTTCCAACTGGGAAGAGATAAACCCTTCAAGTCTGGTGATCTAGAGTCACAACGTATGGTAAAGTTGGATTTTAAATTACAATTCTTAAACTGCCACTTTGAGAAAGGTAGAAGGATGCCTACAAGGGATTTTATTTGTAAACTTAGTTCAAATTTTTTTTTTATAGAAATTATTTGCTGTTCAACCCTAGTTAGTGATGAACTAAAGGTTAATCAAACATTGGGATGAAGGAGAAGTAATTTTTACGGGCAGACATTTGTCTTAAAACCCTGAATTAGGTGACATGGGGCTGGTTTTTCTTCCAAAAAAAATATATTTAATATATACACAAATAAGAACAAGGGAAAAACACATGAAATCAACCAAACATAGTTCTAGAGGTATCACAAATTAGCCTACAAAGAAACTATGCGTGCATCTATTCCATAAATTAACAAAGGAAAACGATCTGACAAAACAGAAAACGGTTCCTTAAAATCAACAAATGTGTGAAGAAATAGACGTTGTAGTCGACGTTTCGGTCTGTGTTGGCAATAAGACCGTCAGACCATCTTCAGGACGTAGGGTTGATTATCAAACCAAACAGTCTCCTTATGAAATTTCTTTGTAAAGAAATGGACCCAGAAGCATCAGGGTGTTTGAACGCGTGCGTCGTCCGATTTAGAGAATGTCTACGACTAGCTTGTAAGTGCTTAATTCGTTTCGACCATGTACGCAAAAGCGAACGGCAACGGTAACTTTATCCGGTATAATTCGCTCCTGTACAATATACTATCCTTGCGTACAGTCTGCAGATAACGTCAGTGTGGAACTTATTGCCCGAGCCTCCAAGGGTATATTGGGTTTCCCACTTCTTTTGATACACTTTGAGAAAGGTGGCATTTTCTTGCTTTAACTATTTGGTACCTGTAGCCTATCTGTGATCACATAACTGAGTGTATTTGGCAGTTGAGCTTTGTGTATTCTTCCAGGACAGCCACACACATTGGTAGCTTAGGTGTGTCTCAAATGGCCATCTCTGGCAGGATGGGAGGGAGGAGCCAGACACAGCCTGAATTACAAATGATTAAGCTGTGTCCTGTCCACACCCACAGGACTGACTCTAGGGTAGTGCGCCTGGTGCCACCACACCAGAAGCTGAATTTGGGGAGGAGGCACTGTGTTTTCAAGTATATTATGATTTTAAAACCACCTGCTGCCACGTTCCTTGCCTCCAGCAATTTTCAGGCAACAATAACAATATTAAGATAACTCTGGTGATTAATGGACCTACTGGAGAGAGAGCAGAGTTTTGTTTAGTGGAAGTTTTGACTCCTGATAAATAATGCCTGCTGCAATGCACTTGTACCATGCAGATCACAAAGTACATACAATGTAAATAGTTCAGTGGGTTACTGATTTTGTCTGAGAGAGATCCTTTTGTTACTTGCAGTTGATAAGATAAAATCCTAACATAGAACAGTGAGCTAATAATTGTCATTAAAGAGTTGCATGCAATCTGCAAGGCATAGGTTAAAGCGATATGATTTTCCCCCAGTCTTTCATTATAGTAATGTTGTAAAAAGCGTTCATTTGGGTAGAAATCAATTTTTATTAGTAAACACAATCCCCAACCATAGAGTTACATTTAAAATCTGAGTTTGTGCTTCTCCAGACCAGGCACTCTTAAACTATACTGCCCACCAGTATGGATGACATGTGACTCCTACACCTTGTAGTTCATATGTCTTATGTAACAATTCCTTTGCGCTGATTTACACACGTATGATTCATTGTCTCTGTGTAATGTGTGTGTGATGTTAAGCGCTCTGACACCCTACATTGGTATGAGTGGTGCTATAAAACAAAAAAATGCACGATAGAGAGAGTGGTTATAGAACTTAAGGGGCACTGTTAAAGAGTGATAGTGAGGGAATCTCTGGACAAGGTGGTTATTGGGGGACTCCAACAAATATTTTCGCACCGGGTGCCACCAGCGCTAATGTCAGCCCTGCACACTCAAAGGGCTGCATACCCCCCAGTAGGTAGGCTGGAGCCAGGGCAGGAAGGGAGGACATCTGTGCACTTCAAAGGCATATCTTTGAAGTCTCCCCGACTTCGAAGGCACCACTAGGTATAAATACTGGATCTCAGACTCCACCACTTCAGTACACTTCTGGACCTGTGGATACTCTGTCAGGAAGAAGGACTACAGTGATGCTGAAAGGACTGCCACTCTGCTGGACTGCAACTTGGAAGCAGCTGCTGCCTTGCTGTGCTGACTTGCTGCCTGCTGCTCTCTAGCCTTTTAGAGGAAGATCTGAACCTGGAACCCATTGTGAATCAAGGACCCAGAGAGACTCAAAGGGCAAATCTGCTGGCCTCCTGATCTGAGCCTCAGGGACATAAAATGCTCCTGGACCCATCTTCAATGAGTTCCTGACCCTGCAAGAGGCGCCTCACAGGTCCTTGGCCCTTTGTGTGGTTCTCAAGGTCTTTAAGTCAAGCTTTTGGGCTCTTCGCGAACGGGCTCGTCCACACCAAAACAGCGCCACTTGCACCGGAAATCAGCACGAGCTGCCACAAGTTCGTCTCTTTGCACACTCACATGGATGACCATACAAGGTTCCAGCTCAAGTGTCTGCAACACTTGGCCTGCTCTGCCTGCTTCTCTGACCATCACCAGAGGCACTCTCCTTGCTCCCGGCGAACTTATTCCCCGTCAACAGGACTCTTGGCACAAAACTTGAGAAGGTAAAACTTCAGCTGGAGTCATCTCGGACTGTATCCGACCCGCGGTTCATTGCTGTTGGTCTGAACTTTTTGCTTTGACCCGATCTAGCGTGACCAGTTAGCTGCGGCGGGCGATTTCTGTTTCTAGATGCTATTTTACAGTTTGTTCTTTGAAAATTCATATCTCCAGTTCTACTGATTGAATTTGTGTCTCGTTTTATTTATTACATTTTGCTCTATTTTTCTAACCTGGTGTGGGATCTTCTTGTGCGGTGTTTTCAATGTTTTACTGTTTGAAGTGTTGCGCAAATACTTTATACACTGCCTCTAAGTTAAGCCTGACTGCTCTGTGCCAAGCTACCAGAGGGTAAGCACAGGTTAATTTAGGGTTGGCCAGGGCATATACCCCAGTCAACCAGTAATAAACATTGGTGATCAGAGGTGAGATTTGGACTTGTGTTTGTGCAGTGCCATACAGTGATTTGGTGTACACTACCATTCTACACCTAATACCAATTCGAATTTAAAATTTTCCCTGACTGGCATTTTTGATGTTCCAAAATCATGTCTCTGTCTGTTGGATCTGAAACCAAACCTGCAAGCATGGAATTTTAGCTGTCTAGCACCGAGCTCTACACCATAGGGCAGCCCAAGGTCTTCTGCAAGGAGTTTGGGCTTCCTGCCAAGAGCACTACCAGGAAGGTGGAGTTGCAAAAGGCGCTGAGGGCCTGGGCAGAGGCTCACTCCATACCAGGTGAGACCACAGGAGAGGATGAGGAGGTGGAGGAGACACCTGCAGCAGAAGGGGATGATTTGTCCCCTAGAATGGAACTCACTCCAGGGCAGGGAGCAGCATCTCCTCCCATTGCCTGTCCCCAGAGGAAATGGTGGAAAGAAGTGAGGAGAGGCAATTTAAGCTACAAATGGCCAAGTCAAAGATGGAGGCAGAGGATAAGAAGGCTCAAAGGGCCTTAGAAAAAGAAAATTGTTACTGACTCACAAACTGAGTCTTAAAGAACTGGACATCAAAGCCAGGCAGGCAGATTCCAGCAGTTATGGTGGCAGCATATCCTCGATGTCTGAAGGTGATAAAAGAGTTTGCATACCTACGGATCTGGATACTCAGTTATGTGGTGGGAGTTGGCATAGACAAGCAGTTTTCTGCCAACGAGGTAGTCCTGAGGGTCCAGAAGGTCCCAGAAGACCATTAGGGGGTGTGGCCTGTGGCAACACATGCTTACTGTGGAGTGGGACACACCTCTAATACTAGAGGTCGGGGCCAAACTAAGTACACTCCCATGTAGACCATTTTACTTGCGAAATTTCGACTGGCCCTTGAAAAGTGCTGCCAAAGGTTCAGGGACAGCCAGAAGCTCCCCTACCAGTCCTGGGTAGATTTTGTGGCTTACTCCAGTAAGGCACTGAATGGCTGGGCCCGGGGCAGCAAAGTTAGTGATTTTAATGGGTTGTACCATCTAATCATGAGAGAGCACATGCTCAATATCTGTTTTATAGAGT
The DNA here is from genome assembly GCA_963921515.1 of Calotriton arnoldi. Taxonomy (NCBI): domain Eukaryota; kingdom Metazoa; phylum Chordata; class Amphibia; order Caudata; family Salamandridae; genus Calotriton; species Calotriton arnoldi. The sequence continues at coordinate 56,541 of CAWUFW010004053.1, forward strand.
TGCACTAGCACCTGGTTGACAGTAAGGGGATGCACTAACTGGAGGGCCGGGCCAGGCGGGACTCAAAGGTCCACATTACCCTGAGGTTTCTGAAGGAGGGAGGCAGGGCACCTTAATCACTCCAGTCGAGCACTTAAAACGAGGACTCCTGCAGCACGGAACGGGACACGCTAACTGAAGGGTCAGGCAGGGCTCAAAGCCCCACATTGCTTCTGAAGCAAGGAGACGGGCACCTTAATAGTTTCAGTCGGGCACTTAAAAGAAGGACTCCGGCAATGCGTCTGCACCCCTCCACAGCTGAACGAGGCTGGACTGGGCTACCCTTCTTGGCCTGTCTGTTTGTATTCCATCACTTGTGACTTTGACTGGTAATAGGTAAGAGAAAGTCTGTCGCCCCGGCAGCTCCCACTAAAGATTGCTCATCCACAGCCTCAATAACGAGCTTTCTCACCACTCCAAAAGGTGCAATTAACTCAGAAATCGAAGAAATAGGGGAGAGGCTGGGCCTGAGTAATGATACTAATTCAAAAACTACTTCTAACTGCATAGGTAATGAGCAATCACACATGGGCAGAGGGTAGAAGCCTGATACTCCCTGTATTTTTTCTGTTGGTTTACAGATTACTAATAAACAAGAGAGGGAGTGAAGAGGTGAAAACAGAAGGTGGACTCGTCTCCTCTATACGTCATGAAAAACCAAAAAGAATCCACCCTGAACACAACAAATGATAATATCCTTCCAAAGAATATTTACCACTGTTCATGAAATGTGTGTTCCCTACCAATGTATAGGGAAACACAATGTGTTGTTAAAATAACCCTCACCCACCAAAAGGTCCCTTGGTGGCATGCTTCATCATTGGGTTCTTCCCGCCCCGCTGCGGGACGGGGCGTGCTGCGACCAACGAAGACGCAGGAGCACTTAGGAGTGAATATACTATGTGTAATGTGAGAGTGGAAGGGTCAGAGTGAGAATAGTGAAGTTAAAAAATAACTGGCTATGTGGAAAACTAATATTTAATACTCCTTCTAGCTGGTATTGTTAAAAAAGGGGAGTGGAGGTTGTATGCTGTGATGGGCTACCACCTCTCTAGTCTACATGTTTCAAGCCATCCCCTTGGCTTCTCATCAGGACCAAAGGAATGATCCCTACACCACTCTTAGAATAAAACAATAATGTGTACTGCTATATCAATCAAGCAGGAATAATGCACACAAATAACATGCATTCAATACTGTACCCTGATAGGTATTGTTGATTAAATTAATCTGGAAGGATATTAAAAAACATTGTTAAATGCAGTACTTTAATAATTACTGGACCACATCACTGTATAAGTGGAAGGTTTTACAGGGGTGATATATTTTTCACTTAGTGCACCGCAATTACTATGTTTAGTGGGTGCCGTGCTGCCCATGAAAATGACATACAATCTAGTACTTAACATCACAACATAAAACATAAAACACACACTCTATAAAATCCGTATGTTGGTCCATATCCTAGATTCAGGCAACCACTGCCATGATCGTAAAATGTGGGTGAAATGCATTGTGATGCCCCTACAAGTAAAAGTGTAGAAAAACAAGTTTAACATACACTATTATTACCACACTATAGCCCCATGAGCTATTATCATGGGAGGGGAGGAGTGCTTGTAGTCACACACTGCAGGAAATGGAAAAGTAGTTATTGCAATCTTTATCGTATCTGAAGAGGGAAAATCTCGAGAAAAATGCTCGTTGTCTAAGGGGGCTGGCTATGCCGTACTTACTACGTCAAAGCTGCTCGCTCTCTCTGGACATTACCTCTCGTGGCTCCGATGAACGAGGAGTGAATGTTTGGAGCTGGTTTAAGTATTGCCTTGCTTCCGCGTTTACGCGTGCAATGGATAAAAAGAGCTAGAATGTCAAAATAACCCAAAATGGCCACCCGTGAAGGCACACTCTTCAAGTGGAATCGGCTACTTCCGTCTTATTGCAATGTGACGGCCCGTGCCTCTGCTAGAATGTAAACTTACACAGAATGGCCACCTGTAATCGGAAACCAGAATCCCTGAAACGCGGAAGCTTCCGCGTCAATAAATATTTATTAATCATCATCGGTGTGTGAGTTTATCAATAGCATTGGACCCTCACTAAATTCAACGTTACATGTGATCACAAAATGATGATGGTTTCATGTGGCGTAGAGCTGTTAAATATTAGTTGCTCCGCCGACCTCTAATAACGCAGACCCAAAGGGCATGTGGGCGCTACCAGTGGGTCACCTTATCATGGGAGTGCAGGCAAATGCGATATACCGCTTTCAACCACTATGATGGCATGTCTAAACTGCTGGAGTAGGGCAGTTGTAAAAGGTTGTTCTGCCGCATGTCTATTGCGTAGACCTTGAAAAATAAGGGAGCGAAAAAGATGGATCACTTCGAAATAAGAGCGCATCCACTTGGTTGTAACGTCTATATGCCAAATGTAAAAGTATCCCTAGGGAAAACATTGTCACAAAATTTGTACACTGAAGGAGCACATAAATAAATAACGCGTGCCCCAGGGTATGTAAATGTGGCAACTTAAATGCCCATCAGGGGTCCTAGTGTGGTGGCACCTACTATGTATGACAGATATGTTTATCAAAAAATGGTTATCCAAAAATAGCTTGCTGTGATTGCAATTAGAACCAGGTCTAGGATGGGATGCTACATGAGTTGTCCCCAGGGGATATCATCATTTAGTCCTGAGATATGTGTTCCCAAACGGAACACCCAGCGTTGTTCCTTTTCAAAAAGTGCTTCCGCGTTGTTCACCTGTTCGATGACTGTCCAATGTATGTCCTCAGTAGTGTGATTGACCTCTAAGAAATGGGATGCCATTTTTGTTGTTGTTTTTTTACATTTGATATTGCTCTTATGTTCACCTATGCGTATTTTAACTGGGCGTGTTGTCATTCCAATGTACTGCATTTGACATGGGCAAGTGTTCATGTATATTACATTCTTACTATTACAGTTGGCAAAGCAGCGTTGTTCCCACTCTCTGCAGTTGGTAAATTTGATATCTTTGCTTTTTTTGGTCAAATGGCATACACTGCAAAGACCGCAAGGGTGGTGACCCCTTACTGGCGGGAACATGGTGCTCGTAACCTCAGTTCGTGCGGGTGCACGTGGTCTCATGTGTGCTATCATGTCTCGTAAATTCTTTCCTCTCTTGTGGGAGAACATTGGTTTGGGTAGGTTCAGATGGCTGCAGTTCATTAAGCACCTGTGTTTATTGACAATCTTGGTGACTTGATTGGAGCCAATGTTAAAAGTAGTGATTGGTCTCTCTTCTTGTTGTTTCCTGGGTGCTGGTTCCAACAATGCGTCCCTGTTGTTATTCCTTGCTCATTTGAAGGCTTTTTCCACTATTTTAGGTGGATAGTTCAGTTTTTCTAGTTTCTTTCGTAGGTCTGCCGCTTGTTCCTTGAAGTCACTGACCTCGGTGCAGTTTCTCCTTAGGAGTAAGAATTGTCCATATGGGAGATTATCCCGCAGATGTCGCGGATGAAAGCTTTCATAGAGTAGAAGACAATTTTTTGAAGTAGTTTTAAAATGTGCCGTGGTTCTTAGTGTCCCCTCATTAGGGAAAATGTTCAGGTCCAAAAACACCAGATCCGTGTTTGAGAGGCTGCTTGTAAAATTCAGGTAATCATTTTGGCAGTTAAGCCAGATCATGAATCTGTTGGCAGTTGCTGCACCTCCCTTCCATATGACTAGCACGTCGTCTATGTACCGTTTCCATACCTTGATGTGTTCTTGGAAACGGTTGCTCGCATGTAGGATTTTGTGAGTTTCAAGATGGTAGACGTAGAGACCAGCTATACTAGGGGCGAAAGTACTGCCCATACTGGTCCTGTGCTTCTGGAGGTATAGTGTGTCCTTATATTCAAAGAAGTTTCTCGTTAGTGCCAAGTTACAGCAATCCATAACAATGTTGCTGGGTGTTTGATATACCCAGTATATCCCAAATAAGACGTCCTCTATGATGTTCAGGGTTTCATCATGGGGAAGGCTCGTGTAGAGACTCTCCACGTCTAATCCCATCATTAGTTATTTGGTTGGATCGAACTCAACTTCTTGCAGAAGACGTCAGCACGTCTTTGGTGTCTTTTAATTATGTGTTGGTCTTCTGTACTAGAGGGTGGAGAAAGGCATCTGCAAATTTGGACAAGGTCTCCAGTATGGATCCTATGCCCGATACTATCGGGTGGCCTGGTGGCTTATCCAGAATTTTATGAATCTTTGGGATGGTATAGAAATACGGGATCCTTGGTGATTCGTTGGTGAGAAATTCTCCTTCGTTCGAGATCCAGTCATGCGTGAGAGCTTCTTCCACCATGTTGGCAACTGGATTCTGAGCGATTCAGTTGGGTCCTGCTGTAAGACCTCGTAATTTCTCTGGTCCTGCAAAAGACGTCGGCACTCATGGTGGTATGCCTCCGTTGTCTGGATCACAATCACTCCTCCTTTGTCAGATGGTTTTATAGTCAAATTGATGTTGTTAGCCAGTTTTTTGATGGCTTGCTTCTCTTCTCTTGTTGTGTTATGAAAGACACTGTTGGTGTCAGGGTTAATGTCCTCGATCTCTCTCATTACTGCTTTTCGAAAGTGAGTAGCTCGATGGGCAACAAGGTGTCCGGTGGTGTGAAGGTTGATTTAACCCTCAGTCCCGTATCGTTCTCTTGTCTGTTGGGCTGTTCTTTCCCACTGAAAAAAACCTTGAGTTTAAGTTTTCTCATGAATTCTTTCATTTCTTTGCAGAGTTTGAATTTGTCCAGGTTCTCAGTCGGTACAAATCCTAAACCTTTTTCCAGGATGCTTATTTGTGCTGATGTCAGTATCTGGTCCGTCAAGTTCACCACTAGGTGGTCTTTTTGCTGGTGGACGGTGGGTTGTTCAAGGCACCTGCCATGCTTCTGGTGGAAACTCCCGCTGCTTCGTCTTCTCTCGTTGTCCAATGGACTTGGTTCCCTTTCTGGTTTCTTCCCCTTCGTGGTCCAGGGCTTGACCCTTAAAAAGGGGGTTGATCGTAGTAGGGAAATTCCTGTTGTGGGATGTTCCAATGATGGTAAGGTACCGGTGGGGACTGAGTCACCGGTGGTCCATGTGGATAAGGTGGGTACAACGGTGGCCCTTGGTACAGGCCCCATCCCCATTGTCCTCTGTAATGTGTTCGTCTGCCTTGGCCTCTCCTTCCTTGGTAGTTAGAACCGCTGTTCCTGCTGGAGCCCGAACTATTGGACCCTGTGTCCGACGATTCTCCATCAGTATTCAAGTCTTGATGGGTTAATGCTGGTACATAATCTTCACGTGTGTAGGGATACACTCTCTGGTGGCTGAATCGCCCTGTATCCTTCTTCAATTTGCTGTATTTGCTTTGTTTTAACGTTGTTTCGAACTCATTCATTGTTTGAGTGAGTTCCTATAGACGTTTTTTGAAGACGCTGAGTGGTTGGTAACTTTTGAGGCGTACTTCAATGGATTGGATCTCGATTTTTAGCTCTTGTGCAATCCGGGTGGCAGTTTTTATTATCAGTACTAGCCAATTCCGGGTGCAGTGCCATGAAATGAGGGACCAATCCTTTTTGAAGGCTTTATCCTGCTGGAAAATAAATGGCTCGTTTTTCACTATTAGTCCTTGTGGGGCCGCATTTGCCCTCAAATATACAGTCATCAGAAGACTGTGTAAAGCTGTCTTGATCTGGGTCCTTCTGAGCATGGTTAGTTCATCCCAGTCATTGTTAACAGGACAGGGTTCTGAGGTGTTTAGTCCCTCGAAAGGGCCAATGGTGGCTAAGATTCCCTCAACTTCTTCGTTAGAAAAAGTAAGACCCGTGATTTCTGCCATGATCAAGAGTGTGTGTTAATCTCACGGCCGTGAGATCAAAGGTATGTGTAATTATTTAGGGAAGGCACAAACAAGATTGGGGGCTGAGCTCGCCCTAAAGAAAAGAATAAATAACTCCCACAGCTGCACGCTGTCTAAATAGTACTAATAAGCAAGAGAGGGAGTGAAGAGGTGAAAACAGAAGGTGGGCTCGTCTTCCTCTATACATCATGAAAAAACAAAAAGAATCCACCCTGAACACAACAAATGATAATATCCTTCCAAAGTATATTTACCACTGTTCATGAAATGTGTATTCCCTACCAATGTATAGGGAAACACAAAGTGATGTTACAATAACCCTCACCCACCAAAAGGTCCCTTGGTGGCATGCTTCATCATTGGGTTCTTCCCGCCCTGCTGCGGGACGGGGCGTGCTACGACCAACGAAGACGCGGGAGCACTTAGGAGTGAATATACTATGTGTAATGTGAGAGTGGAAGGGTCAGAGTGAGAATAGTGAAGTTAAAAAATACCTGACTATGTGGAAAACTAATATTTAATACTCCTTCTAGCTGGTATTGTTAAAAAAGGGGAGTGGAAGTTGAATGCTGTGATGGGCTACCACCTCTCTAGTCTACATGTTTCGAAGCCATCCCCTTGGCTTCTCATCAGGACCAAAGGAATGATCCCTACACCACTCTTAGAATAAAACAATAATGTGTACTGCTATATCAATCAAGCAGGAATACAACTGATAATATACTGCTCACGGAAAATACCCCATGGCTTCACCACCCCCCAAAAAGAAGAAAGGCAACATGCAACAGGCAAAAGTAGAGCCCAGGAAAACTCTCTCAGTTATCATGATGCCAACTAATCCAAAAGAGCCAGCAATTAGCATCTTGCCTCAAAATAGTTATCCACCTTGAGAGCCGGCCCACAACGTGTGCCAATTTCAGAGTGCACAAATAGCAATTTCAAAGATGCTCATGTTAAACACATTGCAGGAGTGCTTTCGATATTGCTTGATACTGTGCTCGCTCTACTTAAGGGTATTGAGGCGGCTGTGAAAGAACTTCCAGCACATGTGTCTAATAAACTCATAGGTCAATGCAGGGACAAATTGCTCATGGGCAACTGTTGCACCATTAACAGTAAGGGCGTTATTGAACCTGTGGTGGGACAGCCAGTGGTATTAAGCTCAACAAAAGCTACCTCATCCAAACAATCAAAATCAAGCATAAAATGGTGGGAGTCCATTGTCCACTTATGCCCCTGAAACTAATTCATCTAGGCATGCCAAACCTATTGCTGTATTTGACAGGCAGAACCGATGGTCCTGCAGTTACTCCCAGAAGCCACACGGAGGTACTAATTTTGGTGGAAGAATAAAGATCTCTGGGGCCCCCAACACTGGCCTTCTGATATGGGTGCATTACCCCAACCTGCGCACCAGGTTCGCAATTTAGGTGTTATCATTGATGACCAGCTATCAATGAAGCAACAAGCAGTCAAGGTCGCCTCAACCTGCTTCACCATCCTTAAATGGCTCAAAAAAATTCTTTGGATGTTGCCTGGTCCCACCCAAAGAACTGTGGTCCAGGCTCTTGTCACCTCTAGGCTGGACTATGGCAACGTCCTGTATTTAGGAGCCAACAAGGATGTGACACGTAAACTTCAGGTGGTACAGAACTCGGCTACTAGGTTGCTCTGCCATGTTCCCAGAATGGCTTCTATCTCTGGCTCTCTTCGTGACCTTCATTGGCTCAGGGTGGAGAACCGCATTAAATTCAAAGCCCTGAGTTATATGTACAAAATCAAATCTGGCACGGCACCTCAGTACCTGAATGCCTTAGTCCACCCTTACCTTCCACCGCGCCTTCTTCGCTCCTCCACGCAGGCTAAATTCTCGGTTCCTAGGACCAGACTGTCGCGAATGGGTGGTCCTTCTTTTTCTTGCCTGGGCCCCTCTTTGTGGAATTCTCTCCCCTTGTCACTTCGTAACGAAACCATCTATGTGAATTTCCGTAAGTGTTTAAAAACTTGGTTATTTAATCAATAGTTCCTTTTCTTCTCTGTTCGTGTCAGGCGACGCCGGGAAACCTCTGGGTAGCTGTGCGCCTTATAAATTTAAATAACAATAACAATAACCTCTTGTGGTCATGCTAAAAAACGGTGATGTTTTATTAAAGGCTATAAATGCTGTTCGCAGAGTTACTTGGGTAAGCAACAGCCACAAAAGAGAGGAAGGGGACTGTGTAGGTATCAATTTTAGGGACCCACAGCTGATATGACTTTTGCTGTTTCGACTGACTTGCTATGGGTCAGCCAATAGTAACATCAAGGCAGTTCTTCTTAGTTATTTCTATAGGCCCACCTTTGCTACATCTCACAAACCTACCTTCTTGACAACATCTTTGCCCAACCCTTATATGATTGTGACTCACGACCGATTCACACCTTTAGCGCAGGTTGACTGACTTAGGTGTAGTAAGGCACTAACCAGTCCATGTAACACACTACGTCTGGAACAAGAGCAAAGGCAAAGGACACTGGAGGCCAAAAGGGGTCCAGTGAGACAAAGCTAAGAATCCACAGGACATAGTTACTAATCCCCAAAAAATTGTCTAAATCCAAAGTGTGACAAGGATACAAGAGAATTCAACCAGCCCCAATTGGTGTCACAAGATAAAATCCATCCTGTTGACTTTGTTACGAAGCCAATCGAATTTGAATCAGAAGCCCCTGTTAAATCTGAAAATGCTGGGGCTGTTTTAAACCCTAAAATGTGCTCTACGTCTTTTGTGCAGGGCTGGACTGGAAACCAAAACCGGCCCTGGCAAAGTGCTCGGCTGCCCCCCCCACCCCCCGGGGGATTGGGGGTGTGGCCGAGCTGTTTGCCAGGACCGGTTTCGGCCGATTTTGTTAAAGGGGCCGATATTGCAGCTATGCTGCAAAAACAGCCTTGTAACAAAAACGGCCCCCAGGGGCCCAAAACCGGGCCCCACCCTGGCCGCCCACCGGGGAAATGCCAGGTGCCTGCTACGGCCAGTCCGGCCCTGCTTTTGTGCTGGAACTTAACCTGCTCTTTTGGAATGTGCCTGGTATTGCTACAAAGTTGAGCGATTCTATTGGACTAATATGATTATGGATTTTCAGATTTTCGGCCATGGTCCTGTAATAGCGTACACATCAATGGGTTTTACTCTATAGTGACGATGGTCCCTCCTACCGGATTAGGACATCATAGTGGTGGCCTGTTAACCTTAGTTTCTGTTTCCTTTCCGGGCTGAGTATCCAAATCGTTTCTTAGCTCGCCTTATTTTCTGATAATTTGTTTGTCTCTTTCCATTACTTAGTCTATCGTTTTGATTAACTTTTATCACATTAATTTTAATTTAATAACACTTCAATAGTGGATTCATTTGATGTAACACTAAGCAAGTTTCTTGATGACATTAAGTGGGACTATGCTGTAATATGGGGAAAGGATTTTAACTGTTAACTGTGTACTGTCTCGATGAATGCCATGTGTGGCTTACAGGGATTGATACTGTGAGTTACTTACATTTCGAACATAGCCTTTGTGGCGATGTTCTCAATAAAATTGTGCATAGACAGGATCTAGTACTTACACTGGGTGTAGTTCAGACCACAGTTACCAATCAAGTTACCTTCACCTGAGGGGTACCGGGAGTATGATTGACTATATTGCTATAACCAAACAGTGGGGTAAAAAGGTCTCAAATTTTACAATACCACAGAACTGCCTGAGTGATCAAAATCCTCTGGTCTTGTCCTATCCATCGACCTCCCACATTCTCAATACTTTTTTGCTGCCCGCCCCCCCCCCTCCCCAATAGTGGCCACAAAAACAAAGGTATTAGGTGTAAATGGTCAGACATCGAACCCGGAGACCTGTTGGCAGCATTAGTAGATAGAAGTGGGGGACACTAATGACTTGCCTGGGGTACGATGAAAACCCGACAAGTATTTTAGGGGCTTATAATGAGATCTGTAAATCTGTAATTGAATTACCTTTACCAACCCAACCCCATGGTCCGCCAAAGCTCGGGAAATGGTTCGATAGGTCATGTTCACAGGCCCATAGCTGTTTAATCAGGGCCTTAAAAAAGTCACAGAGGGCAGTGGGGGAAGTAAAGCTATGTAGATCAAGCTAAAGGGAATCAATTAAGGAGAGGAAAGTAACCATAAGACAGGAGTCATGGGAGCAGTTACGCATGGAAAGCAACATTAATGATGTCTCTCTCTTTTGGAAACATAAATTCTTCTTTTTTTTAAAAAAATACTCACAACACAAGCCTTGACATGACTATTCCATCAGAGCTATGGGTGACGCAATTTACGTAGGTCTATTGATCCAATTACTTGATTTGGCCAGTATTAACATGTTGAGTATCTCTAGTTTAGGGAAGCAGGGATTTCCACCAATCACTCTAAAAGAGGTAATTTTGGCAGTTGAATGGAGTCAGAGTAGCAAGGTACCCGGCCCAGATAGAGTATTCATTGATCTCTTTAAAAACAATCTAGGTCTTTGGGACCCACTGTTAGTAAATGTGCTCCGTAGTGCAATCCATGGCGGTCCTCTGGAGTCTTGGTCAAACTCAATAATCGTCCTGATCTTTAAGAAGGGGGGCGAGCCGACCCAAGCTGCTATTGCACCATCTCTCCTATTGACTCCATGGCAAAAGTACTGTGCAGAATCCACCTAGATCGGCTAGAGTCTTAGGCTGCCGAGAAATGTATTCTCTCGGATGTACAATACGGGTTTAGGCAGGGCCTTTGCACAGTAGATCAGTGCCTGAATCTCCACCTCCTGATCAGCAAATATACCAAAGTGAAGGGTGGGTGCCTACATCTAGCCTTTATGGACCTCAGCTCTGTGTTTGATAATGTTGATAGAGTGAGGCTATGGAGGAGGGGGAGAATGTTGGAGATGGGAATAGATCCTGAGATCGTGCATCTATTCATTGAACTGTGCAAGAATGTCAGGGGATGTATAAGATATTGGCCAAATGGCGAGTGCACTCCACTAATTAAGATCAGGTGAGGTGTCGGACAAGGATGTGTCCTAGCACCCTTTCTGTTCTGTATCTCAAATCAATGATCTTGAATCATATCTGTACACTATAGAAGCAGATTTACCAAGCGAGCAAATCAAGTGCCTGCTGGTGCTCATATATGCAGTTGATTGTGTCTACTATCTAGAAAGGGAGCAGATTTCCAAAAGATATTGAACAACTTTGGAGTGTTAATGGACGGATGGTGTTTGTCTACTAATAAATCCAAATCTTTTACCATAATTTGTTGCTGGTCGAGCAGTAAGCTGATGAAGCTCTATGTTTGCCACACCAATTTGCTTTGTATGGCAACCTTTACATACCTGGGGCTCCCCTTCGATAATAAAGGCACCTGGAGTTATCTGGTGATAGGCTTATTTGAAATGGGTAGTAGCGTTCCCTGAAAGGGAAATACTGCACATCAATAATCGACAGATGTAAACAAAGTAAAACAGTAAATGGCGTAAAGAATAAACAAGACAACTGTAAGTACAGCAGGGTGCTTATCTAGCTTAAATCACCCACTACCCAAGGGTGTCAATCGCATGTAAAACATGCACATAGATAACCAGAGAATAAAGCTATTACAGCACACCAATCATAGGTAGTAATTGATCCAATAAATCAAACTGTATTGCAAAAAGCTAATAGTCAGTACTGTAATTATTTAGTCCATATAGTCCTTTGATTTCTTGTGCCCTATGTACAGCACATACATTTTTGTTTCCCAAAACAATTCTTTTTCATAGAAAACGTTTCTTTTATTGAGTTTTTCTTTTTTTCCTTAATGCCAAGACTTTCTCAAGGCTAAAGTGATCAAGTATGTCGCTAGTCCTGTTACAGTCAAGACACTGCAAGTGTACTGAATATTTTTCGTTCGTTCCAAAAACAAACTGCTACTGTCAGAAGCTTGGGGTCCATAAAAGTTTCACCATAAGGTAACGCTAATGGTGGTATAAGGGTACTAGTTATTGTCCCATGGAGTCAAATCCAAAGAAGAAGATGATATGTATACAAAATGATGTATAGAATCCAAAATAATGAACTGAAACCTTCTGGTCTACCAACACTGCTGTCTCAAAGTTCTCAGCGGTAAAATTCACCTAACATGAAATCCCCAATGCGTAGTAAGTTGAGTAAATCCAAATAAACAGGTGGGACAATGATACGTCCTAAATCCGTCCTGTTAATGAAATGTAACTCCGACCCCAACACGTTCGTTCTAACCGGTAAAAAGAACGATGCAGTGTCTTGACTGTAACAGGACTAGCGACATACTTGATCACTTTAGCCTTGAGAAAGTCTTGGTACACATTTGTACAGACGAAACACGTGTTGGCTGCTTTGTTTGCTGGGCTGCTTTGTTTGCTGGGAATTGGCATTAAGGAAAAAAAGAAAAACTCAATAGGCTGCTTTGTTTGCTGGGCTGCTTTGTTTGCTGGGAATTGGCATTAAGGAAAAAAAGAAAAACTCAATAAAAGAAACGTTTTCTATGAAAAAGAATTGTTTTGAAAAAAGAAAATGTATGTGCTGTACATAGGGCACAAGAAATCAAAGGACTATATGGACTAAATAATTACAGTACTGACTATTAGCTTTTTGCAATACAGTTTGATTTATTGGATCAATTACTACCTATGATTGGTGTGCTGTAATAGCTTTATTCTCTGGTTATCTGGTGATAGTTAGGGGGACCCAATTTCAACAATTGATAGCTGCAATATTTAAATTCACTGCCAAGCTGGGTTGATTGCCTCTGGTTGAGATGACCAAAATATATAAGGTTCGATTCATATCAGCTGCGACATATGGAGCAGGCACATGGGGACCCTGTGATACTGGGCAATTAGAGATTGGCAAAAATTCTTTCCTGCAAAGCCTGCTATGTGTTCCCACTAGTATACCCACCTCTGCTTGTCATGAGGAACTGGGCTTACCATATGTTGAGGATCTTATAAGAACTGCACCCTCCATGCTGTGGTTGTCAGTCTGGTTCAGACCTGAAGCTTCACTGAATCAAGCGGTGATTACTGACTGCATGAAACAAGATTATGCTTGTAGAGTCTACAGGCTGAAGTCTGTGAAGGACCAGCTTTCTTCGATAGGACGTCATGAACTTCTCGGCAACCCACAATGTATGAGTTCATCAGCAAAAGCTACTGTTAAAACAGAGGTTTTTTCCGAATAGTGAGGAATAGAGAAGTGTCGGAGTGTGGTAAGAGGACTGCACTAATTATGACCAATAAAATGGAGCCCTACTTACACACTGGACCAAATTATCAAAGGTATTACTTAGTAAGGTTCTGCTTTTATATTGCCCACCTATTGGTCTCCTATCCAAGAGCTGTGCTGTGTGAAAAGGATCCCTGTTACTCAGAAACCACGCAATCCCCGTTACTTTTCTTCTTTTTCAGTGAATTGTATGCAGCCGTAAAGAAACGTTTTTCAATCCCTTTACTTAAGTTACTTAACATCAAAAGATGTAGACCAGTCCTACTGCATCTACAATTATTACAGTCTGACATGGTCTGCTTTACGGTTTACAGATTAATTGTGGCTGGGGTTAGGCTACGTAACATGGTGGGCTAGTGACCAATATGGGTATCATTCATAATTCCATTTTTAGATTGTATGTAGTACTCTTTATAATATGATGACAAGATTGTGCACAATCATCAGTCCCCGTAAATATTTTCCTTATCTCGATTGATCTCAGGAATAATTTTATATTCGGACTGATAATTTTTAAATACCCATATAATTAGGGCGATTGTGTTGTTTGTCATGTATGTGTTGTTTGTTATGTAAAAAATACTTTATGATCTACATATATGTGCATTTTTTATAAACCAACATTAGGGTCTCATGTATGACCCGATTAGATCATCGAGAACTGTATTTCTTGGTTGACCGCATTGAACGTTAGGCACTATTCACGTTACAAGCCACCAGTATGGTTGCACAGTGCTGTCTCCCTTCTTCTAAATATGCACATTTTGCACTTAGATTGATGGAAGGTCTTGATTTTTCTGATGGTTGCGCTGCTTATGGTACTCAATTTTATTGAGTGTTATTTACTGTATTACTATGTTTAAATTAATTGTATTCTTTTATGTTTTTTAACCGAATAAAGATTTATTGACTGACTGACAGTAAGATGACTGACCCCAGTAGCTTGCTGAGGAGGTGGACCTCTGGGTCTGCACCAGAGTGTCCAAGAAGGTACCTGGGAGTGGTGCCAAGAAGGGTGGTTCAGGTTCCCCCCAGCAGAGTGAGGGGGAGGTTAAAGATGGGCCAGACAAGTCCCAGAGTAAGGGGGGAGAAAAGGGTTTCCATGTCCCATCTGATAAACGGGGTGGTTTTGGTGGGTGGGGGCCCATGGCACCTCATTTTCAACCCGGCTGCTTTGAGTGTTTCCAGTTAGGGCACAAGCAGAGGGACTCTATCTGTCCAAAGAAACCACCCACTGGTGGGAAAGTGGCCAATTTGGCCTTAGGGATAAGTAGACCCCAGGGGCAAGTCACAGACCATGCCAAGTTCTCCCTTAGTTGAGAGATAGACTCAGAGGGTGAGATGGTGATCCCTGAGGGTGGGAGTCATCACTTCCACCAGGTGAAAGTGATCGGGGTCCCAGTCACTGCTCTGAGGGTCACGGGGGCTAGACAGACCATGGTAGTGGGAAGGCTAGTTACCCCAAAACAGTACACCAGTCAGGTGTGTAGGGTAACTCAGGCCCATGGGCAGGACTTTTTCCCCCCTTTGGCCCTGTCATCCTTATAATAGGGTGGGGAGGAGACCCAGAGGAGGGTCATAGTTAGTCCCCAGATGCACATAGACTGGTGAATGAGTTGCCCCCAGTGTCAGGAGATCTGAGAGGGGCGGCAGCCAAGAACGCCCTGCCAGTTCAGGTTTCTGCTGGTCCCGCTCCCAAGCAGAGGGTACGGGACCCCAGATGGAGGGGCAAGGTGAGAGAGGACTGTCTCCTGTTCTGCGTCAGGGTACAGACCCTGGGTTGATTGGCCAGTGTCAGGATACCACCTCTGAACTGGCAGGAGGTAGAATGGAGGAAGGGTGCCAAATCCCCCCACTCTGAAATACCTCAGATGTCAGAGAAACATCAGGAGCCCATAGGGAACTCCTTGCCAGCCCCAAAGGGTAGAAGAAAGGCCCACCCAATATCTCCGTTTAGAGCCTTCACAGTGGTTGGCCTGGGGCCTGGTTTCTGACACTTACAGCTGTTCAGTGGCCTCTGTTGGTTACTGTCCTTATGGGCAAAATGTTCCCTGAGCTGGGGACAGAAGTCTGGCTCAAGGGGTGGAATGGACCAAATCAATATGTTAGCCATGATGGTACTGTCTGCTTACTGGGATGCCTCTGTGAGCAAATTAGGGTTTGATGCTTCATAGACGGGGTCCAAAGATGAGGAGAAGGGTTCCCCATGGGACAGATCAGTGGCTCAGGAGAGTATGGACAGACGGATCGAACCGAGTTCAGAGAGGTGTAGAACCGACAAGTGCCCCTGCAGTAGAGGGCCATTGTTCACGTTCTATCGCCTAGGCAGGTAAGTCCTTCAAGGTATTGATTTGTTTCCCCTGACTTGAGGCTGGAGGGGAGGTTGTGTTGGAAATGGCCCTTTCAGCAGGGTGACACCCAAACCTTTTGCTTTCCTCCTCCCCTTTTTTTGCTGAATTCGCTTTTGTTGGCTTTACAACTCTGTGCACTTTGCCACTGCTGTTGAGATTGATAAATACAATAGCAATGTACACCCTGATGCATGCACGCATAGCAGCAGCAGTACCAATAAATGCAATATCGATGTACTCTGTAACCTATGCTTGCACAATGATGTCAATATACATCATAACGTATGCCCACATAATGATGTCAATATCAGTTAATGCAATGTTGATGTACGATGTAACAACTGTACGTATAATAATAAGAATATCTGTAAATATGATATCATGTTTTGCATGCTCACACTCACAAACTCATATCATTGCTGTTAGATTCATCCGAGATGACCTCCTCCTCAACCCCAAGCCAGAGATACATGGTCAGACAGGCCCTGTGACCCAAACCAGAGGCTACCGATTGATAGTTCACAATGGGGTTACACTTAGCCCAAAGACAAACGCTCACCCAGGGAAAACCCTGATTGATCCCACAGATAGGTAGTCACACCATAAACAGGCCCAAGGAGATTGGCCCCAATAAAACAAAGGCCAAAGGAGCGCATTCCCAAAATACCACAAAATTAGATGCCACATATAGTTAGGAACACTCAGCCAATCAGGAAATGACATGTACACTGCACGAGGTGATCATGCACTCATCACACTGGACTTCTGTACACGCACACATTAGCTCTCCACAAGGTTGAGAGGCATCTGTGTCCCCCTTATTCAATGGGTTTCTTGTTTTTATGACTATGATGCTTTTCAAAGAATGTCAAATTCATCCGAGATGGCCTCCTCCTCAACCCCAAGTCAGAGATACATGGTCAGGCAGGCCCTGCAACCCAAACCTGAGCCTACCGATTGATAGTTCACAATGGGGTTACACTTAGCCGAAAGACAAATGCGCACCCAGGGAAAACCCTGATTGATCCCACAGATATGTAGTCACACCATAAATAAGCTCAAGGAGATTGGCCCCAATAAAACACGTTTGGCCAAAGGCGCGCAATCCCAAAACACCGCAAAGTTAGATGTCACATGTGGTTAGGAACACTCAGCCAATCAGGACATGACATGTACACTGCACAAGGTGATCATGCATTCACCACACTGGACTTCTGTACAGGCACACACTAGCTCTCCACGAGGTCGAGAGCCATATGTGTCCCCCTTATCAGATGTTTTTTCTTGTTATATATGACTATGATGCTTTTGAAAGAATGTCAAATTGTTTTATTGTACCCACTAAATATATATATGTGAGGCCAAAACGTCTGTCTTCAGACGCGCCTCTGTCGATACTCTTCCTGCCACTGCGTTTAATTAAACCAACTTGTTCCTCTTTTGACAAACGCCTCTTGTCTTTTCATTTATTTAAGGTAAAATGATATTCAAGCAACACTGCTAACCAGTGCTAAAGTGCATGTGCTCTCTCCTCTAAACATGGTAATATTGGCTCATACCCAATTGGCATATTTCATTTACTTTTAAGTTCCAAGTACAGTGCACAGTATGTACCCAGGGTCTATAAATTAAATGCTACTAGAGGGCCTGCAACAATGATTGTGTCATCTATCATCTTCTATCTCAGAAGTTGTGGGCACCATTACAAGACTAGCGGGAAATAAGGCACCGGGTCCAGATGCAGTCCCGGCAGATCTTTTCAAGATGATCCCCTCATCTGGGACCGCCTGCTATGCAAGGTACTAAATGCTGCTGTGCAATCTGGTCCTCCGAGGTCGTAAGCTCAATTCATAATTGTCGCCATTTTTAAAAAGGGTGATTGAGCCAATCCAAGATGCTATAGACCCTTCTCCTTGTCAAGGTCTTGGGCCATGTTATCTTTGAAAGGCTATCTCTGTGGCTCAAGGAGAATAACCTCATATCCTACCTGCAGTATGGGTTCAGGCCTGGGTTAAGTACCATGGAACAGTGCCTGAACCTATATTTAGTCATTCAGAAATATACTGTGGCTAAAAAGGCACCCTCTTCCTGAGTTTTATGGACCCTATCATTCGACAGGGTAAAACGCACAAATGTTTGGGCTATGCTGTTGTCAATGGGGGTAGACCCAGTATTGGTGTCCCTGTTGGGGGACATACATAGAGATATGTCCATGTACATGAGATTCGGGCGGGATGGCTGCTGTACAAGATCTTTCCCAATAACTTGTGGTGTGAGGCAGGGATGCATTTAGGCCCCTATTCCTCTTTACCATCTATATTAATTGCCTAGAGGCTGTGTTATTAGACTAGAAATGCGACGCTCCTCATGTGGGCCCCTGCCCATTACCAGTTCTGCTTTACGCAGACGATGCCATCCTTATGTCAAGGACAGCTGTGGGGATGCAATTACTCCTCAACACTTTTGCAGATTTTATGGATCATTTAGATCTCTCTATTAACCATATGAAATCATATACATTCGTAATTGGAGCTAAGCCTACTAAATCCAAAGTTCTCTTTTGCAATAAAATGAACATCGCCCAAGTGCATGCCTTCAACTACCTGGGGATTCTATTCGATAAAAAAAATACTTGGGGTCCCCTGTTGACATATAAAAGATCAATGCTTGCTTATTCATGAAGTGCAGTCATGACTTTGATGCAAAGCCTGGCAGGAAGCCAATCAAGTCCCTTCTTCAGGTTTATAACGCTAAATGTGTGTCAGCCACATCTTATGGTAGTGATATCTGGGAGTTTAAGGATTGTAGTATCATCCAGGTTGAGGAAAACAGATTTGTCAGATGCCTATTGGCTGTCCCGCAAAGCACCACAACTTTTGCAGTTAACAAGGAGCTGGGTTTCAAATACATTTCAGAGTTCATTGCTTCAAGACCATTGTTAAGGTGGATATCAGTGTGGTATAAGAGCGAGCCAACCTTAAATAGAATGACCATCAGAGACTATGTTACCCTGGATAATGTAAGAGCAATTTCTTAGCTCAGTTATTTAAAAGCTGAATTTACCGATCCGGGTCACCTGGACTTGTATTTATGCACTGATAAGATCACTAAAGCAGAATACAACTGGGTTAAACATAACTTTACCATGTGTGCTGCTGCCTCAAGGGAAAGTAATGACTTACAGAAACCTGCTGCCTGTGCTCACTGTTTAATAAAAACTGTACCCTCACCTCAATAATATCTGACCTGGGTGACCAAGTTCTATCGCAGTCAGTTATTGACAAGGCTTAGCCTAACCTTTTTTTACAACTGATTTTAGCTTTCCCAAGGGGTGGCCTGCTCAAGACTCTCTGGGACCCAGGGAGCATGATAACTTATCAACCCAGACTATTGTACATTTTGTATTGTTTTGCCTGTTTTTTACTTGGCCCAGAAAATGATTTCTAATACCCCTTTTAAAAGACTTTAAATGTAAAAAAGTGAGGCCAGTCATGAAACACCTCTGAATGCTCAAGGAAGTCTATACCTGTGTGTGATTAGGCAACGTTTTGAGCAGTGTAATTAAGCTCTGCGAATCATGGACTTAGGGGTCGATTCCGATCTCGGCCAGAAGCGCACCGAATACGATTCGTCTGGAAAAAATACGAGCCGAACGCGGGTTCCCCAACCGATTCGAACAGTCATCCGAACGAGCAAGTACGATGCGCATTACTGCTCAGATTCCGACCGAGCCGTACGTACCCATTCCAGCTCCAGTTCCCCGCCCGAGCCGGATCCGTAAACGCCGATTTGAGTCGCACGGAAGTAAATACACAGCATCTTGCGGCCGGACTAGTACGATGCGCACTCCGTACGTGCCGAACTGGTCGCTACGTCCGGCACGTTAGAGCATCCGGGAGAGCTGCACATAAGCTCCGATTCGCGCCACAAGATGATCCACGGCTACGAGACGAACAAGCCAGCTACGAGTACGAGACGAAGCCACGATAAACCCGAATGAGAAGAACCAACCATGAATCCCATCGCGCAGGTCCTACCAATACTGTACATCTATTACCGGAACCGGTATGGACGCGTACGGCGCAGACGGTAAGTCAGACACCCACTACACAAACAAACGACATGTACCCGACATATGTCACACGCATAGGGTTGCAGAAATGACGTACACTAGCAACAGCCGAACCATAGGGGCGGGATGGCTATCACCAATGCCATACACACCCATAGGGGCCTGATGGCTACCACTACCACCACCCCTACTCATGGGGGGCTGGATGCCTAACATTACCACCACCCCTACTCATGGGGGGCTTGGATGCCTAGCACTACCACCACCCCTACTCATGGGGGCCTGGTTGCCTAGCACTACCACCACCCCTACTCATGGGGGGCTGGATGCCTGTCACTACTACCATCCCCACTCATAGGGGGATGGATGCCTACCACTACCACCACCCCTACTCATGGGGGCCTGGATGCCTACCACTACCACCACCCCTACTCATAGGGGCCTGGATGCCTACCACTACCACCACCCCTACTCATGGGGGGATGGATGCCTACCACTACCACCACCCCTACTCATGGGGGGATGGCTGCCTAGCACTACCACCACCCCTACTCATGGGGCCTGGATGCCTGTCACTACTACCATCCCCACTCATAGGACGGGTAATGCATGACACAACCAGCATACTCCAACATAAGGAATGTCAGCAAAAGACATCCCCCAACATCATGACAAGAGTGTGTAGTCTGTGTCAAATGCCTACAACACTGAACATGACATTGAACATACAATGTGACCCCCTATCACATGTGTCACACAAAAATGTGTGTGGCCTTCACAATGCAAGCAGACCATGACCACTGTGGTAATGGGGTCTAAACCCCCATCATCACAGTGACCAAAAGGTAAGTGTGGGGTCCATAGCTGAAGCACATTTTGAACAATGTGGCAATGGGGCCTAAACCCCCATCATCACAGTGACCAAAAGGTAAGTATGGGGTCCATAGCTGAAGCCCATATTTTGAACATTGTGGCAATGGGGTCTAAACCCCCATCATCATAGTGACCAAAAGGTAAGTGTGGGGTCCATAGCTGAAGCACATTTTGAACATTGTGGCAATGGTGTCTAAACCCCCATCATCACAGTGACCAAAAGGTAAGTGTGGGGTCCATAGCTGAAGCACATTTTGAACATTGTGGCAATGGGGTCTAAACCCCCATCATCACAGTGACCAAAAGGTAAGTGTGGGGTCCATAGCTGAAGCACATTTTGAACATTGTGGCAATGGGGTCTAAACCCCCATCATCACAGTGACCAAAAGGTAAGTGTTGTCATGGAAAAAGCTGCAACTGCCAAACAGCATGGATGATTCCTGGTCACAGAACAACAAACACATCAGTGGCAAAGTAGTGGTTGTGTCCCATAGCAACATAGATTGGGTGAGGCAAACAGTGCAGTGCAAATAAAACATACCTTTGGCCATGTGCAGACAAACATCACCCATGGGGGCTGACATTGTCTCCATTTATCAATTACACAATGCCAGAAGTGACCATCATAATGCAGACCCACATATCTGCACTAATGGACACACAAATGTAGATATCCTGTGGAGACTGTAGATGTGAGGTGAACAAATACCATACCATGGCAGCAATGGGACATACAAACCATGATTATTGTGCTGACTGATGACCTAGGAGTCCCAGGGACAGCAGGGGAAATCCTCCAAACAACATACAGGCAATGGCACACTAAAGATATGCCAATGCAGTGGTGCAGACGCACAAACACAAACAAGCAGCCTCACACTGCATATCAAACTCAACAGGTGATGGGGGTGTGTGCCAGTGTCCCCAGGCAACCACACAACACATGAGGAGGCCTGAATTCCAATTACACAGATGTGTATACAGTGCCATACAAAAGTAACTCATGGATCGGATTCCCCTATGTGGGCAATCAGGCATTGTTAGATGAGAGGGAGCCCAAATTACACATGTCACACAAGCGTGTAGGAACAGCAACTAACACAGCAAGAGACAGACCCACCACAGCACTACCCCCAGGGACCCCACATTGTGGTGACACTAGCCTGCATGATAATCCCACTGTGATGACAAAGGTAGATGTCGTTCACACTGTGAACCACAGCCATGTGTCCTGAGCAACAAACTACCATCACACCTACACAAGCACAAATCAATCAGCATGGCCTGTCAGCCAAGGCCAATATGGAGGTAGGGGTCTAGCCGTGCAACAACTCACATTTGCACACACTCAACACCACACACCTTGATCTCCACCAATGTGCAGCAGTGAAGCTCACATGGACTGGTGACATTGCACATGTACCCATGACAATCCCAGGGGTGGTGGTGGGAACTAAGGTGCAGAAACCCATCAACATGTCCAGTCAACAAGACTCGTGAATGTCTGACACACTGCACAGTACGCGGTACATGGGCATGACGTGAAATCCACCCCAATCAATGGGATCCCGGCCACAGTCACACACCAATGAAGAAGCCAAGGTGACCCACCAAGAACACACATAGACAACTTCCAACATTGCAGCTCTGACCCTGAGGAGTGGCAGCAGTCACACACACAACGTGTCACAATCACTGAAAGCTACCACAAACTGTAAATTACATGACTTTTGTAACCAACAAGTGCCAAGGGCAATCCTGACTGTGTCCCATCTGCGTTTGACCACATCCCCACCCCTGACAACAAAGACAACTAGGGATGACAACCTGATGAACATTAGTTTGCCATGCACCCACATCCCGGAGAAACCAGGTCCAAGTTGCTGGATGAACACAGGACAACTCAGCAAGCATCACAAACAGGAACATCCGTAGGGACACAGCCTGTGTAGGAAAAGGGAAGGTAACACACACAGACATGCTTACACAACACACAACACGGGCCCAGGCAATGTCACGGGATTACACACTGCCATGTGGGCACTCCACTCCTGTGGAAGGTCCGCTGTGCCAAACCTTGTCTGTGCACGACTCAAACATGTCAGCAGAACACTCGGTCAGTGAGTCAACAATTACAACACACTGAAGGCTCTGCTCACATCAGCCTGGGTACGGGAGTGTCACTTCAGTCATCTGCATATACCCAAAACACGTGTCAAGCAAGTTGCACTGCATACACAGATGAGTCCTTCAACATTGATGTGCTAAACTGCATGTCCAGTTGAGATGGGCACACAGTCAGGGAAATAGAAACATTGAACAGTGGTAAGCCCACCAGATGTGCATGAGTGTAAGCCACAGATGTTAATTCACAAATGCAAAATGTACATCCCTGTGTCAAATGCTGAACATTACACCCTCAGACTGCAGCAAAGGATGCTATGGATCCAGACTAGATTAGGACACATATCCCATGGACCACATGGAGTCCATCACAGCAACACTTCATTTACCTGATCTGAACACTATTACAACAGCAAATGCATGATGATACTCATCTACATCATGTACATCAAAAGCAAAACCACTAGTAAACAAAAAGAGGCTTTATTCTGCCAATGTGAAAGAAAAATTGGAAGTCCAAAACAAAATAAGGCCAATGGCCAGTCCACATTCACAGTCCGAACAGGGTGACATGTGACAACTTGTCACCCGTTGCTTGCCTGCACTGGTACGGACATGGGACATCCCCCTCAGAGGGGCATACAAGGGGCAGGCCAGGCACCGCAGGGACAGGATCAGGGGATGCCAGAAGGAGGCAGTGAAGGGGTGGTGGGTGCAGGAGTGTCACCGGCAACTGCAGTGGAGGTGTCTGACTCAGTGGGGGCCGGCACCACTGTAGGGCACAAGTCAGATGGTGTGGGTGCCGGCACCACTGCAGTGGGCCGGTCAGATGGAGTGGACTGGGTCCCCACTGCAGTGCCCAAGTCAGACGGGGTGGTTGTGGACTCCACTGCAGTGCATAACTCCAAGGGAGTGGAAGGGGGGCAGATGAGGTGGGCAGGACAGAGGGGGGACCCAGTCTCCACACCAGTGGCACAAACAGGCTGAGCGTCTGGGTTGGGGGTGGGAGAGCAAGTGGTAGGGGGAGGGCCTAAGCAGTTTGGGGATGCGGTATCGGTGTGTGGGGCAACCTGGGGCAGGGTGTGGCGGGGGAACCTGTGGAGTGGTGGCCTGGGGGATGGAGGAGAGAGACTGTGTGGTGGATCTGCGTGATGGTGGTGGTGGGGTCTTGCCCTTCCTGGTCCGGGGGACTTCCTAAAGGGGTCCTCAGTCTGCCTGTGCCTGGGGGAGGGTGTCCGGGTGTGAGGGGCACTACCCTCTGTGTGTGGTGGTGGCCTCTTCCGCCTGTACGTTGGGTCAGATGTATCTGTGGGGAAGAGGCCAAGCTCACAGAGGAAGAGCTTCTGGGAGGGGGGTTGCAGGTGAGGCAAGGGAAGGGGGTTTGGAGGGAGAGGTATCTGAGGACTGCGGAGTGCTCGTGGATGCGTGTGTGTGTGTCTAGGCCCCATCCCCTGTGAGTGAGGTATCAGTCCCCTGACTGTGCATGCGTGTGCGTCTGGATTTTGGCTTGTGTGTCTGTGTGCTGCTTGTGTCTGTGCTGGTGCGTGCCTGTGCCGGTGTGTGTGTGCTTGGGACAGGTAGGGTGCTGGGGATTGTGGATGGGGCAGAGGTAGGAGGAGTGAGGGACTGTTGCAGGAGGGACACTGCTGCCGTCAGTGAGGAGGCCATGGACTGATTGGTCCGCTGTAGGGCAGACATGCCAGATGAGATGCCCTCCATGAATGACACCAGTTGTGTCAATAGACCCGTGTGTGCATGGAGGACACTCAGCATTGATGTCTGCCCTACATGGATCTGTTTCAGCAAGTCCACAGACTCCACACTCAGGGCAGCAGGGGAGACAGAGGCAGGGGGTGCGGTGCCTGGCACGAAGGAGACACGCTCCCCTACACGGGAGCCTCCATGGACATGTGGGATGGGAGCAGATGGGAGGGTGGAAATGGTGGTGGTGGTGGGGACAGACTTGCTCGAGTTTGTCTGTGGTCTGCTGACACCCGCCTCCACAAGGGAGTCCTCACTGGAAGCGCTGTGTTCCTCAGCCGAGGTGGTCGTAGCTGAGGTCTCCTCAGTGTGGCTCCCCTCACCCTCCGTGCCACTGGGTCCCTCGGTCTCCTCTGCAGTGGACCCAGTCTGGCTCTGCCGCTCCTCTTGGTCCGTGGAACTGTCTCCTCTTGTGGCCGTGGATGTATCTGCAAACAATCAGGATAAACAGAGCAACATTAGTCACCTGTACTGACCACACACACCACAGTAAGTACAGCACATCACAGAGCAAGCCCTGCCATCATTTGCTAGACATTGCAATAAGTGCTGACACTGATTTCAAGAAGCCCATTGTCTGCCTGACAGTCATTCATGCCACTCATATCCTACCTGTCCATGCACCCATCTGTCTGGTGCCTGTTGGATGCCACTAATCATATGTGCACACATGCACCACATACACAGTTGTTGGACATCCAAGAGAACAAATGGAAATGTGTCACTCCAAACACATGCCATCTCCTGCCAATGACTCAGTACATGTGTCAGGAACAGTGATGGGCAGAGTCTCTGTCGATATGCGGGTTTTGCTTCCATCACCAGACACAATGATGTCCTAATGTCCTGATAGTCAATGCGACAATGGTGTGCATGCAGGACATATCACACTACTGCTGGATCACCCTTTGCAAGTTGAATGTCATGGCACAGGCCTATCTGGCAAGTCAATCATAACTGTCTCCTGTCACAGGGGCAGTGCATACACACAACACCAGTCTGCACTGTGTCACAATCATGGACGTTTTGGGAATGCAAGCCCTGTAGCTGACAGGTGCACATGTGCACCCCTGGCCACCCACATCATGAGGACTAAGATGATCCCACGTCATTCAAATGAGACATTTGAGTGACTGCAAACACAAATCCATACACATGAACACTTCACTGTCTGATGAGAATGAACCAAAGCTGCCTGCACCTCAATGTTTCATACACCATTGTGCACAGTCAAGGGATCAGAGACCTATGCATTAACCAATGTGCAGATCCTATAGTCACAACTCAGATGGCTGGCCACCCCAAACTGTTAAACACTCCAGGAGTCCAAAAAGCAAGGCCACACCACGGTGACACACAGGCAGACACCTGAGTGCACTCTTCACAATGCCCAATATGTATGCTGACACGGGAGTGGGAGAACAGAGTGCCTTCGATGTCCAGAGTAGGCATTACAGTCCTGTTCCATGTGCAACATGGTATTACCCTGAACACTAGGCAGGTGCCTATGCATGTGTCACACACATGATGGACATACTTCTGAGGCTCCTACCTTGGTCTATGCTGCAGCATGGGTGTGTGGCACATACCCCAGACATGTGGTGAGTCAGAGCAGCAATTGGAACACATATTAAAGCCATACCCAGAGTACATGTCAGATCACAGGCATTGTGTGAGCAATTGTACCACCCATGCAGCCCACAACAAAGTTCCTGTAACTGATGCTGTCCCCAACTTGAACCACAGGTAACTGTAAGTACACAGTACCCAAGTGACCTAAGTCACAGACTGTAAGGGCCACACCTGTGTATCAGATGAGGAGGGGGCATGACACAAGTGAGGGACATGAGTCCAGGACGACAAGACAGTCGTACTGTGGAAGTGTAACCAGGCTAAAGGAGTGCATAGAGCATGTTAGTCATAGTACCCCGAAAAGGCTAGCACTTACCCCCTCCTTGCTGCTGTCTGGCCTTCAGCTGCCCATCCAGGTCAGGGAAGACCACCGCCAGAATCTGGAGCATGTGGGGGGTCAGGGTCCGGTGTCCACCCCTCCTGCGAGGAGGCGACAGCTTCAGCTGGACCCTTGCGATCCTCCGGGTCCAGCCACGAAGTTCCTGCCACCTCTTCTGTCAGTTGCGGATCCGGCGCCTGTAGACCCCCACAGATCGTACTGCCCGGACGATGGTCAGCCAGATCTCCTGCTTCTGGTGGGCATCAACCTGTGAGGATGACAAAGTGAAAAGGCCATTACTACACATGCAACATATCCGTGCATCACACAGTTGGATATACATGTCTCAATCACAGGGGCATATGATGTACACAGGTAGTGCAACTATGGCTATGAACAGTTGTCCAGCAGTTACTAAATGGTATCATTGCCTGGGAATTAAAACCTTGTTGGAATGCACTGTTACTGCACTATACCTGTTCAGTGCATGTAACTACACACTTTGGGGGTTGACAACTACTCAGTGAGCATGCTAGCCACTGGTGTACACACTGTGAGTACTGCTAGTCAGACAACATGCACAATTAGTAAGGCAGTGGACAGCACACTCACCTGCTCCCCTGGTTTCCCATACAGCTTGCTGTACTGTGGAAGGAGGCTGTCCAGCAGGGCCTGGTTCTCCTCAGTGCTGAAGGCTGGGGTTCTATCCACAGTACGTGCCATGCAGTAGCTAGAGGATGCAGAGACAGCAGCAGTGGTAGTGGCAGATGTCGTCCTGGAGCATGTAGTGCAGGCAAGTGAGCTCTCAGGGGAACAGCCAGCATTATATGTGTGCTGCAGAGGCAGATACTGTCCCATGTGTCCAAAGTGATAGGTCCAAGTCGTTTGCATCTTCTGAATCTGGCCAATCCATGGAATTGCACCACTTATACACGCCTACAGCATCCTTCAAAATTTCAACTTGATGACACCCATGAATTTGCAACTTTGTTGTGGGTGGCCAACTGAATTCACTGCATCCGACTCGTACAAGCTTCGAATACGAGTCCGTTACCATGTCAGTCCATAGCCAATGCGTGCGCACGGATCGGTCCATTGCTGTACGACGCGTATTTCGTAACACAACACGCATCTGTCAACGTCAGATGCAATGGCCAATGCGTGCGCACGGATCGGTCCATTGCTGTACGACGCGTATTTCGAAACACAACACGCATCCGTCCACATCATATGCAATGGCCAATGCGTGCGCACGGATCGGTCCATTGCTGTACGACACGTATTTCGAAACACAACACGCATCCGTCCACATCATATGCAATGGCCAATGCGTGCGCACGGATCGGTCCATTGCTGTACGACGGGTATTCCGAAACACAACACGCATCCGTCCACATCATAAGCATGGCCAATGCGTTAGCACGGATCGGTCCATTGGTGTACGACGCGTATTCCGAAACACAACACGCATCCGTCCACATCATATGCAATGGCCAATGCGTGCGCACGGATCGGTCCATTGCTGTACGACGCGTATTCCGAAACACAACACGCATCCGTCCACATCATATGCAATGGCCAATGCGTGCACACGGATCGGTCCATTGCTGTACGACGCGTCCCTGTACAAGTCACTCGCATATGTCACCATGGTTGTCACTGGTGAACGTATGCCAGCCACAATTACTTGCCAGGGACTCAGGGGCACACCTATGACACCACAGCCTGTCCACACTGTATCCTAAGGCATGTAAGGCTGCATTACCTGTGTGTGTATGGGGGTCAACATGTGGTTTGTTGGGTGGCACTTTGGGGCAGCCACTCCCAGGCTGTGCACGTGTTCATGGGGACAGAATCCTTTGTGTGTTGTGCACATGACCACTGTGATGTGCAACTGTTCAGTTCAGAGCATGTGGCATGGTCATATTTCCAGGTTGTGTATGTGTATGTTATGTCACATACACCCTGAGTCCCATGTGGGATGGTATGTATGTCACAGGGTGACCCATTGCCACAATTGTGATGTCCCTCCACAGTCTGTGTGCATGTTGTGTTTCAGATGTCTCTGATTCCATGTGCACAATGGGAGACAGTCTCCACATCCACGTTGTTTGTGCATCAACTTTGATGTTGTGCGTGTGTGTGTCACAGACGTCCATGTCTGTCCTGCAGAGGCAACAGGGGCCACTAACTGTGGGAGTCATGGTTGTTTTGCTGACGTGTACATGATACGCCATGTCATGCCAGTGTCCATGTGGCAATACAGGGTCCCTGGGAATCTACCTGTCAAAGAGCTGTGATGCCTGGGGCACATCTGTCCTCACTTGTCACTGTGGTGTGTGTTTGGAACGTGACAGCAGTACATGGGTACTGTGACACAGCCTAATGATTTCCCATAGCACAACCTGGAACTTGTTGTCAACACATGTTGAACTGAGATGTTAGATGATGGCCATGTAGGTGCCATATATGTCCATACAGAACGGCACACACATCAAGTACTTGTGTCTCGTAATGATGTATCATGTGATATTGAGTATGGTCAATGCCACATATGTGGGGTGACTGACAATCTTTCTTTGTTCACCTATGTACTGCAGGGCACCAGCTGTCCATAGACCATTCCCTGACCTTGCAACCATGGTTGAACGTGACTGCATCCGACGGTACCGCTTCAACAGGCCGCTGATTGAGGAATTGGCGGGGCGGTTGGCCCCACATTTGCAACCTGGCCGGCCATACCCTACAGCGCTGACCCCCAAGGTGAAGGTGATGGCAGCCCTACACTTCTTTGCCACCGGTACCTTTCAACACACTGTGGCGTCTGCTGGTGGGATGTCACAGACCATGTTCAGCCGTGTGCTACGCGATGTTTTGGAGGCGATGTTGAGATACTTGAACCAGTACATCTATTTCCCTAAACGGCAACAACTCACTGACGTCAAGAGTGACTTCTATGCCCTGGGGAGGATGCCACATGTCATCGTCTCCATTGATGGGACACATGTGGCTTTGGTACCACCACAGGCACATGAGCAGGCATACAGGAACAGGAAACATTACCATTCTATCAATGCTCTGGTGGTATGTCTTGCAGATATGAGCATCTCACATGGGTGTGCACGTTTCCCCGGTTCTGCACACGATGCCTACGTAATGAGGAGTAGTCGCATCCCGAGGATGATGTCACAGATGCAGAACCAGCGTGCCTGGCTTGTCGGTGTGTACTGACTTTGTACCATTGTGTGTGTTCTGCAATGTTGTATTCCACCCTCTTTTCCAACTCAGCTAATGTGCAATTGTCTGTATGTAAGTGACTCCGGATACCCCAACATGCCGTGGTTGCTAACACCCCTCAGGAACCCTGTGACACCAGCCCAGATGCGCTACAATGAGGCACATGGTCGGACCAGGAGAGTGATCGAGCGGACATTTGGTCTCCTGAAGAGCCACTTTCGCTGCCTGGACAAGACAGGAGGGGCCCTCCCATATGCCCCTGCAAAGGTGTGCAAGATTTTCATCGTCTGCTGCATGCTACACAACCTGGCAGTGCGGAAGGAGTTGCCTCTCATCCTGGATGACGATGACCAACATCCGCCACCTGTGGCCATGATGCCAGTGATGATGATGATGATGAGGGTGATGTCCGCACACAGCTCATCAACAACTTCTTCAGCTGAATGTGAGTATACAGAGATGTTATGTCAATGATTTGAGTTTGCATGATATGTGTTGGTGGTGCTCTGTTGCTGTTTGAGTGTGGCCATGTGCTACTTGACTGGATGCATGCAGCGATGTGTCCTTAGAGGTAGTCTGTACTCCCCAACAGTGTTGACATGCTAACTTGGTTTTGTGTAGGTATCTTGTGACATGTATTGGGCATGAGTATTGCAGTTCTGTCCTGTTCTTCAGTGCTTTTAACTGTGTGTCATGTCTGTCCTTCACAGGGTACTTTCAGAGTTGTTTGGTCAACTCGGATCCCCCAACACCATGATTCAACTTCCAGGGTGGAAGCAGTCGTTTCCCTACAGGTGATGTGCCACACACCCCTGGACTTTATTTCTTCAACACTTGGTGACTGTGTGGCCACTGCCACGTGGGATTACCTTGCATCTGTAGTGGAAACAACATGTTGCAAATGTGTAATAAACCTGTGCTTCACTTTGGGATGTGCGTTGTCTGTGGTCACACATCTGACTGACATTTGCTTACTGCACCTGTGGGCTAGTTAACACAGACTCTGAATAGGTATGGGGTCTGTGCATTCCACTGTATTTCCTGGCAACATCAGTGTAGGCGATGAGTCAGATGGCCCTGGTGTGTATGTGTTGTGTTGCCCTAGTGGTGTGTCTCCCTCATATGTGTCACGTCGCCATGACTCACATGACGGTGTTGAACTTGCTGTAGCAGTTAGCATGCACAGTGTCATTTAGCAGATCATCATCTCCATGACAAAAACCACGTTGGAATCACAACAGAGGCAAGTATGGTGTATTAGTGAGTTTATTTACATACATGTGTGAGGATAGTGCACAGGATGGTGGGTGCTGTACATTGGGACTGGAATCCAAAGTTCACAGATGAGTTGGAAGTGTTGGTAGCAGAAATGTCCTGAGTAAAGTCCACAGTCATCTGATACATTAGTCCAACTTAAACTCCCCATGTCATGTGGGAGAGTTGGGTTGCATTCGACAGGGTGAACAGTTTGCACACAAAGGAGAATTTCCAGAACAGGTGTTGGGTTCCTGGGGGATGTACATGGCCATCTGCCTCTCAGTTGTCCTTCCTCGGACGACCCCTCTTCTTTCTGGGGGACCCTCATGTGCAGGCCGCTGCGGTGCAGAGGACTCTCCACCAGAGTCATCCTCCCTCCCTGTGGCAGTTGCAGTTGTTGCGGCAGCAGATGTTGTGGGCACACAGGGAGGTGTGGACATGGTGCTAATCTGGTGGAGGCATGTCAATATGTCCCTCTGCACCGCTGTCAGTTCTTCCAATGTGTCCCACTTGGACTCCATGCCAGACATGTGTGTCTCCACACGGGACATGTGGGAGTCCAAGCGGGCATGATGGGCAGCCTGCTGCTGTTGAATGTCCTTGAGGATCCCCACTACCTGGCTGACCTCTCCGGTGCTATTCTGGTACGCATCAGCAATGCGTACCAGTTGTGGGTCATCATGCAGTCCAGACCCCTCTGCAAACAGCGACCTCTGCCTACCACCCCTCCCACCACCCCTGGCCACACGTGCGGGACCTGCGGTGGCACGCACAGGTGACCCTAGGCCCCCTTGGGGGTTGGTACTGGGGTTGTTGTCCATTGCTTCCCGGTGGGCCGGGGCACCTGTGCTGTTGTCATTCAGTGTCCTTGGTCTGTCCTTGTCGGCGGGGGTGGTCTGTGTGTTGGCAGATGTTGGAGGAGTGGGTGCAGGGGGTGCAGATGGTGGTCCTGCTGGTGCTGCATGATGACTCACACCGGAGGGGCCAGGTAGGTCTTCGCCTTCCGAGGAGGGCAGAGGCTGTTCCACACCAGAGAGCTCAGGGGCCACCGGAGCCTGGGACAGGGACTCCTCATCATCTGCTGCTGTGTCCCCATCATCACCTGTGTTTGGAAGAGACACACAATGTATGTTATGTTTCTACAGGCATCAATGGTTCAAACACATGACAGTTGTGACTGTACATCTGGATGCGGGCCTGTACATTGCATTGTCCTAAGTTGTCACAGCCAGAGGTTGATATTGGTGTAGCACATTGTCCTGCCAACCTGAAGCATTTCAATGTGAATGTTGAGGTGTGTGCATGACCAGCTCATGTATTGATTGGCTGTACATGGCCATTGCTACTCAAGGGCCATCACGTGCCTGACACAGGTGTGTCATCCTTGTCCACATTTGTCCTTTGACAGGGACATACGTGCAATTCCACTTAGGATATCTTTCAAGCAACTGGTGGTTGCCTTTTTGCCAGTCTTTGTGCGTCACATTGGTGTGTCTGGACAACATGGTCACAGTCCGGTATGCCTGGGATCTCTTGGCAGTATCTGTGTTGTTGTCTGGGTTCCTAGTTCACGTCTCATTTCATACAAGTGATGTTGTTAACGTAGCTAATGATGTTGTTGCTGAGTTTTGTATGTGCAAACGTGATTAATCTTGTCAATGTCCTCCATGGTGATAAGGATTGGGCACGGCAGCTCTCTGGCTTTTCCATTCTCATGAGAGTGATGGCCAGTGGTGTGTGTTGCAGTTCTGCTGCTGTGAGTAGCTGTGAGTAGTAGCTGTGAGTAGTAGGACCAAATGCAGTCCAGGTTGGT
This sequence comes from Calotriton arnoldi, assembly GCA_963921515.1. Taxonomy (NCBI): domain Eukaryota; kingdom Metazoa; phylum Chordata; class Amphibia; order Caudata; family Salamandridae; genus Calotriton; species Calotriton arnoldi. The sequence continues at coordinate 89,158 of CAWUFW010004053.1, forward strand.
GCTTGTGTCTACAGTATCTATGACAGTGAGTAGTGTGTTGTGTGAAGGATGCATATGTTGCCGAACGATGTGGGAGTGGAATGCAGCTCACAACCGCAACTTGTGTGACTGACACCATGGTACAGTGTCCGGTATATTGGTGTGTCCATTGCATTCACTGTCAGGTGTCCCCTGTCAATGATGTCTCTGTGACTTCCTGTGTGTTGTGTGCTATGTAGTATGTCTGATTCTCCACAGTTGTCATCTGCAAGACACACCTTCACAGCCAGGCCAGGGGGCACCCATGGACACTGCATCCCCTGACAGTGTGTGTAAACATAGAGTTGTAATGGCTGTGAGTGTGTACGTGTTTGGGTTGGCCAGTGCATGGGTGTGAATTGCAGGCACATCATTTCTCATGCCCATGTGTCAGCCATCTTGCCAGGGCTTTTACTTTGGGAGTGACTGGTCCCACGTGTGCAATGTGTTTTTGCAGAGTAGGTGTGTGTATGGCCAGCATTGGTGGTATTTGGTTGACATCCGGACCTCCTTCTCCCCCCAGCCCAGTTATCCCACCATGAAGCATGCCACCCTTGCAGTGGGTGCAGGTTAACTCTCAGGATGTCAGTCAGTGGTGTCCTGCTGTTGGTTGGTGCACAGTTCCCAGCAGGGCCTTGTGCTCCCCACAACAGAGCACCATTGTCAGACATCCTAGAAGTGGCTTTTCACTCCCTGTGAGGTGTGCATGCTTCAGTGTGAGCTTGCTGGGCCATGTGGGTGGGGGATGTTGAGCTGTGACTACCACTCCCTTCATGCTATTGCCTACACCCCCCTTCCCAGCATGCCCATACTTCCTTCCTTTTGACTCTGCTTCCCTGTGGGGTAGTGTGCCTGTGCTGACAGGATGGCTGACAGTGTTGTCCTGGCGTTTGTTTGGCTACAAGTCCCAAAAGTGTCCCTGTGCTTCACACAGCATAACCCAGTGTGGTAGTTCTTTGTGGGATATTTAATTAGAGTGTGAGACAATGCATTCTCCTAGGTGAGTTGTGTGGAGTTTGTGTTAAGGGGGTGAGTGAGAAAAGCTGCTGGTAACTATGGTCAGAGCTGTCAGTCCTCCTTCCCACCCAGCCAGATATCCCACCATGGAACGTGCTTCCATTGCAGGGAGTGCAAGTTGGCTTTCAGGATGTCAGGCAGTGGTGTCCTGCTGTTGGTTGGTGCACAGTTCCCAGCAGGGCCTTGTGCTCCCCACAGCAGTACCCAGTGTCAGCCATCTTGTCAGTTCTTTTCCACTCCCTGTGATGTGAGCATGGTTCAGAGTGGTGTTGATGGGCCAATTGTGAGGGTGACAAATATCTGTGACTACAACTCCCATCATGCTATTGGCTACACTCACTTCACCAGCATACACACAATTCCTTCCTTTCAGTGAGCTTCCCTGTGAGGTGGTGTTCTAGTGGTGGCAAAATGTCTGACAGTGTTTGTTGGTTAGATTTGTGCCACTGCCTTGCTCTATTTGTTGTTAGGTTTGTACATGTCATGACACAGTTACATATCACTATGAGATGTCAGGTATTGTGTTTGTCTGACTAACATACACATCTTGGGATGATTATCTTTTGGTTACTGTGGCTTTGCTAACGGTGCATGGTTTCACTAGCCCCTTGACAGTGATGTGTATGTATTGTCACACAATATTGGGTATATTGGTTGTGTACTCACCAGGCTCTGGGATGTTTGATAGTCCATGTACGCTCTCTGGTGGTAGGATGGCCCGCACCTTCTCTTCTCAGGACCTGAGGTATACTGGTTTGGCAGGAGGGCCACTGCCGGTGCGATGACTCAAGGCGTAATCCTTCTTGAGTAGGTCCTTGACCCTCCTGCGCACATCATACCACCTGTTCTGGATGTCTTCCTTTGTGCGCAAACATGGTGATTGTGCGTTCACCCTGTCGATGATCCTCTCCCACATCTTGGTTTTCTGCGACATGGGGGTCTGTTGGACCAATGTACCAAACAACTGTGGCTCTACCCTGAGGATTTCATCTACCAGGACTTCCAATTCACTGTCTAGGAACTTTGGATTCTTCTTTGGGGGCATGGTGATGGGTGGTGGTGGGGATTGATGTGTGTGTGAGTGTGCAAGTGAGGGTGGGTGAGTGTCAGTTTTGCTGGGTGTATGTGAGGGTGCTATTTGGGAGGTGCTAATGGTGTGTGGCTTGTGTGATGGATGAGTTGTGAGTGTGTCTGTGGTTGCTGTCTGATGGTGTTCTGTGCTGGCAGGTCTGTTGAATTTGCAAAGGATCATGGTAGGGATTTGTGGCCTTTATATGGGTGGAGTTGTGGGTGTGTCTTTGTTCCATGTTTTTTTTCCTTGTATTTATTGACTTTGTGATTGCTTGTTTGGCCCTTTTTTTTTTTTTTTTCCTTTGTAGTTTTTATGCATGTAGGAGACGTTCTTCTGACCGAGTAGGATGCTGCAGTTGGCTCGTGCGAGCTTCTCCGAGTCTTTCACGCTGTCTTTCTGCTGGGTTTCATGTGCGGCGTACGCGTCGGTCGCGGAGTATTCGGTTGCTTCGGCTCCCTGTTTTGTATGCGTGTCGGTCGTACGGCTTGAGCTCCGTGCGACTCGGTCTGGTTTTACACGCATTGCATCGTACTGCGCGGGTCGGAGTTCGCGGGTACGTTTCTGTCGGGTTCATTCGTGGTGCGTGTCGGTCAGTTCGATTCGCGTAGATTTTCCGGCCGGATAGCTGGTTTCCGTGCGGTTCGGTCGTTCGGCTTGTGTTCCGTACGAGTCGGTCATAATTCACATGCATTGCATCGTACTATGCGGATCGGGCAGCGCAGGTACGTGTCAGTCGGACTACATTCCCGTACCGAGTCGGTCGGTACGTTTTCCGGCCTGAATTGGAATCGACCCCTTAATGTTATTGTGGGTTTGAGAGTATTATAATGGTCTAAATGTAGGCCAGACCTTATATTATATGCCCAATTAAGTATTTTTGTATTTCTGTTGCTACATATGTGTTTATGATTTCATGTTTTTTAAATCTATCTCAACTATTTTCCTATGTACTGTACCTAGTGTTATGGTTTGAACAAAGTTACATACAGACCACGTTGCACTTTATGTTTTTGCAGTTTTTATTCTTGTATCAGAAAGAGTGTTTTGCATCCAAATATGAAAGAGGCAAATACATGTTATACATGCAGACATTATTCATTGTGTATATCTGTGAGACAATAGCAAGTTATATTGATTGCTCAATCAAACTGAGATAAGCGTCTGGGCCAGTTTGTCACTGATTAAGTTGTAAGTTACACACTTTAGCACTATTGCACTTCATGTAGGAAAGTGCCATTGATAGAGAGATGCTATGTTAACTGTATCAACTCTTTTACATTTTATTTATCTAATAACTATGTACCTTTACGTGATATTTTAAATGTATTTTATGTGATTCCATGGCCAACAAAAGGGCTTGAGCTGGGTTGCTACTGACTAAGCTGTAATCAACGTACTTTTGCAAAATTGCACTTTTGTCTATGAGAGTATTTATGATAAAAAGATGCTGTGTTTTTTAATTCTTCTTTTTTCTATTTTTCTGTACTTTTTTAATGTGATACTTTATTGTATTTTTGTGACTTTCATGGCCAATTACAGGCCGAATAAAGTATTTTGAATTGAATTGATTGTGCCACCCACTTAAGTAGCCCTTTAACCATGTCTCAGGCCTGTCATTGCAGAGCGTGTGTATGCAGTTTACACTGCCATGTCGACCTGGCAAAATAAACCTTTTATCAGGCCCAAACCTTCCATATTTATATATATATATAAGTCACCCCTAAGTTAGGCCCTGGGCAACCAAGAGGGCAGGGTGCAATGTATTTAAAAGTCAGGACATGTACGTTTAAGTTTTACATGTCCTGATAGTGAAAAATTCTCAAATGCATTTTTCACTACTGCAAGGCCTTTCTCTCCCATTGGATAAAACTGGGGTTACCTTATTACATTTTATAAGTGTACTTTCCAATTGGGAAGAGATAAATCCTTCAAGTCTGGTGTTTCTGGAATCACAATTAAATATCCCAACTTAGGGTGAAGGCAGAATTTAAATTGCAAATCTGAATATGCCACTTTTAGAAAGTTGGCATTTTCTTGCTTTAGCCGTTTGGTGCCTGTAGCCTGTCTCTGATTACATGACTGGGTGTAGTTGGAGGTTGGACTTTGTGTATAACTCCTAGATAGCCAAACATAATGGGAGCTTAGGGGCCATTTCTGACAGGATGGGAGGGAGTGGCTGGGCACAGCCTCACTTTCACCTGGATAGGCTGTGTCCTGTCCACACACAAACGGCTGCATACCCCCTCTGTAGTGAGTCTGGTGCCAGTGCAGGAAGGGAGGACATCTGTGCACTTCAAAGGCATGTCTTTTAAATCAACCCCATTTCAAAGGCACCGCTGGGCATACTTACTGGACCTCAGACACCACCACTTCAGTACAATTCTGGACCTGTGGATACTCTGCCAAGAAGAACTGCTGTGCTGCTGAAAAGACTGCCACTCTGAAGGAGCTACTGTCTTGCTGTGCTGACCTAATGCCTGCTGCCCTCTTGTCAGGGGAGGAAGAGCTGGACCTGGAACCCATCTTGTTTCCAGGACCTCAGAGTGACTCTAAAGGCTAGTCTGCTGGCCTCTTTATCTGATCCTCAGGGACACAATAGGCTCCCCATAGTTCCTGGACCTCTCTTTAACAAGTTCCTGACCACCTTGTGGTGCTTCACAGGCCCTGGATCCCTGGTGTGGTTCTTGAGCTCTTAAAGTCAAGCTTTTGGGCTTTTCATGACCGCATAAGGGCCTGTTTGCACTGGAATTCCATCACTTGCACAGGAAATCAGCACAAGTCACCTCAAGTTCATCTCTTTCCACAGCAAGCATCGTCTGCCCCAGTGGATCACTACCGTGAGGCTCCAGCCTGGCCATCTGCAATGTCTGGCCTGCTCTTCATCCCCTGTCGACCATCACCGGCGATGCTCTCCTTGCTCCCGGTGAACTTCTTCCCTACAAACGGAACTCTTGCAACACAATTTGAGAAGGTAAAACTTCAGCAGGACTAATCTGGGACTGTATCTGACCCACGCTCCAATGCGATCGGCCTGAACCTGTGACTTTCACCCAGTCTATCACAACCAGATAGCTGTCGTTGGCACTTTCTGTTTCTAGGCGCTATTTTACAGTTTATTCTTTTAAAGTAATAACTCCAGTCCTACTGATTGGATTTTTGTCATTTTGATCTTGTTTTATTTATTAAAGGTTGCTCTTATTTTCTAAGAAGGCGTCGGATCTTTTTGTGTGGTGTTTTTACTTTATGACATTTTGCACAAATACTTTGCACACTGCCTGTATTTTAAGCCTCAATTCTCTGCGCCAAGCTACTAGAAGTGGAGCACAGGTTAATTTAGGGCTTGCCTGCCCCTTTCCCTGATGAGGATTGTGATTGCTGCTTGACCAAGGCTCAAACCCCAGTTGCCAGTAACACAATTTCTAACATCCTTTCTTGGTGATTTTCACATAATTGTCTGGCGACAGCTGTGCTGACAAGCCAGACTATAAAAATGGGCATGGCTCTCCCATTGAGGATATAGATATACATGATGCCACTCCAGATTTCCTGACCTGGGCAGTGTTGCTTACTCTGCTCCAAGGCAGGTGTTAAATAATATATAATATGGGCCATTGATGCTTAGAATCTTTTACAAGGATCTTGGGGGTTACATCACTGGTGAGTAGCACAAGCATATTGTGTAATGACGTTTCAATGATACAGTTAGGCAATCAGAGCATCATACAAGGGTAGATACTGTGATAAAGTTGCAGTCATCTCATTTACATATTTCAGGATGGCTCTGGATGACAATGCTGAAATATCACTGAGTTAGTTCTGGCTACTTCTGTGCTAATGATATTGAATAACCTCAGAAAATTCCAGGTTTGGTAAGGTTAGACCTGAAACTCTTGAGGTAGTGTTTCCCTAAACTTTTGCTTTTCCTCCTGAGTTTTGCTGATTCTCTTTTACTGGTCTTAGGACTCTGGGCACTTTCCCACTGTAACTGCAGTGTGAAAGAGTGGTGCCTACCTGATATTTGTAAACATGTCACAAGCATGCCATTGCAGGCCTGTGTGTGCGCACCTGCACGAATGATGCTTTAAAAACATGTCTCAAGCCTGCCATTGCAGGCCTGGGTGTGCTCAGCTAAACCACTAGCCAATCCTGAGGGGACATTTTACTACCACTAGATCACCCCTAGGATAGGTCCTGAGGGGTGAAGCAAATGTTAGGTGGAAGGCAGGGCAGGTACACATATGTGTTCCCTGCCCAGATAATGAAGAATACCCATGTGTGTTTTCACTACCTATGAGGTTTTCTCTTCCCATACATTAACATGGGGGAATGGTTGAAATTATTTCAAGCTGCAATAGTGGCTTACAGTGGAGCAGCCTCATCATTGGATTCACAATGACAAACCCTTTACATTGGTAAAGGTGGATTTGTCATTAATAGCTTACAAATGCCACTTCTAGAAAGTGGGCATTTCTCTGCTCTAAAACTCTTTGTGTGCCTTTTAGTTTGACTCCAGTCCACATTAGAGGCTGGGGGAGAACGTCTGTGCATTCCCCAGCAACAGCTATAAACATTTGGCATGCAACTAGAATGACAGACCTCTGCCATTTGAGGACCTGGATGGATAGATTGGAGGGAGAGATTTTGACACTTGGCCCTGGGAAGCCAGATCATGGCCCCACTACAGATTGAGATCTGCATTCCATGGCCTCATGGCAGACAGGACTGAAATTTAGGAGAAGACATCATTGGTTCAAACGGAAACTGTCTGAACCACCCCTAACTTCAAAGGCACACTACAGTATGACTACTGGTGCCATACTTCAGCAGTGCAGAGATTCACTTATGGGTATGTGGGACCAGACAGCCCCGAACTGCGTGGTGCACACTGCCAGAGGAATCTGTTTTGAACAAGGGGGATTATGGCCATTGGAAGGGACGTGCACCCTTCCTGAATAATGGCTTGCCTGGGCTGACTACCTGCTGCTGTGTGGCACCCTGAAGTGTGCTCTTCAAGGGCTTGTTGACATGTCACCTGTTCTCTTGTGGAGGATTCATGGACATCAAAGACCTCCCGCAAAGGACCCATACCATCTCCTTGTGACACCTGGAGAACGGTGCCCTCTTAAGCGCCCACATCGCCTGCTGGATCCCAACTGGTAGCGCAGCGTGAGAATGGAAATAAGTATTGTGCCTGGAGACTAGACTGCCTTGTACAGAGCCCCAAATGTATTGCCTGATTCTAAGGAGTGTGGCCCCTGCATAATGGGGGCCTCAACATACATGATCGTCTTGTTGGTGGTGAGCAAATTCACTGGTTGCTGGACCATGTGTGGCCCACTTAATTGATCGTGCTGTAGCTCTCTTGTGCGACATGTCGACTGCATGCTCATTGCGTGCGGTGTCCGATTCACAGGTTGCGACCCTCGGAGGGAGGGCCTACCTGTAGTAGTGCCTCATTCTACCTCGTACAGCACTGCTGAACTTACACCTGTGTGTGTGACACGAATTGTCTGATGCAACCGTATCAATGTGCACCAGGTGTTGTGTCTCACTTCCAGGTAGGTACGGAATTTGCAATTCTTCGTTGTGTGTGACTGAAACTGTCTGGTGAGAATCGTATCAATGCGCACCAGACGTAATGTTTCATTTCCAGGGCGGTACTGAGTTTGTGACTCTTCATTGTGTGTAACCAGAACTGTCTGGTGTGACTCTTATCAACATGCACGAGACGTTGTGCCTCATTTCCAGGGAGGTGTGGAGGAGCGGATTCCTGTTCGGTTTGTGCTCGGATTGCATGGGTGCTACTTTGATCATCGTGTGTCAGACAAGGTGCCTCCTTCTTCTAAAAGGCTTCCCTGCTCCATCCTCCATTCATTAATTGTTCCTTTTGTGCCCTCAGTGCTACAGACCAATTGCCTTCTCTTCACCCGGCCCGACGACTTCCTTTTGCCAGGTAGTATTGCTCGGATCGGGCCTGAGTGGTGAGAGTAATTGACTGGACTGAGGATCACTTCCGAGAGCGATCGGAAGTGAGTCAAGAGACTGCGTGACCCTGTGCTTCACAGAACTGAGCTGGTGCCAAAAGGCACATTGGGGAACCCTTTGATTGAATGACTATCGCCCTGAGCTCGCTTCTGCTCTGCATCCCGTGGGTGAACTTCCCAAGTGGTGGCCAAACCCCCATTTGGCGATTGCTTCCTAATTAGACCTGCTACCTACCCCCACCTTCTTCCCTGGGACCCTGACTAAGTGTGAATCAGGCTGCAATCGGCCTAGTATCAGAGGGAGGGCTGTTAATCTCCAACCCATGGGTGTAGGGTAGTAGGGGTTAAGTGAAAGGTGGAGGAGGACTTGCGCCAGAGGGTCTGCATTTGCATTATCAGCTGGCCTGCCAGATATCAGTGGCAACGCATTACGGTGCTGTGTGCGTGTGTGTGTGCGTGCTCTCCATTAGGACCTACCTGATATCCGTGGTACCGCGTATCGGTGCTGAGTGAGTGTGTGGGAGTGACTGCATGAGGATCGCTTGTTATTAATTACACCTCACAGTGGTGTTGCTCTACACATTGATTCCTGGCCAAAAGAATTCTACATTTGACATTGGTTTTTTACTCGTGCGACTTTGCCTACGGTGCTGTTTAAAAGTGTCGTAATTATCTGTGTGTACGCATTTTTTTTATCATTGTGATCTGGGGTGCACCCTATCACTGTGTGGTATTGAACTGTAATAATTGCCAGGGTGATCCTAGTTCTGATAATGTGTTTCACCCCCTAAGGATGCTCGGAGGTAAAGAGGATCTTTCCCAAGTGTGCATTATAATGATGCCATTTTAACACTGTTGGGCCTAGTACTGCTAGTAATATTTCCAAATGTGATTTATACCCACGAGTATGACTGCAGGGTGCATAACCACCCAGTTTTTAAGCTTTAAATCATACACTAAGTTTGAGCCCTTTTAGATTTGATTTACCACCATTAGCAAAAAGCTTGTATGTGAGATTTCACTTGGGATTGGGCTGTCTACCTTTAACATCTGGGGCCATGATCAAGATCCAGCAGTGTGCCCTACGTGCGGCTTAGCCTCACAGACAGAAGAACATATCTTGTTCTTCTGTACTGAATACCATCTCCCCCGAAGGAAGTGTATTCGACCAATTTGTCTGAACCTGGCAAATAGACAGCACTGGGTTTGCATTTAGAATTTTAAAGACTGATACATCTAATCCTACAGTCTTCGATGTAAGTAGCTTTTTATTGAATGTCTGGTTTTGGTGTCAGAGGTTTGCGACCTAGATTGTCTAGGAGGTATTTATTTCTTATTTTTAACTGGGCTCCAGGTCAATTCAGATGCCTGTCATGAGTGATCATTTTTATCATGATTAACTATTTATATAACACACAAAGCACTTTTGACTACAAGAGAGAATGTCATTGTTTGCAGTTTTCAAAACTGTTTTATGGAGGATTTATACTCATGCTGTATTTTATTTGGAATTTGTGCATGAGCATTTTTAATCCTTGATTGTTATTTATGTATACTTTGATGGTTTGGATAAAACCGAATAAAGTTTTTGATGATGATGATGATTTATGTAGTCAGAAAAGAATCCCCTTTCGGCAAATACTTATTACCAAACAATAACTCACATCAAATTCAGTCAATCACCAGAACAAGACACTAACACCCTCAATAGGCCAAGTGTTCACAGATAAAAATATTTATTTTGGTTAAAAAAGATTATCATGACAATTAATCATCTACAATAAATGATCCCGTAATTTTTCAAAAGATAAAAACATTAATTAAAAAGTTAAAAAACAATCAAACATTGTATACACAAAATACATGCTGGGGAGAACCTGCAAGAGAGATACTTTCTTATCAACAATGAAGGCAGAGACATTAGATCCAGATCATTCGTTCTCCATAAAGTTGTTATTCTGAATACTTGATTTGTTAGAATGACAAATGTCTCCACAATCTACAGTCTGCCTTCTTAGTCTTGCGTCGACGCGTTTCGGTGGATGTCACTGATTAAAAACCACCTTCCTCAGGACAAGAATTAACATCTCCCATATAATTTTTTTTTCAATCTATATCAGATAATAAAACATCAATAAAAAACAAACAATTAGCCCATGGAGAGTGTATACTTCAAAAGAGACGTGATAGCACATCATATATAGTTTTTAATCTTTATCTAATCATAATACTTCAATAAAACATCGATACAGAAGACAGTTAACCCATGACAGGTGTCTCCCCTAAACCGGGGGTAAATGAATAAACAATAGTGTTTCTATCCTGGTATCCATCCAACATCTCATTCATACAGATAAACAAACATTCATCACGCATTGATGGTACTAATCCATCCACCCATTCATAAGTATCTAACTTCCATATTCGGTATTTGTATTCACTTAAACTTTATCTATACCTGTATTGGTGATGCGGAACACATCCAGAAATATTGCAGGTAAGGAACCTTGCAAGATCGTATCAGAGGACGGGAGTCTCTCCCTAGGGCCGTACTCTAGAACTGGCCAATCAATATGTAAAAGGTAACCCTTATTAGACAAGGACCTTATGTGCACTGGGACCTAAAATACATACATGCAAGGCCTCGGATAAAGTAACCCACAATAGTTACCTGCCAACCATCAATCCTGATACTTCTGGGACAGGGTTATAGAAGATACATAAATCTGCAATTAATTAAAAGATTTAAGGCTTTAGTAACTCCTATAGCTCTACAGTTCACTATGATTAGACATTCACGTAGGTCGTATTACCTTTATAATTAAATTGAGCACAAAGCTTCTTAGATTAGTGTTCCTCGGTCCATACGTTATGTGCCCGTTATTTCATTTAGGCAATTCTTTAGTTACTAGAAAAACAGAGGGTCATATGTTACCGAATTACTCCATTTTTTACCAAGCTTTTAATGCTAACTCACGTACTAAACCAAACTTCCACCCCTCCGGAGTTATGATGTTCCAAATATTAGTCACTTACGCATAGGGTCACCTCACTGTTATTAAGGCATTTATATCAGTGGGGGTGATTTAAGTCACTCCTCTCCCTCTAGACCCTAACATCCACCCGTGGTCATATTGTTGCACAAAGCAAGGTTTAAAAACAATCCATACAAATACCACGGTGTGTTTAACCAAAACCGGCTTTTGATTTCCGGGCAGCTTTTCAAACTCTTTTACAATGGTGAGCTCAACCCCCATGCACCTTACTCTATACTAGATGTTGCCGGAACATAAAAATTACCCTAACTACACTCTAGTTGCTTAGCAGAAATGTAGTAAGCTAAGGATTCCGCATTAGAAGCACAATATAAAGCGCTTGGACAATTACATTTTTTTAAAACACGGTAGAAAGTTAGAAGGAGGAACCGGTCAAAGTCTTTCACTATTCCTACTTCTTACCTGAAATACGAGCGTGTTGGCCTCGTGTCGGGTAACCGCTCCATGGTTCAAGGATTCTGAGCCACACGGAAACCTCAGTCCTTTTATCTATCATGTCCCTAATTAGTTGCCGAAATAAAGTCCAGCTGCGCTTTCTTGCGAAATACAGCAGATAATACTAATACTCTGGCGGCCATCTTAGCCTTCCCTTACTCTGTATTGAAGCCTATCAGTAAACTACTATTGCCTCATTCTTTTATCGTTTTTATGTCCATTGCGTCCCTATAAAGTTACCAAAAGGTACCCAAACAAATAAGTTTATTATTTATTACCAATTCTCTCTTAATGGCAAAGCCTGGCCGAATCCTTTGTCTCTATCATATATATATGTGATCAAGGCCCTTCTTGGGTCGAAACTCGTCATGGCGGTGCGTGGTGCCGATATGGAATAGAATAAATAACCTTTTTGCACGAAGCTATTTTGGGTCCGTGTCCGTTTTTCCTGACAATCTGGATGCTGTTGGACGGAGTTCTTTGCATATATATATATATGTATGTATATAAATCGGCCGTTTCAAACTTGCTTACAAATTCAATTGTTATTTTGTTTATACGTAATTACTAATTTTATTCAATTATTCAGGCACGTTCTGGGGTTTTTTAGCGTGATTACTGACTTTATTCATTTATTCAGGCACGTTCCGGTTTTTTAGTCATGTTACCGTAACTCTATATGCTTCACTCTTTCACTAAGGGCAGCCATCTTGACCTACCCAAACAATAATATTCGGACTGTATAATGTCTATTACCAAGATCTGCAACCATTAGAACATCTACAATTCCTGGCGATCAGGCTCAGATACCAATGATATACACTAAACTATGTTATCACCAAATGCAGGCTGCAAACCATAAGTATTTCCTTGCCTGCAATACATCAGCAGTTACTTGCTAAAGGCTAATATTTTCACCACTATAGGCTGATGCCTAGCCAAATCCTTCCACACAGTAGAGATTATTAAAAGAGAGTGTAATTCACCTAATAAGACGGTCCCATTCTTCTTTAGAATTTAGGCCATTTCGAACTGTATTAAAACTTGAAGTAAACCATTGTTCCCTTGCTTTGCGTTTCTGCTCCATATTACCTCCACGTGCCCCTATCCAGATTTTCTATAATATAAACCATTCAGTATCAGAATCATTGTGGCCCATTTCTATAAAATGAGCAACTAGGGAGCATTGGCCTTCTTCGTTCTAATGGCAGAGCGATGTTCTTGGAGTCTAATCCGGAGTTCCCTGCCAGTCTCTCCTACATAACCCTTGCCACATGGACACCGCAAGAAATACACTATATTCCTACTTCTGCAATTGTTGAGTGATCTTGAGTTGACATGGCACCCATTATGTTCCAAACTTCTTGATTCTATACATAGTGCACATACATTACATGTGCCACATTTTACATTCCCTGTTGCTAGTTTTCTATCTAATGTGCTTTGTGTGCTTCCTTGGCTTTCCCTGTAGGTGTGTACTAGCTCATTCTTCAGATTTTTATTTCTTTTAAAAGCAAAGATGGGTTTTTCTAGCTTTTTCTCTTCTTCATTGTTTATGATATGCCAATTACTATTTATTAAGTTTTTAATTCTATTGCTGATATGAGAGAAATTACTAACAAAACCACCTTATCCAGTTCCCTTTTCTTATCACCAGTCTTGTTTAGCATAGCCTCTCTATTATAAAATCTCGCACGTTTATACGAGTGCGAAATTAGTTTCTTGGGGTAGCCTCTCTCTTTAAACTTCTTTTTCATAGTCACAGCATGCTTGTAAAAGTCATTAATGTTAGAACAGTTTCTCCGAAGCCGGAGAAATTGACTGAACGGGATATTGTCCCTTTGGGATTTGGGGTGGAAACTAGAGTAATGTAGCAAGGTGTTTTTAGCCATAGGTTTTGTGTAAAGTTCCACCGCCAAAATCCCTCCTCGTTCTTAAAAGAGATATCTAGAAAGTCCACTTTGGACCTACTACATTGGGACGTGAATTTAAGATTGGAATCACCCATATTTAACCAAAGTAAAAACTCCTCTAACTGATCTTCATCACCCTCCCAAATGAAAAAAATGTCATCAATGTAGCGGTACCAGCCCGCTACATTCTCAAAGAACGGTGCGAGTTCGTTATAGATGTGTTTATTTTCAAACTCCCTACATAGAGGCATGCTAGACTAGACGCACAGGTAGCCCCCATGCTGGTACCCTTCTTTTGTTTAAAGAGCTGGTCCTTAAACAAAAATATGTTGTTCATTAGAACAATCCTGGCGCATTCCACTATGAAGCTCTTTTCTACTCCTTCCAGTTCTACCTCTTCAATGGCCCTGCGAACAACCTGAACTGTTTCTTCTTGAGGGATGTTCGTGGTAACTAGACACAATATCGAAAAAAATATAGAATGGACATAATATTGAGTACAAAATATAGAATGGACAAAATATCGAATGGACATAATATAGTGGTTAATAATATCGAAATGCAGGTAAGTAATATCGACTGTCAAAATATCGAAGTACATAATATAGGCATTAAAATATATCGAATTTTTAATAATATCGAATTTTTTTAAGTGTTTTGTATGTTAGTATATGTGTTAAAAGTGTATATTAGTTTTTGTAATGTATGTTTAATTTTTTTAAATTAATGAATTTTATGTTATTTAATTTTTGCGTAATTTAATTCCATAGCGGGTTGTGGGTTTATAGGGGAATAGGGTGGGAAGTAATTTAATTATAGTAAATTAAATAGTCATTTTTAGGATTTATTAATTATTTTTAATTTAATTTTGCGTTTTAGTTCTGTAGCGGGTTGTGGGTTTATAGGGGAAAGGGGTGGGAAGTAATTTAATTGTAATTAAGTAAAAAAAAAAATTTTTATTGCCATTGATAATTAATTTATTGTTAATTAATTGGTAATTAATTTTTATTAATTGGTAATTAATTTTTATTAATTGATTAATTGATAATTATGTTAATTGTATTAATTTATTCTTCGTAGCGGGTTGTGGGTTTATAGGGGAATAGGGTGGGAAGTAATTTAATTGTAATTAATTAATTATTGAAAATATTTTTGTGTATTGATAATTAATGTACTGTCAATTAATTATTAATTGGTATTTTTTATTATTTATTAATTTTTGGTATTGAAAATTAATTGTTTGTTAATTAATTATTAATAGGTAATTAATTTTTAATAAATAATATTTATTGGTATTTAGAATTCATTATTAAATATTTTGTAATTGGTAATTAATTTTAATTAATTTTTTATTGGTATTGATAATTAATTAATTATTGAAAATATTTTTGTGTATTGATAATTAATTTACTGTCAATTAATTATTAATTGTTTTTTTTTCATATATTAATTTTTGGTATTGAAAATTTATTGTTTGTTAATTAATCATTAATAGGTAATTAATTTTTATAAATAATATTTATCGGTATTTAGAATTAATTATTAAATATTTTGTAATTGGTAATTAATTTTAATTAATTTTTTATTGGTATTGGTAATTAATTTATTTTTATTAAAATATTAAATCATTACTTTCCTAATGTTGCACTCACTGGAGTGGGAATAGTAATTTTTACCCTACGCTATCCAACGCTTTCCCTACTGTTGCACTCTCTGGAGTGGGAATAGTAATTTTTACCCCTACGCTATCCAACGCTTTCCCTACTGTTGCACTCACTGGAGTGGGAATAGTAATTTTTACCCTCCCGCTATCCAATGCTTTCCCTACTGTTGCACTCTCTGGAGTGGGAATAGTAATTTTTACCCCTACGCTATCCAACGCTTTCCCTACTGTTGCACTCTCTGGAGTGGGGATAGTAATTTTTACCCCTACGCTATCCAACGCTTTCCCTACTGTTGCACTCTCTGGAGTGGGAATAGTAATTTTTACCCTACGCTATCATCGAAGGCACTCTGTTCTCCCACTCCCGTGTGTCAGCATACATATTGGGCATTGTGAAGAGTGCACACAGGTGTGTGCCTCTGTGTCACCGTGGTGTGGCCTTGCTATTTGGACTCCTGGAGTGTTTAACAATTTGGGGTGGCAACAGCCATCTGAGTTATGACTATGGGATCTGCACATAGGTCAATGCATAGGTCTATGATCCCTTGACTGTGCACAATGTTGTATGAAACATTGAGGTGCCGGCAGCTTTGGTTCATTCTCATCAGACGGTGAAGTGCTCATGTAGATGGATTTGTGTTTGCAGTCACTCAAATGTCTCATTTGATTGACGTGGGATCATCTCAGTCCTCATGATGTGGGTGGCCAGAGGTGCACATGTGCACCTGTCAGCTACAGGGCTTACATTTCTAAAACTCCCTGATTGTGACACAGTGCAGACTGGTGTTGTGTGTATGCACTGCCCCTGTGACAGGAGACAGTTATGACTGACTTGCCAGACAGGCCTGTGCCATGACATTCCAATCGCAAAGGGTGATCCAGCAGTGGTGTGATATGTCCTGCATGCCCACCATTGTTGCACTGTCTATCAGGACATGAGGACATCATTGTGTCTGGTGATGGAAGCAAAACCCGCATATCAACAGAGACTTTGCCCATCACTTTTCCTGACACATGTACTGAGTCAGTGGCAGGAGATGGCATGTTTTTGGAGTGACACATTTCCATATATACTCTTGGATGTCTAACAACTGTGTATGTGGTGCATGTGTGCACATATGATTAGTCGCATACAACAGGCAGCAGACAGATGGGTGCATGGACAGGTAGGATATGTGTGGCATGACTGACTGTCAGGCAGACAATGGGCTTCTTGAAATCAGTGTCAGCACTAATTGCAATGTCTAGCAAATGATGGCAGGGCTTGCTCTGTGATGTGCTGCACTTACTGTGGTGTGTGTGGTCAGTACAGGTGACTAATGTTGCTCTGTTTATCCTGATTGTTTGCAGATACATCCACGGCCATAGGAGGAGACAGCTCCATGGACCAAGAGGAGCGGCAGAGCCAGACTGGGTCCACTGCATGGGAGACCGAGGGACCCAGTGGCACGGAGGGTGAGGGGAGCCACACTGAGGATACCTCAGCTACGACCACCTCGGCTGGGGAAAACAGCATCTCCAGTGAGGACTCCCTTGTGGAGGCGGGTGTCAGCAGACCAGAGGCAACGTCAAGCAAGTCTGTCCCTGCCACCACCACCATCTCCACCCTCCCATCTGCTCCCATCCCACATGTCCGTGGAGGCTCCCGTGTAGGGGAGCGTGTCTCCTTCATGCCAGGCACCGCACCCCTGCCTCTGTCCCCCTGCTGCCCTGAGTGTGGAGTCTGTGGACTTGCTGAAACAGATCCATGTAGGGCAGACATCTATTCTGAGTGTCCTCCATGCACACACGGATCTTTTGACACAACTGGTGTCATTCATGGAGGGCATGTCATCTGGCATGTCTGCCCTACATCGGACCAATCAGTCCATGGCCTCCTCACTGACGGCAGCAGTGTCCCTCCTGCAACAGTCCCTCGCCCCTCCTACCTCTGCCCCATCCTCAATACCCAGCACCCTACCTGTCACAAGCACACACACACCGGCGCCGGCACGCAGCAGCACAGACACAAGCAGCACACACACACCAAAATCCAGACGCACACGCACGCACAGTCAGGGGACTGATACCTCACTCACAGGGGATGGGGCACAGACAGACACACACGCATCCATGAGCACTGCGCAGTCCTCAGATACCTCTCCTCCAAAAGCCCTTCCCTTGCCTCACCTGCAACCCCCCCCAGAAGCTCTTCCTCTGTGAGCTTGGCCTCTTCCCCACAGATACACCTGACACGAAGTCCAGGCGGAAGAGGCGACCACCACACACAGAGGGGAGTGCCCCTCACACCCTCCCCCAGGCACAGGCAGGCAGAGGACCCCATTCGTAAGTCCCCCCGGACCAGGAAGGGCAAGACCTCACCACCACCACCACGCAGCTCCACCACACAGTCGCTCTCCTCCATCCCCCAGGCCACCACTGCACAGGTTCCACTGCCACACCCTGCCCCAGGTTCCCCCACACACTGATACCGCATCCCCAAACTGCTTAGGCCCTCCCCCTACCACTTGCTCTTCCACCCCCAAACCAGACACTCTGCCTGTTTGTGCCACTGGTGTGGAGACCGTGTCCCCCCCTCTGTCCTGCCCACCTCATCTGCCCCCCTTCCACTCCCTTGGAGTTGTGCACTGCAGTGGAGTCCACAACCACCCCGTCTGACTCGGGCACTGCAGTGGGGACCCAGTCCACTCCATCTGACCGGCCCACTGCAGTGGTTGCAGCACCCACAACATCTGAGTTGTGCCCTACAGTGGTGCCGGCCCCCACTGAGTCAGACACCTCCACTGCAGTTGCCGATGACACTCCTGCACCCACCACCCCTTCACTGCCTCCTTCTGGCATCCGCTGATCCTGTCCCTGTGGTGCCTGGCCTGCCCCTTGTATGCCCCTCCGAGGGGGATGTCCCCTGTCCGTAGCAGTGCAGGCAAGCAATGGGTGACAAGTTGTCACGTATCACCCTGTTGGGACTGTGTATTTGGACTGGCCATTGGCCTTAGTTTCTTTTGGACTTCAAATTTTAATTTAACATTTGCTGAATAAAGCCTCTTTTTGTTTAATTGTGGTTTTTCTTTGGATGTACATGAACTAGATGAGTATCATCATGCATTTGCAGTTGTAATAGTGTTCAGATCAGGAAAATGAAGTGTTGCTGTGATGGACTCCATGTGGTCCATGGGATATGTGTCCTAATGTAGTATGGATCTATAGCATCCTTTGCTGCAGTCTGAGGGTGTAATGTTCAGCATTTGACACATGGATGTACGTTTTGCATTTGTAAATTAACATCTTTGGCTTACACTGATGCACATCTGGTGTGCTTACCACTGTTCAATATTTCTATTTCCCTGACTGTGTGCCCATCTCCACTGGACATGCAGTTTAGCACATCAATGTTGAAGGACTCGTCTGTGTATACAGTGCAACTTGCTTGACACGTGTTTAGGGTGTATGCAGATGACTGACGTGACACTCCCGTACCCAGGCTGATGTGAGCAGAGCATTCAGTGTGTTGTAGTTGTTGACTCACTGACCGAGTGTTCTGCTGACATGTTTGAGTCGTGCACAGACAAGGTTTGGCACAGCGGACCTTCCACAGGAGTGGAGTGCCCTCATGGCAATGTGTAATCCCGTGACATTGGCTGGGCCCGTGTTGTGTGTTGTGTGAGCATGTCTGTGTGTGTTCCCTTCCCTTTTCCTACACAGGCTGGGCCTGATTCACAGAACTAACTTACGTCAAAAACGTAAAGTTAGTACTTTTTGGTATTCACAGAATACACTTACTCATTTTGGTATTCACAGAATGCACTTACTCATTTTGGTATTCACAGAATGCGGACATAAAGTTAGTATGAGTAAGTACATTCTGTGAATACCAAAATGAGTAAGTGCATTCTGTGAATACCAAAATGAGTAAGTGCATTCTGTGAATACCAAAATGAGTAAGTGTATTCTGTGAATACCAAAAAGTACTAACTTTACGTTTTTGACGTAAGTTAGTTCTGTGAATCAGGCCCTGTGTGTCCCTAGGGATGCTCCTGTTTGTGATGCTTGCTGAGTTGTCCTGTGTTCATCCAGCATCTTGGACCTGGTTTCTCCGGGATGTGGGTGCATGGCAAACTAATCTTCATGGGGTTGTCATCGCTAGTTGTCTTTGTTGTCAGGGCTGGGGATGTGGGCAAACGCAGATGGGACACAGTCAGGATTCCCCTTGGCACTTGTGGGTTACACAAGTCATGTAATTTACAGTTTGTGGTAGCTTTCAGTGATTGTGACACGTTGTGTGTGTGACTGCTGCCACTCCTCAGGGTCAGAGCTGCAATGTTGGAAGTTGTCTATGTGTGTTCTTTGTGTGTCACCTTGGCTTCTTCATTGGTGTGTGACTGTGGCCGGGATCCCATTGATTGGGGTGGATTTCACGTCATGCCCATGTACGGCGTACTGTGCAGTGTGTCAGACATTCACGAGTCTTGTTGACTGGCCATGTGTGATGGGTTTCACACCTAGTTCCCACCACCCCCCTGGGATTGTCATGGGTGCATGTGCAATGTCACCAGTCCATGTGAGCTTCACAGCTGCACATTGGTGGAGATCAAGGTGTGTGGTGTTGAGTGTGTGCAAATGTGAGTTGTTGCACGGCTAGACCCCTACCTCCATATTGGCCTTGGCTGACAGGCCGTGCTGATTGATTTGTGCTTGTGTAGGTGTGATGGTAGTTAGTTGCTCAGGACACATGGCTGTGGTTCACTGTGTGAACGACATCTACCTTTGTCATCACAGTGGGATTATCATGCAGGCTAGTGTCACCACAATGTGGTGTCCCTGGGAGTAGTGCTGAGGTGGGTCTGTCTCTTGCTGTGTTAGTTGCTGTTCCTACAAGCTTGTGTGACATGTGTAATTTGGGCTCCCTCTCATCTAACAATGCCTGATTGCCCACATAGGGAAATCCGATCCATGAGTTACTTTTGTGTGGCACTGTATACACATCTGTGTAATTGGGATTCAGGCCTCCTCATGTGTTGTGGGGTTGCCTGGGGACACTGGCACACCCCCCCATCACCTGTTGTGTTTGCTATGCAGTGTGAGGCTGCCTGTTTGTGTTTGTGCATCTGCACCACTGCATTGGCATATCTTTAGTGTTGCATTGGCTGTATGTTGTTTGGTGGATTTCCCTGCTGTCCCTGGGACTCCTAGGTCATCAGTCAGCACAATAATCATGGTTTGTATGTCCCATTGCTGCCATGGTATGGTATTTGTTCACCTCACATCTACAGTCTCCACAGGATATCTACATTTGTGTGTCCATTGGTGCAGATATGTGGGTCTGCATTATGATGGTCACTTCTGTCATTGTGTAATTGATAAATGTTGACAATGTCAGCCCCCATGGGTGATGTTTGTCTGCACATGGCCAAAGGTATGTCTTATTTGCACTGCACTGTTTGCCTCACCCAATCTATGTTGCTATGGGACACAAGCAATACTTTGCCACTGATGTATTTGTTGTTGTGTGACCAGGAATCATCCATGCTGTTTGGCAGTTGCAGCTTTTTCCATGACAACACTTACCTTTTGGTCACTGTGATGATGGGGCTTTAGACCCCATTGCCACAATGTTAAATTGGGCTTCAGCTATGGACCCCACACTTACATTTTGGTCACTGTGATGATGGGGGTTTAGACCCCATTGCCACAAAGTTCAAAATGTGCTTCAGCTATGGACCCCACACTTACATTTTGGTCACTGTGATGATGGGGGTTTAGACCCCATTGCCACAATGTTCAAAATGTGCTTCAGCTTATGGACCCCACACTTACATTTTGGACACTGTGATGAAGGGGGTTTAGACCCCATTGCCACAATGTTCTAAATGTGCTTCAGCTATGGACCCCACACTTACATTTTGGACACTGTGATAAAGGGGGTTTAGACCCCATTGCCACAATGTTCAAAATGTGCTTCAGCTATGGACCCCACACTTACATTTTGGACACTGTGATGAAGGGGGTTTAGACCCCATTGCCACAATGTTCTAAATGTGCTTCAGCTATGGACCCCACACTTACATTTTGGACACTGTGATGATGGGGGTTTAGACCCCATTGCCACAATGTTCTAAATGTGCTTCAGCTATGGACCCCACACTTACATTTTGGACACTGTGATTAAGGGGGTTTAGACCCCATTGCCACAATGTTCTAAATGTGCTTCAGCTATGGACCCCACACTTACATTTTGGACACTGTGATGATGGGGGTTTAGACCCCATTGCCACAATGTTCAAAATGTGCTTCAGCTATGGACCCCACACTTACATTTTGGACACTGTGATGATGGGGGTTTAGACCCCATTGCCACAGTGGTCATGGTCTGCTTGCATTGTGGAGGCCACACACATTTATGTGTGACACATGTGATAGGGGGTCACATTGTATGTTCATTGTCATGTTCAGTGTTGTAGGCATTTGACACAGACTACACACGCTTGTCATGATGTTGGGGTGATGTCTTTTTCTGACATTCCTTATGTTGGAGTATGCTGGTTGTGTCATGCATTACCCGTCCTATGAGTGGGGATAATAGTGGTGGTAGGCATCCAGGCCCCCATGAGTAGGGGTGGTGTTAGTGGTAGGCAACCAGGCCCCCATGAGTAGGGGTGGTGTTAGTGGTAGGCATGCAGGCCCCCATGAGTAGGGGTGGTGTTAGTGGTAGGCATCCATCCCCCTATGAGTGGGGATGGTAGTAGTGACAGGCATCCAGGCCCCCTGAGTAGGGGTGGTGGTAGTGGTAGGCATCCAGGCCCCCATGAGTAGGGGTGGTGTTAGTGGTAGGCATCCATCCCCCTATGAGTGGGGATGGTAGTAGTGACAGGCATCCAGGCCCCCCTGAGTAGGGGTGGTGGTAGTGGTAGGCATCCAGGCCCCCATCAGTAGGGGTGGTGTTAGTGGTAGGCATCCAGGACCCCATGAGTAGGGGTGGTGTTAGTGGTAGGCATCCATCCCCCTATGAGTGGGGATGGTAGTAGTGACAGGCATCCAGGCCCCCTGAGTAGGGGTGGTGGTAGTGGTAGGCATCCAGGCCCCCATCAGTAGGGGTGGTGTTATTGGTAGGCATCCAGGCCCCCATGAGTAGGGGCGGTGTTAGTGGTAGGCATCCATCCCCCTATGAGTGGGGATGGTAGTAGTGACAGGCATCCAGGCCCCCCTGAGTAGGGGTGGTGTTAGTGGTAGGCATCCAGGCCCCCATCAGTAGGGGTGGTGTTAGTGGTAGGCATCCATCCCCCTATGAGTGGGGATGGTAGTAGTGACAGGCATCCAGGCCCCCTGAGTAGGGGTGGTGGTAGTGGTAGGCATCCAGGCCCCCATGAGTAGGGGTCGTGTTAGTGGTAGGCATCCATCCCCTATGAGTGGGGATGGTAGTAGTGACAGGCATCCAGGCCCCCTGAGTAGGGGTGGTGGTAGTGGTAGGCATCCATCCCCCTATGGGTGGGGATGGTAGTAGTGACAGGCATCCAGGCCCCCTGAGTAGGGGTGGTGGTAGTGGTAGGCATCCATCTCCCTATGAGTGGGGATGGTAGTAGTGACAGGCATCCAGGCCCCCTGAGTAGGGGTGGTGGTAGTGGTAGGCATCCAGGCCCCTATGAGTGGGGATGGTAGTAGTGACAGGCATCCAGGTCCCCCTGAGTAGGGGTGGTGGTAGTGGTAGGCATCCATCCCCTATGGGTGGGGATGGTAGTAGTGACAGGCATCCAGGCCCCCTGAGTAGGGATGGTGTTAGTGGTAGGCATCCATCCCCCTATGAGTGGGGATGGTAGTAGTGACAGGCATCCAGGCCCCCTGAGTAGGGGTGGTGGTAGTGGTAGGCATCCAGGCCCCCATGAGTAGGGGTGGTGTTAGTGGTAGGCATCCAGGCCCCCATGAGTAGGGGTGGTGTTAGTGGTAGGCATCCATCCCCCTATGGGTGGGGATGGTAGTAGTGACAGGCATCCAGGCCCCCTGAGTAGGGGTGGTGTTAGTGGTAGGCATCCAGGCCCCCATGAGTAGGGGTGGTGTTAGTGGTAGGCATCCATCCCCCTATGAGTGGGGATGGTAGTAGTGACAGGCATCCAGGCCCCCTGAGTAGGGGTGGTGGTAGTGGTAGGCATCCAGGCCCCCATGAGTAGGGGTGGTGGTAGTGGTAGGCATCCAGGCCCCCATGAGTAGGGGTGGTGTTAGTGGTAGGCATCCATCCCCCTATGAGTGGGGATGGTAGTAGTGACAGGCATCCAGGCCCCCTGAGTAGGGGTGGTGGTAGTGGTAGGCATCCATCCCCCTATGGTTGGGGATGGTAGTAGTGACAGGCATCCAGGCCCCCTGAGTAGGGGTGGTGGTAGTGATAGGCATCCATCCCCCTATGGGTGGGGATGGTAGTAGTGACAGGCATCCAGGCCCCCTGAGTAGGGGTGGTGGTAGTGGTAGACATCCATCCCCCTATGGGTGTGTATGGCATTGGTGATAGCCATCCCGCCCCTATGGTTCTGCTGTTGCTAGTGTACGTCATTTCTGCATCCCTATGTGTGTGTGACATATTTCGGGTACGTGTCGTTTGTTTGTGTTGTGGGTGTTTGACTTACCGTCTGCGCCGTACGTGTCCGTACCGGTCCCGGTAATAGATGTAGAGTATTGGTAGGACCTGCGCGATGGGATTCATGGTTGGGTCGTCTCGCTCGGCTTTCTCGTGGCTTCTACTCGTACTCGTTGCTGGCTTGTTCGTCTCGTCGTGGTGGATCGTCTTGTGGCGCGAATCGCAGCTTATGTACAGCTCTCCCGAATGCTCTGACGTGCCGGACGTAGCGACGGGTTCGGCGCGTACGGAAGGCACATCGTACTAGTCCGGCCGGAAGGTGCTGTGTATTTGCTTCCGTGCGACTCGATTTGGCGTTTACGGATCCGGCTCGGGCGGGGAACAGGAGCTGAAATGGGTAAGTACGGCTCGCTCGGAATCTATGCTGTTATGCGCATCGTACTTGCTCGTTCGGACGACTGTTCGAATCGGTCGGGAAACACGCGTTCGGCTTGATTGTTTTCCGGGCTAATACTGTTAGGTGCGCTTCCGGCCGAGATCGGAATCGACCCCTGAGTCTCTCTACAGAACGGCTTCCTTCCAACAATGATATCATATGCGACGAGTCTCTGACATATGTCTTCAAGCCCATCACTATCGGACGTAGAAAGCGATCGACATATTTGCTTAAGGGCTCTGTCAATGCATCGATACTACTCACTATCGGTCTCATTGGGGGGTTATCGCGATTTTTATGTATTTTCGGTAGGCCGTATAAGGCAGGAATCCTAGGTTCTACATTGTTAAAAAATTTGAATTCCTCCTCACAAATCCATTCTTTGTCCTTAGCCTCACTAAGAAGCGCAAGACAGTCCCTCGTTAGAGTAGCCAGTTGACTTCTAGGAACAGGTTCATAGTGTTCTCTCACATTCAGCATTTCCTGCATTTTGTATTCATAATCAGGGGTGTTAAAAACCAATACCCCCCACCCTTATCTGCTGGCTTAATTGTTAGCTGTAAGTCATCTTTTAGAGACTTAAGGGCTATCTTCTCTTCTCTACTCATGTTCTTTTCAAATTGCCTTGGATTTTCAGATAGAATCTTTTGTATGCCACTTTCAACAGCCCTCTCAAAAATCTCATGGTTCATACCTACCATTGCCAATGTAGGGGTAAAATTCGACTTGGGTTTAAGGCCAGATTTATTATTATTATCTCTAACTAAACGACCCTCAAAAACCTTTTTAATCTAATTTTCCTAAAAAAGGCTCGCAAATCCTTCTCCAGTTGATATTTATTAATACCTGTTGAGGGGATAAAACTAAACCCTTTACTGAGAACCCTAATTTCAGTCTCTGTCAATTCTCTATTTGACAGATTGATTACTGGTGCTCCATGATGATTTAAGCCCAGAATAACTTGATGTTCATGTTGTGTTAGTCAATGTGTGGCATACTTTATTTGCATACACGATGTGTTAAGTCTCTTTTGTGACAGTGTATTTATTGTGTGAGAGTGTTGTGCCAATACTTAGCACATTGCCTATGTGATAAGCATGATTGTTCAGTGCCAAGCTACCCAAGGGTGAGCGCAGGTTATACTGTGAGTGTAATCAGGGCCGGCTTTAGGGCTGGTGGCGCCCGGTGCAGCAATCACTTTTGGCGCCCCCACAACCCAGGACCGCCACCTCGGATTCTCTCACTACCACCTGCAAAAGTGCCCTCAGCTCTCTCCAATCATAAGATATTGCTAAACACAGCACCCCCTTGAGGTCACAGTGCCCCTTCCACAGGTCAGCACCCAGTGCGTCCGCACCAGTCGCACTGCCCTAAAGCCAGCTCTGAGTGTAATCACACACCCTTGACAGGAGTGGTAGGTTCTGCCTGGCTAGCCAACCAGAAAGTTCCAGTTCCAACAGGCAATATTTGACAAACGTGATCTCTGCACCTATGGATCTCTTGGAGGGTATCTTCTGTTGCTTTGTTCATCTCAAGATCAGCCCGGGATCCAGCATGATGCTTCCCCCACCACCATCCGGCCTTCTACCCCTATGGGCATCTCCAACTCGGGGATCCCTCCAGACCCAAGACCACCACCCTTGAGTGCAACACCACCTGAACACCTGGCTGAACGATGGCAAGAATTTCCTGCTCTGTAAATATGTAATATATAATTGTCCAAGCCTAATCGCTCTTAAAATGCAATCCTGAGTGAATTTGCAATTTGTATTTATATATAACTCTAACCACTAGTATATGTAGTAGACCTTTGTATTTACTACCATTCCTATGTGATTTTAGAGTTTATCTGTTTGTATCTCTTCCTTGAGTGACTTTACAACTTGTACATTTGCAATTTTTTTCTGTTTGTTTCTCTTATGTAACTCATGTAATCCAAAGTCCTTTTGTAACGCAACTGGTTCTTTTGTAAAGCGCTCTGACACCTTCGGGTAATGTTCGCGCTATATAAAATCGCATTAAATAAATAAAAGCAAGTCTGTAGAAAGTGAGGTTTGCAGACCACTAGTGAGTAAAAGTCTCCTTAATTCACTGAACATTTTCTCTTTTCGCCATCAATTTAACGGCTCCATAGAATGTCACATAAAATCTGGGCAACATCTCCGCTATCTGATTGATTTGTCAAAATAATCCTTATTAAAACTTAAGAATAACGAGAATGCCAGGTGGCGTGGTCTCCAACACGAAGTTACTGTGTGTCCTTATAGTTTGTACAATTTTAAAAATAACAATATTCTGTTGCATACGTTTTACTGGTAATGGTGCGTTTTGTCTGTATTTACTAACACGGGGTCCATAAAGATGTAGAAAAGATGTATCAAGTCCATCGTTGTTTGTAACCGTAGTGTTTTCTATAGCAACAATGCGTAAGCAGCAAAGAAAAGCCTTCACGTAAAAAATGGCGGGACTAGAAGTTCCCGAGGCAGTGTAGAGAAGCTGTACTGAGATGCAGTTTTACAGAGAACGTTATGTTCCTTCCATAAGAGCACAATTAGATGTTTGTGCTGGTGAATACATTCCGTAATTCAGGGTCCGTTAATGTTCCATCTTCTTAGCATCGGTGTGTAACAACTGCTCCGCACACAATGTACCTACCATTTGCTCGTAAATATAACTCACACTCAATTGCCTTGAAGCAAGGAATAACTTGTGACAGCCTGCACAGACAGCATGTGAGCCGAGCTATCCGAAGCAGGGCTTCCGCTTAATTAAAGTTAAGAAAGTGAAATATGCTAACCTCAGTTTTTATTACAAATTAAATATTCATCACACCAAAAAAAACGAGAAAGTGATGTAGAGTTGAGAGTCAAAGCCATTACAAGGAGATTTGGAGATATGTTCAGCTCCAGTAATGTGTGACAAGCACTGTAGCAGTCAGAGCTCCATTTATGATGGGCCGGCGCTGCGGCAAACTTGGAGACTTGTGCTGTAATTTGGTTCTAACTCGACTTTGGTAAATCTCCTACCCGTTATCCCAAGAGAAGCTAGCTGTTTCGCGAGGATTATTATTTTTTTGCAATTACTAAGTGGGCTAATTATGGATGTTTATTGCATACAGCACTAAAGATCCCAAAACCTCACATTTTGCTGGGATAGACATGTGACTGTATTTTCTAATGCGTCACTATAGAATGGACTGGATATAAAGGCCCACCCTTGTACCTATTGATAGAACCGAATACTGTATTCTTCTACAAAGTCCTGGTTCCACTTACAGCCAATATTCCAATAGCCATGTCTCAATTTCAGTATTTTTGCACACTTTAAATTTGAGTGTGGCTGAGGGTTACAGGTATGAGATGTAATTTAGACTATCGTGCGTTTGTTCAGTGCTCTCCTGCTCCTACTAATTGGCTTTGTTCATGAAGTCGATTCACCAACATGCCAGGGTTAGCATAAGCACCCTTTAACTCCCCCATGAGTTCACAGGAAGTAATATCACTTGACCCAGAAAAAGCAGGAAGTGACATCGCGATATTTTAGCCTGGTAATATCGCAGGAAGTTACGCCATGCAGCCTTCAACACGGGACATTATAGAATGTGAAACCATGGAAGGGGCTAAATAAAGCCTAAGATCAAATAATCAAAACACTATGAAATGCTCCTTGCTCTGTCTCTGCTTTCTTCCTCTCTGTTCCTTTCTTTTTCCTTATCTGTCTCTCTGTGGTATTTTGTATTTATATCATGTATTTGCCTGTCCCTTGCTTTATTCTTTCTTCCTTGGCTTTGATTTCTTTATTGTTTTTTCTTCTCTCATTTTCTTCTCTTTTTCTTTATTTTGCATTTTCTCTTTCATTTCTTTCCTTTCTAATCTTTTCATTCCACTCATTTCCTTTTATTTGCTATCACATCTCATTTTCCATATTATCTTCCACTTTCTCCTGATCATCCCTTTCAATTCTTTTTATCTTTTTTCACACTTCTTTTTCTGTCTTCCTTCTTTTTCTCTCCCTTTGCTTCTTTCCATTCCAACTGCTACCTTCCACTCTGTTCCCTTGCCTCACCATTTTTAATTTTTTTGTGGCTCCTTTTCATTCTCCTACTTTGTTACCATGTTGTCTCCTTTAAAACTCTGGTCATTCAGCCAGTTCATTCAGTCTCTTCCCCGGGCCGGGTTATTTATGATCGTCTATCTGAGTGCTGCTGAGTCAGAGTTGTGTGGGGGGCACAGAAATTACGTCAACAATTGCAACAGGAAACAACAGTAAATGAAGCAACAGACCAAGATTATGTCCCAGTGATGAGGTAGATAACAATTAGCACAATTGCCAGATTCATCCACACATACTCAACAGGTTCTGCGAAGTAATGTGCGCCATGCAGACACAAAACAGGTACACACAGAGCACACACAGACAATACATATACAGCACGGGCAATCAGCATTGAAAAGGTCCCTCAGGCAGAACATGTTCACCATCATCATTACAGACTTCATTCACTGTGAACATGCAGAGTTCACTTAGGAGCAGTGCAAGTATCCACGAATACAAAACGGGCATAACAAGTGTCAGCACTTTTTATATTAAAAGGGTAGATTGGTGGATCAGAGCTAAGAGATGAGAGCCCTAAACACAGTTTTAGAATTTACCAAGAGAATAAACCTAAAACTAAATTTAGGAAAATGCACACAGGAATATTCACAAGGGAAGATACACAGAGGAAAATCCACCCCGGACAAGATTCAAAGTACAAACCATAAAGGTTTATTATAGGTTAACAATACATAGAGAAGGCAAAGGCATTGTTTATTCAATCAAATCACATAATGCAAAATATAATTGGCAACGGAATTAGAGCCCTAATCTAGTCAATAGCCACAACCATTTAAGGTCTATCGCTAGTAAATAACAAGCAAAATATCATAAGGACCGCTCAGATCAAAACAGAAGAGAGCATGAAATATGTTAAGTGCAGATTGGTGCAGTCTGCTCACTAAAAGTGGCAGAGGAAAACCGCAAGCAAAATAATAAG
Organism: Calotriton arnoldi; assembly: GCA_963921515.1. Classification (NCBI taxonomy): domain Eukaryota; kingdom Metazoa; phylum Chordata; class Amphibia; order Caudata; family Salamandridae; genus Calotriton; species Calotriton arnoldi. Next base: position 118,347 of record CAWUFW010004053.1, read on the forward strand.
AGGTCTGATGCAGGGCTGTGCCGTTAAGGTTAGCAGGGAAAAATCTTGGCTTTCCTGTGAAATGGAGAGTCTTTATGCAGATTTGGACAGATAAACCATACAGTCACTGCTGTATGACAAAGAAAGTTATACCTCTGTAGCCAATATAAAACCAAAAAAATCACATAGTTATAGTGTCTTTTGCTCCACATTTAATGAATACGCTGTACTATGACTTACACAGAAAATAAAAGCACATTCAAAAAATACAAACAAGACCTCCATTTGGTTGAATGAACTGGCCTTTACTTGTATACAGTTGTAAATCCGTCCTGTCCAGGATGATTCGGAACATTAAAAAATACAGGGGTATATTTACAAGAATTGCCGCTAAGCAAAATTGACGTTGCTTAGTGGCATTTTTTCTAACACGGTGTATCGCGGAAAACTATCACCATGGTTGCAACGTATTTACCATACGTCGCTACATGGCAATAGGCTCAGCTCCCAGCAGCAAAAGTTGCCACTAACCCGAGCATCACATCGATAAAAATCTTGACGCTAACGAGAAAAAGTGACGGCCTGCCAATTAGCAGCAAGAAAACTCACGTTAGCCAGCCGGACGTCACTTTTGTTTGTGTCTGGTGGGAAAAAAGTGCACAAAAACGCCTCAAAGAAACAAACAAACAAAAAAAAACTCAATGCAAAATGGAGCAGCCTAGAACCAGTGCAGCAGAAGACAACAACTCCCCTAACCACCCCAACAGCCAGGATGACCAGCCAGAGTCTCAGGGGAAGGGAAAGAGGAAGAGGAAAAGGAAAACCAGATTCAGTCAGGAGGAAAATGAGATACTGACGGAGAATCAACACCAGCTCTTCATCAGCTCCAAGGTGTCATTGGGGACCAAAAATGACATTTGGCAGTCCATTGTCAGCAAGGTGAATGCTGTAGCAGAAGTCAAGAGGACAGTGACCGACTGCAAGAAGCGCTGGCATGATGCCAAGTGCAAGACTGAGCAGAAACTGGCCAGCAATCAACAGGCAGCACTGCAGACCGGAGGTGAGAGTCCAGCGCCACAGGAAAAGCTCGATGCCTTGGAGGAACAGGTGTCTCGAGTCATCTGTGGGGAGTCGGTGGTTGCAATAGAGGGACAGGATAGTGCTGAATATGACCAGCTACATCAGCAACAGGGTAAGTAACAACCAGGGACGGGGGGTGGTGGGGAGTAATGTGTTTTCTGTCCATCTACCTATGTTTCAGTGTCCACCCACACTGTCTGTGGATCAAATGCCAGCTACATATGTACTTGGGGGTACATTCACAGGTCCCCTGGGCTGCTCATCTCATAAAAAATACATTTAATGTCATATAATGGTGGGGTAAGGGACTTGTAATCAAGCACACATGCATACACATAATGTCAACTGACCAGTCATGTGTCTTATAACTCTGGGCCAGATTAAAAATAAAAGTGATGGAGTGCGGCTTCAGTTCCCTTTGCATAACATAGTGCTCCGCCACTCCAAAAATGCAGGACTGTGCCATATATACCACAATATGGCCCAGCCCTGTGTTCCACCATGCAGTGCTGAAAAATGTAGCTGCTCAGCGCCAACGCTGGCACTCTTGCACAATGGTGCAAGAGTGTCTGCATTAGCCCTAAGCAGATACATTTCTCTGCAGCGCTGTGTGAAATGCGATGCTGCACTGTATAGTTGTAAATACGCTTCTGAACTGTGTGTCAGAAGTAGCTGACTGTGGTGTCAAGCCAAGAAGGCTAACACTGTGGTCTGTCACAGTCTTGCACATATGCCCACAAGTACAGTGTGAAAGTGTGCCACAATTAAAAGGTGTTAAAAAAGCCACATTATGTGGCTCTACACTGCCTAGTAAATATTGCGAAGCACATTTCACACAGTAAAATCCAAATGAGTGATGGTCTTGTTGTGACATTGGCTTTGAAATATGACACTGTTAAAATTAATTGCTCATCTGCTGTTCTGATGTGTGCAGGTGAACCACTTCCCAAAATGTAGGATAGAACTATTTGAAGGTGACTCACCCATGTTCACATGAAAAGCAACATAACTAATGCAAGCACCTTGCGTTGCGGATGTTCACATTCCCTAATGATTACACATTACATACTGGCTGTGCAATGTGCCTTCAATGTTTGCACATATGTTCTGCTTATTTAAGTATTGTTTACTGCCCCAGCATTGAAGGAATGGGTTCATCATAAATATCCACATGCCTGTTGTGTTTGCAATGCTTATTTAATGTCAAATAATAGGGAGAACTACTCCCCAAGACCAGGAGCACAGCTGCACACCAAAGTTAACGACGATCTACAGGTTTGTCCATTCTTCACCACTTCATCAATGCTTTATACATGTTTCTAAGTTCAACCCTTCTTGACTCCACACGTGGGGAATCATGCTATTTTCCAAATTTCATATGTGCATGATGTGACCATCCGGACCTCTATCATGAACACGACAAACGCATAATTCATCCAAGGCATGTTCTTTTATTGACACCCAATGCATTTCGGACTGCTCGAGTCCTTCCTCAGGGGTAACTACAAGTAAAACATCACACCATTACTATTTGCTTGTAAATACACGATCCAGAATCTTCATTATTCATTATTTGTTTTAAAAAAGGTATTTAACAAACAACCTAAAATTGATCTAAACATGAAGCTCATACTGCCCCAACGTGCGTGTTAAAACATACATTTGTTTCCCAAAACAACTCACAAAACTTAATTGCATCACCCCTTGCCCATCATGTGCTTATGTGACTACCCTCCCTTTCCTTAATAAACTCTGATTAAGCCCCCTTAACAAAGCCATTCCTCCCAACCGCGCTTTCATCCGTTTCCTATTGCTAAACTTAAACTTGACCGCACCGCCTCTACTGTGACAACTACGTCTTTCACTTCATACCACCCCTAACTACCTCCCTCAGACTGCCCCCTTTCCTAACTACATCTTTATGACTTAACAGTACGAACCATAGTCTCGTACTCTCGATATCCGCTCATACCTGCCTGGACGTTTTCACCGCTATCCGATTACATCTTTGTTGATAGAAAAGTTTAAGTTTTTCCCATGATACCGTTCTGTATTTAAACGAAAACGCACTCTTCTGGATCCCTCCCCCATAAATTCAATTACTACAAAAGTCACCCGCTCTACTTACTCATACCTCCAACACTCCCTTAAACCCACTACAAAACTACAACTCCCACAGTGCTCTGCCCTGTGTGTAAACAACCTGTAAAAAAAACTTGTCAAAAAACTTTATGGAACAATGACGACATCCCCAGGTGTCGTACGTGTGTTAATCTGATGCAGTTTAAAAACATATTACGAATAAATGAGCCTTCGTGTTCAATTACATATGCGATTCCACTTATCCCCCAACCGATTTCAAAAGAACTGAAAGTTATTCGCCGTCAGTGTGGATCAAACCGAAATACATTAAATCATTTTAACATCACTTGTTGTACTGGGTGCAAACCCGGGTAGGGCAATGTACTCATGATAATGTTTCCAAAATACCGGAATGCACACCATAGTCATATACAATCATCCGTGTTTACTCAAATAGTCCACTGATGCGTGCTCACTGGTGGGCGCCTTGCCCTGGTGGCGCTCGAATGAAATGTCAAATCATATGGGAGAACTACTCCCCAAGACCAGGAGCACAGCTGCACACCAAAGTTAACGACGATCTACAGGTTTGTCCATTCTTCTCCACTTCATCAATGCTTTATACATGTTTCTAAGTTCAACCCTTCTTGACTCCACACGTGGGGAATCATGCTATTTTCCAAATTTCATATGTGCATGATGTGACCATCCGGACCTCTATCATGAACACGACAAACGCATAATTCATCCAAGGCATGTTCTTTTATTGACACCCAATGCATTTCGGACTGCTCGAGTCCTTCCTCAGGGGAAACTACAAGTAAAACATCACACCATTACTATTTGCTTGTAAATACACGATCCAGAATCTTCATTATTCATTATTTGTTTTAAAAAGGTATTTAACAAACAACCTAAAATTGATCTAAACATGAAGCTCATACTGCCCCAACGTGCGTGTTAAAACATACATTTGTTTCCCAAAACAACTCACAAAACTTAATTGCATCACCCCCTTGCCCATCATGTGCTTATGTGACTACCCTCCCTTTCCTTAATAAACTCTGATTAAGCCCCCCTTAACAAAGCCATTCCTCCCAACCGCGCTTTCATCCGTTTCCTATTGCTAAACTTAAACTTGACCGCACCGCCTCTACTGTGACAACTACGTCTTTCACTTCATACCACCCCTAACTACCTCCCTCAGACTGCCCCCTTTCCTATCTACATCTTTATGACTTAACAGTACGAACCATAGTCTCGTACTCTCGATATCTGCTCATACCTGCCTGGACGTTTTCACCGCTATCCGATTACATCTTTGTTGATAGAAAAGTTTAAGTTTTTCCCATGATACCGTTCGGTATTTAAACGAACAACGCACTCGTCTGGATCCCTCCCCATAAATTCAATTACTACAAAAGTCACCCGCTCTACTTACTCATACCTCCAACACTCCCTTAAACCCACTACAAAACTACAACTCCCACAGTGCTCTGCCCTGTGTGTAAACAACCTGTAAAAAAAACTTGTCAAAAAACTTTATGGAACAATGACGACATCCCCAGGTGTCGTACGTGTGTTAATCTGATGCAGTTTAAAAACATATTACGAATAAATGAGCCTTCGTGTTCAATTACATATGCGATTCCACTTATCCCCCAACCGATTTCAAAAGAACTGAAAGTTATTCGCCGTCAGTGTGGATCAAACCGAAATACATTAAATCATTTTAACATCACTTGTTGTACTGGGTGCAAGCCCGGGGTAGGGCAATGTACTCATGATAATGTTTCCAAAAATACCGGAATGCACACCATAGTCATCTACAATCATCCGTGTTTACTCAAATAGTCCACTGATGCGTGCTCACTGGTGGGCGCCTTGCCCTGGTGGCGCTCAAATGAAATGTCAAATAATATGGGGATATCGCATATGTAATTGAACACGAAGGCTCATTTATTCGTAATATGTTTTTAAACTGCATCAGATTAACACACGTACGACACCTGGGGATGTCGTCATTGTTCCATAAAGTTTTTTGACAAGTTTTTTTACAGGTTGTTTACACACAGGGCAGAGCACTGTGGGAGTTGTAGTTTTGTAGTGGGTTTAAGGGAGTGTTGGAGGTATGAGTAAGTAGAGCGGGTGACTTTTGTAGTAATTGAATTTATGGGGAGGGATCCAGACGAGTGCGTTTCGTTTAAATACCGAACGGTATCATGGGAAAAACTTAAACTTTTCTATCAACAAAGATGTAATCGGATAGCGGTGAAAACGTCCAGGCAGGTATGAGCGGATATCGAGAGTACGAGACTATGGTTCGTACTGTTAAGTCATAAAGATGTAGATAGGAAAGGGGGCAGTCTGAGGGAGGTAGTTAGGGGTGGTATGAAGCGAAAGACGTAGTTGTCACAGTAGAGGCGGTGCGGTCAAGTTTAAGTTTAGCAATAGGAAACGGATGAAAGCGCGGTTGGGAGGAATGGCTTTGTTAAGGGGGCTTAATCAGAGTTTATTAAGGAAAGGGAGGGTAGTCACATAAGCACATGATGGGCAAGGGGGTGATGCAATTAAGTTTTGTGAGTTGTTTTGGGAAACAAATGTATGTTTTAACACGCACGTTGGGGCAGTATGAGCTTCATGTTTAGATCAATTTTAGGTTGTTTGTTAAATACCTTTTTTAAAACAAATAATGAATAATGAAGATTCTGGATCGTGTATTTACAAGCAAATAGTAATGGTGTGATGTTTTACTTGTAGTTACCCCTGAGGAAGGACTCGAGCAGTCCGAAATGCATTGGGTGTCAATAAAAGAACATGCCTTGGATGAATTATGCGTTTGTCGTGTTCATGATAGAGGTCCGGATGGTCACATCATGCACATATGAAATTTGGAAAATAGCATGATTCCCCACGTGTGGAGTCAAGAAGGGTTGAACTTAGAAACATGTATAAAGCATTGATGAAGTGGTGAAGAATGGACAAACCTGTAGATCGTCGTTAACTTTGGTGTGCAGCTGTGCTTCCTGGTCTTGGGGAGTAGTTCTCCCCATATTATTTGACATTTCATTCGAGCGCCACCAGGGCAAGGCGCCCACCAGTGAGCACGCATCAGTGGACTATTTGAGTAAACACGGATGATTGTAGATGACTATGGTGTGCATTCCGGTATTTTTGGAAACCTTGCAATGCTTATTTAACCACACATTCCTATCATGATAAGTGATGGGTGAGAAGGGGCCTCATTCACAATATTGCAATTATGCCCGTTACTTGGCTACACCTGTCTTGCTATTATTACTCAAAATGCATTTATCAACATGAAAGTTGCTTAATGTGATGACTGTTGGCAGTATGTCATTGTATACATGGTCCTGGGCTTGGTGGTCAATGACACTTATAGACATGTGTGGAACATGAGTCTTAGCCAAAGTTAAATGTGTCAGGGGAAAATGCATAGCTACTGATGTCTGTAAACATTCAGCTATTAACTAATGCATCAAAGGACTCTGTACACTACAGTACATATCATCCATGTGCACACCCCTGTGCTGTCCAACAAAGGTCTGCTGTGCAACAATGCACCAATTCCTGAAGCATGCCTTAGAGTCACATGTCCTCCTACTTGCGTCGAGTCATCATTGTCACTGATGTGGGAAACACAAGGGAAGGGGATGCACTTCTCCACTCTGCCCCAGTCCTGTGTCTGTAGACGCAAGTTTGAATGAGCACTTTAACAACTTGCCAGTACCATGTGCAATCTAAATCTGGTCTAAGGGGTATATGTAGTCAAATTACACCATGAACACAAATAACACATCTCTGGGTGTGCTGAATGACACATGGCACCCTCTAACAGATTGCAACATCTTCCTGTTGTGGCAAGACACAAAATATGCAAGAACAGTAGCCACATTACACAATACTCAGTAACATGGTCACATAACTGTGTGACAGTCAGTTGTTTGTACTGATCTCAGTCTCAAATACACAGAGGGATCAATGACACATATCCGTGTTCAGAAGACATACCTATTCTGACTCACATCTTGCCAAACACCTACACTCCAAACAATGCAATACAAAGGATGTCTGTGATTTCCATTTGAAACATAGGTTAGGATGTAACCACTTCTTAGTACCTTAACCACAGAAAGGCAAAGTGTGTTTAAGTTACATTTACTAACAACATGCTTCACTATCATGAAAAATCTAGGATGTGTAGATTTCCTACTTTAAGGTTCACCCCTGCACTCGTAATTGTACCTGTGTGTATTGAAGCTACCTTGCATTAACCAAGGCACCCTTGGACTAAAGGGCTAGGGGGTCTGGGATAGAGGGTATTGCTGTCAATAAACATGAAGATGTGCCTTCCTGCACTCAAACATCCCTTCATGTGATTGCCCTGGGTCAATGTGTGCCAAACACATCTCAGATCATGCTAATTGGAATACATCACCTTGTCTCAACAAACTTGAAATTGCTGTATATCTGGGCTCAAGTGCATGAGTGGCCTCATCCTCAAGCCACACATGTAAATAGGTAGCAGTGGCAATATCAATGGGGGGGGTTCAGTGGAATGTCAACATCAAAACTCTAGGCATCATTCATATGCATTCAGCCATAGGGCAGCGCAGCAGGCCTTGCTGCTGTGTTGTTCTATGGCTAAAGAAAAGGGCATGAAAGGGCCGTATCCATTAGATATGGTGCATTCCTGTCCTTTTCCCCTGTGGCAGTGCACAATGGCTTGCCTTGCACAAATGCAGACAGCCTTTGCACCATGGTGCAAGGCTGCCTGCATTGAATGGATTATCATCTTTTGTGCAGGATCGGAAACCTACCAGCACAATATAAATCACAATTGGCTTTTTACTTTTGCATGTGTGCCGCAGAATGCAGCACACATAGAGCAAGCAAAAATGCTGAGAAATAAAGAGATTTGTCCTCCTTGTGCCTCCCTCATGCCTCCCCTGTGGCGGCGTAAGTTTTCTGGGCAGCCTCAGACTAACAATTTCTCAAAAATCTGGGGCAGTGTCAAAAGCCATGGATGTTGCTGGAAATGCCCCCAGCAACATACAAGGAATGTCCCTTTCAATTATTTTAAGTGTAAAGGGGCACAGATTCATAAGCCCATGAAAAGCTACGTAACATGGCTTTACATGTCCTTATAAATCTGCCTGTGGCACAATGCGCCACCTTAATGTCAAAACCAGTGACGGACTGGCAGCACAATGATAACAGAAGGCCCTCATAAATGAAGCCCTCAAGGAGCCACAATTATACACAAACGGGAGTATGGAAGGGTTCATAATCACCAGTGCGGTGTGTATCCACGTGAAGTAGCTCAATGCAGCATTGCAAATAAGGTGGAGTAACCAGCACCACAGGAAGGTCTGCATAGATGAAGCTATAGGGGTAGTATGGGCTTATAAATATTGCACTCACTGTTGGCATACAGGAAAAATGTCAAAATCAATGACCAACCTAATTGTAACAGTCACAGACTTTGAACACTGACATACAAAGTTGCATGTAACAGGTGTTCCTTGTAACACAAGAGAATGGAAAGTGTCATGCACTCGGATTGCAAAATGCCAAAATGTTTGGAAAAATGAACAGACACATACAAAAGTATCTGCCCTTTACATTGCAGATGATGAAACATCACCTCCTGCTCAGCAGCCTTGCCCACTCTTCAATGATGCCGATGATGTGGAAGAAGAGCTCACAACCATCGACCAGGACACCCTCCAAGAGCTGCTCGACTCCATAGGCAGCCCATCTCTGGAACCGGAGAGATCCAGCAGCGTCGTGGCATCCCCACAGGCCAGCCAAACATACAGCAGGCACCACCAACCACCACAGCCACAAACCTGGCCTCTGAGGACCCACAGATACAATTTCAATGTAGTGCAGTAGGAGTCCAGCGTGAGATGGCAGACCAGGTGCAGGCGGGCGGGGTTGGAGAGCCTGGCAGCCAAACTCAATGGGATCCATGGGTGCCTCAGTCCCAATAGGGACCACTATGCTGCTATCAGAGGCACCTACAGTCTGCTCTGTAGGCTCCAGCAGTCCCTGGCTGACATCGCTGGTGTCATGTTGCAGAGGCAACAACAACTGTCCTGCCAAAGTGGCACCAGCGATGTGCCCAAAGAGTTGTGGGTAATGCAGAAGATCCTGGAGAACATGGAGTGGAAGCATGATTCCCACTTGGCTGCCATGTCTGCCTACCATTGTGATGTTGCTGGAGTCCTGCAAGCCCTGCAGCTCAATCTCACAGCAGTGATGCCTCATCTGGTGGCACAGATGAATGCTGCTGCACCTACAGCATCCACCTCTTCTGCCCCTGATGTGTCTGTGTCTCCCTGGGCTGCAGTAAATCCTGCAGCACCTGCACAGGAGGCACCAGACACATCAGAGGAGGAAGATGTGGATGAAACATCAATCATAAGGAGAAGCCAGCTGTAGCATTCATCTGTGTCAAATGGCTAGTTTCTCCTTAGCCCTTTGCTTATCAGCATGCCTCGGAACATCACCAGTCACTGTCCTCATATTGACTTTGCTAAGTTCACCTTGGACATGTCATGGACTGTCAATGTGGCCATTGATCCTCAAAGACACTGCAATCATCCTCCTGACTGATGTACTCTGATTCCTCAAATGTCTCATGACATGTCCCTCCACAAGGGCTCTGTCTGGCCATCACTTGGCTATTTACACAATATGGGCGTTGTTGTCAAAAGAACTGGTCTAGTCTGACTATTTCAAATTCACACATGTAAATAAAAGCATTTCAATTTCCCTGATGTGTGTTGTCTGTGACCATCAAACTTGAGAGGTGTCAACAATGCCTAAGCAGTGTAGCTAGCACAACAAATCCCGAGGGCATTACCCAAAAATGTGATCTGCTGAGTCTGTTTCCTTGATAGGCAGTGAGATGACAGGACATGTGTGAATGACACAATGGCTCAAATCTTCAAGGCAACATTGTCACTGGAATGTCACTTTTCACAACGTTTATGTGAGGATAGGGCCTTGGCCCACTAATCAATCTGCCTAAAGCCACTTGAAGTGGCTTAACCTTGCCTAGCTAACGAGGCATACTTTGAACCTATACTCAGTGTCAATGTGGTGTATAATGGGTGTTGTGATGGCTGTTCTGCAAAAAGACAGTTTCTGATAGATCCTTCACCACATTCCCAAAGATGATGTACTAATGTTGCTGTAAGAGGAGAAATGGTGTGGAAATAAAACAGTGATTTGCATACATAGTTGTGCAGCATTTTGCTGGACACATTCAGACAGCAAAACAACATGACTGTCACTGTATGTGCAGGAGGGGGCACCATTCAGCACCTAATCCAACATTTCCCAACGCAGGCACCCTTGTACCATAGTGTAAGGGTGTCTGCATTGTAGGTGAGGTAATTTTCATGTGCAGGAAGGTGTCCCTTCCTGTACATAAAAACCAATTGCATTTTGCTGTTTCCATGGGTTCTGTCCAACGCAGCACACATGGAAACTGCAAAAACAAAAAGAAATTGTGCATTTATACTCTTTGCGCAAGGCTAAGTCCAGGCTCACCCTGGTCTTAGTTTTGGCATTTCCCCATGTTTACAACACCCTTGTAAATATGGGGCAGCGTCAAAATCTAGGTGTTTAGTGGTGGAATGGCCACCACAACACCCTCCCCTTTCACATTAAGTATAGCGAGAATTTGTGCCTTATGTACAAGGAAGCGTTAAGCCACCTGAAGTGGCTTAATGCTGGCTTGTAAATAAGGGGCAGCACCTGTTGCCAACAAACCATCAGAAAAAGTGACGATGGGGTGGCGATAGGGGCTTGTAATTATGCCCCTAAGTACCACCCAACATACCTACATCATGGACCCAATGCAGTGTGAGTTCAATGCCTCCATTCCCTAATGTTTTTTTTTTACTTGGTTAGTTTCATTGAAGATGGCAACCTATTCAGCACACTATCCCAAAGCAATGGCTAAAATTAACTTTGCAAGCCTACTTATCATGCATGTTTGTAAATCACAATCAAACAGCAGTATGACAGTAGCCTGTCCCTAGAAGATGACGTCACTCCTTTTGAGATAATCAATAGAGTTTTGTTGGAATGAATGTGCTGTATTCAAATTCTAACTCATAAGTTCATGGATTCACTTTAAACATCAGTGACACCACAAATCACTAACCATTATAACTTTATTAATTAAAAATATACTACCTAACCTAAACCTAATACTAATAAGCTATCCTAACCTACACTAATCTGACATGCTAATTAATATAAACACTAAACTAACTACCTGACCTTAAACTATACACATAACAATGTACATTAAACACCAACCCCCCTCCCCCTTAAGGCACATCTGTAGACGGGACCAAGACAACTTAACCTACGCAAACACTAACTAAACATATATCCTAAAAAATTGAAAAAAATTTCATCGGAAGGGCCTGGCATAGCATCATTGTCCCTCTGCTGCTTTGAAGAGGCAGGCAGGACATCACTCTTTTGTCCAGTTTTTTTGGCAAAATCCGGAATGGATTTCCAACGTCCGGATGCCCTCTCCTCACGGTACCTCCTCCCCATGGCATGGAACTACTTAGCCACTCAGTGAATGTGTTTATAGCGGTCCTTCCGCAGATTGAACAGCCTGGCTTCCTCAGGTGACATGTTGTCTGTAAAGAAATACACACACGACAAGATGTGAGATCCAAGACAAATAACAACGTTCACCATGTATCTCACAAACACAAGTGTATGAGAACATGAACTCTACACTCTTATCAACTGTTTGATACTTCTGACATGACCTGACAAGTTCAATGTGAAGGAAAACTCTTATCACAACCTGATAGTGATACCGACATGGAAATGTATGGTATGTGACATATCAAGGGCAGAGTAGAGGAACAACAGTGGTAGATTAGCTGAGTTTAATGATGACGCGGACATAGACTCAGACTGAGTCTACCAGGGTAATGTCCTCAGGGCGACAGCTTTACAGGCCCATTGCAGAGCCAGGGCATGGCATTTACACCAAGATATAGGATGCACTGGTTGAAATAGCGGCAGACCACTAAGCACCACAGTGTTACTCATGTACAACTGTAAACCAAATCAATTTTCATCAATTCACTACATAGTTAGAAATGGCTACGCAGCTACACCTCCATGAGTCATGATGTATACATCTACTTGAAACATCTGAGTAAACGTATGTCACAACTCTGCTTTTTGAAAGACAATGGGGCATATTTACCAGGAAGTGGCGGAGCGCGGCGTTAGCCTCCTTGGCATCACACTGCCCTCTGCCACTACTGAAATGCAGGGCAGCACCATATTTACATCATATTGGTGCATCATTGCATTTCTCCCTGCACCGGTGTAAAACTTATCAGGCTACCGCCAACGCAGGCACCCTTGCATAATAGTGCAAGGGTGTCTGCATTGAGCGGAAGATCGTTTATGTGCAGGAAGGCTCACCTTACTGCACATGAGCAATCAATGGCCTTTTGCTGTTTCCTTGTGTGCCGCACAATGCAGCAAACATAGAAACAGCAAGTATGATGAGAAATGAAGCATTTCTTATTCTTGTGCAGGTTAAAGAACATGATTTCCATGGTCTTAACTATTTTGCACTCCCCAATATTTACCCTGCCCTTGTAAATATGGGGAAGCGTAAAAAACAATGGGGTTTGCGTTGTAACATTGCCCAACCCTTTCACCCTAAATATAGGGTGAAAGGGAGCCTTACGCACAAGATGGCGTTAAGCCACGTTAAGTGGCTTAATGCTGCCTTGTGAATAAGGCAAAGTATCTATTACCACCACAAAGTTGGGAAAAGTGACATTGTGGTGCCGATAGGGGCTTTGAACTATGCCCCAACATGTCAACGATTCACTACATTTGAAGCAAGACAGGGATTAATGTCTGAAACTGAGGTTGGGCACCTAACTATGTCTTACGGTTGTATTGACTCATTCAAATGAGTTGTGGGTCTGGGTTAGGCCACTCATCCAATATTGTCCCTTACACCAGATCTCAGCTTGTGTAGGAGACTGCCCCTGCGGAATAATACTAGTCACTGACAACTGTTGCTCCAATGATCTGATCATCAGTGACAGCTACATCAGGCCAGTGTGTACATGGATTCCGTGTATGATCATATCCATCACCAACATCCCTCATATGTTATCTTTTCTCTATGTACATTGTGAAACCCACCTGCATTGGCTGGAGTAACATACACAACTTATGGCATCAGTGAAAATGCTACCGTAACTTCTCAAGATTCACTGACTCAATTAGTCAATACTGACTAACCCAATCATATTTCATGTTGCTGTAGCCAGGCAATGTGAACTAATACTGCCATGTACACATGATACTATACCAAGAAGGCATATTCACTTTGTGAATTGTATAAAAATGTACACCTGATAGCACAATACCATGCAAATTGCAGTCCCATTGTGTGACACATTCATACAGTATTGATCTTGCTATAAGCATCCACAGCCCACAGCATCCAACGAAATGTGAAGGAGGGACAAAATGGATACCATAGGACCGAAAGATCAGATAAAAAGATTGTATATGGGCACACTTTGAGTAGAATGGTGTAGGTTGGTGTCTTTCCAAATTGTTGCCAATCTGCTCCAACATGTTGGAAATGCATGGTAGCAACGAATGTGTCATGATAAGGGGCACACACCATTTTTCATTGACAACAGTGTCCACTTTTTCTGCCAAGCACAAAGGCAGGCCCCTTGCTCAATGGTGGCAGAGTGCCTACATGGTTGGGATGCAGCAAAATATGCTCAAGGACAGGGCAAAACACTGAACTAAGCCCTATAGTTGCTAGTGCGGTGCAGGGATGAATTTACAAACTGGGCATGTGCAACATAAAGTCAAGAAGGCTAATGCTATGCTCCATCAGTACACCATAAATATGTGTGCAAATCTCCACTTTATGCTGCCTCATCACACTAGAAGTGATGTCCATGTAATGCACACCCAGACTGTGTTCAACAATATACAGGTGCATTCATCTAAAAGTATCTGTTTTTATGAAAAGCAAAATATATGGCCATAAGCACTCACCAGTGGCGTGTGGGACCATGAAGGCAACAACGTCAGCCTGAGTGAACAGTGGTCTACCAGCTTTGACACATGTGGGAAAAAAATTGTATCAGACATGAGTTTTCACATGTGTCATGTTCATTATTGAAGTCATCTACATACAATTTTATGAACTATTACAGTAATGTATCTGTTCATGTTGCCTACATGAAGGGATGTACTTTGCCTGTCTGACACACAGCACATGGCCATTGCAGGCTTGTGGACTACAAGACAAACTTGCAAGTATATGTGACCATATTGTGACTACAACTTGAGGGACACATTCACAAAGCACTATTGCCTCCACAACGTCACTGTTCTTGACGTTGTGTAGTCAATATGGGCCTAGCATTTTTCACAAGGCTGTGTTAAGACACTTGATGTGGTTTGATCCCGCCTTGTGTATAAGGCAGCCTTTCACCCTCAACTTTGTGTGAAGTGTTCTTAGGTGAATGGGTGTTGTGATGGGCATTCCACCACCACACCCATAGTATATTTCAATGGAGTTTATTTAAAAGGTTGGCATACATATGGTCCTGAGCCTACATTGGGATCAGTCAAAAACTGGTTAGACCCTTGCCCAATGGGGATAGACGAGTGTTTCCATCAGGTTTTGCATTTTGCCATGTGTGCTGCGTTGTGCAGCTCGCATAGGCTCTTCTTGCACATTGCAAGTCCTCATAGACGAATCATGTTGTCCAATATCTAGGTATACTGCATTGTGCAGCACACATACAAACATGATACCGCACTTTCTGATTGTTTATGTGCAGGAAGGAACATATTCCTGCACATGGTCAATCATTCACTTCAACAAAGGCACACTTGCACAATGGTGCGAGTGTGGCTGCATTGGAGCTACGCAGCTTCGGTTTTTAACAGGGGTTGATGGCATAATCCTGTTGCATACATTACATTGTGTCACTGCCTACAGTTGTTAACAGAGAAAACCCACTGGGATATCATACAACTTTTGACATGTACTTACCACCTTGCCTGCCAACAATGATCCCCAGGTGATCTAAATGGTCTCCTTCACGTCCAACACAATCCTGCCATCGGTGTTTCCACTGGTGGACAGTCCTGTCCACCCGAATATGCGCATCATGTGGTGGCGGATGTGCTCCCACCTCAACTTTCTGACCTTCACATCGTAGCCCTGCAGGACCTGTCCCCCACTCTCCACCATCCTTGGTAAAAAAAACTTAACCAGCCAGAGGAAGCCCCCAAAGCCCTCTCTGACATACGTCCCTCCCTACCCTCACCCAAGATCTCTCACAACACAACTAAACCCACTATTCCCAAAACAAAACAAGTAAATACCCAAGAAACCTATATAACTAACAAATATACCCCTTAGACAAACACCCGACAAGATAATCACAAATACGCCAAAAACACAGAAAGACAATGTCACAGGACTTGACAGGGACAGTAGGGACAGTAGACTGGGCACCAAACCACTCTCTCACACCACAAAACCAGCAACACCTCTAAACACATCCACAACTCTCCACAGACACTAACAGTGTGGTTAAAAAAGAAAGTCAAAGTGTACAGTTCTCCTCCATGAAACAGGATGCACACTGACATCACTTCCTGGGCGTTTATGGCCCGTTATTGGACTCCGCGTGAAAATATTTGCAGCTAACGGGTAAGCGGAAATTTTTCGTTGTTGACACAGGTATTTTGCGAGTGTTTTCCATAGCGGGTATTAAAAAAATTATCGCTTACGTGAAAACGGGCAAAAAATGTGCCGCTAAGTGTTAGTTGAACAGCAAATGTACCATATTGCTGGATATTGCATGCCTAACACCATATGGCTATGGCATGTGATCTGTGTTGTGTAGGTGACTATAGTCATTCTGATATGTCCTGATTTCAGTAATCCTGAGCTGTCAACATGCACTCATTCCTCACATTGATATATACCTAGATGTTGTCATGTGTGATAGATAATGCATGCATCAGTGTTAGTCATACTGATTACCATTGGTTGTATGTGTGACTTCATATAAGGCTGTTACATTACACATTGCTGTGATGTCTGTACCTAGTTAATGGGTTTGCAACACACAATAACTTGAACAACAAGCATTCACTACTTGTATTGATGAATTATAATACTGCATACAATGCAAAGGTTGACTACAGAATCTAATTGTAGTATTTGCTTAGACGTGCACATTTACAATGGTTTGTGCAAAGGCTCATGGGCATATTTTCAAGTTTTCGTGCTTTGCATTTTTGAGGTTGCTAAGCAGTAAATATCTTTTACAGTGTCTATCGACCACATCCTATATCATGTTAGCGACATATGTACAATAAGTCGTTACATGGCATTAGGATCAGCTTGCAGCGGACAAAATTGCACCTCACTCTAGCGTAATAGCGATACACATCTTGAAGCTAAAGTGAAAAAAATGACGGCTGGGCAGTTAGGAGTCAAAAATATCACGTAAGTCAGCCCTCCGTCACTTTTCTCTCTAGAGGCAAAAAGAGCTTACAAAGACACCTCTGATGAAAAATTAGAAAATGTATACACCAGAAGGAAGAATGGAGCAGCCATGACCAAGTTCAGCACAGGTCAACAACCCCCACAAAATCAGCAACAGCCATGATGTCCAGCCAGAGTCCCAGGGGAAGAGGAAATGCCGAATCTGTCCCTCATGTCTGAAAAGTGGTGCATCGTTTGGGAAAAACAGCAATGCAGCACTTTACATTGGGCAATCCTTGCGACACCATGGCATCCAATGCCTGGAAGTGCAGACAGTCCCCGGGGCCTAGAGAGCATGCTGGGCCTTTGTCTGAGACCCGGACTGGTAGGCACAGGTGTTGTGGAGTTACTGCAGACTGACAGTGGCAGCGGGGCGCACGTCGTGCATAAGCCTGTGGTCCCCGGCTGTAGACATTGAGGCTTCAGTGATCACCCTTGCCTGGTGGCAAAGTCTGACAGGTCACATGCAGATACATTGTGGACCTGAGAAGCCTGCATGGTGCATCTTGGAGCTGTGATCTGTAGAGGAGCTACTGCGCAACAACGTAGGGAAGTCTGCATTGCATGACACGCACCAACACTACACCGGGGTGACAGGGTAGATTGCCAATGTTGGGCTGCACCTCTTAGCATCATCAGGAGGTTGCACTGGCCGGAAGCTGTGGAGGGTGAGGCCCCAGAGCTGCGCAAAACTTGTGTGGCGGGAGAACCGTGACTATGCACCTAAGACGGGCCAGTTGTATCACCTTCATCAGGAGGTTCCCCTGCAGACTCGGAGTACACTGCTGTACCCAGGCTTGTGAAATCCGGCCTGGCTGATGATTCTTCTGGCTGAGTCACAGATTCAGAGAGAGCCCGTCCAGGTTAGGAGAAGGATGGACGGGGAGCGGAGGAGGCCCAGGGGTCGTGTCTGGCCAAGAGCCGTGGGCGCATTGCTTGTACCGCTGTGAATTCCAGGTGCACTGGGGAACATGGAATCTGGTTGCCAAAGTTAGATCGGAGGAGGTGACCGGGTGGTGCAGCCTTTCCTCGCCCCATGGTAGTGAGTTCTTGGGTGTACGGGGATTTTCCTTGGTGCCGCCCGAACGGAGATTTCTGGCTAGCATACACCTGGCTGGAGGAGAGGGGCCGGCTGGCCACACTGGACTGCAACACATGTCTTACATAGTGCCTGGCCATCTGGCGCAATGATGTTTGTTCATGAGTATATGGTCTATTCCTTGAGAGATACAAACGTATGTGACACGCTAATTTCATATTAGATTCATGGTCGTATTTGTGTTCAACTGTGCCTGCAGATGCAGGGGTATTTTGACTTGTGGAGCTGTGCTTAATACCTAGGTTACACACATTATGTAATTGCCATTTGTAAGCTTGCAGTGGAATTCCAGAGGGAGGTGATGCAACTTCATTGTTCTACCATGTTTTTCGTGGTCCGTCTTACACTTTGACCATTGCTAATGTGATTGGTTGTATGTTACTTGCCTGTTTTGGCTTATTGGTATCCCTGTTGCACTACACCCATTTGTCTGTGTGTTTTCTGTCTTTGGGGTGTCAACACAGAGTAAGTGTGATGGGATGAGGATATTGCCAGTTCTCAACATCTATTGCCATGCCATACTCATGTTGTTGGACATGTGACATCCACACTTTCTTGTCATTGCATTGCCATGTCTAGAGTCCTACATACACGTTGTTGAATGCTGATGCTTTGCCAGTTGGCCAATGGCTGACCTATGTGTCATTGTTTGTGCGGATAAAAATAAAGCATTGTTAGATCAGTACAGTGTTGAATGATGATTCGTACACAGTGTTTGTGATGCAAGACATTTGCTTATTTGTCATTACAGTGACACATGTGTCAGCTAGGGACGTAGTGTTACTTGCTAATGTTGAATATATGTGTATGCTTGGTGTTAAAAACATTCCCTGCACTGTATTGATACATCCATAAGTCTGGCTCTACTATCCTTTGATTCTTCATCCTCCACACTCTAAAGTTGATCCAGTTCACCATTGTCATATATCTTTGTGACTTTTGTCAGTAACCATTTTTCCAGTGGAACAGATTAAACAGAGATATCGTTTCTCAAAAATTTAGAATGGATTAGAGCTGTGTGGCCCCAGCTACATTGAAGCATCATACACTCTTGTGTGAAGACGGACCTGATTGTGATTAGGACACCACACAACAAGCACTTTTTATTTCTCAATGATGGAGCATATGCATTCTGTAGTTCCGATGCTCAAAACATTTCCCCATACCCGGTCATACTTTGGTTGGTGTCATATCCCCTGCTAGGTGATTGATCTGTGTGACACTATTGTTTTGATCACATAACTTTACATGATTGTTCATCTTCTGAAGTCACAAACCAAGCATACAAGATATTGGTGAAGTGATTGTTTATTATGCTACATCACGAGGTGGACCCATTTGTGCAAAGCCATGGGTGATACAAGAAAATTGAGAGGCGGCATTAGGTAAAGAAGTAATGGATGATGGCATCTCTCCTTGATATTGCAGCTGATGAAGTCGAAGTTTGGCTTGGACTAACTTCTTCCTCCTGACCCTCATCAGGATTGTCCATCTCTTCTTGCTCTTCAGGCAGAGGTGTATTTGTCCTCACGCAAATGTTGTGCAAGATACAACAAACTAGTATGAACTTGCATACCAATTCCGGCCTGTACAGGAGTCTTCCACCAGAAATATCCAGGCAATGAAACCTGGATTTGAGGACTCCAAAGGTACGTTCCACAATTGCCCTTGTGCGGCCCAATGCCACATTATAGTCTCTCTGGGCCTGTGTGTGGGGCACTTTGATGGGGGTCATCACCCATGGTAATAGTGCATATCCTTGATCAGCTGAAACAGAAAATGGAGAAAAGGGTACATTAGTATACAATTGTGATGTGTTAGCAGTGTAGAATTTGGGACTTTGTGTCCATTGTGCGGCTTTCTACATTCTCTTTCCATACGCTGTAATACATGGAAATGACCTGCATCTATGCCCTTGAATTGCCTATAGTTTTCAGCCTACACATCACTAAAATGCCATTGGCCCGGTCCTGAGTAATACCTCCATGTTGTAACTGTCAGGATGTATGGGTACCTTTACATACATTTTACACTCATCATCCTTATGCTCACATGACACATGGCAATGGCTGTAGGGGTTACTTCAATTTGTGCCAAATGTTTTAATGGCTTTGATAATCTTGATGTTAAACTTGCAATGGGTCAGGCATGGACATGAAAGCAGATATTTTTGACCCTGTGAGTTTTGATCATCACATGTTAGTGCATACTGGACACTTTTGTGACACCATACATTTTCCTATGTGCATATGGAATTTTGACATTGACATTGTCACAAGTATACTGCATACACTGTAAGTCAAGACACATTGGCGCAAGTGTATATAATATCTTGGACACTGTTTGTTATCCATTTGTTGTGTGTTTGCGCTGGCACATGCAGTTCTGTTTAACACTGTGACACACACAAAATGCCTTTGTAGTCATTGTTCTCAGTTGTGATTAGATGAAATTTGTTGTGTGTATGCAATGTGATATGTACTGGCTGCACAGTCTGTTCCCTTGGATGAGAGCTAGGGTGATGTAGTTTCTCAGCAAAGTTTCTTGTGGTTTTCATTGTCTGCTATTTATGTCATTATTTGTGTTATGTTAAGCAGTATTATCTAGCATGACTAGTGCAGTACAGGTGTCTGTGATTCATTAGCTTACTCAGATGAGTGTGTTATGTCATCTCTCCTCTTGACCATGGGAACACCTTAGGGACCACAGAGTTCACTACAGGGAGGATTTGCCTTCTCATTGGCTAGCTGTAGCTGTTGAATCTGAATTGTGCTTACATACATGTCCCAGCCAATATCTGGATGTGCAGATGTTTATCATGATATTCGGTGTGCCACTGTACATCGGTGATTGTGTTGAGGGCTGAGCTAACCTGAATGCAGAGCAAAGTGTAGCGACGTGCTTTTGTCTGACATACACAACATCCATGTTGTTCATACTCAAACATATTTACAGATTGATGTATTTGCATGACTGAGCTGACAGCGTTGGTACATTGTGAACATGTTATCTTGTTGTCTGGAGTTGACATTAGGTAATATGATACATATGTCACAAATCTTGCTATGTGAGCTGAGTTACTCCTTCTTTCATTATGTGATGCAAGTTACATGGACTAATCATAGCGTATATGAGGATGACCCTATGCTTCTGTATCCTAATTTGGGATTCAGGAGGGTGACCCAACACTTGGAGCCAGTTAAATGGATGTTCGGCATTTGCGGGGTATGTTGAGGTTGTGATCACACGATATCATGAATGTTGCAGACTGACAATTGTCCATGCAAGCCAATGTTGCCATTTGCTAAGTGTGTGATGTCCTTCCTAGTGGGTTAATTTACATGACTACCTATTGTTATTTGTACACTCAGCATTAATTCTGCACATGATCAGGTAGTGGGACAATGGTCATGTCCTCCACCATGGCAGCATGCTAGATGACTATCCCTCATCCCATGAGACTGGTTTCTGTGGCCCACAATGTCTTGTTGAATGTCACCATGACCAACATCAGGGCATAGGTTAGCGCACACTAGACATAATTGAGCATTGGAGATTGTGACAGATGTGTTTGACATCCCATACTTGGTTGTCATCTGTGGCAGGACTGGCATTGTATAGACAAAGGAGAAACTTAACAACAGTGGGAAAAATGTGATATTAGGCTACAATTGTGAATCAGAGGGTTTATGGACTATGACCCACAAAACAGGAATTATGAACACTTGATGGATAAACTATTGTTACTTACGAAGACATGACAACAGCAGGACAGAATGATGACAGACTGAAAAAGAGTGTGATAGCTAAGGTATTTGGAGATGGATGGACATTGACTGCCCATGCATCATAGATCATGCTTTGATGATGCAAGTGTGAGGCATGTAAACAGTCAAATTCAACAAATGGATAGGGTTATAAACATTTATTTGAAATTGTGATTTGATGTGAAGGAATAAAAAATTGGTCAGAGTAATTTGGTAAACAGACCAATCACATTTCACATGGGAATGAGTGATGGGTGGAAGGGCAAGGGAATGAACGTAGGCACAGTAAGATTGGATGAATGGCAGTCAAGCCAAAGTTGATGAATCAATGTAAGAAGGAACGATGGAAGGGCTGGAGGTAGTTCATCCAACTGTACTCGACAACATGGGAATAAATTATTCATAGTGAGTCAGATCAGATTATTTGAACATGAAAATGAGCAATGTCGAAAGTTAAGAGGTGTACAATATGTTGAGAGAATGGACCACCAAAGTGAGGTATGACTTTAAATGAGATTGTGCTGCACGCGAGATTGGAGGTATTGATTAAAATATTTTTGTGCCGTCCATATTTTGAATAGGTGAGGCATGTAGGGATCAAATGTCACTGCTGAATGTTCATGTTTTGCATACTACTATGAATGTACATCTGCAATATCTATCATTGGGAGACATTGAACTAAGGGTAGCTGACACCAGAGGCACTTGAATGATAAATGTTGACATCAATGGGGCTTAGCTACAAGCCCCTTGCGCCACAGTTGGGTCACTGTCTGTGATGCACTGGCAGAGCTACCTGCTGCACTCTACGTACTGGGGACATGTAAAGCCAAACCACATGTCTTTTCATGTCCTTGGGAATATGACAACTTTAAACCTGATACTTTGCATGTTAGGGGATCAACATGGGTGTTGATGTGGGTGTTCCCACAAAACACCCATTTATTTGGCTACATTTCCAGCTTTCTGAAAAATTGTACACCTGGAAATGCATCAGAATGATACGCCTCACCAGGGGAGGCGTAGGGATGCGCAACATGGAGATACATTTACATTTCTCTTTGTTTTTTTGCTCATTCTGAAACAACACATGGGGAGAGAAAATCACCTTTTGTGATTGTTTTTGTGCAATAAGATGGCTCCTCATGCACAAAAACTTCCATTCCCATGACGCAGGCACCCTTTCACCATGGTGCAGGGGTGCCTGCGTTGGTGGATGTCAGCTAATTATGCACCAGCGCAGGGGAGAGCAGAGTGATCCAGCATCTCATTGTACATTTGATGCATCCCTTTGTTTTAGAATTAACGTAGCACAGCACAGGCATATAGTTTGTTGCACCACTGCATTGATTTAATGCAATTTTTGGCTGATGAGTTCTGCAAAATCTGCATTCCTTGAGTGACTTAGTGGGTTGTGAGTGCATTTCTAGCCTACTCCCTTGTCGGAACTGATTACATATATGTTGTTCTTTGCCATTATGTGTTTGTGTATATTAGTTGGCCCAGTAACAATATATGCACAATGCAATTTGCTACTTGTGCATTCTCACATAGTTGACCTCCATGATTGAGTGACTTGAGGTGTGTGGTGTGTTCGGTTTGTACTTACCAACAAGCAGTCCATTTCCATAGATGCCATTCTGGAACTGCTGGTTGATGACTGATTGGCAGAAGATAAATGAATCATGGACACTGCCTGGGTACTTGGCCATGACATTCAGGAACACACCAAGATGATTAACTATTGCCTGCACATTCATGGAGTACGTGTGCTTCCTGTACCTGTAGATGTGTGCAGTGTCCACAGAAGGCACAAGTTTCACATGGGTGCAGTCCATTACCCCCAGCACATGCAGGAAACCAGCAATGACATAGAAGCCTTGCTTTTTGGTGAGTTGTTCTTACCCAGTGTTGGGAAAGTGTAGATGCTGCTTGTCAGGCTGATGATGACATCCAGGACAGTGGGGAGAAACCTGGAGAAGGATGCCTGGGAACCTCCAGCCACTCTGGCGATGATTGGTTGGAAAGTGCCTGCGGTCAACATGTGCAGCACAGCAAGTAGCTTGGTCTGCGGAGGGATGTTTGTGCTGCGCTGGGATGTGGCCTGCAGCCTTGGCACTATCTGGTTGAGGAGGCGTAGAATGGAGGACCTTTTAGCCTATAATGGGCTATGACCTCATCAGGACAGAGATGTATGAGGGTGATCCTTTGGCAGTAGACCCGCTCTTTTCTGCGGCGCTGCCTCAGTGGTGGTGGTGGTCTTTTTGGTGCTCTGAGTTGCAGAAGCTCCATGGTGCCGTTGAGATTGCCAATGATGATCTGGGATTGTCTTTTATATACAGGTGTGTTTGCTCCATTTTTAAGACCAGGTAAGTATTGACGTTAGAAAACTGCCGCTAATTTGACTTAGTGGCAGTTTTTGGGGTTTATCGATGTAATAGGATTTCCATGTAAATGTCACGTTGTGTGTTTTGCTGCAGTTTTTTCACTGGAACGCCTACCTTGCATCTCATTTTTGTTAAGTCCTGCTAACGGAAGTGGCGATATTGAAAAGTCTTGTTTACCCTGAAAAATAGGCACTAACATGAGTTAGCTGCAATTTGTAAATACTGCGATAAAAAAGCTGCTGTAACGTCAAAAATTGACGCTACGAGTTCTTGTAAATATGCCACACAATTTAATAAATGTTACAGAACAAAAGTTAAGCTAACTGAATTTTGTGTATTTAATATATTAGTGAAGGTCTTATCCAAAGCACTCAGTGTACAGACAGAGAAAGAGAAAAACAAACCACTTTTAAACTACGTACAGTGGTGCTACACAATTAAAAATACAACCCATCCCACTCATGCCAAGTTAGGTCTTTCACCAAGTTAAAGCACAATGCAAACAATTCATTATGTCTCATTAATCCCATTCAAAGTACAAAAATACTAATTTTAGAATTCTCACCCACACAAGCATGGCTGCTGAGCCGTCCTCCCTCACACAGAAAATGACAGAAGCAATGAACACTCTTTCACAAAAACAGTTACAGCGAGGGAGGCAGCTGTGCAGACCTCCTTCTCACAACAAGCATAGCAAACGAGGTAGCCATGCAAGATTATTTACATAAAAAAAGGTATGGGTCAAGAATTAGCAGTAGAAGCCATCCTCACAAAACAGCAGTGGCAGGGTGTGCATAAGACTCCTTTGCTCAAAACATGAAATGCATGGGTATCAGCAGGGCAAGCCTCCCTCACACATAACAGGCTCACTACAAGTGGCAACAGTGCATATCTCACAAAACAGGTGCACCACAGTCAGTAGCTAAACAGGAGCTCAGTGAAGGGATAGGATAGCATGTCATAACATTTTTGTTATCTTGATACGATCCTGGCTATTTATCCAACAGCACTTTGTCCGCACTGTTTAAGGCCACGTTTAGATTGGCAAAAGCAAAACTCTGAGGGGGATATTCTCAAGCACGTGCGATAATCATTGCCAAAATAGGTTAACGCAATTTTTCATATCGCCGTCTATCGCGTGAAAATAACGCCGTGTTAACGTCTTATTCTCAACACAGCGGTAACATGCAATAGTTTCCCGATAACGCGTCGAATGTCCGCGATAAAATTACCGGGACGGCGATAAAAATCTAAAGCCGAACGTGAAAAAAGTGGCGATGGGCCCAAACGCGATGAAAAAATCAGCGATAAGCTGAGACAGGCCTGCAATTCACACACGTCAGGCGGGAAAAATCACTATAAAAGCAGAAAAAAACCCACAAACAAAACCAAAACAACTGCGATGCACAATGGAGGTAGCCGGAGCAAGTACAGAGGACAACCAGAACCCCACAAGCCCCACGGAGGACCAGCCTGGGACCTCGGGGTCAGGGAAGGGCAAGGAGAAGAAGAAGAGGAAGACGCGGTTCAGTCCGCAGGAAAACAGGATCCTGATAACGGAGGTGATAAAACACCATCAACAACTGTTCGTCACCTCCACTGTGTCATTGGCAACAAAAAATGGAATATGGCAGTCCATTGTGGACAAGGTGAATGCAGTCGGAGTGCTGAGGAGGACAATGGAAGAGCTCAAGAGGCGCTGGAATGATGTGAAGCGCAAAACCAAGCAGAAACTCGGCAACAACCAGAAGGCAGCAATGCAGACTGGAGGTGGGAGTCAAGCGCCATAGGAGGAGATGGATGAGATGGAGGAAATGGTGTCCACAGTCATCAGTCTGGAGACGGTGGCAGGAGTTGGGGGACCGGACACTGCTCAACATGACCTGACACAACAGCAACAGGGTGAGTAACGACCAGGGACTGGGGGGACGGGGGAGATGGGCACAATGGCACACATGCACAATTAGGTATAGCACAGTGCACACCCACAATGACTCTGGATCATGTCCCTGATCCCCTTGGCACACTGCAGCACACCTAGAAACAGCAAGTAGGCCCCCGTCGACTATGTGCCCAGAGGGGGCCCTTCCCACACATCACCAATCTCGCAACCAACCCTTGCACATGTGCCAAACCCAGCAAAGCGGCGTGTCTGTGAGCCACACTGACAATGCAAGTGACACTGCATGACGAATAGCATGGCTGCAGTCAATATATCATGACATGTTGCACGCCACGACACTGAGGTGGCTGAGTGTGGACCACATCCGTAAAGGAGCAGGTCACACTCTGACACATCCACGTACACAAACAACCCCTGACGTCAACAACACATCTGCGGACAAACCATGCCCCAGAGTCCCAACTCCCACCAAGAGCCCAATTTACTCAAGTATGCAACATCTCAGCACTGTATAAGCACAGAAGTCAAAGGCACACCGCCTGAAAGGGATAAGGGGCAGCAAAATCAGAGCTGCAGGGGCGACTCTCCCAAAATGCAGCACACACACATAACATTCAGAGCACATCAACATTGACAACAATGTGGTACAAACTGCAACACGTTCACAACAGAACAGAGGACACAATGGGTGCCGCTTGTGTGTAGAAACTGGCCAATCACATTTGGCATAGCAGGGAAATGTGAGATGATAATGTACAAGTACAAACACACATCCGTGATGTTGTCGAAATGTCCACTGTCCCGCATCAAATAGGCAGCTCCTCCCAAACAGTCACAATGTACATTGTCATGCAGTCTGTATGTAAACTTGCACAATGCGTCAACATACATGTGAACACAATGTTAAACTGCATCTCCCCTTCACATTGCAGAGGGAGAATCAACACCTCCTGCAGAGCAGACCGAACATCTCTTCACTGATGACGAAGAGGACCTCCACACCTTCAACACCGACGCCCTCCAAGTGCTCATGGACAGCTTCGGCAGCTCACCTCCAGGAGCAGGGCAGCCCAGCTGCATCAAGGAGACCTCACCCCCTGCACAGACCACACAGCAGGAAGCACCCACCACCACGGCTGTCTCCCAGGACCCCCACGAACAACACATGGCCTTCCTACGCCGTGTGTTAGGGTGCCAGGAGAAGATGGCTGATCAGGTGCGGGTGGGGTTCGACCTCATGGCAGCCAAACTAGATGCCATACGTGGGTGTCTAAGTCCCATCAGGGACCACTTACAGTCCCTAACGGACACCCACAGTCCGCTCCATGCTCTCCAACGATCCATGGCTGACATCGCTGGAGTCCTGAATCTGAGACAAGGACAACTGTCTAGTCAGAGTGGCTCCAGCGATGTCAGCCGGGAGTTGGGACACATGCGGTGGCTCATGGAGAACATGGAGCGGATGCAGGCGGAAAGAATGGCTGCCTTGGCTGCACACCAGCGACATGTAGCTGGGATCTTCCATGCCCTGCAGACCCTCATCATGGCATTGCCGCCACAAGGCCTGGCGCTGATGAATGCTGCTGCTGCTTCTACATCCACATCTCCGCCCCCTGATGTGTCAGTGACACACAGTGCTGCAGACAATCCACCTCCGGCCACTGATGTGTCACTGCCATACAGTGATGCAGACAAAACAACACCACCCAATTGTGAGGCACATGAAACATCAGAGGACGAAGATGCGGATGATTCTGCCTTAGTGGTAAGAAGGAAGCGGTAGCATTCATCTCCGCCATATGGCCTGTTTCTGCTTAGTTCTGCCCTCTGCATCATCACCTTCCACTGTCCCCCAATACACTCTGCGACACTCACCTTGGACCTCGACATGGACTGCCATATTCTGTTTGGTTACCAATGACACAGCAATCAGACTGCGGACTGAACTCTTCCTCTTCCGATGAACTTGTCATTCCCTAAAGGACTCTGGCTGCCCCTCCATGGGGCAACAATGTAAAGTGGGGTTTGCATGGCCCTGTACTGCTCCAGCTTCAACACTCCACTGAATGTGAATAAAACATTCAAATTCACACAGATGTGTCATGTCTATGATCATTCAAGTATGAAAGTATGGATGAATGTAGGGTCAGTGATTCCCCCTTACGTCCATGTTGCTCATGTTGTGGGACTTGAGTCACAGGGTGCAACATTGCCGATTGCGGTCCGGGTGGCGCCGACACTACAACAGAGACACACACATTAGTTACTTTCTTGTCCAGCCCAGAACTGAACCACGCCCAGAGCCCCGGGCTCATTGTTCACACCCTATGCTGGACTGGCATACGCCAGCCCAGCCCACTCCGCTTACGCTTACAGGGGGGGGCAGCAAAGCTACATGTCCCAGGTCTTCCCTGTAGTGTTCTGCTGATCACTGGTCTAGTTGTCAGCATGCCACAGCCACTCCCTGAGGGCTGGTTTACACCCACACCACACCCATCCAGCACAGGCGTCACAGGACATGTGACCCTGCCAATAAAAGGGGCCTACCACATCACATTCCCCACTGCCGGAGGTGACATGATGGCGTCCGCACCACGAGACTCAATCATAAAGGGTCCATGACTTGTGGCGCACTGGGTTAGTGGCACCCGATGCACTGCAGCCGGCACGGGCCTACCGCCACGGGACGGTGACTTGCGGTGCACAGAGTTGGTGGCACCCGATACACTGCGGCCGGCATGGGCCTACCGCCACGGGACGGTGACTTGCGGTGCACTGAGTTGGTGGCACCCGATGCACTGCGGCCGGCACGGGCCTACCGCCACAGGACAGTGACTTGTGGTGCACTGAGGTAGGGGCACCTGAAGAGCTGAGCAGGTGTGCAGCCTGCGATGATGCATAGACCTCGATACGCCATCCTGCCAATCAAGATTCGATTTGAATTGAGAGCCCTGCTGGACCGCATTGTACGCCGAAGGCAGCAGTCAGCACACACATGACTCCGTGGTGCGGTGCCGCAGGGTGCACTGGGGCCTGTGGCGCGGAATCCAGCGATCGGCTGAGGAGGTTGCACCGGCACGTGGTGGGCCCTCTTGGAGACACGCTAGTGGCGGCTGGTGAGCATTGAGGCCTGGGTGCGCAGGGTCGGCCCGTCATCGATGGGTGGCGGACCGGTCTGGGGACCAGGACTGGGGTGCAGCAGGCGCACAGGATCACGCAGGCACCACCGGTCACGCCGGCGGCCTCGTGGCTGGGTGGGTGGCGCCGCCCTGGCAGACACGACCCTGCATGTGATGACGAGATGTGCGCGGGTTGGCTTGGGACATAGCCACCTCGTCTCCAGTGTAAATCTGGCCGTTGAAGGTGGTCGGCCATGTGTGTGTAGGCCTATGGACAGGATATTGCGGACACAGAGACACACGCAGTAGTTACTTTGGTGGCCATCCCGGAACTGAACCACGCTCAGAGCCCCGGGCTATTTATTCATGACATACGCCGGCCAAGGCCACTCCGCTCACGCTTACAGGGGCGGACGACAAAGCTACATGTCCACGGTCCTCCACACTGCCTGAGGTAACCTGTTTGCGTCCACTGTCCACAACACTACAAACACCAGCAGTATATGTCCACATGGACATGTCTGTGCTCTGCATACTGAAGTCTGTCCAGCACATCACCGCCACACTTGGCATTGTGTACATTCTTATTGATGGGTCACTTGCCTCCTTCGCACATACTTGGTTCCCACCTCTCCCCACATTCTGCAATTGTGTGGCAGAGGTGCCATGCCGTGGATGGTTGTCTACATGGCTGGCCACGGTTACCACAGTTACTTGTGTTGTCGTGTCTGGTAGTTGGGCATGTTGATTGGCATGTTGTATGTGATTTTGTAACGTGTGCATTCCCACAGTTGTGAGTTGTATGATTGTGGAGTTGAGGTGTGTGGTGTGTTCAGTTGGTACTTACCGACGAGCAGTGCATTTCCATAGGTGCCATCCTCAAAGCGCTGGTTGGTGATGGACTTGCGGAAGATGTAGGAATCATGCACACTGCCTGGGAAGTTTGCGACGACATTCGTGAACAGGCCCCGGTGGTCCACTTTTGCCTGCACATTGATGGAATGCGTGTGGTTTCTGTTGCGGCTATTGTGTGCAGTGTCGGCAGGGGGCACAAGTAGTACATGTGTGCAGTCAATTGCCCCCAACGTGTGCTGGAAGCCAGCTATGGCGTGGTTCCCTTGCTTGGTCTCCAGCTGTTCCTGCGCAGTGTGGGGGAAGTGAAGGTGCAGGGGTATCAAGCTGATACAAACCGTGATGCTTACAGGTATGATAAATCCTGCATAATAAGACCATAACAGAAGTTCGTGTGGTCGTAACCTTCCTTTTCTTTCCTACGAAGGTTACGCCCACACGAACTTCTGTTACGGTCTTTTTATGCAGGATTTATCATACCTGTTAGCATTCCGGTTTGTCCAAGTGCAATACACTGTACCAGATTACGTTTGTGACTATACGGACGCTTGACCATTGTCACCATTTATCCAACAGGTTTCTGAATACTGACTTTCAGAATATGGAATTGTATTGGGGAGTTCCCGCAGCATATGCAGTTAATTGAATCCACACGTTGCCCTGATGAAGTTCCCCGTTGGGAATGGAACGCGTTGGCTGAGCTTTTCGTATTGTTGATTTATGTATTTGTAATAAAGAACTGTTTTTACACTACTGTTGACTACTAGGCTTCATGACCTGGCGCACCCCCATTTCAGTAACTACAATCTTGGATCTGGAGCACAGAGGCATCAAGCAACGGCTGGCGTTGGGGTTGGTTGCGCAGGAACACTACGAATTGGAACTAGCGTGTGGTGCGGATACAGGGGCCCGCCGTTGCTTTTGTGGACATGCATCCAAGACATGTGTGAGGAAGTTTGGTAGGGCTGATTGTGAGACTCCTCCGACTCTGGCAGTTGTTGGTTGGAAGGTACCAGAGGCCAACAGGTGCAGCACAGCCAGCAGCTTTGTCTGCGGAGGGATGTTGGTTCTCCGCTGTGTTGGTACCGTCAGCCTGTGGGCAATGTGGGTCAGGATGCGGAGGATGGTTGTCCTTTTGAGCCTGTATTGGGCAATGGCATCCTCTGGCGTTGAGTGTCTGAGGCTGGTGCGTTTTAGGAACGTCCGCTGTCTTCTTCTGCGCTGCCTAGGTGGCAGTCCGGGGTGGGGGGCAGGGAGGGGGGGCCTGGGGGTGGTGGTGGTGGGTGTTGTGGACCTCTTGGGTCTCCGAGCTGCATGATCAGTAGCTCCATGACATGTGTTGGTCTTCAGATGAGGCTCTGGGCTGGGCTCCCTTTCATACTGCAGGTTGTCGTCCTGCTATACACCAGTGAAAGGCAGGTGTTAAATCCCTGCTGCTAACGCGCCTTATCCCCTGTTTTTGGATCGCATCGCAGATCTGGCTGGTCGTTGAGAATATCGAGAAGTGGTGTTTTTGTGTGTTTTTGCACGGGAACGCCTACTCTGCATATCATTAGCGTTAGTTGTCGCTCTCATCCGTGGCGATGTTTTTTGCGGCAGCTATCGCTGGAAAACTGGCGATATCGGCAGTTTGCACCAGCTTGAGAATAGGGCGATAAATCTATCGCCACTTTTGCGGCGCTAAAGTGCCGATAAATCGGCTATAAGTCCTTGAGAATATGCCCCTGAGTCTCGGAAATCAAAGTGATCTTGACTAAAAAGTTAGGACTGGCTGATGACGTCTCACTTGACATGGTGCTACTCAGAAGCTGTTTGTGCAGTCACTTAAGTGCAAGACATTTAACCTTAAAAATGATGAATTGTCAAAGAGGCAAAGTTTATTGTTTCAGCTGTTTGCCTTATAATAGTTAAAACTGCAGTTTAAAAACACTATAGATACAAAACTAGTTTCTTAAAAACGTGCTCAGTGCAATCAGCTGGGTGAAACAATCACATTTAGACACAGTATTCCATTCCAATACAGCAGTCATCAAATTCATCAAATATATAAAAGTGCAGGTGCAAAGAAACATTAGAAGATAAACAATTTAGTCAATGGCTTATCGCCTAAAAAGCATATTGAATACTATCATCTGGGGATCATAAAAGCACTTATACGATATATTCCATCCCAATATAAACAATCAACCACTTTGCCAGATGTGGAAGTACAAGTGCAAAGGAGCATTGAGGGCACGTATATTTCAAGTAGTTTACACAGTTTAAATCAGGGCTAGCAGCACAGTGCATTATGGAAAGTGGGCAGAGCCTCTTAGGTTATTAAGCTGAACTGATACCTAGCGTGGTAGACAACTCTCTCAGGCGCTGCCACACAACCCATAGAAATGACACTACTGAATTAACCACATACATATTGTCTGGCCTAATGCACAGCGCCAGTGCCGATTTAACGCATCTAACCCCATGAGATTTAAAAAGAGGGAGAAGTCATTGCTGCCAAGCAGATCACAGTGATCAGATCCAGGGGCGAGTCTGTAGATTCGGGTTAAGTAGTCCCTAGTCGGCAGGATGCCCAGTCTGTATTTTGCATACAGGTTTCATTTAGTTCGGGGTATAACACATCCAAAAACTCAATACACGTGAAACCATAGGTGTTGCTAAAATAATTACATGCAATCAGTGGCGTAAAGAAACTTGAGGGGGCCCCCCTGCAAACTACATGGAGGGGGCCCCCCCTCCCATTCTCCGCGCCAGACAATAGCAATCTTGAGGCATTGCATTGCTTCATACACACTTTGACCCCAATTCCATCAGTCTCTCTCTCTCTCTGTCAGTCAGTCAGTCAGTCAGTCTCTCTCTCTGTCAGTCAGTCTCTCTCTCAGTCAGTCAGTCAGTCAGTCTCTCTCTCTGTCAGTCAGTCTCTCTCTCAGTCAGTCAGTCTCTCTCAGTCAGTCTCTCTCAGTCAGTCAGTCTCTCTCAGTCAGTCTCTCTCAGTCAGTCTCTCTCTCTCTCTGTCAGTCTCTCTCTCTGTCAGTCAGTCTCTCTCTCTGTCAGTCAGTCAGTCAGTGTCTCTCTCTCTCAGTCATTCAGTCTCTCTCAGTCAGTCAGTCTCTCTCAGTCAGTTTCTCTCTCAGTCAGTCAGTCTCTCTCAGTCAGTCAGTCTCTCTCAGTTAGTCAGTCAATCAGTCTCTCTTTCTGTCAGTCTCTCTCAGACACTCTCTCTGTCAGTCTCTCTCTCAGTCAGTCAGTATCTCTCTCTCTGAGTCAGTCTCTCTCTCAGTCAGTCTCTCTCTCAGTCAGTCTCTCTCTCAGTCAGTCTCTCTCTCAGTCAGTCTCTCTCTCTCAGTCAGTCTCTCTCTCAGTCAGTCTCTCTCTCAGTCAGTCTCTCTCAGTCAGTCTCTCTCTCAGTCAGTCTCTCTCTCAGTCAGTCTCTCTCTCAGTCAGTCTCTCTCAGTCAGTCTCTCTCTC
Source organism: Calotriton arnoldi (assembly GCA_963921515.1). Lineage (NCBI taxonomy): Eukaryota > Metazoa > Chordata > Amphibia > Caudata > Salamandridae > Calotriton > Calotriton arnoldi. The sequence goes on from CAWUFW010004053.1 coordinate 151,725, forward strand.
TCAGTCAGTCTCTCTCTCTCAGTCAGTCTCTCTCTCTCAGTCAGTCTCTCTCTCTCAGTCAGTCTCTCTCTCAGTCAGTATTTCTCTCTGTCAGTCAGTCTCGCTCTGTCAGTTTCTCTCTCTCTCTTTCTCAGTCAGTCTCTCTCTCTCTGTCAGTCAGTCTCTCTCTCTGTCAGTCTCTCAGTCAGTCAGTCTCTCTCTCTCTCTGCCAGTCAGTCTCTCTGTCAGTCAGTCTCTCTGTCAGTCAGTCTCTCAGTCAGTCAGTCTCTCTCTCAGTCAGTCTCTCTCTCTGTCAGTCTCTCTCTCTGTCAGTCTCTCTCTCTGTCAGTCTCTCTCAATCAGTCAGTCTCTCTCAATCAGTCAGTCTCTGTCAGTCTCTTTCTCTCTGTCTCTCTCTCTGTCAGTCTCTCTCTCTCTCAGTCAGTCTCTCTCTGTCAGTCAGTCTCTCTCTGTCAGTCAGTCAGTCTCTGTCAGTCAGTCAGTCTCTCTGTCAGTCAGTCAGTCTCTGTCAGTCAGTCAGTCTCTCTCTCAGTCAGTCAGTCTCTGTCAGTCAGTCAGTCTCTCTCTCAGTCAGTCAGTCTCTCTCTCAGTCAGTCAGTCTCTCTCTCAGTCAGTCTCTCTCTCAGTCAGTCTCTCTCTCAGTCAGTCTCTCTCTCTCTCAGTCAGTCTCTCTCTGTCAGTCAGTCAGTCTCTCTCTCAGTCAGTCAGTCTCTCTCTCAGTCAGTCAGTCTCTGTCAGTCAGTCAGTCTCTCTCTCAGTCAGTCAGTCTCTCTCTCAGTCAGTCTCTCTCTCAGTCAGTCTCTCTCTCTCTGTCAGTCTCTCTCTCTCTGTCAGTCTCTCTCTCTCTCTGTCAGTCTCGCAGTCAATCAGTCTCTCTGACAGTCCCTCTGTCAGTCTCTCTCTGTCAGTCAGTCTTTCTCTACCTCAGTCAGTCAGTCTCTCTCTCTCTCAATCTGTCTTTCTCTCTCTCTGTCAGTCTCTTTCTCTCTGTCTCTCTCTGTCAGTCTCTCTCTGTCAGACTCTCTCTGTCAGTCAGTCTCTCTCTGTCAGTCAGTCTCTCTCTCTACCTCAGTCAGTCAGTCTCTCTCTGTCAGTCAGTCAGTCTCTCACTCAGTCAGTCTCTCTCTCTCTCTGTCAGTCTCTCTCTCTGTCAGTCTCTCAGTCAGTCAGTCTCTCAGTCAGTCAGTCTCTCAGTCAGTCAGTCTCTCAGTCAGTCAGTCTCTCTCGCAGTCAATCAGTCTCTCTCTAAGTCTCTCTCTCTCAGTCAGTCTCTCTCTGTCAGTCTCTCTCTCTCAGTCAGTCAGTCTCTCTCTACCTCAGTCAGTCAGTCTCTCTCTCAATCTGTCTCTCTCTCTCTGTCAGTCAGTCAGTCTCTCAGTCAGTCAGTCTCTCTCTCAGTCTCTTAGTCAGTCAGTCTCTTAGTCAGTCAGTATCTCAGTCGCTCAGTCAGTCTCTCTTTCTACTCTCTCTCCACTCGCTCTCTCCTCTCTCTCTCCTCTCTCTCTCCACTGTCTCTCCACTCTCTCTCTCTACTCTCTCTCTCTGTCTCCACTTCTTTCTCTCTCCACTCTCTCTCTCTCCGCTCTCTCTCTCTACGCTCTCTCTCTCCACTCTCTCTCTCCACTCTCTCTCCACTCTCTCTCTCTCTCCACTCTCTCTCTCTCTCTCTCTCTCTCTCTCCACTCTCTCTCTCTCTCTCCACTCTCTTTATTCGCTCTCTCTCTACTCTCTCTCCACTGTCTCTCTCCACTGTCTCTCTCCACTCTCTCCACTTTCTCTCTCTCTCTCCACTCGCTTTCTCTCTCCACTCTCTTTACGCTCTCTCTCTCTCTCTCCACTCTCTCTCTCCACTCTCTCTCTCCACTCTCTCTCTCCACTCTCTCTCTCCACTCTCTCTCTCCACTCTCTCTCCACTCTCCCTCCACTCTCTCTCCACTCTCTCTCCACTCTCTCTCACTACGCTCTCTCCACTCTCTCTCTCCACTCTCTCTCTCCACTCTCTCTCTCCACTCTCTCTCTCCACTCTCTCTCTCCACTCTCTCTCCCTCTCTCTCCACTCTTTCTCTCTCCACGGTCTCCCTCTCCACACTCTCTCTCTCTCCACTCTTTCTCTCAACGCTCTCTCTCTCTACGCTCTCTCTCTCTACGCTCTCTCTCTCTCAAAGCTCTCTCTCTCTACGCTCTCTGTCTCCACGCTCTCCCTCTCTCCACTCTCTCTCTCTCCACTCTCTCTCTCTCCACTGTCTCTCTCTCTCCACTGTCTCTCTCTCTCCACTGTCTCTCTCTCTCCAGTCTCTCTCTCTCTGTCTCTCCAGTCTCTCTCTCCCTCCACTCTCTCCACTCTCTATCTCTCCTCCCCACTCTCTCTCCACTCTCTCTCCACTCTCTCTCCTCTCTCTCCTCTCTCTCCTCTCTCTCCACTCTCTCTCCACTCTCTCTCCACTCTCTCTCCACTCTCTCTCCACTCTCTCTCCACTCTCTCTCCACTCTCTTTCTCTCTACTCTCTTTCTCTCCCCGCTCTCTCTCTCTCTCCGCTCTCTCTCTCTCTCCGCTCTCTCTCTCTCCACTCTCTCTCTCTCTCTCCACTCTCTCTCTCTCTCTCCACTCTCTCTCTCTCTCTCCACTCTCTCTCTCTCTCTCTCTCTCTCCACTCTCTCCACTGTCTCTCTCTCTTCTGTCTCTCTCTCCACTCTCTCCACTCTCTCTCTCTCCACTCTCTTTCTCTCTCCACTCTCTTTCTCTCTCCACTCTCTTTCTCTCTCCACTCTTTCTCTCTCCGCTCTTTCTCTCTCCGCTCTTTCTCTCTCCGCTCTCTCTCTCTCTACGCTCTCTCTCTCTACGCTCTCTCTCTCCACGCTCTCTCTCTCCACTCTCTCTCTCTCTCCACTCTCTCTCTCTCTCCGCTCTCTCCACTCTCTCTCTCCACTCTCTCTCTCCACTCTCTCTCTCCACTCTCTCTCTCTCTCCACTCTCTCTCTCCACTCTCTCTCCACTGTCTCTCTCTCCACTGTCTCTCTCTCCTCTCTCTCTCTCTCTCCACTGTCTCTCTCTCCACTGTCTCTCTCTCTCCACTATCTCTCTCTCTCCACTATCTCTCTCTCTCCACTGTCTCTCTCTCTCCACTGTCTCTCTCTCTCCGCTCTCTCTCTCTCCGCTCTCTCTCTCTCCGCTCTCTCTCTCTACGCTCTCTCTCTCTACGCTCTCTCTCTCTACGCTCTCTCTCTCCACTCTCTCTCTCTCCACTCTCTCTCTCTCCACTGTCTCTCTCTCTGCACTGTCTCTCTCTCTGCACTGTCTCTCTCTACGCTCTCTCTCTACTCTCTCTCTCTCTCCTCTCTCTCTCTCTCCTCTCTCTCCACTGTCTCTCTCTCTCCACTGTCTCTCTCTCTCCACTGTCTCTCTCTACGCTCTCTCTCCACTCTCTCTCTACGCTCTCTCTCTACGCTCTCTCTCTACGCTCTCTCTCTCTCCACTCTCTCTCTCTCTCCACTCTCTCTCTCTACGCTCTCTCTCTACGCTCTCTCTCCACTCTCTCTCTCTCCCCACTGCCTCTCTCCACTGTCTCTCTCTCTCCACTGTCTCTCTCTACGCTCTCTCTCTACTCTCTCTCTCTCCACTCTCTCCACTGTCTCTTTCCACTGTCTCTCTCTCTCCACTCTCTCTCTACGCTCTCTCTCTCTCTCTCCACTCTCTCTCCTCTCTCTCTCCACTGTCTCTCTCTCTCCACTCTCTCTCTCTCTCTCCACTCTCTCCACTGTCTCTCTCCACTCTCTCCACTGTCTCTCTCCACTCTCTCTCTCTCTCCACTCTCTCTCTCTCTCTACGCTCTCTCTCTCTCTCTCTCTACGCTCTCTCTACGCTCTCTCTCCACGCTCTCTCTCCACGCTCTCTCTCTCCACACTCTCTCTCTCTCCACTGTCTCTCTCTACGCTCTCTCTCTACTCTCTCTCTCTCTCCACTCTCTCCACTCTCTCCACTGTCTCTCTCCACTGTCTCTCTCCACTCTCTCTCCACTGTCTCTCTCTCTCCACTGTCTCTCTCCACTCTCTCTCTCTACGCTCTCTCTCTCCACTCTCTCCACTGTCTCTCTCTCCACTCTCTCTCTACGCTCTCTCTCTCTCCACTCTCTCTCTCCACTGTCTCTCTCCACTGTCTCTCTCTCTCCACTGTCTCTCTCTACGCTCTCTCTCTACTCTCTCTCTCTCTCCACTCTCTCCACTGTCTCTCTCCACTGTCTCTCTCCACTGTCTCTCTCCACTGTCTCTCTCTCTCCACTCTCTCTCTCTACACTCTCTCTCTCTCCACTCTCTAACTCCTCTCTCTCTCCACTGTCTCTCTCTCTCTCCACTCTCTCTCTCTCTCCACTCTCTCTCCACTGTCTCTCTCCACTGTCTCTCTACGCTCTCTCTCTCTACGCTCTCTCTCTCTACGCTCTCTCTCTCTACGCTCTCTCCACGCTCTCTCTCCACGCTCTCTCTCCACGCTCTCTCTCCACTGTCTCCCTCTCTCCACTGTCTCTCTCTACGCTCTCTCTCTACTCTCTCTCTCTCTCTCCACTGTCTCTCTCCACTGTCTCTCTCCACTGTCTCTCTCCACTCTCTCTCCACTGTCTCTCTCTCTCTACTCTCTCTCTCTACTCTCTCTCCACTCTCTGTCTCCACTCTCTCTACGCTCTCTCTCCACTGTCTCTCTCTCTCCACTCTCTCTCTACGCGCTCTCTCCCCACTGTCTCTCTCTCTCTCCACTCTCTCTCTCTCCACTCTCTCTCTCTCCACTCTCTCTCTCTCTCTACACTCTCTCTCTCTCCACTCTCTCTATGCTCTCTCTCTACGCTCTCTCGCTCCACTCTCTCTCTCTCCACTGTCTCTCTCGCTCCATTGTCTCTCTCTCTCCACTGTCTCTCTCTCTCCACTGTCTCTCTCTACGCTCTCTCTCTACGCTCTCTCTCTACTCTCTCTCTCTCCACTCTCTCCACTGTCTCTCTCTCTCCACTGTCTCTCTCTCACCACTGTCTCTCTCCACTCTCTCTCCACTGTCTCTCTCTCCACTCTATCTCTCCACTGTCTCTCTCTCCACTCTCTCTCTACGCTCTCTCTCTCTACGCTCTCTCTCTCTACGCTCTCTCTCTCTCCACTGTCTCTCTCTACGCTCTCTCTCTCTCCACTCTCTCTCTCTCTCCACTGTCTCTCTCCACTGTCTCTCTCTCCACTGTCTCTCTCTCCACTGTCTCTCTCCACTGTCTCTCTCCACTGTCTCTCTCCACTGTCTCTCTCCACTGTCTCTCTCCCTCTCTCCACTGTCTCTCTCCTCTCTCTCTCTCTCTCTACGCTCTCTCTCTCTCCACTCTCTCTACGCTCTCTCTCTCTCCACTCTCTCTACGCTCTCTCTCTCTCCACTCTCTCTACGCTCTCTCTCTCTCCACTCTCTCTACGCTCTCTCTCTCTCCACTCTCTCTACGCTCTCTCTCTCTCCACTCTCTCTACGCTCTCTCTCCACTGTCTCTCTCTCTCTCCACTCTCTCTCCACTCTCTCTCTCTCTCTCTCCACTCTCTCTCTCTCTCTACGCTCTCTCTCGCTCCACTGTCTCTCTCTCTCCACTGTCTCTCTCTACACTCTCTCTCTACACTCTCTCTCTCCACTCTCTCCACTCTCTCCACTCTCTCCACTCTCTCCACTCTCTCCACTCTCTCCACTCTCTCCACTCTCTCTACTCTCTCTACTCTCTCCACTGTCTCTCTCCACTGTCTCTCTCTCCACTGTCTCTCCACTGTCTCTCTCTCCACTGTCTCTCCACTCTCTCTCTCCACTGTCTCTCTCTCTCTACGCTCTCTCTCTCTCCGCTCTCTCTCTACGCTCTCTCTCTCTCCACTCTCTCTCTCTCTCTCTCTCCACTCTCTCTCTCTCCACTCTCTCTCTACGCTGGATACCTGGACTGCACACCTTGATTATATGTTTTTCGTCTTAATATACAACAACAAAACAATGAGTTGTTAGCAAAACTGGAGAAACTTCGTTATTCCCCACAAAAATAGATTGGGTTGGCAGGCACCCTTCTCACCTGCTCCTGTCCACTCTTACCTCTTTGCTGCTGCCCCGCACCACCCCTGCCCAGAGCAGCAGCAGGAGGACGGTCCTTTGGCGGGACATCTCTGACAGGCAGGCAGGGTCCGGCCCTGCAGTAGGCAAAGGATGAATGCACAGCCTGCATGTCCCAGTGTCCCCAGCGACCCTGAGATTCACAATGCTCTCTCTGGGGGCCCCACCCCCATCCTTTTTCCGGCCTGGCGCGCTCTGACTGAAGAGAAACAATGTAACTTGTTACATTGTTTCTCTTCAGCCCTAGGTCAGCAGCGCGAGGAGCTCAGAGCAGGCTGCAGCTGCTTTAGAGCAAGAGACAAACAGCTTTCTACCGATGAGCTGAGGGGGCCCCCTTCATGTACTGAAGACTGGGGGCCCCCCCGCACCGCGAGGGCTGCGGGGGTGTTTGTTACGCCCCTGCATGCAATAGAAGCTGGTCTCAATGCCAGGCTCTTCCTTGCCTGCATATGTACGTGATGCTGTTCTTTAATTAGATCTGCAGTATTCTCGTCAAACTCTACAGGGGGCTGCCCATAGGGACACCATCCGTAGGTCATTTAAGAAATTCTGTACATGAGAGGACCATGTGCTCCCCCGGCAATCATCACTGTAGGTAACTTCTTCTAGGTGGTTCAAATATATTGCTGCCATAGGATTTCTTATCAGCCTAGTCCTGTAGAGAACTGGCCTGAGAGCTGCGGTTTCTGATATTGGAGTGAAATTTAGCTCTGCAAAAAGTGCCAATAAAGGGCTGCCCAGCCCCAACCTCAGCAGAGCTCTTAAGAAGTTATTCTCAGCTACTTGGAGTGATTGCACATTCGCATACCACCAGAGCTCCGCCCCATAGAGTGCAGCCGTCACTGCCTTTTGCTTATATATTTGCAGAATGACACTAATGCTTCTGGCATTGACTTTATGTCTACATTTCAATACTGCACCTGCCATTTGTCACAGGACGGAAGTTGCCTTCTGTATATGCCTACCCCAATGTAGATTCACTGAAAAGCAAATTCCCAAATAGTCAAACTGCTTGACGATTTCAAGGGGTACTCCTGCAATTGTGGTGTTCCGCTTAAAACTGGGAGGTGGCCTTCATACCATACTCTTTGTTTTGCTACCATTAATGGTCAGAGACTTCTTGGCACAGTATTTCTCAAAGAGCTTTAATAGCCTATGAGTGGCATTTTCTGTTTGCGCCATCACTGCTCCGTCATCCGCATATAGTAATAACAGCACTGTGTTTCCGGCTTTGTTGGAGATGTCTATAGGGTGTTTCATCAGGTATTATGCTGCATCATTTAGAAAAAGACAAAAAAATTAGGGGCGCCAGCATACACCCTTGCCAGATGCCCTTCTCAACCAGGAGAGGTTCGGTACATTCCCACCCGGGCCGTACCTGACTCTGGCCGTATTACTAGTGTGGAGAGCCTTTATAGCCAAAACCATTGTGGAATCTACTTCTAGATCTACCAAGGATCTCTATTTCTTCTCTCTATCAACTAAATCGAAAGCTGTTTTCAGATCTATAAATGTAAGATAAAGTGATGACTTCCTACCTACCGTAAATTTATAAGCAATCATGTATAGTCAGAGTGCCTGTCCGAATACCAAGTACAGATGCTCTCATACGAGTGTCAGGTGCAGCATACTTTTAATTAAGTTATAATATTTGGGATTCTGTAATCCCTGTATAAATGGCAGTCTCTAATTTCTTTATAATCTAATCGGTGCTTTGTGGGACACTTCCAGTTGCCGATTATAAAGAAAGACGTCAGAACTCAACTATTACTGCCAACAGCAGCAGCAGCAGAGGTGAAAGGCAAGTCAGGTTACGGAGTGTAATTGAAGAAGCTGTTTAAGCAACACATTGCTTTTCTTTCTTCTGCTTTATTTTTCAGTTTACAATTACAAACAGGGAGAAAATATATATTTATTGCACTCCTTAGATAGAGAAAAGCTAGTATCTTTATGCAGGTTTCTACACATTCCGAGCTAGTGCAGCTTTTTTTTTTTTTTTAACTGACTTGTATTGAACTGTTTCTATTAAATGTTTGCAACAAATAACTAACAGGGTTTTGATGTTTTGATTATTGTAATTTTGCTCTAGAGGTTTTATTTGTATTCTTCATGTTGGCTAACATGTTCGCTCTTTCATATGAAAGAGCAGCGCACCAAAGGTTTTAAATGGTTTTAAATGGTTTGTGGGAAAGGTGATGGTGTGACCATGTGTATGGGATAAAGTGCCAACTGGCATACATGATAAGGATATTGTAAGTCACCTTGGAGTTCCTTAACCTTATAAAGGAACTCGGGCTTTGGCCTTGTTCCTCTATGTGGTAATGGAACTCCTCGGTCATTTTCAATATCCTTATAATGTAGGTAGGGCCGGACTGGGAACCAAAACCGGCCCTGGCAAAGTGCTCGGCCGGCCCCCCCCCGGGGGTTGGGGGTGCGGCTGAGCTGTTTGCCAGGTCCGGTTTCGGACGATTTTGTTACGGGAGCCAATATGGCAGCTGTGCTGCAAAAACGGCCCTCTAACAAACACGGCCCCCAGGCGCCCAAAAACGGCCCCCAACCTGGCGGCCCACAGGGAAACGCCCAGTGCCCGCTATGCCCAGTCCGGCCCTGAATGTAGGGCAGGGAGTACATTAGCCCTCATATAAAAATGCATGTTTGAGCCCATCAGTGGAACTCAGAGAGCTTTAACAAATATGCTTCCCAATAATCTGCAGCATTAAATATGTGCATTTTTAATATATTTTCCTTGATGTTTATTTCCGTGATTTTAGCAACAGACATTGTAATGTTAGCCGGGAATGTACATTGGAAAGTTGTCCCAGTGGCTATCAGCCACCCAAGACTGCAAGTCAATTAATTCAATAATAAAGATAAACTTAGCAGGCGGCTGTGGTGAAAGGTCAGTGGAGAAGCAAAGGTGCAAGACAGGGTTATGTAAAGTGCGACTGCCTGCCCACTCCCAGTTGGGAAATGCAAGTAAGACTATAAATAAATACACATACAGACAGACCTTTAGAATTTCCCGGATCTTTGCCAGTCTTCATGTTGCAGGAAACACCGGAATGCAAGCTGCTGAAGAAAGAAAGTGAAACCAACTCTGCTAGTGGTCACAGAGTGAAAAGCACTCTCCTCTACGCAGGTGGACTCCTGGCCTTCACTCAGATGGGTGCCGGAGAGAAAAAGACGGGGGAACAAAAAGCAGTCCTTACAAAAATGCTCAAACCAGCCCCGCTCCCTCCATCTCATCTCATCTCTTCTCTTCTCCTCTCCTCTTCATTTCTCCGTTCACTTTCTCTCTAACTTCCCCCTACAACTCCATTTTTCTCTCTCTTGAAGCCTCCTGTGCCTGCTGCAATTAACCTCCCTGAGCTGGGAAAAGTTAAAGAGGCAAAAGGGGTGGCCCAGGGATATCAAATCCTGCCTGATAGAATAAAAGGCTTGTCCGACCACGGTGCCAAGCACCTTTTAGGCACCTTACTCACCAATAAGAAGTCTTTAAAGTTGTAACTGCTTGCTGTGCCTAACAAGTACAGCCTTGAACAGTTGCTAAAAAGGCAAAACAGGAAATAGAACAGAGACCAAGCAAAATGACCTAAATCGTTTAAAACTACTGTCAACCAGTGTGGCCTAAGGTCCAGAGGCCAGTGCCTGGGGTACCAGGAGGGAAACCAAGGGTAGCACTTGCTACCCCAGCAGTCCTTAAATGACGTCTATGGTTCAGTTTTCCTGGCCCCATCCCTACAAAAGGAATCTATCTCGCAACCATGAGCATTCAACATCGCCTCAACTTTAGACAAACTGAGCAGCACCCAATGAGCACTGATTGAAATCTTCATGTGCAAATTATATTGCTCAACCTCTGCTAATGCACATTTAAATACAGCCTTCAATGAGCATGACAACTAAGTATTGAGTTGAATCCAGCTAATCTTTGTAAATACCCAATCGACGCTAAACTGCACTTACAGAAAAGGCTTAGAGTACACTACTGCCATTTACAGTTCAGCAAGCTTCACTGTGCTACAGCGCCCCTAGAAACCCTGGGGAGAGGGAAATCAGCTGGAACATGGGCAATTACAAGCTATCAAAACAGTTTTTCAACATGGTAATTGCAGTGTGTTCAGCGAGGGACAGACTGCACCTTCAAGGGGCCTTTCAAACTGCTTCAGTTTCTTTTATGAAACATATTTTATTTGTTTTTTGGGTTATAAAGTGAGGGCATCTTTTCACCTTTTCTACTGCCATTCTAAGATGTTCACATATTTCAAAATATATTACTATCAAGAAAAATACATGTAAATTAGGTTTCCTTTTATTAATTTTATGTGTTTAGTTGTTAAACGATCCACATAAAACACACTTAAAATCCTGAGTTCCACACATTGCATTACTTTGAAACACATCAAAATGTTGATACGCTTGCATAAGGTATGACAATTTGCATTGTCTTCTATTAAACAGTGCTATGCATAACAAATAAAAGCAGGTTTATGATGGCAGAACTTGGTGTAGGACCCAAGGCATATACTGCCAAATCAGGTCATGTTAATACATTCCAGCAACCTCTAAATATCGCCCTTGTAAAGTGAGATTCTCCTCTCCCCCCCGTAGGCAGCTCGGTATGGTAAATTGGGCTAATGAAATGGTGCTATCTTGAGTGGCAGCAGTAATGTTCCCACTGTGGGGTAAGGACTCTTTTGCCTGTTCGATTTGCAAATTTGGACACCCCTATTAATCGCATGACAAATGTCGAGTTTCCACTCCAGCTCGGCTGAATGCCAAATCCTCGGGAACGAAGATGAACCTCCACTCTCCCTCAGGGTATCCCCAGATCTGAATGTACCAGACTACTAGTCGTCTACCCGTAGGGGAGAGGAGAGACAGCTCAGGACCACCCAGGGGACGGGAAGACAGGATATCTTCAGGAGTCTCAAAAGACGGGGTATATACTGGAAGGCTCTAAGTAGAAGAATAGAAAAACAAGGCAGATGAGAAATAAGTATGACTAGCTTGCAAATAGTGCCTCCTGCCCCCCACCAAGACTGATACCCCTTCCCAGGTTGTGTACTCTCAGACTCACCGTTTGTCTTCCCAAGACGCTGCGGTAAAGTTGCACAAGAATCCAGCCAGTAGGGAACAATAAAGCTGTGCAGATGTGTCTCAGATCAGCCAAGAATCCGGAGGCTCAGGTAAGTACAAAGTCCAGTTGTTAGACCTGGCATCCTTGGCGTGGGTCTCCCTTCCATTTTTTCATAATGCCTCCACGGTTGCCGATATGTTTTTGCTGGACTAGATGCTCATGGGCACTTTGCCGCTGCTAATCAGTGCCAAAGTGCAAGTGCTCCCTATCGTTAATTGATACATGTATTAGTGACTCCATGATTGGATGATTGGTTTACTTGTCAGTCCCTAGTACAGTGCACTCAGTGTGCCCAGGGCTTGTAAATCCAATGCCGCTGGTGGGCTCGCAGCACTGGTTGTGCCACCCACAGAAGCGGCCTGTAAAATATGTCTCGGGCCTGCCATCGCAGAGCCTGTGTGCAGCCTCGGGCTGCCATGTCGACTTGGTGAGTACACCCACTTACCAGTCCCTAAACCTTCCCTTTACTGCATGTTGGTCACCCCTAAAGTAGGCCCTAGGGCAGGGTGCATTGTAAGTATAAGGTAGGACATGCCCTGGTGTGTGTGGCATGTCCTAATAGTGAATTACAGCCATTTTCGTTTTTCACTATTGCAAGGCTACCTGCTCCCCATAGGCCAGAATGGGCAGACTGACTATTACACCTTATAGTCAGAACTGACCCAGGGAACCTGGTAGAAAAACGAATTTAGTATGCCTGAACTCAGGATGATAAAATACATCTTTTAGTGAAGTTGGTTTTAACATTCTGTGTTCGAAAATACCACTTTTAGAAAGTGGGTATTTTCTTGCCTAACTATCCAAGCCTGCCTCTGCTAGGTTGTGTATTCCTTGTCTGGAGATTGAGTGACAGGGGCTGGGGGTGGCTACAGGAGACAGGGTGAGTCAGCGCAGGTCTGAATAGGGCTGTGCCTGCCTTCCACAATGCTGGCTCCACCTCCTGCCGGGCGGCTGAGCACTCTGCCCCACATTCTGAAAGGAAAGAAGGAGTCAGAAAAACAAAGTGCTCCAGGACTGACCAGAACTGGTTTTGGACTAGGCAGAGGCCTCTCTGCCTCCAGAGAACAAAGAGAATCAGGGTATAAGAGGGGCACCCAGACCCCAGGAAGATTAGATCACTTTTGGGAACAAGAAGAAACCTTTACTGAGGAGCGGAACCAAGAAGAAACTGAGGAGAAACTATCCCTAAGCCTGAAGTGCTGCTTGGGGGATTGGCCTGCAGTGGTTTGCCTGACTGCCAAAGAGAGGAGAAAGGAACTTTTGCTTTGCTGGGACTTTCATCAACTTGTGAAGGATCTCCAAGGGCTTGGAAGAGAGCTTGCCCCCTGACCGAAGTCCCAGGACCATTGGACTTCACCCCCTTTGTGAATTGCTGCTGGAAACTCTGTTTCAGTGGCTACAGAGGTAGGGAGCTGTGACCGACTCTCACGACCGACTCGGTGTCCTGCAAGCACCGCATCGAAGCACCGTCTCGCCCTGCAACGCACGGCCCTGGTCTCACCGACTCCGTCAACGAGCCGCTGCCTGCACCGCATCGAGGGACAACGCGTCCTGCAACGCTTCGCTACGCCGAATCGAACTGGTCCGACCGACACGGTCACTGCTGCTGAGTTCGAGTCCTGTGACCGCACCGGAGTTGGGCACCGCTCGCACGCTTTGCGACGCACCGCCCGACTCGCACTGCTGTCCGGACTGATCGACGCCAGCTCCTGAATCCGGCTCCGTCGCCGCACCGCAACCTGCCAGCACCGCATCGAAGCACCGTCTCGCCCTGCAACGCACGGCCCTGGTCTCACCGACTCCGTCTCGACGACGTCAACGAGCCGCTGCCTGCACCGCATCGAGGGACAACGCGTCCTGCAACGCTTCCATTTTTGCATCGCGACCGCGACGAACAGCCATCCGGCTCGCACGCCCGTGCCTGCCGCTTCAAGTAAAAGGTACTGTGACCGAGTCTGTCTACGCTGTGTTGGCCCGTCTCGACGCGGTCAGCTGGATTTGTTAGACTCTGTTTGTTCTCGACTCCGCCGTAGCCGGAGGAGGCTACCGACTCGCACAGAACCTTGAATTAAGCCTTTTTGATCAGAACTAAGTATTCTTAACAGTAGTGTGGATTATTTTTGTCGTTTATGGTCTTGTGATAAATCTATATAAAGTATACCTATTTTTATAAATATATAACCTGTGTGGTGTCCATTTGTAGTGTTGTCACTTGATTACTGTATGTGTTCACAAATGCTTTACACACTGCCTCTGAACTAAGCCTGTCTGCTCGTGCCAAGCTACCAAGAGGGTGAGCAGGGGTTATTTCGGGAGTGTACCTACTCTCCCTGACTAGACGCAAGGGTCCCTATTTGGACAAGGGTACATACCTCTGCCAACTAGAGACCCCCAAATCTAACATTGGTGGTCAGCGGTGAGGATTCTGGACTTGCATTTGTGACTCATGTACAGTGATTGGTGAACACTACTTAGTGAGTGCAGACCAAAACGCAACCACATACTTTAATAGCATTTTTTCTGGGATTTCCTATTTTTGCAAATGCCAAGTTCAGTCACTATGGAGAAACCAGCATCAGTAGCCTCTGTTGAATGTGATTGGGAAGAAGAGAGGCTAGAATGCTACACCCTTAAGCAGCTCAAGCAATTCTGCAAAAAGTTTAAAGTGTCCATGACCGGGATCTCCAGGAAGGAGGACCTCCAAAAGGCGCTGAGGGCCTGGGTCGAATCAAGGAGTGCCCCTGTGGAGGGGCTGAGAATGCAGAAGGGCAGCTGGAGGGGCTATTGGGTCTAGGGGCTAGAAGACCACCTTCCCCAGTAGGTAGCAGTGTTTCTGCCAGAGGACTGTCTCCAGAGGAGTTGGAGGACAGGAAAGAGAGTAGGGTGCACGAAATGGAGCTGACCAAACTCAAGCTGAATAAGCAGTTAGAATTCGAAATGCAAACAAGGAAATTAGCCCTAGAGGAAAAGAAAATGCAGTTTGAACATGAGAAAGTTTTGAGGGAGTTGGAATTGAAGGCCAAGAGCTTAGAGATTACTCCCTCTGGTGGCAGTGTACCGCCTGTGCCTGTTGAAGCTAGGGTGTATATTCCCAAAGATGTGGTGAAGGAGTTTTTAAAAATGACGACATAGGGCAGTGGTTCAAAGCCTATGAGGTAGCCATGTCTTCCCACCGGGTCCCTGAGAAGGATTGGGGAGCGGGGTTGTGGGGACGGTTCCTCAGTGAAGGGCGGGATACCTTGTTGGATTTGCCCTCTGAAGTCTATAATTCGTACAGCCACATGAAGGATGCCTTAATGACTAGATATGGTTTGACCCCTGAGCTTTATAGGCAAAGGTTCAGGAACTGTAGTAAGATTGAAAGCAGTACCTGGGTTGAATATGTGACCTTCTTTTGCAGAGCCTTGGATGGTTGGGTAAAGGGTAGCAAAGCGACTGATTTTCAGGCGCTCTTTGATTTGATTGCCTGGGAGCACTTGTCCGGTAATTGTTTTCCTGAGCTACGCCAGCACCTGATTGATAGTAAGCTGACTAACCCTAGGCAGCTTGCTGAGGAGGCGGACCGCTGGGTGAGTACCCGGGTCCACAAGGGTCACGTGGGAGACTCCGCCAGGGGTGGGCAGGGTCCCCAGCAGAAGAGTGGGGGGGACAAGGGTAAACAGAGGGAGTTCCATAAAGGGCCCCAAAGTAGACCCCAAGGGAACCAAGGGAAAGGTTCCCAGCCTCCCCTGAGAAGAAGCCAGTGGCCCTGACAGGCCCCCCTGTTCACCAGGGACCACTGGTATGTTACAAGTGTGGCGCCCCTGGCCACAAGGCAAACGATCCTCGTTGCCCTTTGCATGGAAAACCAGCACCCACCAGTGCAGTCCCCCGGCAGTTGGCTAGTGTAGCCCTGGGGGAGGAGTTGGGTGCCCAAGGTGGGGGGATCCCACAGTGTTTTCCCTTGTCTCATTAGGAGACTCTGAGATGGTCCCTAGGACCCCGCTGCCTGAGAACACTAAGAAATACAGGCAGTGGGTGACCATCAATGGCCATAGGGTGGAGGCTCTGAGAGACACAGGAGCCAGTGTGACAGCTGTCAAGTGTCACCTGGTGTCTAAAGAGCAGGTTATCCCTGATGCATTCTATCCGGTTGTTGCCGCTGACAACACAGAGAGTCACTGCAAGGTGGCTCAGGTTCCCTTTGAGTGGGGGGGTCTCGGGTACTCTTCAAGTAGCTGTGAGGCCAGCCATGCCTGTTGACTGTTTGTTAGGGAACGATTTGGAGAGCTCACCTTGGGCTAAGGTGGAGCGGAGTGCGCATTTAGAAATGTTGGGCTTGCCTGATTGGGCATGTGTGACCACCCGGTCAATGGCAGCTAAAGGTGTTCAAGAGGACCTGGAGCCTGAGAGGGAGGCCCAGGTGCCTGCCGGAGAGAGAGGAGGCAGGGGGCGCGGGAAACCGGCCCCCGAGGTTCCCACGGTCCAGGAGGAGGCAGACCCTGAGGGGGATGCCCTGGAACCTACAGGGGAACAGGTAGCTGAACTGGGGGACCTACCTGAGCTGACCCATTGGCAGCAAGAAGGAGGACCCTCCAGGGAAGAGTTCTGCAAGGAGCAGAACACATGCCCTTCTCTCGTGGGTCTGAGGCAACAGGCCACAGACCAGGCAGCAGGTGATCAGTCTGGATCACATTGGGTTTACTGGGAGAATGGTCTCCTGTATTCAGAGCCTAAGGTTGCTGAGCCTGGGTCAGCCCGTGTGCTGGTGGTACCCCAGCGCTTCAGAGCCTTCCTACTGGGGTTGGCTCATGATGTACCGTTAGCGGGACATCTGGGGCAGGACAAGACCTTTGACAGGCTTGTTACCCATTTCTATTGGCCCCAGATGCGCAGGAGTGCCGCCACTCACTGCAGGACATGCCAGACTTGCCAGGCAAGTGGAAAAAGTGGGAGGAAGCACAAGGCTCCTCTCCAGCCATTCCCTGTGGTCAGCACCCCCTTTGAACGGGTGGGTATTGACATTGTGGGGCCACTGGACCCCAAGACAGCCATGGGCAACAGGTTTATCCTGGTCTTGGTGGACCATGCCACCCGGTACCCTGAAGCCATCCCTCTGAGGACAGTGACGGCCCCCGTGGTGGGACGGGCACTGATGGGAATTTTCTCACGTGTGGGATTCCCTCAAGAGGTGGTGTCTGACAGAGGTACCAACTTCGTGTCTAAGTACATGAAGTCCCTGTGGCAGGAGTGCGGTGTAACTTACAAGTTCACCACTCCTTACCACCCTCAAGGAAATGGTCTGGTTGAGAGATTCAACCGGACCCTCAAGGGCATGATTATGGGTCTGGAAGAACCCATGAGGCGTAAATGGGACGTCCTCTTACCATGCCTGTTGTTTGCATACCGGGAGGTGCCACAGAAGTCTCTAGGGTTCAGTCCCTTTGAGCTCCTCTATGGACACCCGGTGCGAGGACCTCTGAGTTTGGTCAAGGAAGGCTGGGAGCAATCTCCCAGGAAACCTCCCCAGGATGTATACAGTTACATGCTGGCCTTCAGGAACCAGACTAGGCGTTTCAGAGAGCTTGCTGAGGCAAATCTGGAAGCCAGCCAGGAGGAGATGAAGCGGTGGTACGACCAGAATGCCACTCTGGTAGAGCTTCAGCCTGGTCAGAAAGTGTGGGTCATGGCCCCTGTGGAGCCCTGTGCGCTCCAGGACAGGTGGACCGGCCCTTTTACGGTGGTGGAGCGCAAGAGTCCAGTTACCTATTTGGTGGACTTGCAGTCTCCCAGGAACCCCTTGCGGGTCCTGCATGTGAACCGCCTGAAGCCCCACTTGGAGAGGTCCCAAGTGGGCATGCTCTTAGCTACAGATGATGGAATGGAGGAGGAGACCGAGCCTCTTCCTGACCTCCTGTCAGCCCGAGAGCAAGATGGATCAGTGGAGGGAGTAAACCTCTCTACCTCCCTGACACCTGAGCAGCAGGGTGACTGTCGCCAACTGTTGGGACAGTTCCCTGACCTGTTCTCCCTGGTTCCCAGTGTCACCCATTGGTGCGTCCATGATGTGGACACTGGGGACAGTCTTCCTGTGAAGCACAAGGCTTACAGGGTGACTGACAGGGTCAGAGCCTGCATCAAGGAGGAGGTCTCCAAGATGTTTGCGCTAGGGGTGATTGAGTCCTCTAACAGCCCTTGGGCCAGCCCCGTGGTCTTGGTTCCAAAAGCTGCCGCGCCTGGTGCCACACCAGAACTCCGGTTCTGTGTGGACTACAGGGGACTCAATTCCGTCACCAGGACTGACGCCCACCCCATCCCCAGAGCTGATGAGCTCATAGATCGGTTAGGGGCTGCGCGGTACCTCAGCACGTTTGACTTAACGTCTGGATACTGGCAGATCGCCTTGACTGATGGGGCAAAGAGAGGTCAGCATTCTCCACACCAGATGGGCACTACCAGTTCCGGGTGATGCCCTTTGGGATGAAGAATGCCCCTGCCACCTTTCAGAGGTTGGTCAACCAGGTGTTGGTTGGACTGGAGGATTTCAGTGCCGCCTACCTGGATGACATCGCAGTGTTCAGTGCCCGTTGGGAAGAGCATCTGCGCCACCTCTGGGAAGTGTTGATGGCGCTGCGGAGGGCAGGCCTCACAATCAAGGCGAGTAAGTGCCAGATTGGGCAGGGTTCTGTGGTGTACTTGGGACACCAGGTTGGGAGCGGCCAGGTGGCGCCCCTCCAACCGAAAATTGATACCATTCTGGCTTGGGAGCCCCCAAGACCCAGACAGAGGTGAGAGCCTTCCTAGGACTCACCGGGTATTACCGGAGATTCGTCAAGGGGTATGGCAGCATTGTTGCCCCCTTGACCGAGCTGACTTCCAAGAAGCAGCCCAGGAAAGTGATTTGGACTGACGCCTGTCAAAAAGCTTTTGACACCTTGAAGACTGCCATGTGCACGGCGCCTGTGCTCCAGGCACCCAACTTCTCCAATGAGTTCATTGTTCAGACCGACGCTTCAGAGCATGGTGTAGGGGCTGTTCTATCACAGATCAATGAGGAGGGCCTAGACCAACCTGTAGCCTTCATCAGTAGGAGGTTACTTCCCCGGGAACAGAGATGGAGTGCTATTGAGCGTGAGGCATTTGCTGTGGTCTGGGCACTGAAGAAGCTGAGACCATACCTGTTTGGGACTCACTTCCGGGTTCAGACAGACCACAGGCCCCTCAGATGGTTGATGCAGATGAGGGGTGAGAATCCAAAGCTGTTGAGGTGGTCCATTTCCCTACAGGGGATGGACTTTACGGTGGAACACCGCCCTGGTACAGAACACGCCAATGCTGATGGACTGTCCAGATTTTTCCGCCTTAGCGATGAGAACTCCCTAGGGGTAGGATAGTTCTCCCCACATTTCAGCTGGAGGGGACACGTGTTAGACCTGGCATCCTTGGCGTGGGTCTCCCTTCCATTTTTTCATAATGCCTCCACGGTTGCCGATATGTTTTTGCTGGACTAGATGCTCATGGGCACTTTGCCGCTGCTAATCAGTGCCAAAGTGCAAGTGCTCCCTATCGTTAATTGATACATGTATTAGTGACTCCATGATTGGATGATTGGTTTACTTGTCAGTCCCTAGTACAGTGCACTCAGTGTGCCCAGGGCTTGTAAATCCAATGCCGCTGGTGGGCTCGCAGCACTGGTTGTGCCACCCACAGAAGCGGCCTGTAAAATATGTCTCGGGCCTGCCATCGCAGAGCCTGTGTGCAGCCTCGGGCTGCCATGTCGACTTGGTGAGTACACCCACTTACCAGTCCCTAAACCTTCCCTTTACTGCATGTTGGTCACCCCTAAAGTAGGCCCTAGGGCAGGGTGCATTGTAAGTATAAGGTAGGACATGCCCTGGTGTGTGTGGCATGTCCTAATAGTGAATTACAGCCATTTTCGTTTTTCACTATTGCAAGGCTACCTGCTCCCCATAGGCCAGAATGGGCAGACTGACTATTACACCTTATAGTCAGAACTGACCCAGGGAACCTGGTAGAAAAACGAATTTAGTATGCCTGAACTCAGGATGATAAAATACATCTTTTAGTGAAGTTGGTTTTAACATTCTGTGTTCGAAAATACCACTTTTAGAAAGTGGGTATTTTCTTGCCTAACTATCCAAGCCTGCCTCTGCTAGGTTGTGTATTCCTTGTCTGGAGATTGAGTGACAGGGGCTGGGGGTGGCTACAGGAGACAGGGTGAGTCAGCGCAGGTCTGAATAGGGCTGTGCCTGCCTTCCACAATGCTGGCTCCACCTCCTGCCGGGCGGCTGAGCACTCTGCCCCACATTCTGAAAGGAAAGAAGGAGTCAGAAAAACAAAGTGCTCCAGGACTGACCAGAACTGGTTTTGGACTAGGCAGAGGCCTCTCTGCCTCCAGAGAACAAAGAGAATCAGGGTATAAGAGGGGCACCCAGACCCCAGGAAGATTAGATCACTTTTGGGAACAAGAAGAAACCTTTACTGAGGAGCGGAACCAAGAAGAAACTGAGGAGAAACTATCCCTAAGCCTGAAGTGCTGCTTGGGGGATTGGCCTGCAGTGGTTTGCCTGACTGCCAAAGAGAGGAGAAAGGAACTTTTGCTTTGCTGGGACTTTCATCAACTTGTGAAGGATCTCCAAGGGCTTGGAAGAGAGCTTGCCCCCTGACCGAAGTCCCAGGACCATTGGACTTCACCCCCTTTGTGAATTGCTGCTGGAAACTCTGTTTCAGTGGCTACAGAGGTAGGGAGCTGTGACCGACTCTCACGACCGACTCGGTGTCCTGCAAGCACCGCATCGAAGCACCGTCTCGCCCTGCAACGCACGGCCCTGGTCTCACCGACTCCGTCAACGAGCCGCTGCCTGCACCGCATCGAGGGACAACGCGTCCTGCAACGCTTCGCTACGCCGAATCGAACTGGTCCGACCGACACGGTCACTGCTGCTGAGTTCGAGTCCTGTGACCGCACCGGAGTTGGGCACCGCTCGCACGCTTTGCGACGCACCGCCCGACTCGCACTGCTGTCCGGACTGATCGACGCCAGCTCCTGAATCCGGCTCCGTCGCCGCACCGCAACCTGCCAGCACCGCATCGAAGCACCGTCTCGCCCTGCAACGCACGGCCCTGGTCTCACCGACTCCGTCTCGACGACGTCAACGAGCCGCTGCCTGCACCGCATCGAGGGACAACGCGTCCTGCAACGCTTCCATTTTTGCATCGCGACCGCGACGAACAGCCATCCGGCTCGCACGCCCGTGCCTGCCGCTTCAAGTAAAGGTACTGTGACCGAGTCTGTCTACGCTGTGTTGGCCCGTCTCGACGCGGTCAGCTGGATTTGTTAGACTCTGTTTGTTCTCGACTCCGCCGTAGCCGGAGGAGGCTACCGACTCGCACAGAACCTTGAATTAAGCCTTTTTGATCAGAACTAAGTATTCTTAACAGTAGTGTGGATTATTTTTGTCGTTTATGGTCTTGTGATAAATCTATATAAAGTATACCTATTTTTATAAATATATAACCTGTGTGGTGTCCATTTGTAGTGTTGTCACTTGATTACTGTATGTGTTCACAAATGCTTTACACACTGCCTCTGAACTAAGCCTGTCTGCTCGTGCCAAGCTACCAAGAGGGTGAGCAGGGGTTATTTCGGGAGTGTACCTACTCTCCCTGACTAGACGCAAGGGTCCCTATTTGGACAAGGGTACATACCTCTGCCAACTAGAGACCCCCAAATCTAACACCAGTAAATACTGAAGTCTGTGGTTGTAGGAGAAACTGTCCCGGTTCAAAGTAGTGAGAGCAACGGCAGGGCACGGAGAATAAGGAACTGCTCCCAGGAGCCAGGAGGCGAGTAAGGCTTACCGGCGCCTCGGGAAAGGAAACTAAATATCCGCAAACGCTAATGCGGAAACGCCAACCGGCGTTTAAAGCAAAACAGGGAGTGCGCGCGCGCGCAACATTCACGACCAGTTATGAGGCGAGAGAAAAGGAATTTGCATTTCGCCTCGCCAAGACTACCTTCAGTACGGTAGGTTGCGCCCAGGAGCGTTTGGGGAGATATCGTAAATGGAACCAACAAGGTCAGAGCATTTACACAGGAGGTACACGTCGGAAGACGCTTGAAGCAAGGGATGTCACGTCCGCAGTAGATACGGGATTCCAGGGAGGGACGGAAAACGAGGAACAGATGCAGGGAGGCGTGGTCCATCAGGAAGAAGGTTGCCAAGCACCTGGGCTCGGGAGACGGCTGCTTTTATGCCTCACAAGTCACGTGCCGAGTCTGTGAGTGCACACAACCTGTTTTCCTCATCTACAGCATTCTGGGTAATGTAGTGTCTACAGAATGACCAGTTAGATCAGAGCCCTAAGGTGTAACAACAAATGTGCACGAATAGCACTTTTTTGGGTATAAAACTCAGGGACAGGTTTGTGTTTACAAAGTAACATATAACTATGTCATTGATCCATATCAGTCACTTCTCCCCATAGAAAGAAAAACTGTGCTGCTCAAAGCCAAACATTTCTTCTATTTCGCACATAGAGATTGGGAGGCTACTGCTTCCAGCTGGATCATCTCCTAATTGGTATATTCTCTATGGGCAAGTGTAGGCTAATACAATCTATGATGTACCTATCACATGACTTTTGCTAACCTGATGTGTGTTTATAAAGTGTGTGTCCTTTGAAGCACTACAAATGCCACCTTTCATAAAACAAATAACCACCTATTTGATATGAAACCCTCCTAGATTCTGTTTTCTCCATTAGTCCGAGAGGAAACATTTATTTTGTTAATCAGGGGGTTAGAAATTACTTGCACTTCCAGTGGTGGCATCACTATTTGTCAGAGCTTTTGTTTTGGGTGGAAAAACCGCTGTATTGATTTGGACAACCCACCACAATCTGTGATACTTCCACAGTCATAAGTCAAGTGACACACTGTTGGGAAAGGCAATGAGGGGCCCAAGAATGACATTTAGTGACAGACCTGCTGACTCTCAGTTCTAAGCTTGAAAAGAGAAGAAAATACAATTACTGCTTCACCTTCTGTGGCAATATAAGGAGAGGTACCACAACATTCAACAGCATCTTTGCCAGAGAGAATTTGTTCCAGGCTGTATTAGACAGTATTTTGCATCTGCGTATGGTAGGTCTACAGTGGAGCCATCAGCACTCTGTAAAGCCTGTCTTTTCCACCTTGACGTGAATGGAGCTAAACAGTCATGCAACAGAGGTAATTTTATGCCAACAGGAAGAATTTCCATCAAAGCAGAAATGTACTTGCAGGTCTTCAGGGTACATTTCGCAGCATAGACTGTGTTTGCTGCAATTAATCATGAAGGGCTAAAAGAAAACCAAATTGATAAAGCTACCAGTACTTGGTGTTTCTCTGTTTGTGGAAAAATTTAACATTTGCATAAAAAACATTCAATTTTGAGGACTTTTCAGGACCGAGGGTACACGGCATCGCCTTTATGAGAAAGACAGAGCTCCCTAAAACAGAGGAAGTGCATTGTCCCATTGGCAAGATTTACCTTTCAGGTATATGGTGCTGGCCTCGCTTGGCATTCCGCTTTAACGTGCTGAAATGTTGGTCCTTCAAAAAAGACTTCGCAGTCCAAAGACACAATCTTTGACCATCCAAAGACCCATCTTCTGCTTGACCGAGTGCACTTGTAGGCTCACATCACTTTGCTCCTGGGGATCAGTAAACCATTAATGAAGTGACTTTTTCACTTTTTAAGGATGTTGGCGTTTTTCATTTGAGTGACATTAAATAGTTGAATTCTACTGATCCTTATGAAACCAGCATTTGAGCTTTAATAATGCCCATTTTATGTTCATAGATTCCCTTCGGGAAAAACTGGTTTACAGTTGTAAGCAACTGTTTGGGCAGTGTGGGAGAACAGTCACATCAATATTGTGACCTCCCTTGTCTCTCTCGAAGTAGAGTGTTTTTTTACAACTACAACATTACAGATAAATCCCAGAACACAAACACTTTTTTCCTTCTCACATCTGCACGACTCAGCCCCTCTGCACACATGGTCGTTCATTCTACACTCCACAGATGTCATTAGCACTGCATGCCCTGTTTACTTCCTTCAGAAAGAAAAGCATTGTGCACATCTTTATATTCATTCTCATGCTGAATATTCTCACTATATTATACTCTTGTGGTCCACACTTTCATTCTGCTACTGCTATTCTACCATCATTATAGACTACGGGATATTTGGCTCCCCATCTTCGCAAGAAACCTCAAAACCTGGCTCTTCGACAGACCCCCTCCTTGATGGAATGGAACCTGCACCTCCCCCCCCCCACCCCTAGCGCCTTGAGACCCTTACGGGTGAGTAGTCGCGCTTTAACAAACTCCTGATTGATTGATTGATGCATGTTTCTTTAGAATTTCCTCGTCTTTCCATGCAACTCATTTTTTCTTTGCACTAGACAATCTGATTCGAAATGGCAACTTAGGAAGGTGTTTTGTTTTTCACTATATGTGCTTCTCTGGAATTTATGTTCAAAGCGTGACCGAGAATTGCTTCTCAGCCCAGTCACTAGGGCCTTATTACAAGTTTAGCAGTCTTCCTGTAGGACCACTGCCAGAGTGGTCCCAGGAAGACCACCAAGCTCGCCTGCCGGATTATGATGGGAATCCAGGGCTGGCAGTGCTGCAGTGGCGATTGTCTCCCCCGAGTGCCCTGTTTTTAATCCTGGCCCAGGGGCGCATCAATAAAGGGTTATTGCGTATCTCTGACTTGTTGGCTTTTAAATATTCAACTCTCAAAATTCAGAGGACACACATATAGGGTAACAAATGTCCTGAGGCTACTGGAGGTAATAGACCATGGAAAATAATTGTTTATTTTTTAGAATACACAGATTTGTTGAAAGTGTTTTCTGTGTCAAAGGAAAGACAGAGTCTAAATTGCCTGGTCATCAGATTTTCATTTCCTAGGAGGTTGCAATGTCTACTGTTGATAAAGAAAACAGTTTTTAGACATTGAAACAAATAAATGCTTGTTAGGACTTATACATCCATGATCATTCAAAGTTATGTACAGTAATAATAAAACAGTTAATCAAAACAAATCAAAAGATCTTTTTTTTGGCCAAATATGGTCATGAAAGAGAATACATGGCATGGTAAAAACATACAAGTAGTGCAAATAAATACAAAAAATCATGTAAAAAAAGGTGCAGCCAATTAGTGTAGCAGCATTATTAATCAGGTAAGCACATGAAGTAGCGAAAAGCTAACTGATTGCTCTCTAAGTTTTACAATAAAAGTAGCTTTGTAAATTTAAACCAACAACCACAAAATACATACAGTTGACACAAGAAAATACAAGATCAATATAAAATTCATAAAGTGCAGTTTGGTTATCAGAGCAGCAACGATTTCAGGTTTAGCGTGTGGGCAAAAAGGCTGCTTGCAAAAACTGCTAATTAAGATAGATTCCTTGTTTATGACAACAGATAATGCTGAGCACAAAACAGTTACATATTTAGATACCGAAAAACTTAAAGACTATATTAGGAAATATTGGGGTTTGGGCAAAATATTGAATAAAAAATATCGTGAAACAAGAATATTGTGTCAAGAATATTGTGATGTGCAAAATATTGTGGAGAGAAATATCAAAGCTAAGGATATCGTTTTAGATGTTGTTTCTTATATCGTTGTAAAAAATTGTTGTATATTATATAATTTTTATGGTTATTTTATTAGTTTTTTTGTAGTATTTTTTGTGGTATTTAATTCGTTTTGTATGTTATTTTTTGTGTTAGATTTTGTTTCTCATTTATTTAAAGTAATATGTAAATAGTATAATTTTTAAAAATAGTAATTAGAGTAATTTAATATTGTTATAAAATGTATTATGTTATTGGAGCAGGAAGTTGGGTAAAGGCTGGGGAGAATATTAAAATATGTTTGTATTATTTTTTTTAATGTTTGGTGTAGGATTGATAGTATGATATTTTAATAATTTAATTTGCAGTTTAAAATTAATATTTTATATTTTATGAGAAAATATTTGTCAAAATTGTTTTAATCAATCTGTATTTTAATAAGAATGTGTTAATTTGTTTTGTAATGTTGATGTTTGCTTATGTTTTACTATTTTCATAATATGGTTAAAAACAATTGATATACAAATTTGGTGAGACCGCATATTACAGGTTTCCTCTCCCCCACGGTTTTCATGGTGGTTCCGCCTACAGGGCCCCCTGTTGCCTTTGGACCATGGGGTGCATGCATGGGGGCATAACATATGCCTCCCTGTGTGCATGTACCCCAGTTTCTGCATGGCATGGACTTTATAGTCCATGCCGTGCAGGAACTGTTTTTGGCATTCCCATTGCGGTGCCTATTTTCTTAGGCACCGGCGTGTGAATGTGAAAAAAAGCCCGCCAGACACAAGAAACACTCATAATCTGGTGAGTGGCCCGACCGCAGATTTGGCAGGGTGGTGGTGGGGCAGACCCAGGGCTACATCGCCAAACTCGTAATTTGTGCAGATTGTTGGAGATGTCTCTAAATGCTTGAATTAGAATTGTCTTGTGGTTTGTGGCCTCCTGGACTGCCTTGCTACGTTGACTTGGGCCTGGTTGCCATGATGCCTTTTTGCGCACGTTACTTTGTGCCATTGTTTTTCCAGCCTCTGCTTTTGCCCGGCTATTTTAGAACTGTCTGCATTTCTGTCTTTCACCTTTTCTCCTGTTCCCTTTGGGCTACGTCTGCACAACATGTACAAGGTCGAAAAACAACGTCCCTTGTTCTTGCTGATCTGGCCAGTCCCTCGCACTTAGACATAACACTATGTACAGCTGCCCTGGAGAAATTGGTGTGCTTTTAATATTGTGATTGCACGGTTAGAGACACTTGCAGAAAAACCTTTCCAGAGAGAAGAGCTGTGCTTGTCTGATGATGTAAATCTTACATCTAGATATTGAGGTATGGGGGTTCGCTAGAAAATGCCCGGAGGTCTTCTGTATTTATAATAAACTAGCTACTAGCACGGGGAGGGTGGTAAGGTCATTTAGCCCTATATCCACTGCTTTATAAAATGCTTTCCCCGTTTGTATTCTATGGAGTTGTAACTATGCTGATTATATTATCCTTATGCATTATGCTGATAGTACTGGCACGTGTACTGTATCTTAGAGCACGTTGTTGAAATAAACATTTTAAACTATACAGTGTCTCTTCTTATGCACGTTGTGGACAGGTATGAGTGAGTGATGAAAGGGTGTTCTTGCTCCTGCGAGTCCTGAGAGAGAGAGAGAGACCGTGTTCTGGGTTGTCTAATCATTGGTAGCATTGTTGCTAATGAGACGCTACAGCTAATCGGGTTGGGGTTTTAGGTGCTAAGGTTTATGGTTGGCTCACCACTATATTCCGAGGTCCTATTATCCTGTGCATAGCTCTGTGTATGTGCAGAATCCCTACAACATGGCGCAACCAACGAGTGGGCTGCTTATCTGCGAGACGCTTGAGTAGTGCTTGTGCTTGTCCACAACCTCCTTCGCAGACGCTTCCGGAAGCGTGTGTGACGGTGATACCTCCTATATTGACGTTTTTATAGGTTCTTTCAAGCTTGAAGTTGTTAAAAGGTTCTTAACTAAAACCCTATATTGTGCACGGCTTGTGCTGCCTTATATTAGGTTGTCGGAATATTTTTAGCCTAAAATGGCTGTCCAAATTGCGGCACATAGCCACGCAGCGCTCCGGGCTCACTTGACAGTGTATGGAGTGCCTGACGCGGGTGTCGATCTGATCTTTGTGGTACAAGCATATCCAGCTTACCACTTTGAGGTGTTTTACTCTTGGGTCACTTTTCCGGCGGTGGATGGGACTGATAATATGTTCCATGAATATACAGCCACCGTAGTTCCTAATCACTATAGACCGTATAGGAATCTTGAAGTGCCGCCCACGGCTTGGCAACACCGTGTTTGGTTTGATGGCGCCCTCCCCCAACCGGTTACCGCGGTTCATTTAGGCCCCTTATCGATTGATGGGGCCACTTGGCCTGTCTTGGCCGGGTATACCCCACATCCGCGTTATATGACGGTGGCAGTCGGTGAACTGCGTAATTTGCATTCGTCTTTGATACGAGTGCATAGAGCTTTAGTACAGTATGTTACAGGCAACATCCAGGGAGCCCCGCCTGGAGTTGCAGCCCATCCAGCTGGAGCAGGCGGTGTAAACATAAGTCCTGTCATGGTTAATTCGGTGATGGGCAAGCGCCCACAAAATAAGGATGATTTTCCTTATTGGCTTGCAGAAAAATTTGACCAGCTGGAGGCAGTTTTTCCAAATACCTCTCCCGTGGAAAAACACAGGATTTTGACGATTAGTTTGCCAAAAGACTTAATCCCCGAGTTGGCAGAATGCAACAACTGGGGTAGGGTATTCGCAGCAGTATATGCGAAGTGTTTCGGCACTCCTTCCGTGACGGTTCTCCCCTCTGTAATTAAGCGTGTGCAGGATGAACATGGCCCTGAAGCGGCTGTGGAATTAGGGATGAGACTGGTGGGAGTGTTCGACGTAGTAGCTGATTTGATCCTTGCGAATGTCAAGGGCGATGCAGTTAACTTTCAAGTAGCTAATGCTTTGGCTTTAGTCCCAGATCCGGACAAGCCGCGCGAATTACCGAAAATTATTGCACAGGGTTACAAAACAATTGGACGCAATAACCTGGGAGTTAAGCCTTTCGCTAAATCGCAAACACAATCGCAACAACAACCAAAAACTCAATCTGAGAAAGATGAGAAACCAGTTTTTACTAAAAAGAGCTGGAGGTTGAAAAAACAGGGTAAGCAACAGAAGAGGCCGGGGTCGCGAGGCGCATCCCTGGTTTCCGTCTCTTCTGAATGCACTTATGATTTGCGCGATAGGGCGAGAATTAAATCTCCAAAGAGATTTCAAGTCCCTGATTCGCGTTCTCCTCGTTCTTCACCAACAACTTCGCAGGCTGGTGGAGGAGATCGCCAGGATAGAGGAAGGGGTCGAGAGGCTCCACAGGGACGAGACCAACCTTGACAACAAGTCCGAGGGAAAGCAGAAGAATTTCAACGTTCTCGCCCACAGTTTCAGAAGAAGAAAGTTACCGCTGTAACAGCGAGATATGCCACAGACGGTGAGAACGAGACTCCTGAATTGGACGTGGGCAGTGACGCTGCTAGACAGCGCCGCGGAAGTTACCATAGTGCGGGAGGCACTGCGTCCTCATGTGGAGGCAACTGCAACTGATACATTCATTACTGTCGAGACAGCTGACACCCGAGTGGCACCCCTGACAGACTATTTAATATTGTCATTCAAATTGAAGGTGACATACAGCGTGTTATTAAAGGGATTTTTTGCGAGAATCTGACCTCTTCTTACGACATTTTGTTAGCGGAGGCGGATTGGCCGCCCCCATTCGTACTTGCTGTGCGTAAAGGGGAGGAGGTAATCCTTCCGAGCTTTTCTCGTCATGTCCCAAAGGACAAAGCGGAGGCTCTAACAGCTGAGTGGGCCGTGTCCCTGGCTCCAGCGTTATACCGCAACCACGTCGGATGGGATGAAGATTCACCCCCCCCATGATATTCCTTTGCGGTCGCTGCCACAGCCACAACCCAAATATCCCATCAAACGGGAAGCAAAAGGTCCCGTTTCCAAAATTCTGACTCAGTTAGAATATCAGGGAGTAATTGAAACATGCGTATCACCAATGAATAATCCCCTTTTCGCGGTTTCTAAACCCGATGGATCGTACCGCTTAGTTTTGGATTACCGACATTTGAACTCTCATTGTCGGACCTTTGCGGTGCAAAACACCCACAGTTCTGCGCTTGTAGACAGTCTTGTTCATAAGAAATATAAAACTACACTTGACCTATCCAATAGATTCCACACGCACAACTTAGCCCCGGAGAGTAGCCAATGGAGCGCTTTTACCTCCGGTGGTAAATTATTCAAATTCCGGCGTTTACCTATGGGCTACAAGAACAGTCCAGGCGTATTCGCTGCCCGTGTTGTCTCTTTGTTAGACGGCATATGCATGTTCGTACGTCAATGATATTTATCTGACAGACGACGAATTGTACCCGCATCTTTCCCGAGTGGACCGCATTATTCTAGAATTTGCGGTTTTAGGTTATAAGTTTAACTTTGCCAAATCTCACATTGCTGAATTTACCGTTTTGTTTTTGGGCTATGAGCTCAACAATGAAGGTAAGGGCTTAGCCCCCCATTTCCTGGAGAAATGTGCACTTTTGTGCCCTTCTACCACTCTGAAGAAACTTCAGTCTCTCCTGGGTTTTCTAAATTTTGGGCGTACTTACATTCCCGAATATGCCCAGCGTATCAAGCCACTGTATGCCTTGATACAACCTAACTTTTCGAAGTCATGCTGGCTTCTGGAACATTCCTCCATTCTGCAGTCTTTGCAGACAGACCTGCTTGAGTCTAAATTCTTGTTGACTCATGACAACCACACAAACCTGGTGATTAGAATAATTCCAGGGGCAGTGGGTTTCACGTACTTAACCTTTAACGAAGGTGACACAGTACCCATCGCATACAAGTCACATCTTTACACTTCCGCAGAAATGCGCTTTTCATCTGTGGAGAAAGTTTTGACTGCAGTGCAAATGGCGATTCTAAAGGAACGCGCACTGGCACAGGGAAACGCATTCTGGTGGTAACACCATATCCAGCCCTGGAGGCAGTGACAAAGGCAAGTGTTCCGAACTCTAAAGCTTTGCACCCCGTTGGATACAATGGGCAACATCTTTGACGTCTCCGGATGTCACTTTTATCTTTGATTCTTCTCTTCAGACTCAGGAGTTTTTACAGTATGAATTCGTTCATCCTCCTCCTCTGTCCTTGCTACCGCTCGAGGAATACGAATGTATTATCTATACCGATGGTTCGGCACAACCGGCCACGGGTTCCAAGCATGCTTATTCAGCAGCGTGTGCTATTGTTGCAGGTACCTTTGTGAACGGTAAGTTCAAATCAACTGTAGTGCATACTCAGGCACTCGGAGATAGTACTGCACAATTGGCCGAGCTGCGCGCATAGGTGCTAGCACTTGAGTTCGCTACTCCTGATGTGACCACTCTAATTGTATGCGATTCTTACTACTGTGTTCAGTCTTACAATGACAATCTGTTCTTTTGGTCGCAAAACGACCTCAGAGACGCCAAAGGTAGCACAATTAAGCATAAAATGCTTTGGGTTCGAGTGGCAGATTTGAAACAACGTCTGCCTCTCACACAGGTGGTTCACACTCTTGGCCACCAGCGTGTGGGCGCACACGCTGTCGGTAACGGTTTGGCAGACGAAGCTGCCAAATCAGCAGTAGTCACGTGCTCAGTCGCAGCAGTTACAAGATCCATGTCTAAAATAGATACTGATATTTTAGCCGCTATTGCTGCAACAAAGGAAGGTACTAATTACCCTAGGAGTTTCCCTTCCAAATACTCTTATCAGATAGGTCCCGAACAGGCTCCTTACGTAAAGATTCCAGACGTTGGTGATCGGCTGATCCCCAACGCGGACCGCAGACTTTCCTTGATAACGGCCGCACACGAAGGCATGGCTTCGGCTCATGCTGGCGTGTCTGCGACGGTTTCCATCTTGCAGCAGCGTTACTGGTGGCGTGGTTTATACAAACAAACCCGTACTTATGTGCTTTCTTGTGACGTTTGTCAGCAGATTAAGCCTTCCACGGTTACACGACCGCCACAAACCCCGCTCTGCATTTCAGACAGACCTTTCGGGTGTGTTTACCTGGATCACTGCGGTCCATTTTCTTCAGACACTGCCTATAAATATATCTTAGTGGCAGTGGATTCGTGCACACGTTTCATCTGGGTTTGGCCACAACGAAGTGCTGACGCTCGAAATGTCATAAGGGATTTGCGTGTCTTTGTGGGAATTTTCGCCTGTGGCACCTTCCATTCTGACCAAGGTCCAGCGTTCGCCTCTAAGGCTTACAAGGACGCAATGGGTTCACTGGGGGTGCGGGTGAAATTTTCGTCTCCATATCAGCCTGATGGGAAACTCGATTGTTGAACGAATGAACCATGGCTTAAAGCAATCCTTGACAGCTAGAGTCTTAGGTACTGGCAGGAACTGGCTGGCCCACTTGTATACCATACAACGTGCACTTAATAATCTCCCTAGAAGACCTCTGGGTGGGCGGACCCCATATGAGATGCTCTTTGGCATACAAATGTTTGTGCCCGACCTTGATGGTCTAGACATGGCGGCGCAATCCGCCATCTTTGATGTAGATAACCATTCTACTATGTTACAGGACTTACAAGAAGCCCGAGACAAACTTGCAATCGCACATTTACCTTCAGCCACAGATGCTGCGCTGCAGATTCCGGTTGCCGGCTGGCTTCCGAAGATTGGAGATCTGGTTCGAGAGAATTGGAGAACAAAAAAGAGTTGGCCCCTCTTATCGTGCACCAGTTCCAGTCCTTGGCTTGAAGGGAA
Source organism: Calotriton arnoldi (assembly GCA_963921515.1). Taxonomy (NCBI): domain Eukaryota; kingdom Metazoa; phylum Chordata; class Amphibia; order Caudata; family Salamandridae; genus Calotriton; species Calotriton arnoldi. Next base: position 183,471 of record CAWUFW010004053.1, read on the forward strand.
CTCGTACAGTCATCTTACCACCGCTTCCTGGTCGCAAGGAGAACAGATACATCTCAGTGGAAAATGTTAAGCTACAACATCTGGCCGATCCTGAATAGTGTTACACCAGCGGTCTCTTGTCCTGACATTTCCCGGACAAATGTTTGTGGCCCTCCGGCCCGAACGGTCACTGATGTTGCTATCGAGATGGTAGATTTGCCTGATCGCTTACTCGACTACCCGGACTCCCCCTGCAACGACGAGTCTGAGTATACCTACCCCGCCAACGAGTCGGTGGCACACCTACCAACAACGCCACTGAGCCCAGCACGTTATTCCTTTGACTCGGATTCCACCTCATCACTTGTCCCGTCCAAATTCAGTATTTTTGTATCCTGGTTCAGAGACAATTTTTTGATTCCCCCCTGAACATACATCTGGTTGGTACTATTCCTGATTTTTCTGTTCATGTCCATTGGCTTTGTCACAGTGTTTTTTCTACTCATCAATGGACACTATTTACCAGAACGCTCTGCAGTGAACTGTGTCGCTGGAACTTTGGCTCCACATTCTTCATCTCACATCATGAAGCGAGACCACACATTTGTGAACATTTCAGCTTTTCCAGTCGCTGATGGCATCGTATGGGATGCGGTAAATTTCCAAATTCTTGGACCAACCGAAATTATTAATGTACCTAATGTCCTTCGTGTTTCAATGGGTGATGTCGTAAAAAGTAATATTCATTCTGACGATTGGGATGTGCATGCAGTTGAAGCATTATTTACTGATTTGAAATATTATGCTGCTTTTAATGCTGATGATTTGTACATGAATTCTGCAAGTTATGCTGATTTGTATTGTTACCAGCATTGGGGCAACCACTTTGTCCATAAACCAAGTGCACTGCGTGGTCCTTTTAACTACACCCAATGGGAGCATTGTCCAACCCCTTTGCCAGGTAGCTCCCAAACTCTTAGAAATAAATTTACTTACTTTACAGACTTTGATAGATCGAACCCTGGGTCCTATTATTTTAAATTAAACACTCCATCCACTCAGAAAATCATGTTGACCCACACCAAATTGCTATATTCGGGTTCCTTTTCGAGCGCCTTAGCTGTGGGTGGTTATGAGTACTGGAAGGACACTGTAGACTTGAAATCCATTTGGGGTTCCAGACCATGGCAGGTGCAAGGCACAGAAGCCTTGCACCGTGCTTGCCTTATACCGGCCCAGATTTTATTTCTGAATAATACCATTTATCAAACTACGTGCTGGGGTTTGGCTACTTCCAAACAATTGAATGCACCTTCCATTCCTGCATTGGCTTCCCCTCCCAACGGGAGCTTGCATTTCAATATGTCCCTTCAAAATCTGCAGGCTCTTTTTCAAAACAATTCGTTTAATGTCTCTACGCTTGTTCAGTCACCCTGGTTGGCTTGGCCCATCGCGTCTAATGGCTGCCAACTGCGTTTTCATGACTCAGTTCCTGGTTACAAACAGGATAGGCCAGATCCAAGGTTTTCTGACTCTCGTACTGTAACAACATATTCTGTTGGTAAATTGTGTAAACAGTGGTTGCAGCACTCTTCCCTAGATTCTGTTAAACAACATTTATCCCTCCTATCAGGCAACATTGATCTGTCCGACTTTATTTTGGGGCCTCGTGGTCCACGACCTAAGAGATTCATTTATGAAACTTATAATGAACTCTGGAAGGTTTCGCAAATTGAAGCTGCTTCCCGTCTACGGGAAATAGATCAAGCAAATTTGGAAAAGGTGCTTGCTGTTGTTGACAATAGTATTAATACCCTGTCTTCCCGCATTTACACGTTAGAGAATATTGTGTCCTCTGTTGTTGATATTGTACAAGATGATGTTTCTGTGTTATATCATGGTCAGAATCAATTGCGTTCAGTTATGCAGTTTGCATGGACTTTGCAGACACTTAAGTTAGGTAAGGTTCCTTGGCACTTTTTAAACACCTCTGCCTTATTTCTGCCTTTTAATTTGACTGACAAACAGCAGTTCATGTCCATGAAAGATTCAGCATACACTCTGTTACATATCGAGAAAATAGAGCCCATACCTTTCTCTGTGGCGGAATTGGATTCTGCAGTGTGGCTAGTTCATGGGGTTATCGCCTTGCCCTTTTCTTTGTTTGAATTTAGTTCATGCATGAAGCATTATCCTGTGGGCTGTTTCCAGCCCTTGGGCAGTGCCTTCCTGCATGAACTTTGGTCCCTGCCTTTCATGTTTAAATGCCTTAGAGACGGAAAGGAGGTTTTTCTCATGGGGGAGTCATGCGATTCAACTGTGGGTCATTCCCTTATTTGCAAACACATAAAATTGCACGGGGCTTGAAACATTTCGGCTCCGAATCTTGCTTGTGTGTTAAAGGGCATTCCTGCTCCTGCTATTTCTCCTACTTTTATTGTGCTTGCAAATGGTAGCTATCTGCTTTTGAATAACCAAGGCTGCTGTGGCATGCTGGCCGGCATACCCTATATTGTTACAGTTTCACACAGGGTTGTCTGCTGCAAAAATGTGCTTTTTCCTCCCCCACACAACATCATAGATAGTTCCGTTTGGCCTTCCATTCCTACTCTGAAGGCGGATTTCAATAAATTGAGCAGAATAAAGGCGCTATTATTGAACCAGGAGGTTATGCTCACGTCCGCCTGGGAGACATTCATTCTCCAGGTGGCAAGTACCCACAGTGAAATACAGGCCCTTTTGAACACTAACCTCCCACAACATTTCGGTGAACTGATTCACCGTGTTTTTAATGCATCACGCACTGAAGGTCTGGTGCACTTTTTTAAAGTTGTGGGCTCTGGCCTTGTGACCTCTTTTCAGACTATTTTTGGTGTAATTCCGGCTTTTATTCATTCAATTTTTTCCAGCGTCTTTGGTGGCTTTCCGTTGATCCTCGCCTTAGCGGCTGGTATACTGCTGTTGGTCTGTTTACTACGCAATGGCTGCACCTCCTTGGGCCCTTCTCGACCCAGGTCGTCTCCAGATGCTCCGTGAGCGCATCCTCGCTGGCTTTGGCATCCTGCCATTGGCGACGCTCCGTGTGTCCTATAGACTTTCTTTTCGCCTTGCGTATTTCACTTGCGTGCAACCTGTGATGTCTTGCATCAGATGTCCTTTCTCGTGGTCCTTGGATTATTGCCTCTCCAATACGTCTCTGCCTCGACCGGATTTTGTCCTGCTGGTAGGTCCCTTAGAGGCCCATGAACAGGACTGTTCCGGTGCGGGCTACATGGCGCGTGCGGCTGCACTGGGGATTTTGGCACAATGGGATATCTGGGCGGCAGCTCAGAATCTCCTACAACAAAGTTATATTGAGTACCACGCAAGTTGTCCCGCAATGCTGTTCGCTGCTCCCTCTTGCGAGGAACATGACTGCAGTTTTGATTTATTGGATGGATGGCGTCGCTTTTTTCCAACGATTCCAATGATGTCCTCTTGGAAGGTGTGGCGTTTTTCTGCACTTACACTCTGTTGGATTAAGGGGGCCTTCGCTTTCCGCGACCTGCCTCGCTGGATTTTGTTTTTATTAATCTACAAATTTTTTTTCCCATTTATTGTTCTTCATGGGGACTTTTCCAAAATGGACGTTTATGTTCTGCTCCATCGATTTGAACTCTGTCTTCGTCCTATGTCTTGGCCGATGGACTGCCCAGGGGTGGGTGTCTTGTGGTTTGTGGCCTCCTGGATGCCTTGCTACGTTGAATTGGGCCTGGCTGCCATGATGCCTTTTTGCGCACGTTACTTTGTGCCATTGTTTTTACAGCCTCTGCTTTTGCCCGGCTATTTTAGAACTGTCTGCATTTCTGTCTTTCACCTTTTCTCCTGTTCCCTTTGGGCTACGTCTGCACAACATGTACAAGGTCGAAAAACAACGTCCCTTGTTCTTGCTGATCTGGCCAGTCCCTCGCACTTAGACATAACACTATGTACAGCTGCCCTGGAGAAATTGGTGTGCTTTTAATATTGTGATTTCACGGTTAGAGACACTTGGAGAAAAACCTTTCCAGAGAGAAGAGCTGTGCTTGTCTGATGATGTAAATCTTACATCTAGATATTGAGGTATGGAGGTTCGCTAGAAAATGCCCGGAGGTCTTCTGTTTTTATAATAAACTAGCTACTAGCACGGGGAGGGTGGTAAGGTCATTTAGCCCTATATCCACTGCTTTATAAAATGCTTTCCCCGTTTGTATTCTATGGAGTTGTAACTATGCTGATTATATTATCCTTATGCATTATGCTGATAGTACTGGCACGTGTACTGTATCTTAGAGCACGTTGTTGAAATAAACATTTTAAACTATACAGTGTCTCTTCTTACGCACGTTGTGGACAGGTATGAGTGAGTGATGAAAGGGTGTTCTTGCTCCTGCGAGTCCTGAGAGAGAGAGAGAGACCGTGTTCTGGGTTGTCTAATCATTGGTAGCATTGTTGCTAATGAGACGCTACAGCTAGTCGGGTTGGGGTTTTAGGTGCTAAGGTTTATGGTTGGCTCACCACTATATTCCGAGGTCCTATTATCCTGTGCATAGCTCTGTGTATGTGCAGAATCCCTACAACAGAATGATAATAACAGCCTTGAATGACTGTGTGTGGGTATAGTTTAAGGGCCTTATTACATGTTTTGTGGTCCCACGGACCGCCGTATTTGTGCTGACGGTCCGAGCACGGTGAGCATCGGCGGTCCAACCGTTGTATTACATGTTGGGCGGATCGGCCTTGCGAAGACTGTCGCTGGACTGCCGAGAACGCCAGCAGACCGGGTTCGTGGTCGGGGAAAGGCAGCTGCCATGGGGCGTTACAGGGGAGTTGCACTGCCGTCTGTATTACGAGTTGCCTGATCCACGAGCGGACGCGGCAGTCTGACCACCTACTTCAAAGTGGTGGTGACGAAGGATTTGGGGGGTGTACTCACCCTTTTCTTCTTCTTCCAGGCAGATTCTGATGTGGATACCTTTCTCCAGGACCCCCTTCACAGCAGGATCTTCACCCCGAGGATTACGACCTTGTGTGTGGCAATAGGAAGGTGAGTCTTTTTCGTACCTTATACCCAAAGCCAGGACTGCCCACATATGGGCTGAACCCCATTAATGAGTATATGGTATTTTTTCACATTTATCATGCACAGGTGTGCATCCGATACATATGCAGTCGAAATGCACACAAAGGAATCGATGTATTTGAGAAAAATACTCACCACCGCTGCAAGATCCCTGCCTCCACACCGGCGGCCCTGTGGTGAACTCATTTTAGTAGTTCGTAGTAAGTGCTACTTTGTTTATTAGGTAGCAAGGCGTATATGAGGGGAACATTTGTGTTTTGATATATGGTGTATATCTAAGTGAATGGTATAAGGTACATTTTGAATGTTCTGTCCATCATCTATGTTTGACATTGGCTTAGTCTTAATAAATTATCTGCTGTAGCAAATATAATAATTTGTTTGTCGTTACTAAGGTTGTCATGTAGGAGGAAGAGTCCATCATTATGTGTTGTGATTAAGTGTTCAGGAATTTGGATGTCTTCATATCTTCTAGGGGCAGCAGAAGTATCACTGGTGGCTTTCTTAATTTGTGCTATTACGTGTTTTTAGTGGGTATATCTGGTGGGGGGCGCTAGAGGGCCCGCGGCAAGATGGCCGCACTATAGTATTGCTCTGCCCACCGGAGTCATCATCCTAAAAATATTGGCGCAGCGGACGCTCATCAGTTTGAGAAACAGTATGCAATGTGTAGCTGAAGTAAGGGAGAGTTAAATTATGCCATTCTGAGTGGAGTACGACTGCTGCTGTCATAGATCCCGGCTAACGTGACATGCGTGATTGCGGCCTGCTACGCAACAAGATGGCGGCGGTGGTGGAGACCCGGCCTTGCCGGCGGAAAAGTGAGCTATACTCCTCCCCCGCAGTGAGAGACTCAGCCAAGAGACGGTGTGCGGGTAGGTGAGCTGTGCTCACCTCCTGAGACGATGGACCCAGCCTGAAAACGGTAGGGGGTAGCTCTGCGAGCTGCCCGGGAGATGCAGCGTGGAGCTGAGGGGTTTGCCCGATAGGCATAAATGGGGCCTTGTCCGCTATAACCAGTTGAGCTGTGACTCTCCAGCGAGGCGCCTCTGCCGGCAGTGGAAGCTTAATGCGATACAGTGTGGAGGCAGCGCGCGCGGCCAACAACCCTAACGGAGATAACAGAAGCTGGGCGCAAGCCACTGCGTGCATGGAGGACAAATGAGGCGATCTGCAGTCGGCTGCATATGAATGGCAGACCGGGGAGCGAGGAGGACAATAGTTGCTGTGAAAGATAATATCAGCTTAGCATAGGGTGGCGAATATCTATGGTCTGAGGCTGGCATGGAGCATGAAGTGACAGGGTGAGCTATCAGTGGCACATGGTGTCTGCAGCATAAGCTTGCCTTACCAAGGGCCCAGATTGGTGTGGCCTGTGCACACGGAGTGGGCCTGTGGTGGGCTGCGATATATGATTGGGAGCTCACGACTTCACAGCGCGGTGTGCCATTGTGCGATGTAGATATCTGGCTGCTGGTGGTGACGCACACACGAGTGGGCAACCAGAACGCGAGCTGCAATGACCTGCAAGCATCTGCTTTAACTTATTGTTCAGCATGCAAAAACCATTACATCATGTAGTAACATGTTACATAGTCCCCGCCAACAGCATCCAGCATTACACGTATTATACCTTTTCAATATTGACTGCCTCATTCAGCCACAGTATACAACGTTACCCATAGGCCTTCTTCACAACTGCGAGACTGTCCATGATACATATGCTATATTGAAGGTATAGCCCCACCTCCCGAGCTTATCTGCCCATACATACGACCGGATGCAAGAATTTACAGTTGAGGATGTTAAGGAGGCAATACAGTCCCTTCCCTCTGGTAAGGCATCGGGTAGCGACGGCTATAAAACATATGCAGATCTGTTGGCTCCTCATCTTCACAACATGTATGGTGAGGCATACGCGAACAAGATTTTACCTCCCACACTATGTGAGGCCTTAATAATAACCCTATTAAAGAAAGGTAAAGACCCAGGAAATTGTGAGTCGTATCGCCCTCTCTCACTATTAAACATTGATACGAAAATATTGGCAAAACTGGTGGCGACTAGACTGTGCCCGCTGATTCCAGCGTTGGTGTTGCCGGACCAGTCGGGTTTCGTCCCGACTCATTCCACTGGACATAATATACGTACATTATTTGCTGTCATGCATCAAATTGACCCGGATCTCGAGGCGGCGGCTGTGCTGCTAGACGCGGCAAAAGCTTTCGACTCTATCAAATGGGGGTTCATGTTTGGCGTACTTAGAAGAATGGGGTTGCCGTTCGCATTTATACAATGAATGGAACTGCTGTATAATACCCCAGTTGCTAGAGTTCGGGTGATTAACTGCCATTCCAAACTCATTTCGATTCGTAGGGGTATGCGGCAGGGCTGCCCGGTCTCCCCACTGCTATTTGCGATTGTGATGGAACCATTGGCATGTATCATAAGGCAGAGACACTCTAGTGCAGCGCTGGGATTTAGGCAGCGGCTGCTTGTTTTCTCCATGTACGTGGACGACATGGTATATATGTCCGTAATCCTGTATTGGAGCTACATGGGTTAATCAGAGAGCACATAACATACAAACGGCTTTCGGGTCTCAGGATCAACTGGGATAAATCTACCATTTTCCCATTAACACCGGGTACGCAATCATTTGAACTAGAATTTCCGCTGGAATGGACAGTGGAACCTGTTAAATACCTGGGTGTATGGATCCACAAGGATCCAGAAACTGTTGTGAGAGAGAATTTTGGGCGGGCGCTAGTACATCCAGAGGAACAAGTGAGCAGATGGATTAAGCTGCCGCTGTCACTGGCGACTGAGTAGCTGTCATAAAAGTGATGGTTCTTCCGAAATTTTTATATCTGTTCACAAATGTCCCCATCCGTCTAACAAAGTCTTTTTTGACAATTTGCGCTCGGTCCTCATCAGGATGGTCTGGGCAGGTAAGCAACCCCAATGAAGTTGGGGAACACTTACTAGGCCATACTCCTAAGGAGGCTCTGGAGCCCCTGATCTCTACTTATGCTATCTGTGCGCACTATTGGTATTTCCCTCCACCATTCCTCCCGCATGTTGCAGTGGAGGCGGATGAGATATTTCCGGATCCAATGACCGCCCTGATACACAAGGCATATCCAGTGTACCATAGACGCGGAATGAGCACGATAGATTGCACCGCACAGGCTTGGTGAACATTGGCGGTGCGGGCAGAGAAACTCCCAGTAAACGCACCGAACATGCAGCTGGCACAGCACCCGGATATATCTGTGTCACAGGAGCCCCGGGCAATTTCCATCCTCAAAGATATTGGAGTTGTCTTGATGGGTGATGCCTACCCCGAAGGTACCTTTATTACACTTGAGGAGATACAGGTGCGTCAACCCAGCTCCCCACTAACGATATTTACATATTACAGATTGAGGGAGGCCCTAAAAGTTTTTAACTCTCGACATCCTGCAGAACCGCTAACTCTGAAGCCGCTTCAAGTCATGCTGGCTGGTCTCGCCCGTCTGAAATTAGTAACAAGACTCTATACTGCAATGCAGGCTGACACTGCGCCAACAAGCTGTAGAGCCAGGGAAAAATGGAATGCGGTGCTAGATACACCACTTACAGAGAAAGACTGGGACTATAGGTGCTCTATCACAAAGCTACTGACAGCAAATTGTAATTTGCGTATTATTCATTTTAAGATCCTACAGCAACTATACTATACCCCGAAGCAATTACAGAGGTATGGGTTACGAGAGTCAGACAATTGTACTAGATGTAAGATGCAAGATGCTGATTTTATACATTAAGCTTGTGGGAGGGTATATGCTTTTTGGGAGCAGGTTACCAAGACACTTTCTGATATCGTAATGCAGAAAGTGGAATGTACACCACAGATGTGTTCATTGGGCCTTGCTGGCCGTCTGCAACCACAGAATAGGAGATTAGTTCTGATCGCTCTGCACCTGGCTAAGAGAAAAGTGGCTCTATGTTGGGATAGTCGAAATGCTCCATGACAAAAAAATTGGTTGGAAGAAGTTATTTATTGCAGGGACGAGCTGGCATGCTATGCTGAAGAACTTCCTATGCCGTCTAGGCCTAAGAATTTTTGGGCCCCACTCACGTCCTACCTACTGTCTATAACTGTGGCAAACTCTCCTACTATAGTCACGGATGATTGAGGTTGTAGTCAATAATGAGTAGATACATGGATGTATAGAACTGTGTGACATGTTGGTTGATGTATAACTGGTGTATAATGCAATCTGCTATTTTCCTGCCATAAGATGTACCTGCACTGCCTTACCGGTTAGTTACGTAATGATGTTGTAACTGTATAAGAGCAAAAATAAAATAAAAAAAGTGGGTATATCTGGTAGTTTTCCAGTGATGTGTTTAGGTACTTTAGGGAGTATATCTTTAAGAATTTTAGCAGTGGGTTCTTGGGAACTAGTGCTTTCTGCTTTTAAATCTTTAAGAACATGCTTTACTTTGATTTTGGTGTCATTTGAGGGTTGGTTGTGTTCTCTCAAGTTAATAACAACATCATTTTCAACAGCAGTCCTCCCATAACAAGCATTAGAATAGTATTTTGTACATTTCTAATTAGTATTGCCAGTGCTTGTGATATCTTGGCTGCAAATGTATCCCGTGTGCAACAGTAATTGTCTGCCTTTCTTTGATGTGATCTATCTTGGGGCCTGATTATGAGTTTAGCAGTCTCACAGCCATTCTGCCCCAGTGGCAGCCCCAAGATGACGTCGGCTTGGCCGTCTCCCGCCCACGGTATTACGATGTTCCCGATGGGCTAGTGGTCTCTTGGTGGCGGTGTCCCGACGGAGTGACGTTTCGATGATGGAGAGTTAGGTAAGCACAACGCGTATATCTAAAACACATATATATGTTGTGTATGTGTCGTAATGTATATGTAGGTCATGTGGCCTGTATGTTTTGTTGCAATTAAATATAACGAACTGTTACAATGCACTATATAGGATAAGTGAGCGTAAAGCCTACCTTTGAATCCCGCAACAACGGGGTTGCAGAGCGTCGTGATCTGGTGGCAGCAGCACAGGAGGGACCTTAACAATGGCGTCCGAGACAGATTCCGTAGTGGGACACGAAAAAAGGTGAGTTTTCACCTCTTTTTGTGCCTTTCCACCGACTTGTGCATGGCGGTGTCCCCGCAAGGGAAAGGTCGATGGAAAGGCAGATCGTAATCCGGACAGCGGAAACCTTGGCGGGACTGCCTCCAAGTCTTGCCTCTGGCTCTTCTGCTGTGTCGACGTGGTAGCAGGAGTATCGGCGGTGGCGGTGGTACAGTGGCGGTCTTGTAGCTGAGTTCCTGCCAGGATCATAATCATGTGGTCAGACCGCAAAGGCAGCAGGTGGGAACTGCGCCAAAAAAGCTTTTTCTCTCATTCTGTCTGAAAATAGCTTAATAATATAGTGAAATAAATAGTAATCAATTTACTTTTGCTTTGGTAATGTACATAAAATATTATGACAATCGTTTAGCATTTTATACTTACATATGTGTTTCTGATTATAATTGCAGTTTTTTTCAGTTTTCTGTTGAAGCAGTTGCAATGAAGTTCAGGTGGTTTGTTTTCTGCTGGGGAAAAAAGCTGTATCAGTTATATTAGTTATAATTAAAATGTTCATTTTTGGGTGGTTTGTGGGAGTTGAGGGTTTTTTGTTTTATTTTTTACATTTAAGGCGTAGCTGATGTTTAGAAGAGCTTTGATTTTACATACTTGTTAGGTGCCTTTATCCAGGATTATTGAATTTTATTAGTGGCTTTGTAGATTGTAATAGTGTTTACTTTTTCTGTAGTAGATAAAGTTTGGTAGATACATAAAAATAGTGAGTTTGGTTGGGAAATAAGGGTGAAAATGTGTCATGGATACCTCATGTGGAAAAAGGTTATGGAGGCCTAAGTGCAAAGTACCCCACCCAGCCCAAAAACTGCACAGCACTGGAATGAAAAAGCCTCAGCAGTTAAGGGGTTAAGAGAGAGGTCAGTGGGCAACTCTAAAGGCATTTCTACCATAATTTTGTTCTGGGTTTTATCTATGTCTAGGAACAGAGTTGATGTTCTACACAGTGCAAAAGAATGTGTTCCATAGTTACAGCCAGGGAAATAAATTGTGGTGAATATGGTAAACCCAAACCCATCAGCACTTCAACACTGTGCACTATGTATTGAATATAAAAAGTCAGGGCCTGATTATGATGCCGGTCAGACGGCCCATCCGACCGCCATGGTCCGATTCCAACCCGCAAGGACGGAAAAGCTCCACCCGCTGTATTACGTTGCAACCGCTGCTACCGTGGATGTCTCATCATCGGCGGTGCCCTGCTCCCCGGACATGTCGCTGAAAGTGGGTACAAATGCGCAGGAAACATGTGCAGTTGTACATACATGCAAAACACATGTGGCAACATGCTTTGTGCACCATTTAACCCATTTCTGTAGTGTGGCAATATGTGCACAGTCCAGTCAACGGGGATATATGCCACTGTTATATTCTCGGGTTAGGCCCATGTAGCAAAGCAACTTATTTCTCATATTGTCTTCACAAATAACGTTTTCAGCTGTGACCTTTTGCACATATTTGCATGCACAACAATGTTGGATTAGTTTCCCTGAAACAAAACTTGTTTACACATCTAGCTTCATACAACATTATCACAATGCCCTGAACATCATGTACAAGGTCTCGTTTCGCACTATGTACAAATGTCATCACTATCTTCATCCACGGGGTGACAGGGCTATCTACATATCCATAATATCACTAATCTATACACACATCGCACAGCTGCTTTCTATTATAAAAGATGAGCATCCCGATAGATTAGCTGAGGAGGCACTTTCGCTGACACAGAGGTCTGTGCATGCTGAGAATTCACAACGCAGCAGTCTGACATCTCGTGAAGGGTGTCCAGTTCGTGACCTAGACGGGGTCCTTCATTCTCTCCCATCAGGTATTGGGGTTGGATCATCGCTTGGAGGTATTCTTGGCTTTACACCTATACACAATCTAGGTACTCTTAGAGTACGGTTCGCATCCTAGGAGTACACTTGATTACTGCCCTGTTTTATATGCTGCATATATACATTGCTTTAGCACCATGGTAGAACTATATCTACTGTCTACGCTTTTGATGCTTTTAATCACGTTTATCTGCTTAAGTCTATTAATCATTGTAGCACACATATTTTATGCAAGACTAACATTGGATCAATAAATTGAAAACGAACCACTGATTATTCTCTGTATAGTTCTCTGAGAATAATTGAGCACGAGTAACAGAGCAAAAGGTTCTGTACTGTTTCCACAATCCCTGAGGCCAACATATCCTGCAGGGGTGTCGGAACCAGTCTTGGCACCAAGCCTCCTGTTTATGTTGTCCAAACAATGTGCAGATCCTAAAGATTGTCAGGAATTACACGACACCACATGAGGACTTACCTGGATTCCGCCACCCACAGGATCGTCCACTTTGAGGTGCAGCTGCTGAGGTGCAAGGGGGACCAAACGAATGGATCCACACCTGGAGTCCGCCAGGGAGAAGAGGAATAGGCTGAGTATTCACCCCTTTTCTTTTGTTTACGACAACTCGAGGCAGGCGGTTGGACCGCTGCGACCAGGTTGTCGGAAACCCACATCAAAATCTGGACAGCAGTCGGATCACCCTGTACTGCCCTATGGCTGCTGTTCCTCTCCGACCCCAACTCGGCAGTTGGAGTATGGCTTTTGGAGTCGGCAGTCTGTCAGCAGTCAGTCGGAGTACATGCTGGATACATCGTAATCCGGCGATCGAACCGACTGCTTCTGACGAGACCTTCGGGCTTCCAATCACCATCATCGTTATGTCCATAATCATCAACAAATTGTTTGATTGTCACCTCGACCAGTATTCTGTGTGTTTGTAACAACATGGGAGCCAAATACACAGAATTATTGGTGGGGTATGTGTCAGACAATACATATTGCATATAAATGACTAAGTGCCTGATTTAGATCTTGACGAATGGGTTACTCCATCACAACAGTGACAGATATCCCATCTGCCGATATATAAATCCCATAGGCTACATTGGGATTTATATTTCGGCGGACGGGATATCCGTCACCGTTGTGACAGAGTAACCTGCCCGCCAAGATCAAAATCAGGCCCTTTATGCAATTTGATCCATTTTAAGATTGAACAATGCAGTTAATTTCATTGCCAGCTAACAATGTCATTTCAATTAATGCCTAAATATATAGATGAACAACTGTTTGCACTAAATCCAGAAGAATGAACGTGAGGAAAGCTAAAATTGAAATTCATATAGAAAGAAGCAGACCTTGATGCTTAATCACGCTTTGTCTTCCATTCAGTGGCAAAGTAAAGGGCAATAGTTCTTACACTGTGAGAAGATTAACGTATGCATGATTATAGAAAATCTAAAAGTCTTGTTCTAAATTAGCACTTGCTTGTACCTCAGACATTTCTAATATTGCTTACTTCATAAAAGCAAAAACATAAGTCAAATATTCCAAAGATTAAAGACTTAAAAAAAAAGCAAAAACATTTCTGTACTAATTTGTTTTTTATGAATTCATTAAGGAGACACTTCATATCAATGACTCTTGTTATATACTTTGGAATGGGAAGGATGGGCAAATAACTCACAATTTCCTGATTTATAGTGGCTCGCAAATACATTTTCAGGCCTCTTAGAGAACTGAAATATCTCTCTGCAGTGCAAATTGTTTCTGGTGTTGTGTAGAACACTTTTATTAGAATTACAATTTCACAAACAATATCTTCAATGTCTTCATAGTTTTTAAGACGTCTTCAACTCGTATAGAGATTTTGGAAAGTTATTTTTGGCTTTGCAGTAATACAACACTTCAATCAAAGAGTTAGCCTGTCTGCATTAAAAAAAATTAGAAACGTTACCTTAAGGTTGAGCCTCTCATCTTGCAAGGTAGCTGCACTGCATTAATAGTGTACTCTTCCAATTTCACTGCAAATAAGAACATTTAGAAGAGAAGTGTTGCAAAAGAGCAACTTGGCAAGCATCAAGCATCTCAATATATTGTTGTTTTTAGTAAACATGTGAGGAGAGCTTATTCATCAATCAATCTTGTAAATTGTGCTTCTGAAGTAGTGAACGTTCTTCTAAATTAAAACTTAAGGACTGCTTTGATATGGTTTTCCAAGACGTTGCCAAATATGGCATCACTGCGCATCACTGTAAGACGGTCTTGCAATACAGTAACTAAACCCGGAGCTCTAGAAAGTGATATTTATGGACTCTGGATTTTAGCATTTACTTCTTCTAGAGAGCCCAGTACTGCTGAAATCATTTAGTCTGAAGATAGTGAAAAATGATTGGAGCAGCTCAGAGGGACTATTGCATTTTGAGGCAAACAGTATGTAACTGACTTAATCCAGAGATTCAACCATCCTCAGTGTCCTTCTTGTTGCACATAGAAGGCGGAATGAAGAATCTCTTTCGAATTCCTTCAAATCAACAAATGGTGTTAGTAATCCCCATATGGCATTAATTAGGTATTTTATTAAGGAAAAGCAGTCTCAACAACCATGAATACTTTGAAGCGCATAGTGAGCAGCAAGACAAAGTGAGCAATACAGTCAACAAAAAGAGCTAGTGGGTCATGTTCTGCACTCTAGCTTGAAGCCATGTGAATCTGATGGTTGCATAACTGGCTCAGCAGTGGTCCGTGCAGGTAAGCGCGATGGGACAGTGGAGCGGGGCGGGGGGGAGGGGGGATTCGACAGACGACGAAATAGGATTTACTTATATTTTGTCGTCTGTCTACATCCGTGCACGGACCGCCGCTGAACTGGCTCCATCAAAACACTTCGACAATTCGAAAGAGGTACCTCAAATCTAAGAAGAAAATTATGAATTGCATTAATAAGAGAAGCAACATCAATTGTAATAGAACGATAAAACCACTTCATAAATGTGACAAACAGTCTTAGAAAATCATCTGAATGGGGGCGTGGCTTAGCGCGCGACCGAGATGGCCGCAATCTTCTAAGCTCCGTTGATTCTCCGGTGTGAACGCTCGCTCCAACATGCTGTTCGGGTGATTGGTGTTCACCACGTAACAGCAAAAGGCGGCGGAACAACGCGGGAGTCTGAGGGACGATTTTCAAGTTTCTCGGTCCGCTCCTTCAAGGGAATTTCCTCAGGTCATCTCTCTCCTCACTCCGGTCACGAAATGGCAGCTGACATGGAGATTATGCCAATTCACAGACCGAGCTCAGGCATCCATGGGGTCTAATTCTTTGGTTTTTGTGCACATTCCCCTGCTTCAATGAGGTATTGTGAGGCTGAATTTTTATACCTCTCTATATGTACGATTATTGAGGAATCATTAATGCGAGTGTCGTAATACAAAATGGCGGCCGCTGACTGACTGATTTGACGCTATTCTGTCTAATTACGGTTTGGATATGCCTAGCTGGCGATGAAGTGCCTCATTTCCAGCTTCAACAGTGGGAGATTATTTTCATTAATGCCGGGTGTGCAGAATCTACCATATGTCATACCATAAGTCATACATATATAATCGTCTGTTCTTCTGTGGGGGTGCATTCTCTCATCTGTTGTTCCATCTGTGAGCGATTATATTGTTTATTGCCAATTGCGCAGATTCTATTCATCTTCCTGAGTCGGAGAAGTCCCCGTTATTTCTCAGTGTATCACTGGTCTGCTCACGTATTTTAACAACAGAACTTGGTTTCTTGCAATATTTCCCTTTGATGGTGGCCTATATAATACGCTTGATATCTATGTTCTTACGTCATTCTGCTGGGCGCAACACCTACGTTTTTCCTGCAGTCACTTTGTGTGCCTTTTGTGTTTCGTTCCGATGGCAGAGGGCATGGGTGTCACTTCAAAAGACAGAGACTCTAAGGGGAATTTGAAGAGGTCTAAACAAAATTCTCCCACCCCAGATATTCCAGCGAAGGTCAATATGGACTCTGCTTCGACCTTGGAGTCTATTCTATCTAAACTTAATGCGGTCCATGATATAGCACTAAAACGAACACTGACCTGCTTCAAGTTGAGGTGGCGGCAATTCGAAACGATCTCAAACATCTCTCACTACGCGTTTTCAATGCAGAAGCGCGTATAAGCACGGTTGAAGACTTCACGAATAAACAAGTTAAATATGTTCAAGTTATGGAACGCTCCTTGGCTTCTTTGAGGAGAGACTTGATGGAAAAGAGGACAGAAATCGTAGAAGTAACCTTCGAATTTTTGGTTTACCAGAGGACTGCGAGAAGTCTGCTCCTTCAGCATTAGATTTTTTGCTTACCTGGATCCCTTCTGTATTGAACATTTCATTTCAAAAGACTTTGAAATAGAACGTGCTCATAGAGTGCCCACCTTCAAACCTAAAACGCTTTCTTATCCAAGACCGCTGATCTTTAAGCCTCTACGTCATCAACACACTGAACAAATCCTGGCCCAAATGAGGAAGATTAAAACGCTACAATGGGAAGGTCACAGAATATCAATCTCACAGGACTTTGCCAGAGACACAGTCGTTCGTCGTAAAGGGTTCTTAAATCTACGTAAAAGGCTCATAGATATGCATATTCCATTTTCCTTTGCAGGTCCTTCACGATTTAGAATAACTTTCAAAGGGCGTTCACAGATTGTTTATGAACCCTCGGAACTCTCAACCTTTTTGGATAATCATTCGGAATCATTGATGGATGCTGAGTCTCTTCCTGGTACCTCTCATCTGTAGGAATCATTGATGAACGCTGAGTCTGTTCCTGGTATCTCTCATTCGTAACATCTTTCAGTGCCTGACAAGTTGGCTTCATGTTCTCTGTGCTTTACCACTAGTATGTGGTTAATATTGCTCCTCTGGTTTCTTGGTATATGATAACTATGCATTGTCAAGGTTATTAGTTTTATGGTGAATATTCTTTTTTCACTATCTTCTTCCTTTACAGGTTTTACGGTCTATCACATTCTTATGTTGGACCCTTGAGTTTTTCCACTTAATATGTTAATTCTATCTTAGTGCTATCCTGTTATTTATCAGCTGTACATCTGTCTCTCTTTTCCTTCTTTTCTTGTTCTTTCTTTTATTCCCTTATGTTGTCTGACTTTTTCCATCCTTGATCCTGGTCTCTCTTTTCCTATTTTCCATTTTCTATACTCCTTTTCTTTCTTTGCTTGCTTTTTCTATTCATGCTATTTCTTCGCATATCTTATTTTTGCTTACTATTTCTTGGTATTTTTCTTCACCCTGGTTTTTCTCTTAGATATATATATATATGTTTTGTATGCACTTTTCTCTATGTATTGTCTTTATTTTCTGTCTCAATTGTTCTCCTTTTATTATGTCTTCAAGTTATGTATTACATTCTATAATTTTGGCTATATACTCTAGTACTGAGTTTTTGAATATCATCCATTCTGGTATGTTTACCTCGCTCTTGATTTCAGTTTTTATAAGGTTCCTTACTGATATTTATGTTACCTCGGTTTGCCACTTCCTGCATTACTTATTAGTATTTAATATGCCTTAGGCTTTACTTACAATACCTAATAGTACCACTTATCATTTTCTATTTGTACGTCTTTTTATCTTGGATATGGTAATTTGTTGGATGCTCATCAATATGTTACATTTTTTGCATTTGGTATTCTTTACTATTCTTAGGTCTCAGTAAATCTATTTTCCATTCTCTATTTCTTTCCTTGCTCGCTTTTCTTTTCTACATATCCTCTCCTTATTTATTACATTCTGTCTTTTATTCCTTGTTCTGAGTCTTTCGTCTTTCTCCATGCACTCTATTTGTATTTATTTCATGAATTACTTCTTATGTAGCACTTGCTTTTTTATTTTCTATATCATATAGTATTTATTCTTGTTGCTATCAAATTCGTAATGTTTTGCCTGTTACAATTTGCAATTTATGCTATTATATATTGTTATTTATATTGCCTAAAATTCTTATTTAGTATATTATATATTTATTCTGTCTTAGCTTGTTATTAATTTCCCTCAGGATAATATTTATTAGGTACTCTTTTAATATTTATCTGATATTTATCGTCTCACCTTACCTTTAGCATAGATGTTATGTTGCTCATTGATTAACGAGGTTCTACTTTTTAGAGCTTATATTAATTATTCTTATTGATACTAATTACTAATTGATTTGTAACAACTATCTTTTTATATTTGTTTCGTCGCTTAATGAATTTTTTATTGTTTTGCGTTCTGCATTGTGCTTGTTGGCCTCTGTGGTTGCTCCTCCATGTTAATTCCCCCATGCAAACTGTCTCTTACAGACATCCCCTGGTGGGGTTTTTCCTTTTTTATGCTCCTTTTTGCTTTGAGTACTTTTGGTCTTTCTTTCCTTTTTTCCAGCTTTCTCTCTTCCTCTGGGGACATCTGCTTTGATATATTTTTTCTGGTTTTTTGCTTGTTTTCTTTCTTCTCCTATCCCTGAGTTTATTTTGTCTACCTCTCTCTTTTCTTCTAACTGGATGCTTCCATTTGTATTGTTTTATGATTTCCTATGGCAGATCTAAATATTGTCTCACTTAATGTTCGGGGGTTGAATCATCCTGTCAAACGGGCCAAGATCCTAGATTACTATAAAAGTTTGTCTGGTGATCTTGTTTTACTGCAGGAGACTAAGATAGCTTTTAAAGAAGCTTTACTTTTATGGAAAGATTGGGTGCTTGATGTCTCTTGTTCTGAAGCTTCTGGTAAAAAGAATGGAGTTGTGACCTTGATTTCTAAACACTCTGGTTTATCTATTGTTACTGCAGAGCATGATGCAGATGGCAGATGGCTACTAACGCGCTTCTCCAATGGCTCAGATGATTTATATGTCATGAATTTGTATGCCCCCAATATTGATGACCCTCTTTTTTGGCGTTCTATCGATAAAAACTTTCTGATATCCCACAGGATGCTAGAACAATTGTGGGTGGTGATTTTAATCTGCCCTTAGATCCTATTTTAGATAGACATTCGGCTGTTCAGTTTCGTCCCCTAGGGCGCATAAGCAACTGCTCAACATGTGTTCTTCTCATCATCTGATTGATGCATGGAGATTGCATAATCCTACGGGTAGTGATTTCACCTTTTTCTCATCTCCACATTCTAGCTTTTCCCGTATTGATTATCTTTTAGTTGATACGGCTCTTTTAAAACATACCATAAATGTTATATGATCCATCCAATAGTCGTCTCTGACCACGCTGCGGTTTCTTTGACTATCCTTAATCTTACGGATGGATACGCGAGGCCCTTGCACTTGGCGCCTGAATACGGAGATTTTGGATGACAAAGATGAAGTCAAGGAGCTTAACGAAGAAATTCATAATTTCTTCCAAGAAAATGAACTTTCGGTTAATTCCCCAATAGTTCTGTGGGATGCATTTAAATGCACCATTCGGGGTCATATTATCAAACACATGTCTAAACGGAATGGAGATATTAGGAAATCGTTGCAATCTATGGGAGATGAGATCAAAAGTAAAGAGATCTTATCTAGACGCTCTAATGATAAGTCTCTTTTACAGGATATCAAGAACCTCAAGTATACTTTCAATTCGATAGTTACTAAACGAGCTCATCTTAGTGTGCACGCTCAAAAATCTCGCTCGTTTGTTATTACAAAATAGAGCTGGTAAATTGCTAGCTGCTACCTTAAAATTTCAAAATAATAATATTAAAACCACTCAGATTTCTTCTATTACTGATAAAAATGGCTCTAAAAAATGTCATACTCATGAAATTCTTGAAGTCTTCCGTGACTTTTATGAAAAATTATATACTCCTAAGGATCCATGTAATATCTCCGCATGTCAACAATTCCTGAAGCCGATTCCGACAAATACTGTCTCCCATTCTGATATGCTTGATTTGGGAAAACCGATTGAGACTGATGAAATAATTCAGGCTATTAAGGCTACTCGGTCAGGGAAGGCTCCAGGGCCTGATGGATTCCCTATAGCCTTTTATAAAACCTTTTCTTCCTCTTTCATTCAATATCTCAAGACTGTTTTTGATACTTTTGTTCTTTCAGGGAAAGTTTCTGGCTCCGCGGCTGAGGCTACTATTGTTGTAATCCCGAAGAGGGCAAGGATCATTCTGATCCTAAAAATTATCGTCCAATTTCTTTATTGAATATGGAAGCTAAGATTTTTGCCAAAATTCTGGCCAAACGTTTAGAAGGTCATATCCCTGGTCTTATCCATGCTTCTCAAACTGGTTTTGTTAAAGGGAGATTGGCCAGAGATAATATTCGAACTTTTTGTCATATTTTAGAGAAAGCCAAACTTTCATCATTGCCTTCGGCGGCGATCGCGCTTGACGCCGAGAAGGCTTTTGACAAAGTCTCTTGGCCTTTTTTACAAGCAGTCTTACAATCCCATAATCTCGGGGACTCTTTTATTAATATGGTAATGTCTCTTTATGCACAGCCAAAAGCCAATATTCGTGTTCATGGGACTACATCCTCCTTTTTTAATCTTCGTCAGGGCACTAGGCAAGGGTGCCCTTTATCACCTCTTCTTTTTTACTATCTATTGACCCACTTCTTCGTACCAAGGTATCAAAGGATTTAAATTTGGTTCATGTACACTTAAAACGGCCGCTTATGCGGATGACGTCCTTATCTTTTCAGAAGATATTGCTACAGCGATTCCTGTTATTTCTAATACCATAAATGAATTTTCGCTTGTTTCTGGTTATTCTCTGAACAAAGAGAAAACGGAAATGTTTCCCCTTAATTCGTTCGGTTTTCCCTCTCATATGGGTGACACAGGGTTTAAATGGCAATCGACTTGTATCAAATATTTAGGAATTTGGTTTTGTAAAGACCTTTCAGATACTCTTTCCTACAATGAATCTCATATTATAACTAAGATTAAAGATCTTTTGTCCTCCTGGTCCCCTAAATTCATCTCCTGGTGGGGAAGAATTCAAACTCTTAAAATGATGATAACACCGATTATAAATTTCTTATCTTCTATGTTACCTGTGAAGTTGTCTTCTTCTTTCTTTCATGAGATTGATTTAATTACATCCAAATTTCTGTGGAGTGGTAAGCGTGCTAGAATCGCTTATAAATACCTTAGGAAGTCCTCTGTTTTGGGTGGCAGTAATTTGCCGGATTGGAAGTTATATTAAACTGCATTCTTGGCCTTGCAGGGTATTCTTTGATCCTGCCAGACTCTCCACATACACCCCCGTGGATGTATATTGAGCGAGACTTGTGTTCACCTCTTTCTACCTCTTCTTTAATTACTGCTTCTAAATTCGTTCTTGGTCATTCCCAGCGCATTCTTTTTGACACAATGAATGCATTAAAATATATAGACAAAATGATAGCTACACCTATCCATAAATCGCGATGGTCTTCTTTATGGTTCAATCCTAAAATTCCCACCGATATTGATCCTACTACGGTTTCCTCTTGGGCTGCCCGTGGTATTAGTTTGGTCAAGGACCTTTATGACTCCAATAATGACCCGCTCCCTTTCTCTTTTCTGGCCACGAAATTTAATCTCTCTAATATGGATTTTTATCCATTCTTGAAGTTGAAAGGTTGCTTTGTCTAAAGTATCCTTTTCCACTGATTCAACTACTATCTCACTTCTTTCTATGTGGTATCGTTCAGGCCATATTGCTTCGCGAATATATAAATTTCTTTCTGCTCCACTTCCTTCACAGTCCACAATTACCTATGATAAATGGTCTCATCATTTTGAACCTGACGTTTTTAAACATATCTCACAAGAGACCTGGCAAATCATTAGGAAATTATCCCTACATAATAAAATTGCCCCTTCTCTTATTCAATCTAAATTTTTTACTTTAAATCTCCTTCATTGGACCCCTGTTCGTCTACATAGATTGAAATTAAGGGCTAGTGATCTTTGTTGGAACTGTAATTTGCAACCAGGTACTTATCAACATATGTTTTTTGAATGCACTTTATTACAATCCTATTGGGATTTATTACGGAAACATTTATCACTCATCTTTAATATATCGTTGGAGCTTTCTTTGCCTTTGATCTTATTGGGCCCTTGGGCTTCAACTTCTCCTTTACCCCTTGACCAGACGGATATGCAGTTACTGGATTTACTTATTTCCATTGCTGTTAAAGTTATCTTAACAGAATGGAAATCTTTTCATCTCCTATCTTATCATACTTGGTGGGCATGGGTATCTTATCTTCGTAGTGCTCATACTTTTGTTGAAGAGAAACATTATTTTCCCTGCTATTTCTAGTAATGTATGGCGTTCACTGGATACCTATATAAATTTGGCCTCTCAGGGATTAATAGCTCAATATCCTTTTAATTCTACTCCTTAGCTTGTTTTTACAATCGAAGCAGATGTTCCCACCTCTCTCTTTCTTCTCCTTTCTTCCTTCTCTTCTCTCCTTTACTTTTTCCGTCTTTTCTTTTTCTTTCTGTTTTTCTCTTTCATTCTCTATCAGCAATTCGACTGGTGTATGAATTCCACATGTTTTTATGATGGTATTTTTATTTATCCTGTATACCTGGGTTTTATAATACTATCTGTTCAATATTATAACATATCACATTTGTCATCGCTATTTATATCAAGGATTTCCCTCGTTTTAATGGGATATGTTAATGCTTTTTCTCCCCAGCTCATTAATTGCAGCGATGAAATCTGTTTTTGATCTGTACTCCCTTTGTTTTTAACCTACTATTTACTATCTAATACTATGTCGAATTGTATTATATTATCAATGTGTTATCTCTTTTAAATAACAATAAAATATTTGAACAAAAAAAAAAAGAAAATCATCTGAATGAAAAGCTTATTTGTTCCTTGCAAGACAGATCTGCAGCCTCACTCATTAAAATGGTGGAATACATATTTTGCTTTATTCACTACTGTTCTTAAAACAGACCATGCCATAATTTCAATGACCTAATTTAGTAAAGGGTGAGACAGCCATTTGTATTAAATACGGGTCAACCAATGCCTTAACCCTTCCTAAATCTGCACTGCATAGGTGCAACAGCTGCGTCACCTTAGAATCAATGTTCATATGTCCTCCAGCATCTAATGAGCCACAACTGAATTGAAGTGAATATTTCATACATTGCTTCTCAAACTGCCTGCTTTTCTTTCTTGTGACTTGAAGACAATAAAGTAGAAATATGTGCCTGAACGTGGAAGCGTGCATGATTAATTAGAGCTTCTTTGTGACAGGATGATTGCTCGTGTTTTATAAAAGCACACAAGACAAATAGGTATGGTTTCCAGTTTGTAGACACTGGTCTCTCATGGGCTCTGATGGCATAGATTCCATTTGTGATCGTAGAAGTGATTTTCATGCCTGACGTATTCGCAGGTACAGCTTACTGTTTAGATGGCAGCAAGTTAGTAGTCATGAAATTCAGGTTCACAGCTTGTCGCCAGTGAAGGGAAGCATATTCATCCCATGAATAGGAATGGAAATGTGCCCTTATTTTGAATTTTTTTAATCAGAGTTGCAGCATTACAACCACGGACACCACGCCAATCAAACTAATCCATAGAATCCCAGCCGCTCCACCATTCTATTCAGCTGCCCTCATGTTCCATCGTGAGGTCAGACCCAAAATATGGTTTCCCAGAGTTTGCCAAATGAGGCATCACTGGGCATCATAGTGAAACGGTCTTGCAATACATTAACCCCTTCCCTGCGCTGCGAATTCCACCGCGGCGCGGGGGGTTAGGGGGTGGGCGTGGCACTTCGGTGCTCATGACGGCTCCACGCCGTCATGAGTCACGGGCGGCGTGTGTTCATGACGATGTGGAGCCGTCATGACCCCGCCCACTCGTTAATTCGCCCGCACAGGCGGGGAATTAGTCCCGCGTAGGCGGAGCGTGGGCGGAGCGGCAGCGGCATGACGGCTCCACGCCGTCATGAGCACACGGCTACTGTGACTCATGATGGCGTGGAGCCGTCATGAGCACCCAAGGGGTTAGCTTAACCCAGAATGCTACAGAGTGATATTTATGGACTCTGGATTTTTGCTTTCACTTCTTCTAAATGGTCCATCACTGCTTCAAGCACATTTAGGGCCAGATTACGAGTCTGGGGATCCGAGGACTGCCAGACTCGTGGCGGCGCGATAGTGGAGCCCCAGCCTCCACCGCATTGGCTGTCCCACCGACCCATTAGGACTTGGGCGGTCGGACCGCCATGGGACCGTTCCCTGGCAGTGGTGTGGAAGTCCTGAGGCTGCAATATGCTTGGCGAGACCCCTGCGGTTCCGCCAAACATATTACGAGTTTCCTCTCTGCCACAGTTTCATGGCAGTTCCACCACCATGACAACCGTGGCAGAGAGGAAACAAAGGGGGCCATACAGTGCCCCCTGGTGCCTCACGCCATGTGGATGCAAACCAGTTCCTACACGGCATGGACTTAACAACAGTGCTTAATTTGTAAAAATATAAGTGCCAGGGCCCTCTTCAGGAGGCCACTTCCCACCGCGCATTGCCCTTGCCAGCGCTGCAAACTGCAGTAGCATCACAACTACTAATAACAACTGTTGTTATGCTCTTCTCTAAATGAGACAAACACGGACACCATGTGTCAGACAGACTGCCATAAGTGCCGGCGTTGACAATTAAGTGCTGGTGACGAGCACCTAAAATCACCGGCTCAAATTAAGCACTGCTTAAAAGCCCATGCAGTGCAAGAACTGTTTTTGGTGTTCCCATTGCAATCTCCATTTTTAGAGGCTTCTAATCTGGTGGGCTAGTCGACCATGGCTTTGGCACAGCTGGAGAGCAGCGGTGGCGAATCGCCCGATCCTGCTGCACCAAAAGTCATAATCAGGCCCTTAGTCTGAAGAAAGTGGAAAATGATTGGAGCTGCTTAGAAGAATTAATGCATTTTGAGGCAAACAGTGCCTAACTGCACTCATCCAAACACTCAACCATAGCCAAATTATTTTTGAGTAATGACCTTACACCAGCAGTCACGAATGTCCATCTTCTTGGACATATGAGATGTAATGAAGAACAACCTTCTCTTTGAAATTCCTTGAGTTTAGCAATTCATGTTTGCAATTCCATTATGGTATTAATGAGTCTTCTTTTAAGCAAAGCAGTCTCAACAAACAGCGATACTTTTAAAAGTATCTTCACCAGCATGACAGAGTGAGCAGTGCAGTCGACAATAGAGCATGTGGTTCGTGTCCCTGCACCCTTGCCATAATGCCAATGCTCTTATGCACTACAGCATGAGAAAACCATTTGTAATTAGTACGGTTCAACTACTGCCTTAACTCTCCCTAAATCTGCACTGTGTAGGTGCACCAGCTGCCTCATATGCCCACTAGCACTTAATGACACAGGAACCAAATAGGATTGAATATGTTTTACATTGCTTCCTGAGCTGCCGGCTTTTCTTTCTTATGACATGAAGACTGTAAAGTAGAAACATTCCTCTGAGCTTGGAGGCACACTTAATTAGAGCTTCTGTGTGACAGGACGTTAGCTCATGCTTTGTAAAAACACGCAAGACATGTTCCCAGTCTTGATATCTCAGTCTAATAAATGTTGGTTCAACTTTTGTAGAAAATGTTAGGAGTTTCTTTTTCGTGCATGATATGCAAATTGAGAAAAAATCCTTTATTAATTTCTTTCCCACACTCCAACCATTTAAAGTCTGATATCTGAGGCTGCTGAAAAATCATTTTCTTCTTTTCCGCTGCTAAAGCACCATACAAACCAGGCCTGTGTTCAGTTGTGGTGGAAAGCATAGGTACTAAGGTGACCGAAGAATGCTATGTCACTGAAACACTCCTTCTACTCACTTCTCCCTCTGGCTTTTCTGAACAGGTTTTACATGCCGAAACACAATGTATCGCTAATTTGTGGCAAAAACATGATAAGCCTAATTTGCCCGAGACTGTAGCAGTCTGGAACCGCCCGACCTTAGGTCGGCAGTTCCAACTGCAGGATTATGATGCGAACGCCCATAGGGCGGTCGCAAATATCCATTTGTCAATGGAAGCTTGTGCAGCGAGCGGAAAAGGCCCACAGCACAAGCTTCCATTGACAAATGGATGTTTGTAAACATCCCTGCACCGTGTGGGAGGCACCTCACTGTGCCTGCCACATGGTGCAAGGATGCTAAGGGGGACGCCCCATAGCGGAGAGCCAGGGGAGAAGGGGGCACTGCTAAAGGGCCCTCAAAGACACTTTCCGACAGCCTTTTCATGTCGGAAAGGCCGACATGAAACGGCTGTCGGAAAGTGCCACCATAATCCTGACTCACTTGAACCTGGTTGTTTCCTTAGGGCTCCCGCCATACGTGGGGACACCACGCTGTCTCCTTTCGCCAGGCTTAGTTTCCCAACCTGGGGGCTTTCAATTTCAACACAAGCACTTGCTGCCGGTTCCTCTCCAGGGAACACACACGTTTTCCTGCGCAGCCGCCCCTCATTCATGGCAGGCTCTTCCAGGTTGATTTCACCACTCCCCTCACTGTGAGCGCCCCTAATTCTAGTGGGCTTTGCTTCCCCTCTCACCCTCCGGGACCATCCTCCACCTTGGGTGTACCTATTACCAGCAGGCTAGCCATCATTCACTCACTGCCTGCCCTTCATTCATCGGCGCGCCCAGTGTTCTCTATAGGCTGCACCCGCCTGGCTTACCTGGCTTCCTTCCTTTCCAGGTACTACGCCTAGCAGCTTCTGTCTTACCACAACTCGATGCATTAATTCTTAGACCGTCTCTGGACCACCCTCCAGGGACCTCCCTTCGTCCCTTCCTCTGAGCCCCTTGACCAGTAAGTTCTGTTCCCTACCTAACCTCACTGAATTGCCGTTGCCTTGACCAGCGCATTACCCACCTTCTCTTGCTTTAGGCAGAGGTGTCCCAGGTTGCACCTGGACTGCTCCGGGACCCTCCTACACCACGATTGGGAATTCAGTTGCGATACATCGCATAAGTCGCCGTAATTTTTGTGGCTGCCTCCTTGGGCATCGCGCTCTTTTTACACATCTCCTTCTCTGAGCCTAGCCACGCTGTAATCTTCCTTCGCTTTGAATTGTTCGCCGCGATCTAACTCTGTCTTCACCTTCCCTCTTGGGCTCATCCATAAACTCTCATTCTTGAATTCTTTCTTTCTGACCCTATTTGGTCCACCATTGAGTGTATGTATATATATTTTTTTGTATCTACGGCACTGCTATAAGTAACAATAACCTGGTCCTGCTTATGGCCTAAACACTTCAACAGGCTGAAACGCCGTCGACTTTTACAGCGAAAGTTTTGGCGCTATTTCCTCAAGGATACCCAGCTTGACTCCTTTTGTATATATTATCATTTATTGTTTGGGTATCCCAACTATGTAAATCTCACCATCATTTGTGTTTGTTTGTTGCGCCCCTTCCTGTCGCTGTACATACTTCCTCATGTGTCACTTGCGCTATCACCATTTTTCAAGAGCACTTGTGCACAGTATCCAACAGGTTACATGCCATTGAATGTAACGCAGTGCCACCCTTACATATGTTTGAATATATGAAGTTAAATATGACAAATATATGCATTTACTAAACTCTCTTCCATGTTGTCAAAAATTTTCTTGTCTCTCCGGTTTTTCCTTCCGCTCCCAGCAATTAATTGAGCTGCTTGAAATTGACCTTTAACTAACACCCTTAGAGACATTGTTGTATGTTACAGATGTTCGCCCTAGTCTCTACAGGGTTTATGGGCTACCTCCTGTAGTCTGATACTCCTCCATCATAATCCAGAAGGCAGAGCCGAGCCTGGCTCTGTCATCATTAGGGGATTATGGTGGGTTCCGATGCACAGACGGACTCCTTGAGCTTGTCGGAAGACCCGCAGACGGTCCCTCGGCCTGATGCCTCCCCCCACCACATCGTAATGCGGCGGGCAGACCACAGGGGCAGATGTCGGTGGGTCCGACACCAACCCACCGACATCATAATCAGCTCCAGTGTGTCTTTTCCAATACTACACACACAACCATTAAAAACCCTACTTTGACTGCATAAAAAGTGTAGGATTGGAAGGATCTTCAGGCAGCTGGCAATTTTGTGCACTCCATCTTAATTAGACCTCTACTGCACAGATGTCCCCACCCTCTTGTGCCAACACTGCACAATAACCCTACCCGCCTGATTTACCTGAGAGAACTGTGAGTTTAAAGCAAAACAAATTAGTCATTTTAGCCATTTTTAAATGTTACCCATTCCAATGCAACTTAGTGGGGAAATTAAATTGGCATGTTTTGTCCTTGCAATCCCACTCTTAGCTGCCTATGTTGTCATGTATTCACTGCACAAACAAACCCACCTTCGTGAGCCACCATTGTAAAGATACCTTACTATGTTACAGTTGTCAGATTACTCCATTTTATCACACATACTTTTCAAGTTCGAGACTTTCCTAATCCATTCTAGGAGGTATAGACTTGCATAGCAAACAATAGCTTTGGAGCAGTCAAAGGGTGAATTAATGGAAAGAAACATATCAACTACTCAGGTAGGCAATGGTGAGGGGAGGACAGTTCAAAAGAAATAGAATCATGACGAATCATTCGGAAAGCAAGACAAAGAGGTCTGGTGTGTTATGGAGATGGGGATAGTAGAAGCTGCAGAACAGGGCAATTGGCTCTCATAGGCGATCAACTGTATTGAATGTCCCAATTCACATTTAATGTAGGTTTTTATAGAAACAGAGTGTATAGTATTTATTGTGTGTTAAGAAATAAACCACCTGTGAATCCATTGTTACCTGCAGTGCTGGTAATTAGACTAGTTATGGCAATGCACTGCCTTTCATGACATCCTGTTTTTAATTGACTCAGCATTACTTCACACTATCTATATTTCATTGATATGTTCTCATCTGAATTGCAGTTTCTCAAAATAGGAGAAAACATATTTACTATCAGGAAGAAAGCTAATGGGGTGGCTGGTTAATCCAAACACTAGTTCTTTGTTTTTCTCTGCATACAGGGCAGTATGCCAACAATAATAGCTGGTCTTCTAAAATGCACACTAGCGGGACCTGCAAAATTATTCATAACTCGACTGGGGCATGGTTGGGCTCCGCATACAAGTGGGGACAGAGAAGTTACCTCCTCAGTGGCACTGCATGTGTTTAATGTGTCACAATGCAAACAAAGATCATAAGCCCCCTGCCACTTGGTTAGGTAGTAGAAGACAGACAATATTTGGTGCAGTATGCCCTTTAAACCAGTGGGTCACAGTGCCGCTGCACTAATGAAAGCTAAGACCCTGCCCGTCACGATGTATGCTTTGCAGGGGGCGAGGGTAAACCCTTGCCTTATACTTTTTGGCACACTGGAGAGTGAGTATTAGGAAGATAGGACTGTACCAATCAGATCCAAATAAGGAGAAAATCAAATAATTTTAATTAACCCTCTCACAACTAAGGAATTTACAAGCACAATGTATTAATTATTCCCAAATGATTATGTTCCATTTTTGCATGCAATACTTGCCCTTTTGACGAATTTGAAGAGAATGCGATTTGCTTGTAAGCAAAGCCTGTGCACACTATTACACAATACTTTTTTAAGTATAATAAGACTTGTGCTCAAACAGAAGCTGGAAGCCTCAGTGAGTCCAGCCTGGAAGACATGACTTCTGCCTTAGCAGGTGTTTCCAATGCCTTCCTTGAGACTAGGCTGCCATGCTCTTGGTAGAGTGCTACCAGTGGAGTCGCAAGAATGGCCATGGCCATTGCCTTATGACAGGAGCCTTGGCGTAGTGGATTTACAATCTTAATTTGGGGCTGCACACCTCTCCGTAATAGATTACTAGCTACACGCTTCACTCTCAGATACCGCTTTTGCCATGGAGATCTGGACCATGGGAGACACACAGTGCTTTCACTAACTATATGGGGCTCCCATCCCATTGTCACTCCTCCCCGCTACAAGATGGGTCTTGGAGCTATGACCCAAAATGCACCAGGACCTGGGCTGGCTTGGATGACATGATGGAAACTCCGCTTAGGGTGGGGGCTATGCTTGGAGATGTGCCTTCTTTAAAGGGATTCCAAGATTGGGACCAGATAAGAAATTCTAGATTGGGAGATATTATTGAGGGGACTCACATGATTTCCTTCGCAGAGCTGCAGTCTATTTCTTTCCTTGTAGGCACTAGAGTGTTGCCTGGCTCCTGACTGCAGCAGCCATCTCAGAGAGGCGGTTTTCTGATGTTTTTATGTTTTTACTTTCTCACGCTTCATTTAACTTGATTTTAATTCACAGTAGCTACGCTTCACAAGGGAGCTTGTGAGCATAGCCGGGGTAGCTGGACCCCAGTTTAATTTTTATTTGCCCTCACTGTTTGGATCGCCCTCATTCCTACCTTCGCGAATAGCTATTCCTTACGCCACACCCCCTCACGCCCGCAACCCACCCTCAGATGCCGTGCTTTAAAACCGGACAGCAAGCGCGTCCGTGCAGCCTTCAGTTACAGCCTGGACTCCACAAACCTGCATTTTGTCTATTTCTTTCCTTGTGGGCACTGGAATGCCGGGAAGTTGCTGGCTCCCGACTGCAGCTGCCATCTTGGAGAGTCGGTTTTCTGATGGTTTTCTGTTTCTACTTTCTCACGCCTCATTTAACTTAATTTTAATTCACAGAAGCTACACTCCACAAGGGAGCTTGTGAGTGTAGCTGGGGTAGCTGGATCCCCTTTTAATTTTAATTTGCCATCACTGTTTGGATTGCTCTCTTTCTGGCCTTCACGCATAGCTGCACCTCTGGCCATTCCCCCTCATGCCCCAAACCCACCCTCAGATGCCGGGCTTTAAAATCCGACAACAAGTGCGTCTGCGCAGCCTTCAGTTACAGCGTGGACTCCATGTACCTGCATTTTGTCTACTTCTTTTC
The DNA here is from genome assembly GCA_963921515.1 of Calotriton arnoldi. Lineage (NCBI taxonomy): Eukaryota > Metazoa > Chordata > Amphibia > Caudata > Salamandridae > Calotriton > Calotriton arnoldi. The sequence continues at coordinate 214,521 of CAWUFW010004053.1, forward strand.
TTGTAGGCACTAGAGTGCCGGGGAGTTGCCTGGCTCCGGACTGCAGCCGCGCTCTTGGTGAGGCGGTTTTCTGATGGTTTTCTATTTTTACTTTCTCACGCTTCATTTAACTTGATTTTAATTCACAGTAGCTACGCTTCACATGGGAGCTTGTGAGCGTAGCCGGGGTAGCTGGACCCCAGTTTAATTTTTATTTGCCCTCACTGTTTTGATTGCTGTCTTTCTGGCCTTCGCGCGTAGCTATGCCTCTGGCCACACCCCCTCACGCCCCCAACCCACCCTCAGATGCCGGGCTTTAAAACCGGACAACAAGCGCGTCCGCACAGCCTTCAGTTACAGCGTGGACTCCACGTACATGGGTTTTGTCTATTTCTCTCCATGTAGGCACTAGAGAGCCAGAGAGTTGCCTGGATCCCGACTGCAGCCGCCATCTTGCTTGGAGAGGCAGTTTTCTGATGGTTTTATGTTTTTACTTTCTCACGCTTCATTTAACTTGATTTTAATTCACAGTAGCTACGCTTCACTCGGGAGCTTGTGAGCGTAGCCGGGGTAGCTGGAACCCAGTTTCATTTTTATTTGATCTCACTGTTTGGATTGCTCTCTTTCCGGTCTTCACACGTAGCTACACCTCTGGCAATTCCCCCTCATGACCCCAACAAACCCTCAGACGCGGGGCTTTAAAACCGGACAACAAGCGCGTCCGCGCAGCCTTTAGTTACAGTGTGGACTCCACATACCTGCTTTTTTTGTCTGTTTCTTTCCTTGTAGGCACTAGAGATCCAGGGAGTTGCCTGGCTTCCGACTGCAGTCGCCATCTTGAAGAGGCGGTTTTCTGATGGTTTTATGTTTTTACTTTCTCACGCTTCATTTAACTTGATTTTAATTCACAGTAGCTATGCTCCACAAGGGAGCTTGTGAGCGTAGCTGGAACACCGTTTAATTTGTATTTGCCCTCTCTGTTTGGATTGCTCTCTTTCTGGCCTTCGCGTGTACTTATGCCTCTGGCCACGCCCCCTCATGCCCCAAACCCACCCTCAGATGCCGGGCTTTGAAACCCGACAACAAGCGCGTCTGTGCAGCCTTCAGTTACAGCATGGACTCCACGTACCTGCGTTTTGTCTACTTCTTTCCTTGTAGGCACTAGAGTGCCCGGGAGTGCCTAGCTCACGACTGCAGCCGCAATCTTGGAGAGGCAGTTTTCTGATGGTTTTATGTTTTTACTTTCTCACGCTTCATTTAACTTGATTTTAATTCACAGTAGATACGCTTCACAAGGGAGCTTGTGAGCGTAGCCGGGGTAGCTGGACCCCAGTTTAATTTTTATTTTCCCTCACTGTTTGGATTGCTCTCTTTCTGGCCTTCACGTGTAGCTATGCCTCTGGCCATGCCCCCTCATGCCCCCAACCCACCCTCAGATGCCATGCTTTAAAACCGGACAACAAGCGCGTCCATGCAGCCTTCAGTTACAGCGTCGACTCCACGTGCCTGCGTTTTGTCTGTTTCCTTCCTTATAGACACTAGAGTGCCGGAGAGTTGCCAGGCTCCCGATTGCAGCCGCCATCTTGGAGAGGCGGTTTTCTGATGATTTTATATTTTTACTTTCTCACGCTTCATTTAACTTGATTTTAATTCACAGTAGGTACGCTTCACAAGGGAGCTTGTGAGCGTAGCCGGGGTAGCTGGACCCCAGTTTAATTTTTATTTGCCCTCACTGTTTGGATTGCTCTCTTTCCAGCCATCGTGCGTAGCTGTGCCTATCGCCACACCCCCTCATGCCCCAAACCCACCCTCAGATGCCAGACTTTAAAGCTCACTGCAGCCACTATCTTGGAGAGGCAGTTTTCTGATGGTTTTATATTTTTACTTTCTCACGCTTCATTTAACTTGATTTTAATTCACAGTAGCTACGCTTCACCAGGGAGCTTGTGAGCGTAGCCGGTGTAGCTGGGCCCCAGTTTAATTTTTATTTGCCCTCACTGTTTGGATTGCTCTCTTTCTGGCCTTCGCGTGTAGCTATGCCTCTGGCCGCGCCCCCCGCATGCCCCCAACCCACCCTCAGATGCCATGCTTTAAAACCGGACAACAAGCGCGTCCGTGCAGACTTCAGTTACAGCGTCGACTCCACATGCCTGCGTTTTGTTTGTTTCTTTCCTTATAGACACTAGAGTGCCGGAGTGTTGCCAGGCTCCTGATTGCAGCCGCCATCTTGGAGAGGCGGTTTTCTGATGGTTTTATATTTTTACTTTCTCACGCTTCATTTAACTTGATTTTAATTCACAGTAGCTACGCTTCACAAGGGAGCTTGTGAGCGTAGCCGGGGTAGCTGGACCCCAGTTTAATTTTTATTTGCCCTCACTGTTTGGATTGCTCTCTTTCCAGCCATCGTGCGTAGCTGTGCCTATCGCCACACCCCTCATGCCCCAAACCCACCCTCAGATGCCAGACTTTAAAGCTCACTGCAGCCACTATCTTGGAGAGGCAGTTTTCTGATGGTTTTATATTTTTACTTTCTCACGCTTCATTTAACTTGATTTTAATTCACAGTAGCTACGCTTCACCAGGGAGCTTGTGAGCGTATCCGGTGTAGCTGGGCCCCAGTTTAATTTTTATTTGCCCTCACTGTTTGGATTGCTCTCTTTCTGGCCTTCGCGTGTAGCTATGCCTCTGGCCGCGCCCCCCGCATGCCCCCAACCCACCCTCAGATGCCATGCTTTAAAACCGGACAACAAGCGCGTCCGTGCAGACTTCAGTTACAGCGTCGACTCCACGTGCCTGCGTTTTGTTTGTTTCTTTCCTTATAGACACTAGAGTGCCGGAGTGTTGCCAGGCTCCTGATTGCAGCCGCCATCTTGGAGAGGCGGTTTTCTGATGGTTTTATATTTTTACTTTCTCACGCTTCATTTAACTTGATTTTAATTCACAGTAGCTACGATCCACAAGGGAGCTTGTGAGCGTAGCCGGGGTAGCTGGCCCCAGTTTAATTTTTTATTTGCCCTCACTGTTTGTATTGCTCTCTTTCCGGCCATCGTGCGTAGCTGTGCCTCTCGCCATGCCCCCTCATGCCCCAAACCCACCCTCAGATGCCGGGCTTTAAAACTGAACAACAAGCGCGTCTGCACAGCAGACGCACACAGCGGCCGCACCGCTAGCGCCAAAGGCAAGCCCGTCTGCACCCATCCGCGTGCAGACCGTGCTCAGTGCCAGCCACCCTGCCGGGATCAACCCAGATACTTCACTATCAATGTCTAAACTTCACTACTCCAGAGAAGTCCTGCTGAGATTCAAATCATCAGGTACGAAATGCCCTGGCTCATGCTATGACCCCAAGCTGGCTCATAGTATATCACACTGCCCCCACTGTGAACTCACTTTCCACCACCTTCCATTGCTTAACATAAGGTCTCATACCTCCACCTCGCTATCTAACGGGTTGTCAAGATCTCAGATCCCCTGCGTGCCCTTAAATGTCAGATCCCTGGTAAAAAAATGCTATTGCATTTCATGAATTTCCTGAATCCCCTCAAATAGAACTCGCTTTTGTCACTGAAACATGGGCTGACGCCTCATCCGACCCGGACTTGCTCCCGGCTATACCAGTGGGTTTCAAAATTCACAGAGTGGACAGAATTGGGAAAAAAGGCGGGGAAATAGCCGTAATTCTCAAAACTGGCCTCAAATCCTGTTTTAAAAACCCTTCTGGCTAATTCAGGTTGTGAGGCTCTGGTTTTCAAGATTGAACTAGATAGTAAATACTCATTCAATGACATTTTACTCTATCGCCCACCAAGCTCTAAAATATCATTTATTGACAATTTAGGACATCTTTTAGAATGTAATGCTGATTTCTCAAATTTTTCCATCCTAGGAGATTTTAACTTTCATGTGGAGAATGCCATGGAGCATGATACTGAAATGCTCCTTGACCAAATGGCCAGCGCAGGTCTATGTCAAATAGTAAATGGTCCAACACATACTGGTCAGCATTGTCTGAAAAGAATTTTTTCGGACAACCCCCACTTAAGATGGGCCATAAGGCAGTTTTGTTTGAAATCTCATTGCCTCAAAAATCGGTTGTTAAAAATCCTGGAAAGCCATTTACCAGCCGCCCGTGGAACAAACTAGAAGCCAAGCAACTTAACTCCCTTCTTACTCAGACCCTGCCGGACACTCCCCTTGATCTTGACCTTGCAGCGGCAAACTATCACTCCTGGCTTGACTCTGCAACACTGCAACTAGCCCCTCTCAGTAACCATCGACGACCTAGGTCCTCTCCTCAGAACCCTTGTTCAACGACACACTTAGAGTCCAGAAACAAGTATGTTGTAGATTAGAGAGAAAATGGAGATTAGATGACAATCTTCACACTAAATCAGAATATAAAGCATCTCTTCTAGTATATAAGAACCTTATCATGAAGGAAAAAACCTCTTATGTTACTGAAAAAATGAAAGCGGCCAACGGATGTCTAAAAGTTTTATTTGCTACGGTTAAAAGCTTGTCTAAACTGCCAGCATCACAGGACCTCGGAACTAGTCAACAATTTTGCAACTCTTTAGCTGAATCATTTCAGCATAAGGTAAAGTCTGAATATGACACCGTTATGCGTCAGGACAAGCACTGGGCTCAGACACCAACTCAATAGAATAAAGTACAACCTTCATTAGGCTCTGTAATACCTCTGCTTTCGTCTTTTACAACTCTCACTGTAGATCAGACTCAAAAAATGATAATTTCCATCAAATCAGGATCCCCTTCTGACCCGTGTACTCCTGGAATTCTAGATATGTCCCCAGAAATCATACCTATTCCTCTCATATCCATATTCAATTCAATGGTTACTTCAGGATGCTTTACTACTGAATGGAAAAAAGCTACCATACTACTGCTATTAAAAAAGCCCAATTTGTTATATATAATGTATATATCTGTATGTAAATATTTCACTTTTTTTCCATCACATTTATGTATAATACACTCAAATCGGTAAGTGTTTTCCGTCCTTTTTTCGCACCTATATCTTCGAGTATTCATTAGTTGATTGTCTGACATACGTCATTTCCTTCATTTACAGTCTACCCATCGATGGGAGCTGTGATCTGGTTTGCCAACTTTTGGCGCCAGGATTAGGTTAGTAATCCATACACCCACTTGACTCACACCTCTATCCCTTCCATTTACGCCTATTAATTTTGCGGTTACCCCTTTAGGTTGCCTCATACATTCCCTCTGTCCTGAAGAAGACCTGCTAGCAGAGGTTTAAAGTTTCCCTCTACGCAATAAGTTAGGTCGAAATGTCGACACATACCCCCTACCCTGGGCCTGTACTACATCATATCACTCTGCCCTATAACCGGATGATGCATTTCTGCGCTTCCTAAAAGATGTACAAAAAAGTATGAAAAATTGCATTGTGGACAGGCCAAACTACACTGGTGTATGTTGTACTAATAACCAATGTTGATTTCGAATTGTTGAAACTATTTTTACGTTAAATAGCCTTTACTCTGATATCTCCCCTTTACTTCACACACTAGCACTTTTTTCTCTGCACTCTTTTCCTTGAGCAACTTTCCATTTCAAATACATATGGTAATGTCTTTACCTCCCTTGTGTATTTTTGAAAATATATAAAAACGAAGATTTCTACTAAAAAACAGTGGGTGTTTTTCTGTTTTTCCGTTGTGCATACTTATGAATGTTGTCGGTATGTATTAATTACCATGTGCTGAATATTCGAGCAGCAAAGTACATTATATTCCAAAAATCTTTTTCCTTTTGCTTTTCCAAATAAGTCTGGGACCACTTGTTTTTCATATTGGACTAGGGCCTGAGCAGATGTGACGCTTTCTGAAGCCTTACACCCCTGCAAGATCCCTTAGATCAGCTGAGCATGGTAACCTTGTTGTTCCCAGAGTGCGCAAAGTCAGCTGGGGTGGCAGGAGTTTTACCACCACTACGGCTAGACTCTGGAACTCCCTGCCAATTCTACTTAAAAAAGAAACTAACCTACTAAAATTTAGAAAGGGCCTGAAAACCTGGCTTTATAGAGGCTGAGTTCTAACAACTCCATCTAGTTCTGTCTGTCTGAAGGTTGCGCCCATACACCTCAGGGTATATGCAGCGCTTTATAAATGTCTCTCATCGTCACCTCATCCTTAATACAATTACGTATACTGCATAAGATTCATATTACTTGTGTTAAACTGTGGCGCTACGTAAGGGCCTCCTTCCCTGACTATCTTAGATGTAAGACTGGAACAGGTGACTTTCTGCACACCATATGGTCTTGTCCTGCACTCCAACGTTATTGGAGCAGAATGCTGGTAACACTGGGAAGAGTGTTGGATTTCTAGATAAATCCCAAATCAACACTTACACTACTGCATATCATGGAAGACCTCGATTCCAATACATATAAACTAGTCTTCCTTCATATTGGATGTTTATCTCTAGAGAGAGATGGGCTACAGGATTAGACCATAGCATGCTCCTCGAAATGCCTGTTTACGAATCCAGAGGTTGCCTACACAAGCATTCCAAGATTTGGTATGATTGGAAAGAGCAAAGGGAATTGTTTTCAGGGGTGGGAAATACCTCAGTGCTGGGGAAGTAGGTGACTTTCTGTTAGACCTGGCATTTTTGGCGGGTTTATCCCCAGACTTGCTTTTTGGCCTCCTGTTTTTGACCCATTTTCCATTGGTTTTAGGACTCTGGGCACTTTACCACTGCTATTCAGTGCTAATGTGCATATGCTCTCCATGTAAATTGTGTATGGATTGGTTTTCCATGATTGGTATATTTGATGTACTAGTAAGTCCCTAGTACAGTGCACTGTGTGCACCCAGGTCCTGTAAATCAAATAAATGCTACTAGTGGGCCTGCAGCACTGGTTGTGCCACTCACAAAAGTAGCATTTCAAAGGTGTCTCAGATCTGACACTGCAGTGTCTGTGCATAGTTTTTACTGCCATGTCGACCTGGCAAGTGCATCCACTTGCCAGGCCCTAATCTTCCCTTTTCTTACATGTAAGTCACCCCTAAGGTAGGCCCAAGGTATCTCCATGGGAAGGGTGCAGTGTATGTGAAAGGTAGGACATATAGTAATGTGTTGTACATGTCCTAATAGTGAAATACAGTGCATTTCATTTATCACTATTGAAAGCCCCTCTGTCCCATAGGTTAAAACGGGAGTTGCCTTGTAACATCTTACAAGTGTAACTTTCCATTAGGACATGGTAGATAAATGGAGTTTAGGCTCTCTAAACTCAGAGAATTTGGTAACACCTTTTTTAGTAAAGGTGGTTTTTAATTTGTGTGTTTGAAAATGCCGCTTGGCTCCCTCCGGCTGGATACGAGTAACTGACACAGGCGCCATGGATGAATGACAAACAACACTAAGAATAATAAACCACGAAGTCGTAACTGCATTGTCCAGCTGATCGCATCCACTGGTTTTCCATTGAAGACTGTACCATTAAGACATAGAGCACTTACGCCTCAACCCGAACAAGACATCTGAGTGTAAATCCAGTGCGACATTAACTCGAAGGACCGCACTTCCATGCGGACGCTCTTCGCAGGCACAAACATTGGAACATAGTCACTTATGCATTATGGCTGTTTTTTTAAATCTACAATAGGAGATCCTTGATGTTAAAGAGAGCTCTCAAAGAGTTCTGAGGAGAACCCGAAGAAAAGCAATTCTTGGGTTCGAAATGCGTCGACTATACTTTGACCACACAAGTGTACTTTTTCAAAACTAACTACGTTGGCTCACGCTCTTCAACTTTGTTAAACAACCATACAAAGATTAAGATATGTGGTTGTGAGCCCCAATAGGTCACTGTTTGATTGTGGCCCTGACTGGTTTTGTGAAAATAATATCTCATTGTAAACAGCAGGGCTCTGTTCAGCTGCCTCTTATTGTACAGAATATTTGTCTATGAAACACAGAACTCGAGCTTGTTATATTCATTTGTTTTTGCAATTGTGAATCCGTCATATATGTGGTGTCCATGTCCTGCGCAACAATTTATTTTGTGGTGTTCAATGTTTCGTAACTTGATTTGTATTAATGTTGTGTCTTTCTGTGAAGTTTTTGTACATTGATTTTTGAAAACCGATGGGTATTTGTATATATCAAATTTGTGAGAACTCAAATTCATAAACGCATAAAAAATTGAGAAAAAATGAATAAAATTATGATTTACGGTCACATCAAGTACGATGTGTGATCTTGTGGAGTGAAAGTAATTAATATCAGTATTGGCATGTGTGCTACTTTTAGAAAGTGGGCATTTTCTTGCTTGACCATCTTGGAGTGACAGGAGATGGGGATGTGCATTCACTCTAGACAGTCCCAAGGGAAGTTGAAATGTGTCCTACCTTTCCTGGGTAACTCATAGCTAGGCAGAATAGACCTTTCTGCATTTAGAGTGGTGGGAGGCGTTTTCACTAGCACCTGAATAGGCTGTGTCTGCTCTGCACAATGCTGTCTCCACCTCCTGTAGTGAAGCTGGACCAGGGAGGACCAAACTGTTTTTTACTGAGCCACAGAGACTCGCTGCCTAAACCTTCAAAGAGAAAATGTAGTATAAATATTGGGGCTCTGACGCCAGAACTTTAGATTACTGCTGAACTAAGGAACCTGCCAGGAAGAAGGGCTGGAAAAGCTATCAGGAGGAACTGCCACTTTTCTACTTGCTATTTCTGTCTTGGGTAGGAAAAGGACTGGGACGCCAGCCTAAGGCATTTAGAAAATCACCGCTGCCGTGAGGGGAACGGCCATTCTGTACATCTCCCGGTCTACTTGCCGTGAGGGGAACGGCACCGTGCAGACCACCGTCGGAACTACAGCCCCCAGAACCCCCTGAGCCCGCGCACACAGTGATGCTCTACCCGCGCCAGGAGGCGCGTTAAGAGGCGCGCAGTACGCCCGCGCCGCGGGACGTGCCCAGGCCGCGCCCGGTCGAAGCCCGTCTGCGCCCGTCAGAGCCCGAAGGAGGCTGGGCTGGGCCAACCCCCTTGGCTGTTATTATCCGGTTTGTCTATTTGTCCCGAAATTTATACTGGAAGGAACGAAAGATTGAGAGGACGGAGAAATTAGCTAAAAGCAAGGTACTAAATTGTATGACTAGTCTATTGTCAACTGTAGGGATAATCAAAGACCTTGACGATAGGGCACTCAAGGGCTTCTGGAACACCTGTCTGTATTTGTTTATAACCGTGTGTAATGGGTAAAAGGAAAACTCTTGCATCACAAGGGGGTGCCACGGTGGGTCGTACGAATGGCAAAATAGATTATTTTTTAACAAAAGCCGCTCATGCTATTTCACAAGAAATTACACTGACAGAAAGAAGGCTCTCACTTGAGGCAGTGTAGAGCGCCCAGGTTCGCACTAGAGACGGGGATGGGACTCAAATAGACCCCGCAGATAACAACGATGTAGTAGACGCTGCAGATGGATTGGAGGTATTGCACGATACTATGACTGGTGTGCTTTTATGTCCAATAACTACTTCAAAGGATCTCTGTATAATACCGGAATCTGTGGCCGTTACGGTTGAAGAGAACGAAGTGGCTCAAGACCTACCCCCACCCAAGAGAAAGAGTGTGGCCTGTAACAAGGCTACAAAAAGGTCATCATGTGTACAAACCCGGACACAAATTCTTTCACAGCAGGGTGATGAGTTTGAACAATATTTGGAGACTTTATTCATAAGACTTGAGACAATGACAAAGGCCCTTCTAGTTCCAGTAATTCATAAAATTGAATTGGTAGAGAAACTAGTGCATGATATGTCCGCTAACTATGCTAAAAACACGGTCCCATCTGTCTTAAAAACCATGGTGGGAGGGGCGGCAAATGAGACCCAGATTTTGACCCCATCTCAACAGGACCCGGCCTTGATTGCTTTAGGACCCAAGGGTGTAAAAAGGGGAACTAGAAATCTTAATTTGAACGAGGGAAAGCGGCATGTAGCTCAGAACCCCGTGATAGAGCAGATGTGTACGTCTCAAAGAAATGAGAGGGCTTCTTTGCCCTCATGTTCTGGTGAACAGGATTACACAGTAAAAGTCTCGACCCAGTGTAGAATCGATTTGCCTCCCGCATCTGCACCCATAGTGGCAGTTCTATTGGACGTTCCCCCCCTTGCTGAAAAATCCAGGGAATCCACCCAGGACCTTATACATAAAGTTACCTATTGGTGTACCAAAAATGTTGCAAATGGCCCAAGTATAGCGGGCGATGTTATAATGGCCAGAAAGGTGGGCTGGATAGGTCAGCAAACAAAAAAATCTGGGGGAGGAGACTGCATAGTTGTAAATTTCAGGAATCCGGATAAGGCTAAGATGCTAACGGGTGGGGCATATAAGAACAGCCCCAACTCCTTAATAACAGTAGTCCCCTTGCAACATTTTTACCCTCCTACCCAGCGTCCCTACCCTAGACTATTGAATTGGCAATTACCTCGGAACCCTTGTAGGCCCATTAGGGAAGATCCTACAGATAACACATTATTAATGAGCAATCGCTTCCAACCCCTAGCAAGTCCACATTCTTTGGACGAGAATGACTGACTAGGGTTAGAAAGCAATACAAGGCAGGATGTCCCCCTAACAAACGCAACCTTAAAAGCTCCCATGTCACTAACTCTGGCCCATGGTGAAAAAACTAATAACTGTGCGATAATTGTTCCACCTACTATAGATAGCCCGGAGACACGTAAAATGGTTCTCTCGTGGAACATAGCCGGAATTAGGTCTAAAAGGGGGAATACCAGTTGGGAGAAGTTTTGATCTATGTATCATATCATTGCCCTGCAGGAAACATGGGAACCAAATGATTGTTTTTATTTAGATGGGTTTGTCTCATATTGTAAATATGCAACCCCATCGAATATGGGGAGAGCTAGAGGAGGTTTGCTCATAATGTTATCACTGAAGCTTTCCTGTAGGACAAGATTGGTTGAATGTAAATCGCAAAATGTGTTGGCAGTGGAATTGTGTTTTTACCAACCGTAGTTCGGTGCTAGTGGTAAACTTTTATAACTCCTTTCATAGAGAGCATGAGGTAGAACACCTACAAGATCTAAGGGAGTTCCTGGAAACGTATGAAGAGTCTAGACAAATGAATTATGATGTTTTGATCCTGGGAGATTTTAATGTTCATCAATGTTATTTAAATTGTTTCATAAATTATGGCCAAGAGGAGTCTATGTCCTCGTCTATCCATTTTGAACACACACCCTCGGGTGGTTTACTTGAAGGCATTCTTTCGGACCAAAATGTATGTTGTCTGGAGCAAAATATTAGTATGACACCAATACCCACTTATATAGGAAATGGAAGGCGAAGTATCATTGATTATATTTTAGTATCTGCTCCATTATTTTTATTTACTGAGGATCTAATTGTCATCTGGGAAGGTCTCAGTGATCACAATCCCCTTACTGTTGCCATATCTTTTTTTGTTACTACAATTGAGGAACCCACCACCTGTCTAAAAAATAAAGATATTTCTACTAAAGATCAGGCACGTAGGTTAAAGTGGGATACCATAATTCCAGATCAGTTTTTAAGCAATTTATATATAACTTGTGCCCATGAAATTGATGTATGTTCAGACCATATTATGCAGGGTAGTCGCATCCTAACAGCCTTTGAAACGTTGACAAAACAAATACAATCTGACCTTACGGTGGTAGGTGGGAAGAATCGCTGGAAGGCTTTAAGGTGGTTTGACGGGGTCTGTTCCACGGCCCATATGGAACTTGTACAGGCCCTAAAAGTAATTCCCAGATCTGAAATGAACATTAGGGAAAAAAGAAAGGCCTATAAGACAGCAACTCAGAGTAGAAAGAAACAGTTAAAGGAACAGGCATGGGACGCTCTACAACAAGTGAGTGTCCTGAAAGATAGCTCTAAATTTTGGACAGTAGTCAATAGCCCTTTTCTTTATGAAAGCCCAAACTTTAATACTGATTGTGTAATACCTGCGGAAAAATGGGTTTCACACTTCGGCCAAATCTTCAGTGACGCAAATCTAGAAGAACCTAAAAATCTTAGCGAAGCAGGGCAAAAAAGGATGGCGTTTCACTGTAGTGTTGAAGAGGTCGAAAAAGCAATCATATCTACATCTGGAGGAAAGGCCCCGGGCCCCGATGGGGTCCCGGCAGACCTTTACAAAGCTGATCCCAAGGTTTGGGCTAATATCCTGACCAATGTTTTTAATGCTGCATGCTTATATGGGTACCCAGCATCCTGGGGAAAGGCAGTGATCGTCCCCATTTTTAAAAGGGGTGTCAGGGACGAACCTACTTGTTATAGACCAATTTCGCTGCTAGATGCAGCAGCAAAGATATTGGGCAAGGTTGTCCTTAACCGTTTGACAGCTTGGTTGGATCAACGTAATGTCATTTCGGATCTACAGTACGGTTTTAGACCAAGAAAGGGAACTCTGGACCAGTGTTTAAATTTACACCTGGTGATAAACAAGTATACAGTTGCAAAAAAAGACCCAATATACTTAGCATTCATGGATTTGACACAAGCTTTCGATTGTGTGAACAGATCGAAATTATGGGCAATTTTAAAGGGTATGGGACTAGAAACGGAACTTGTGTCTTTCTTATATACTATCCACGAAAATAATACGGCGGCAGTGAGATATAATAGTGCAGGCGGTTTGACAACATCTTGGGTTTGAAAAGAGGGGTGCGCCAGGGTTGTATCCTGGCCCCCCTCTTATTCACACTATATATAAATAAGCTATGAGATTTTTTACAAGCTAGCTGCAAAGACATCCCGAGATTTGGTGAGGCAATGGTCCCGGCACTTTTATATGCGGATGATACCGTTTTATTAGCTAGAACCGCAGTTGGACTTCAATCACTTTTAGATAGTTTTATAACTTTTATGGATTCCTTAGACCTCTCTACAAATTTTAAAAAATCTAATACTATGTCGATTGGCCCTGGAAAACCCCAAAAGATACGTAAATTTTAATGTAAAGGGGTGGAACTAACGAGAGTCCCGACCTTCCCTTATCTGGGGGTTCTTTTTGATGATAGGGGAACGTGGTGCCCACAACTGACACAAAAAAAGAACAATCTCATTAGGGCAACGAGGGCCACACTAAATTTCGCCAAGAGAGTAGGGACTAAACCAATTCCCGCTCTGATGAAGATATACAAAGAGAAATGTATCCCCATGGCAACTTATGGCAGTGATATTTGGGGGTATAAGGAAGGTAGGGACATGCAGCGTGAGGAAGATAAGTTTATACGTAAGATCTTGGCTGTTCCGCATTCCACCCCCGCTTACATTTTACATGAAGAGCTGGGAGTGGGATATATATCTGATCAAATTGCGGTAGCTCCTCTCCTTCGCTGGTTAAGAGTTTGGGCTAACCCTACTACTAATCTGAATCAGAAAATAATCACTGACTGTTTGGCATTGGATAAAGGTTACAGTATTTCGTGGCTAAAATATATAAAGGAGATGGTAAAATGGTTAGGAAGACCTGAGTTATTTATTAGCCTAAATTCCCTGGGTGAAACCGAAATCAGAAAGGTAAAATATCAATTACTGTACAAACGCCAGGGACTCAGAGAAGAGAAGGAGCTGGCAAAATTTACAGTGAGAAGTTACATAACGTTATCCTTGGATAACCAAATCCAGCCGTATCTTCACATTGTTAGAAACCCCTTCCATCGATATGTCTTAACTAGATTTCGTTTGCATATGATTCCCTGGCTTTTGGCGGTTCCCCAAGGATTTTCAAAACCAGGATCTCTAAAACCTTGTCCTTGTGACAATTTCTCTGACCAAGATACTCTTCATTTCATCTTTTTTTGTGATTATTATGTGCTTTTACGAAAAAGGTTCATATTGCCACTAATCAGAGACTGTCACTTTACCCAAGTTAGGCCAGCTTTACTGTACCTCCAAATGTTATCCTCGCCTATGGTTTGTTTTGGGGTTGCGAGCTTTTTAACAGGAGCAATTAGACATAGAAAAAAATTGGTCTTTTAATTTCTTAATTTTTATAGGATTTTTATATTTAGGATTTTCGTCCTTTTTAGCTGTTATGAAGGCCCGCTGTACGGAAATCATTTTGTTTTCTAGCACATTGCATTTGCACTTTATATGATGTATTTGTTCTAAATGTATTTTAGAATGACAGTATAGAGGCCGTTTCTTTTTAAATTGTGAGTTTTATTCCCAGGGTTTCTTAATCTTTTCATTGTTTTTATTTGTATATTGCATTTTGTATTTTATAAGATGTATTTGCACTAAAATGCACATTGCACTTCATCAGGGTTCTGATGTATTTGCATCATAAGTATTCTAGAAACTTGGCCGCTGATTGTTATCATGGATGTGGTGTTCGTTTTTCATTTTAATTATAAGGCTCTCTCCTAAGGAAAAGGCAAATGAAATGTAAATGTATTTTCCTTGTCTTATATGTGCACTTTTATGGCATTAAGTTGCCGAATAAAGTTTTCTGACTAACTGACTGGATTGTACTTTCATCATCCTGCTGTTAGAGTTTTCTCCAAGGACTTGAAGTAAAGCTTGCCTCCTGTTGGAAGTCTCAGGGAAATCAAAGACTGCATGAAAACTTGTTTGGACTAAGGAATCTGCCAAGAAGAAGAGCTAGAGAAGCTGTGAGGAGGAACTATCACTTTGCTGTGCACTTTGCTGATTTGGCCTGCAGTAGCTGCTTCTGTCTTGGGCAGTGAAAGTACTGGACTTTCTGCAACTTATTTTTCTGAGTTTCTCCACGGGCTTGAGGTAGAGCTTACCCCCTGTTCAAGAAGTCACAGGAACAGCAAATACTTCAAGATCATTTGCTAACAGCACTAGGATGCCGCTGATGGCTCTGTGACCTGAAGGCACTGCAGAGAGCATTGAACCGCTTCGCATCGCACCCCTGGTCTTACCGACGTCGCCGCCCATCACCGTCGACGAGCCGCTGCTTGCACCGTGACCTGTAGGCACCACACTTCGCATCACCTCTCTTTGCATCACCACCCTGATATCACCGACAACAACGCTCCACGCCGACACTGACGCCGCTGCCTACACTGTGGCCTGTGGACACCGCTCGTGAGGTACACGAAGCATCATCCCGTCCCACACCGTAGCCCCGGTCCACCGACGCCGGCACCATCGACTCCTGCCTTGTCAACTGACGCCGCAGCCTGAACCGTGAACTGTGGACGCCGCATCGCCCCGCTTCACTCTTTAGCCCTTGTCTCACTGACGACACCAGACACCGTCACCGAGCCGTTGCCTGCACCGTGACCTGTGGGCACCACAAGTCGCATTGTCCCGTTCTCATCGCAGGCAGCGCACCTGACTTAAACTTAAGGGAGTTCTGTCTGCAATGTGCATGACTCCAAAGGCCCAATGAATCCTGCTCCAACCTCCGGAACCGACGCCGATGGCGTCCTTTTCTTCGGCGCTCCTTCCAAGGTCCACGGTGACCTGCATTTCCAAGGTATTGTTTGCGGGTCTTCCCAACACCATAGTTGGCCCGTAATGCCACGGCTGGCCTGAACTGTTGGATTTGTTTGTTCACGACGCTGTGATAGCCCCGAATGGAGCTATCAACTTCAAGGAACTGTATTTGAAGGCTATTCTTGCAATATTCATATTTGGATTACTGTATGTTGGATTTTTATCGTTTTGGTCTAGTTTTACACAGATAAATATTGGCTATTTTTCTAAAACTGGTGTGGTGTCCTTTTGTAGTGTTTTCACTGTATTACTGTGTGTTATGTGCAAATGCTTTGCACATTGCCTCTGAGATAAGCCTGACTGCTCGTGCCAAGCTACTAAGAGGGTGAGCAGGTGTTATTTTAGAAGTGTAATCCCCTTACTCTGACTAGAAGGAAGGGTCCCTACTTGAACAAGGTGCATACCTCTGCCAACTAGAGACCCCATTTCTAACACTTTCCTACTGAATGAGATGATATTATTAATTGGCAACTATTTAACATTGCTGGTCAGTTACACTATGAACACAGTAGATTCACGTATCTCTTTTCTGAGTGTGGAGTGGGAGGAGGCAACAAAGGGGAACGTTATGTTTGTAGACTTTATATATGAACATTTAAGAAAATTATATTATAAACAAAAGAATACCTAGGACCCAAATGCAAGTAAAAGAATTGCACCCCTTAACCAGATGGGTATTAAAAACACTATAATTGGGGTGCAGTGGGGCTTTTAACCTTCTAGGTCCCATTGTCATTGTGCCTGCTGCCCTTTAGTTAGCTATACACATACCTGATTTACCTCAGATGCTAGGTGATATTATCCAGAAAATAGTTTCTGCAGCAGAGAAATGCACTTACCTAGATGAAGGGCTGCTGAAAAGTTAGATTCTTTCGATTGATGCTGTGGCAGCTGAAATTTAGAACACTGCTGCAACACTTCTCAATGGTTCTGGGACTGGTTAGAAAAATGTAATAATATTAGCAGATTAACAAGGTAAATACACATAAAAAGCAATACTGACAATAGAAAATTTTAAAACGCATTGTAAATGTGAAGGAATTTGAAACTGAATACTAAACATTAAGTTGCTATCCTTAGCTTGATTTGTAGGAGCAGAACAATTAGAGCAAACAGTAGCATGGATGATTTGTGGCCTCAACTGAAGCACTGGTGTGCGCTGACAAAAAGAGACGATGCATTAGGAGCGGAAAAGACAAAGTGATATAGTACTGTCTAGTATATATCTTTTGTTTTTAGAAATAAAACCATATTTTGAAAAGTTCAACCTACCATTCAAATTAAAATTTCGATTTTTGTTTGTGAATCAAAGAAACAATTTCATAATTTGAGTATTTGTTTGATGTATACTGGTCTCTGTAGTTTTGTGTATTTTTTGTGGTTCCCACTTCCAATAGTGATTCACTTGGGGTGAGGGGGTAGGGGGGCGTCACAGAAGTCAAAGATTAAGAGCTGCTGTTGTAAAGCCTTTGATACACACTTTACTTATACAGCACCACTACCTATGTCCAATAAATAAAGAAATAAACGTGTAGTCTGCTTAAAACACCACCAGTTCTCTTTTCTCATTTTTACCAGTTCATCCTTTCTACTTCCTCACCGATTGCTACTCCCCAAAATGAGGTGCTCTCATCCATTTTAAAATTTGCAATGTAAGTACATGGAAAAGGAGGTTATATCAATGTCTAATTTCATTGCGATGCTGCATCCAACTTGATGTCATAATTACACTCATATGGTTGTGTTGAATTCACAAGAAATAAACGCTGTTAAAAGGGTATATTATTTAGGATGGATGCAGAAGCCAAAAATGATGCTAATAGTTTGTTCAACAAAGATTTGCATTGTCTGTTTGATAACACTGCTGCAGCAGCGCAGTGTGAGGAAGGAACCAGGAGGACAGGCTGCATCCAGGCTTAAAAGCATCCTGTTACAAAGGGACAGCCCAGGGCCCAGCAGTAAAACTTGAAAAGCAGATCATGCTAAAAAGACTCAAGAGGGTGAAAAGGATGCAGGCCGCACCATGGGAGCGAGCGCCAGCTCGAATCTCAGCCTAATTTCTTGTTCATCGCTCTCGTACGCCCTGCGTCCACTACTCACTATCCCTGCGATTATCTGTTACTTTTAACTGACAGTACAAACGAGGAACGGGAGAAAGGCAGCAAACAAAAACAAGCATTGGCAGGCAATGTCAATAGGTCTGATCTTAAAATGCCAGGACAAGCAAACTTGGGTCGGAGTAGCAAAAAAGAATTGCTTTGTGTATAAAATGCATGGAGAGAATAAAAAAAGAATTGATGTGACAAACTTTGTGATTATTCAGAGAACCTTCGAGATGTAAAATATTCCGGTCTAGTGAAGCACTTCCTAGAGGGTGGAATCATGCACTACACAGACAAAGGCATGATGTGTCAGAAAAATGCTCCTCTGGATTGGGCAAAAACCACTCTGTGTATACATTAGAGTTGGTAAAAAATGGGCCATGAAGAAAGCTGTTTAGTCAACCCAGACCTAAAAAAGGATGCAGGTGTGATGGAGCAGGGGTTTGAGAAAATAAAACCTGCTCGGATTAATTCCTCGGTAACATTTACTAACAGTGTGTGGTGAAACTAACATGCAAAAACACAAAAACACGGGGAAATGCTTATGCGCATGCATGCACTAATGCGTGGACTGATGCATGAAAAACTAGGCCGCATTCACGTTCTGCTTGAAAAATTAAAATAATAATAAAGCTGCTTTCTGTGCGTTATTGCTTTATTAGACGAATAACGTGGGATAGTGCTAATGGTGGGTGGTAAACAGTGAGAATTATATATCATGAAATTAATAATGTCTGTGTTTTATTCATCGTAGTGAAGCTTGCATGGGCTTACATCGTTGCATGACGAGTTAAGGGTTAATAAGAAGAAAGTCAAATAAAAGTTGAAAATCAAGCTCGGAGAGAGAAATGAAGAAGGCAATGTTGACGACCTTCGAGATCCATTGTATGTCTGCCAAGTAACGGAAGGATGGCCATGAGATCATGAGCAAATTGTACAAACTTCTTCCGCGGAAGCTGCAGAGGTGGACAATAAAAATATAGAGTTTTGAAACATGTTACAATTCGAAGGAAGCTGTATTCATGAAACGTGGGTTACGTACTTGTTGAAAAAATAAAACAAAGAATGCTGTGAAACCATGGATGTGACTATGGTGGTGTGATAAAACACCCCCTAAATTGACCAATGAGAGACTAAGATTCTGAAAATGTTGCTACATTGGTGGGATGGACATGTAGGTTTTTAGAGTATAACTGGGGTGACTGGGGGGTGTTATTTTTAGGTTAGCCTGGAGCTCGTGAGCGCGCCTCTTTGAAGAAGCTAGAGAGGGGAGATCGTCACTGTACGTCGGTTTGCTGTATGCAGATAGAGGCCTACCTGTTTCCAGTTCCTGTCCTATTCTTTGTTCCCTGAAACTTTCCCGGGGAACCCCGATCTATTCCCATGGCCAGGGGGTAGATTTTAACACTAAATATTTAGGTTAGTATTGCTAAAACCTGTATTTGCATAATTATTTGCAAAAGTATTTTTGTCTCTGAAACTTATGTCTCTTCACCTATCCACTCCTTCATTATATTCCTGTTCATTATGATTCGAGTTTGATATCATTTTGCTTTGACAAATGTTCTCTCTCTGTGATTTATTCTTTGTTTGCCTTGTAAAACTGTACATGATGAGCATTTACCTTCACATTATTTGCTATAAATACAATTAACCTTATTCTGAGTTTGTGCTTATTTAGTAGAATAGACCGATAGTTAGTTTCTAATTATTACCATCAACTCTTCAACTAATGGTCCATCGACCAGAGGAAAAGAGAGTTTGATTACAGGTTTAATTATGTATCTAGTGTGTTAGGATGAGCCTGTAGTTTGTGAACAACTGATTTAATGTTTTAAACTTGAAACAGCGCAACTGGGATTTATGTGTTGGGTGTATGAGTATGGGTCAGTGATTATCGATTATCGATCCCTGATTGGCGCTGGATCAGGTGATAGGGGGAACAAAAAGGCTACTTTGCTGGGTGTGGGTGATCAGTAGGGAATACATTCACCACAAAGAAATGCAATGTACAGTCATGAACTTTCTTCGCCCTGAAATCACCTACAGCCTAAGAATGGGTAAACCACAGTAACCAGGTATGTATATTGATGTATAGTCATTAAGATTGCACTTGCTACATAATAATTGCCATGATTGCTAACAGATAAGTTAATTCAGTGTTTTAGAATATTCTATTTCTAAAAATCACTTGTTGCAACTATAAGAGTTTGGTCATTAGACTGTGTTAATGCCCATCAGCTGTAAATGCCAGATGTCTATTGCTCATCTCAGAGCGAGTGGAAGTTTGTTTCACTGTGTGCCTACCCAAATTACAAGAACTGCTCCCTATTCTCAATTTAGGCTATTTGGGGTTTCCTTGGAGCAAAGCAATCAAGGATCAAAGGCTGAAATTAGGAGCAGTGTAAGCATAGACAACCCTTATTCATGGATCCATGAAGCAGGACCAAGACTTTAATAATAACATGCAATTGTTCACCACTGCAGATTCTTCAAGGCAAAGGTGATGTGAAAGTGCTGTTAGAAGTAAAGAGTTGAATGCACCACAGCAATTTGCAGTCTTTGCAGGTGCTGGAATTAATAGTCTAGGACACACAGATACAATTAGTTGCATAATTCACACAGGGCTTCACCAAGATCAGTACTGCACTACCTTTATTGGCATATATCAGATAGGGGACTATTCCCTGCAAAACTCTGCGAGGGACGAAGTCCACTTTGGTGACAAGGTTAATTACAAGTAGCGTGGCAAATTTAGAATCAACTACCATCATTAAGTTCTTGATCCAATGGACTGGTTTTGGGCCAAGATGAAAGTCGGACCTAGTTCCCTAAGTTAGCTTGATGGGTCCACAACAACCACCATATTCTCTTAGAAACAGTGATTTGTAGCTCATTCTCTATCGACACTGGATAGGCAGTTGAATGAAGCAAACCTGAAGTAATTTATTATCCGAAATCTTAACTAGTAACTGAATGACATCAGGCTAATAATATATTTAATTATAACACTTAACAGCGAATCACCAAATAAGCTTATTTTGAGGTAGACAATTGACCTTAAAATTATGATACTGTAGAATGCTGGAGGATGCCTCACTTCGTGTGTTCTCAGGAGGATGTAAAAAGTGACATTGCCACTGCTTTGTGCTGATTTCTCAATAAAGAAATCATCTGTTGCAAAGCTACATTACAGACTACAATCCTTACAGGACAACAGAGCGGTCCACCATATTGAATGCAGTACTTAGATGCAACTTAGATGTAACTGGGTCAAAGCACAAAGGCCACCCAAATCAACTTTTATTCTTAGGTCATCTAAAAACATGTTTTCACAGATTTCATTTAACTGTGGGGTCTACAGCCAGGTTGGACCAGGTAAAGGATTGTGTTAACCTCATTGAATTTCTTAATGGTTGTTAGTGAGCCAAATCACTGGCATCTGATTGAATCTCTCTTTGATTAAGTGGCTATTCTGTCACTTATCCACTGATCTGGCACCAGTCCTGTCATTAAATATGAGTTAATTACTTCCTTCAGTAGGTCCTGAGTGGGATATTAGAGTGTCAAAGACTTGTATTCAGGCAGGAATCAAAAGGTTAGCGGGATGGCTCAACCTTCTCTATGAGATCCATAAACGCTGCCTTAGATAGTGGGACTGACACATCTAGTATTTGGGGAGGTGGGTGTTGCCTATTAGAATGATTAATGTCCATATACAAATTGCACATTATTATGAGATAAGATATTCCTCCAAACATTAGTGGTGTTAACTGCACAAGACTGCAGTCTATCACGCCTACAGCAGAGTAGGTGGCCTTTGCACTGGCAGCTGTGGCTGTGGCTGTGTATGTGAGAATGATAATGTATGATCATACATAATTAAATATAATATTCAAAACCTGCTGAATACAGAACACTAACAGCAATCTGTCATTTTGTATTGCCATATCATGGCGGAACAAGCCCCAAACAAAGATTTACAGCACTGGCAACACTTTACCATTGATCGTAAAGCTGCTCCAATGGTTGTTGATGGTTGTGTCTCATCTTGGATCTGTGCAGTTAAGTCTAGAATAGTTTGTATGTTCATGGCTTGAGAACCTCTCCTTTTGAATTGACCTGCACGTGTCCACATGTCTTCTACATTATATCCTTTCTTCCAGTAACAATTCTTGCACTCCACCACATTTGATGGCTCTGCCAGGCATGGTACATGAGGATGTGTTTTTTGCCACACTAAGCATGCGGGCTACTACAGTAGCCCTTTGTCTACTAGTTTTTCACAGTGTTTTTAATGCATTCTCTGCCATGTACAGTGTAGCACCCGCTTACCTAAGTGTTAGAGCAGTCTAACTAGTGATATTTCAACCTCTTTTGCTATCCTCTCCAAATTCTACTGAGGAATTTCCTCCAATGGTTAGACAATACTTATTCCAAGATATCTAAGCTCATTCTGTACATTTCCCCTCCAGTTTGGAGCATTCCAACACATTATCCGGTCTTCGGATTATTTACCAAATAACCAGATAATACCCCAAATTCTTTCACCAGAGCTTCCACCCTGGGCATAGTTAGAACCGGGTCCGAGGTAAAAATTGCAAGATCATCCGCATACAATGTGACTTTATTTTTATAGGCACCTGAACTGAAAGCGATGACCTGGTCATCTGGTCGCAATAGTTGGGCAAATGGTTCAATATAGATATCGAACAACAGTGGGGAGATAGGGCAGCCCTGCCGTGTGCCCCTGGAAATCGAGAAACTTCTTGTGAGAGAGCCATTGAGAAGAATCCTGGCTGTTGATTGTTCATACAGAGCTTTTAACGTTGTGATGAACAGGGGCCTAAACACATTATCGCCAAAACTTCCCATAAATAAGCCCAGCAAACATGGTCGAAGGTCTTAGCAGCGTCCAGTGTAACTACCGCCAAGGGAATCGATCGTGCTGAAGCCAGGTCTATACTGCTCATGATTCTGCCTTCCTGGAACAAATCCTTTCTGGTCAGGGTGTATAAGCTGGGGAGCTAATTTGGCCAATCTCCCTGCCAAAATGCTAACAAAAATCTTATAGTCTGCATTAAGCAGAGATATATCGGACGGTACAATTCCACCTTCCTAGGATCTTTAGCTGGTTTTAGGATCAAAACTATAGTGGCCTCCTTCCACAACCCAGGCACCCGCGCCTTCCCTGTATACACCAGATTAAACAAGTTCTCCCAGACTGGGCGTACTTGCTCTATTAGCAGTTTTTAGACATCCGAAGGGATGGCGTCAAAGCCGGCAGCCTTCCCACTCTTGGCTCTAATCATAGCCCACCTGATCTCTTCCTGAGTAATCTGAGCTTCCATACTCTCCTTCCCTTCTCTAGTCAATAGAGGGAGACCAATCTCCCTCAACCAATCTTTAAGCCTTTGGGGTTCTGGAAAGATATCTTCCCTATTAAGCAGGGATAAAAGGGAGACCACATGATTCTGCATATCTTCCCAGTTATCTAACACCTCACCCAAAGAGCCTACCAATTCTTTAATTGTGTTCCTAGTTCTTTCTACCCTGGCCTTCCAAGCCAGTAGTGCCCCAGATTTTCCCCATACTCGTACTGTCTCATAGTTCCAGCCTGCCACCTTGCCTTACACATAGAATTCAATTTGATTTTATAATTTAACTTCGCCTCTTCAAGTCTTCTTAACAACAACTTCATATCTTCCCCCCCCACTTGAGGTTTGTACAGAGGCCTCAAGAATACCCACTTCTTTTTCCATTCCTGCTAGTTCTGCCCTCTCTTCTCTTCCCTTAGAACAGCCGAGACTTTGTAATACCCCCCGGTTGTATGCTTTAAAAGTATCCCACTCTACTCCTGGGGTAGCAGTGCCCGTATTAATCAAAAAGTATTCTGATGTGGCCTTTTTTAGAGCGGGCACCACCTCCTCATCTAAGAGGAGAGCACGTTTTAATGTCCACCTTCTATTGGGCTTAGTTCCTGGGACCTGTAACGTCATAGTGATGGCTGAGTGGTCCCAAATATGAGCGGGATGGTGTATGATCTTTTTTATCTTTACCGCTAAGCCTCTTTCCACCAGAAAGTAATCCAATCTGGAGTAGTGACGATATTTTTTACTATGGTAAGTATATGGCAGAACAAGCCCCAAACAAACATTTACAGCACTGGCAACATTTTACCATTGATCATAAAGCTGCTCCAATGGTTGTTGATGTTGTGTCCCATCTTGGATCTGTGCAGTTAAGTCTAGAATAGTTTGTATGTTCATAGCTTGAGAACCTCTCCTTTTGAATTGACCTGCATGTGTCCACATGTCTTCTACATTATCTCCTTTCTTCCAGTAAAAATTCTTGCACTCCACCACATTTGATGGCTCTGCCAGGCATGGTACATGAGGATGTGTTTTTTGCCACACTAAGCATGCAGGCTATTACAGTAGCCCTTTGTCTACTAGTTTTTCACAGTGTTTTAATGCATTCTCTGCCATGTACAGTGTAGCACCCGCTTACCTAAGTGTTAGAGCAGGTTTCCTAACAATATTCTGTCTCTGTATCTATCTATGACAATCTGAACTTGTTGTCATTGATGCTTTTGACATTTTAAATACCATGGTTTTCAAGTCGGAACTGTCAGTGGCTCAAACTGGATTTAGCCTTGTGTGCCTCTGTTGGGAAAATGCAGATGAACAATGTTGTCAAGGCTATTGCAATTTTTATAATAAGACTGCTTGCCCTTCCCACCAAACTAAAAATCAGATCCCATGTACATAAAGTCTCAATTGGTGGTGCTGGAACCACCACTGAAATGACATATGCTAATGTTGGCTAACTGCTTAGAGCTCAGAAGAAACAATCTACAGGTAAACTGCTTCTTCAAAAAGCAGGAGCTATAAATAATAAATAATCTATATTAAAAGTAGAGAGTACAGAGTAGGAATCGCTATTAGGAAATCACAAGTAGAAAATGCCATGCCATTCGTTCCAATGGGCTGGTGTAACATTCCAAAATGGCGATTTCCTATTAGGAAATCGCTATTTTGGAAATGCTAAACGAAGGATGGCTTTTGGCATAAAGCCTCCCATGATGTGCCCCACAAACAGTGGCACACATGTATATATAGCACACATATGCCCTAGGGGCATGTGTGCACTCTTTCACACTTCAAAAAAAGCATCTTTGGGCGCTTTTTTTAAATTGCACATGGTTACCATCGGCTTGGAGTTGATGCTAATTGCATTTCCTAAATGTCCGTTTCGCATTTAGGAAATGCTTTGTACATGTGCATAGGAATGGCAAATAGGTAATCCCTATTTGCGATTTCCTATTTAGGAGATCGCAAATTTCGATTTCTATTAAACAGAAATCACAATTTGCGACCGCTTAGAGGGCTTTGTACATCTGAAAGCCCATTTAGCGATTCGGTCCATTAAGAAATGCTAAATGGCTTTGTACACCTGGCCCAAGGTTCTGAATCGACCAACCAAAAGTTACATTCTGAAGCACAGAGAACATCCAGCAGTGGCTGTGATCGACTTTGACATCTGAGATATAAGGGAGGGGTTGACATTAGAAACGAGGAAACTTGAGTCCATATACTGCAGCCTGATTTCAGTTTTCTAATCAAAGATGTTATCATATGGAATGCACGCCTATCTTCTAGTATCAATCAGTCAATAAAGACAGTCAGTATGGACTGCCTGCTTGAGTCTCTCTCACTCTCCTTATGCTCAATTGATGAATATGGAATATATATATATAGCTAGATATATATATATATATATATATATATATATATATATATATATATATATATATATATATATATATATATATATATATATATATTGCAGAGTGGCAGTAGTCAATCCGTAGTTATAGTTAGGGTGACCAGAGATAGGGATTTTGGTCCCTTAATAACTTTGCACCCGTTTGGCGAATATCCGTGAAACTTTGTATACCTGCTGCCCCAGTTTCATTGTTGGAGTCCTGAAATGTTTGTGTCGTTTTGTCATGGAAGTGCAAAGAAAAAAGTAGGAGTCCCAAAACTGGCTTGAAATCCAATGCATTTTCCTTAGACTTTTGTATTTCAAGTAGCGTGAAAACCGCCAGTTGGATTTTTGGAAATCTGCAACATTACATGGTAGAGGGTGTAGATAATTCTGTGGGGTAGAGCAGTCAAGTAGAGTAAGTAAATGTTAAGTAATAAAATATTTTTTTTGTTATATCTGTGGCAGTGGGAGTACCGTGACACAACCTCGGTACATAGTAATGATAAGGGATTATCTAATTGGCTAATGTGTTCTTTTCAAAAACCTGAAGGCTGTGATGTTGCTTTATACAGCATTTTCAGTTGGTTTCGCAACACACCTTAACAATGTGATTTAAAATAAGTTTAGCCTTGTAATTGTAAGTCTAATGAAGTCAGTATAGTTGTAATATGTAGGCAGTAATGTTTAAATTACGGAGTATCGCAGTACTTTTGCGTTGGTCTCTAGAAAGTACCACGGTACCGTAACAATATATATTTTTTAAATAACCCATATATATGCATATTTACTCATGTTATAGTTAGCTTGGCTCTTAGAAGAGCCTTTTATTACAAGTGTTTACTTTGGATTTAGATATAGTATAGTCGGAGTTGGCGTATGTTGTTAATGAAGATAGTATTGCCAGTTGCGGTAAAATGTACACCACCTGCACGATACTGGTCAGGTTTGGAAAACGTAATGTTGAGGTGATATATGGAACACATGGTATGATCTCTAAGGAAGGCAGACACCATTGTGTTTATATAACTATGCATTTTTTAATACTTTCCCATGTTTACTACTGAGTACTTCCATTTTATACATTGGCAAATATTAGAATATACAAAATGGATGTGAGAAAATAAACTCATCAAAGATTTGAAAGCAGCTTTCATCTCTATTTCAATTCGGACAGCAGTGATATGCCAAATATCATTGCTTCAACAATGAATATTCAGAAAATGGGGATGTTAACAGTTAGTAAGAGATGAAATAAGGGGTAGGGTGTTATCCCACCTTAAACCTCTTTCGGTGACCTCAAAAGTTGCCATACCTAAATTATGCTCAATTCCTCTTTTTTTGGCATACTCTCTAGCCCAAATGATACAACTGTGTGTAATTATTCACACAAGAGACATCTTATTTGAAGGCTACCAAACACCTTCAAGAAATAAGGACTGAATATAGTAAAGTAAAACATGATGTACTTGGCTAGAACACTGGCCAATGACATTGTATGTAACATTTTATACTTATGAAAGAAACAGGCGGATCGCCTATATGTCAGATTGGGCTGCTAACATAGCCCTAACAGTACTTGAGAAGCACATTCATTCCCAAAAACAATAGACTATATACTTTAAACATATTACACAGTAGCTATAGCAATTTCACTAAAAGATAAGGCCATATGACCAGGCAAAACAATAGATTATAGAATTACAAGGGTAACCCAGTTAGCAGCTGTTATATACTTGGTGGTTTGTTGAAAACTAATGTGAAACACAGACTAACTTTAATCACATGAAAAAAATACCCAATAAGATCGTTTTTTTATAAATTACATTTGGATGTAACACAAATTGCTGTTGCATTACAATTACCATTAGGCTACAAGCATAGCCAGGTAGTACTAGATATATGCAAACATTATTTACATTAGTTGTATTGCTCTACTAGAACTGTAGTTCAAGTAAAGCTTGGCGATACACTTATTTGGTAAATACCTTTCTAACATTAGGAAAAGAATTACACTATTGACTTGGATTAAAGGTAAATACAAATACAGTGTCATAATATTTATTTAAAAAAACATGTTACCTGTACAGTTAATGTTTGAGTTATACTCCACTGTAATTATTTCTAATAGTAGTATTCCTTTTTTTCTATTTTTATATATAGGTACCACCAAACTTACCACAATCCCTTCAAAATATTATCAGGAAAAAATGAAAATGAAAATATACTTGAAATGTATTAGAGATAAAGTATCCACACCTCCAAAAGGACAAAGTGGACAATCCAAAAAGGAAAGAGTAGTATTGCATATTTGCAAACTAAAGCATTAGTTTGCGGTGATAATATACTTGTTCATGCAAAAAAAACACAAATACTAGTATGTCTAAAGAAAATGCCTACAAAAACAAAGCAGTGAATTCTTCTCTCTTGTACAGTCATACAATGAGGGAGACTATTTAACATATTATCTGTAAACAGTTTAAAAACAGAGTACTTAGTAATTTACTAAAAAATAATCCCACTTTCAAAAAACATACTGCTAAACCTAAACATAAACAATATTTTCACTTGCGTGAGGAAAAAGCCATTGCAGTCAAAACAAAATTATTTATTTTAACAATGCACTGCATGAAAACACTCACACAGTTAATTGTGACTTATAAATTATGTGTGAACCAAAAAAACATTGAATCAGTTAAACTTCTCTAACATATTTGGAGGCTGGTGGAGACATACATCCAGGAGTGAACCATACTTTCACGAAGAAGGTTACCATACATATACTAATTGGATCCTATCTGTAAACAGTCAAGGATGTTGCTATGAAGTTATGCATGGCTCTGTTGTTGGGTTAGAAGAAAAAGTGAAAAATGTAACAGAGCATTCAAAACAGGATTTTGAGGAAAATGCAAGTAAACATCCTGTTTACCAATGGAATTGCACTTTAATATGCAACATTAAGACAAAATCTATGGAAAACTGACAAAACCTTATTACTATTTAAAAAAACATTTGCAAGGTAAAATTATACTTTTGTAAACATTGAACAACTGACCATTTTAACATATTACACAGTTGCAAGGCCATAGTTTAGACTGCCTTCAAAATAATATATGTAATTCCATGTTTCAGTACAATAAAATGTTTCAATTCAACATTCCATTATACGAAAACTAGGACGAACTTTATACTTTGTTCAAGGACCTGCAATACAATTGGAGCTAATAAATGATGCTCTATTAC
This sequence comes from Calotriton arnoldi, assembly GCA_963921515.1. Classification (NCBI taxonomy): domain Eukaryota; kingdom Metazoa; phylum Chordata; class Amphibia; order Caudata; family Salamandridae; genus Calotriton; species Calotriton arnoldi. The sequence continues at coordinate 243,161 of CAWUFW010004053.1, forward strand.
ACTCTAATCCTGAGACGGTCATATCAATTACAAAGTATATACAATCAAAATACTTTGGTGGCAATTCTGAAGATGACGTGTTTCTAAATATTTTATACCCAGAAACTACAATGGGTAACCCAATTATGGACTTTAAACAGTGTGATTTGCATATTTTTCTATTCCACAGAACCATTTCAGAAATTCCAAATAAAGTGTATATTTGCTGATGGAGCACACATTCTGGATATCAAATAAAATATATTGATTTATTTGAAAAAAAGAAGACAGAGTAGCTTGGAGAAATCTTGCTATTTATCTTATTGTGGAAAACAGATATGATGTTTCTTCAGATCAAATTGTCTGCTATAATTGCTTTGGGAAACTTGACTATTACTGTATGCCTTCATGTGCAATTTGGAATAATTTGGAAATTTACATTATACCTGCAGAATTACACATTTTAAATGTAGATGAAAGTATCTTAATTCAAACTTTACCTCCTTATCAAATTAATATTAGATTGCAACCTAAATCTAAGAAATTTCAAGCTCAATAATTAGTGCTTGCAATAAAAGGAAAGGTTGTTTTTCTACCATTAGGATTAAAAAAAAAATTAACACTGTAGGTGTACAGCGCTAATTAGAAGAACCTTTAATTGTAGTAGTTAATGGAGTTCCAAAAAAAGATTTTTTTAAATTAGCAAGAATTGACAAGTATTTCCCCAATACAAGATGCTATTTCATAATTGTTAGAAAATAGCATACACTACCATAAGTTTAAACTGAATGACTTCATAGCCACCAATAACCTACTAGTTCCAGACAAAACTAATGTAGGCCAGGTCCAGAAAATCAGTAAACAACACTCAGAAGAAATTTACGAGCACTATAGTATACACCCACTGAAATCAAAAGAGTTAATGGGCGATGCCTTAGAACTCTATCAAATGAAAGAGGCTACAGGAGATCCTGTTAGTATTTGGGAAAAAACTTTAGAGGGTCGATGCCATCCAGTTTTATTACCAACAGGAAAAGGAGGGCGATATGACCCGCGTTTTAGGCACAACATTCCTTACATTTACACTTTACTATATGAAATTTAATTATCTGTTACATCTTATACTGTTGCGCATGTGATGAGAACTGAAACAGGAATTAATGACATAACAGCTAAAGATTTCTTAAAGTGGAAAACAATGACGAAAACCTGGAATATAACTTAATATATATCATGGCATGTCAACGAGGCACGAATGAATATTGGTTCTAAAGACCTAGATGACTAAAATGTATGTTGAGGAATTTGGGACCACCAACTTGGTTTCTGACTTTAAGCTGTGCCGAATACTTATGGGATGGTTTATACAAGTTCCTAGTTGAAGCTAACACTAATTTGACAGATGTGGCTGTGAAAACTCCAAGGGAATTATGTTCTTTAGATCCAGCAAATGTTTGCAGATTTTGTAATCACAAATTCCAAACTATGCATCAGTTCCTAACAAATAAAAAAAGCCCTAGGAGAGTTTGTTTATTTCTTTGGAGAAAAGAGTACCAAGCGAGAGGTGCACCTCATATTCATATGCTGTTATGGATAAAAAATGCACTGAAATTTGGATATGACTCTGATGAATCTGTTCTTCAGTTTATTGAACAATATGGGGCCGATTACGATGGCGGACGGATTTAAGTCCGTCCGCCATCGATGCGGGGAGTGGGACCGCCTGCCTGTAAGGCGGCGGTCACGCACGTGGGATTACAATACGACCGTCACTGTGGCAGTCGCATTGTGCATGTTTAACATTGCGGTGGGTGCTGCAGCCAGCAGCACCCGCCGCAATGTTAAACATGCATGTTGTGCATTTCCCTGCACTGCGTGGTAGGCACCATGCAGTGCCTGCCACCTGGTTCAGGGAAATGTATGGTACCCCCCAGTGCACACCCTCCTCGCCCAGCACATGGGGGCCCGTAACAGGCCCCCAAAGTACATCCCAGCCAGCCTTTCCAAGGCGGTTTCACAACCATGGAAAGGCTGGCAGGGATCCAGCATCGTAATTTGGCGGGTTGTGCCTGTTAGGCACTGCCACCATTCTTACGATGGGAGAGGTCCAACCGCAGCAATCGTTACGATTGCTGCAGTCGGACCCATGGCGGACGGACTTTCCATCTGCCATGCACACCGCCTGCCATCAAAATCTGGCGGCCGGAATTTGGCCACACGATTGCAGTGAATCCTGCCGGTGGCGGATTCACCGCAATCGTAATCGGCCCCTATGTTACTTGTGACCTTCCAAATAAAGTAACAATATATTGTTTGAACAAGTTATTAAATTTCAAACTCCCAAATGCGGACAATACTGTTTATGAAAATATCGAAACAGATCAAAGCAGTATACAAAGGGCCTGATAATGAGTTTGGCGGTCAGAACGCTCAACCTCTGCGGTCGCTAGAAGATTGCTGTGCTGGCGGTCTTCTGCCCACTGTATTACGAGTCATGCAGCCTCAAACACTAACCATGTCGACGGTTTGGTTCCCGCCTTTGCCACAGAGGTCTGCAATGTTGGCGATTCATACTCCTATGCCGTCAGGGCCGCAGCTTCCTGCCAAGCCTATTACATAAAAACAGTTGTACTGGTGGTTCCCTAGCGGCAGTTCCCCAATGATGATAGACGCTCGTAACAAAGCACCACAACAGTGCCTATTTGATGGATTAAAAAACTAAACAGCTGATGTCCTTTGGCCAAGTGGACACGCCTGCAAATCACACTATAAAACACACCCCATGATCCTATGCCTCTCCACTGCAGCTCAGCAAGACAGAGAGCACACTTTTTTGTTGAGAAAGGGCAGCTCTTTTTTACCTATCCCATTCATCATTCTCATCACACTTTTTTTGTTTTAGCCTATTCATTAATATCGCTTCGTTTTTCTTTCATTTGTCACTCACTTTATTTTACAGTCATGAGTCACCCCAAAAAAACACGTTTCACAGAGGCTAAGTTGTCAGTCATGGTGGATGAAGTCATTAGAGTACAGCCACAAATGTTTGGAGCCCAAGTCCTACATACTCCTCTAGATAGGAAAACAGAATTGTGGAACAGGATAGTCAACAGAGTGAATGCTGTTTGTACCACCCTGTGCACACAGCGGGAAACTATGAGAAGCTGGCACACCCTGAGCTTGAAGGTGGGTACTCTGCCCTACAAGCACCACATGGAGGCCCAGAGGACTGGTGGTGGCCCTCCCAGTGGCCCATTACAACTCTTTCCCTGGGAGGAGAAGGTCTTGGCCTACCTGCATACTGAGAGCATGACAGGAATACCTAGGGGAGTGGAGTCTGGTAAGTTACACTTCAATAATTGTCACAATACCTGAATGCCCTGTTGGCTCTCAACTCTGCTTTTGGTATTGTGTTGTCTATCTACTTTCCTAACATGCAATCCTCAAAGTATCAGAGATTTTGGTTGTCAGAGTTAATAGGTAATGTTGCATATAAAAGCATATGTCTCAATCTCCATTAGATGCCACATGTTGGAATGCTGTCTGTAAGTGTATAATTAGAAAAATATCATCCCAGGACCCACAATATGTCTAAAAACATTAAGGTATGATCCATCCCAAATGCATGTTGCCAACAAGTGTGTTACACCAACCATTTGTCAAGTGTTTGTAACTTGAGATAGAAAAGACTACTACTACCATGAGGCCCTATGACTGTAACTCAAACCAAGATGCAATAGTCCTTTTGCCTCTGCTCACTTATATGCCATGTTACAACTAATGTTCACTTATCATGCAGGTCACCATTTGTCAAGTGTTGGTACATTGAGATAGAAATGTCTACAACTACCATGAGGCACTGTGACTATAACTCCAACCAAGATGAAATAGTCCTTTTGCCCCTGCTCACTTGTCTGCCATGTTACAACTAATCTTCACTTATCATGGACTGTGCAATGTACATACAATGCTCTACTCAGAGACATGCCCAACTACTTTTATTGATGGTGTCCTGGTCTTCTTGACTGAAACTTCTGATGACATGGTGACACCATACAAAATGTGTACCTCAAATATATGTCAGCTGGTTAGAAGTGGAAGGTGACCAGTTGACTCTGCACTGCTCACATGATAAATAATGCTAAATATACAGCCAAGTTGTGTGTTCCCCTGTAATCTACACAACTAGGCCATATAATGGTCAAATACGCATGTCACCTCTACACTGTGTTGGCTGAAATGTTTTGGAGATGTCATGGTTATCCCTAAATCCAAAATGATTCATATCAGCACATCTAATGAGCTGCTCAATTCTACTACATGTATTGTATGTCTCCAAATGTCTTGTAACCAAATTCAGTACTAAGCAAATAGATCACAATAGTAATCTATACCTATCTTGTGTCATCCTAGGTCTCTACTTACTGTGACACAACCGATGTGGATGTAGATGCCACACTTTCATCAATAGCAATGTTCTCTATTTATCAACTGGTGCATCTGGCAGAGCAGCTGGGCAGAGCTTGCCCACCGAACAGACTCCCACTCCACCTGAGGATCGAGCCCTCAGTGATGACCACACTACTGGAGATGTGGACGTCCTTCCTGGACCATCTGGTCAGCATAGGCAGAAGGCAACAGTGGGGCTCACTGTGCCCACAACAACACCTCCAACCACAGCTGCATCAACACAGCCAACACCTGACCCACAAACCTGTGTACCTAGCACAATCACCAACATCTTGTACCCCCAGTCCTTGATTCTGAGGTGGCAAACACCAACCCAGTCAATGAGGAACCAGGACCCAGTGGAAGAGTTCATGGGAGGGTAACTGTGGGCCCGCTGACACCCAAGCCACCATGACCCAAGTCTTGGGAGTCTATCAGGACTCCCAATGCATTATGGGCTAGGTACTTACCGAACTCTGGGAGATGAAGCAGCTGCAGAGGGACACATACCAGGAGATGGCCGGCATCCGCAATGAGGTGGCCAGCATCAACACCAAATTGGCCTCTCCGGTTGGGGTGCTGCAGGACATCAACATCACCCTCTGCAAGTCTTTTTCACCTGCATCTACCCCGCCCTGTGGTCCAAATACATCCAGGCCATCAACATCTGTGGCAGCCACATGAAGGGAGGCCCTGTCGGAGGAAGACACATCTGCAGATACCCATGTCTCAGCAGCCACGGATTCCCCCATCCCAAAAAGAAGGGATATCCATCCAAATATCCAGGAGGGATGGCAAGACACTCACCACCACCATTAAGAAACCTCGCACCTAATCATTCTCCTTCCATCATCCCAACAAGAGTTGCTTTGATACTCAAAGTCATGACATCTCACACCATACGTATACTCATGAGAAGAAGTTTGCAATGAGATCTTGACACAAGTCAGCTCCTTCCTCTTCACCACTATCATCATCATTTGGCATTTCAGGTTCCTCATCCGGTGGCTCTTGATGGTCTTCATCCTCAGCGATATAAGGGATGTTCTGTCGCAGGGAAATGTTGTGGAGCATGCAGCAGGCCCCGGTGATCCTACACACCTTCCCTGGCGAGTAGAGGAGGGCTCACCAGTCTTGTCCAGACATTTAAATCTGGCTTTCAGATACCCAAAACCCTGCTCCACTGGCTCTCGTGTTCTTCCATGGGCCTCATTGAAGCGGACTTCCCCTGGTGGTGCCAACAACCATGGGCAGTTGGGACACGCTGACTCTCCTCAATGGAAGACAGACAGAAGTGCAACAATAAGTTATTCACTTTCAGATCCTACTACCTGACATTACCCACACAAAGGTAGGACAGATGAAAATTACCTACAAGCCAAGCCCTCTATGGTAGTAGTTGTGACATCAGCTGGGGTATGGTGCTGTTCCGCAGTATGAAGGAATCATGTACAGATCCTAGGAACTGCGCACAGATGATTGGGATGCAAAAATCCGGGAATCTGACAACTTGAATGTTGATAGAATGGAGGTGCTTCCTGTTACGGTACACTTGTTCTCTGGCTTGCGGTGGTACTAAGGCAATATGGGTGCCATTAATGGATCCACCAACATGTGGTATGCAACCAAATCTATAGAAATCACCCTTAATAGTGGCTCGATCCTCAATGGCTCACCAGAGGAACAGGTAACTATCTCAAATATAGTTTTTTACTCTGTTCAACTTCTTCCTTTCAATTCCAATAGGCTACAATGTGCCTCTGAGTCCAAGAGTGTAACCATATTGTGTTGTTTGGTGAAATGGAGAGGTCCCTACATAGGACAATCATGTAATGAATTATGAGGCACTGTACTTTGTGGAGTGAACATCAGCATTGTAATGTGTGAAAAGAAAAGAAAATCTTAAAATAACCAGAAGAACCCTCAGATACTGTAAATAACCGTGATATAACTTGATAAAAGTTCAATGAGAATTATTTTTCTAAGTTGCTGAAAAAATGTGTGTTCTTGTTATTTGTAGAAAAAAGGAATGTTCTTTGCTTCTAATATAGTGTTTTTATTGTTATTCAGATTTTTAAATTTCTCTATTGTCCTGAAGAAGGTGACAAAATACTTTATCACCGAAACGCCGCGTAGACAGTTTGTTTTTCTTTTTTGTAATATTTGTAAATTGACAAATGTTTTTTAATAATGTAAAAACAGTGTGCTCTAGCTAATCACTTACAGTGAATTTTGTGGAATCATTGTTAAAACTTTTTAATAAATTCATTTTTATAAGCATTCCTTTTTAATATTGTTTGATTTTATATATTTACATTTGTTTCTCTTCACACATGATTTTGTACTTTAGCAACTTGGAAATTTATTGTTGTCCTTATACATTTAGATCACGGATTTAATTTATTTTATCTGATTTACTAGTCTTAGGGTCTTCTCTTCAAACTTGGGAAAAGGGAACGTTTGCTCTTATTATGATGTCTGCCGCAACACTAATTGATGGTACATTGGTGTTTAACTTGACCTTCATGTCACCATGATGTATTATGAGGAATAGGTAGATCTGTTGAACTCTGGGCCTTGTGTGAGCATTGTGAAAATCTCAAAATTGTATCCACCCTCTTTGGTTACATCATTTTTCAATGATATACTACAAGTACCAAAGTATGCAAGGTGATCAACTATCCTAGTAAGGACATAAGGATGGAGTGTAGACAACTCCATAAATGCATTTGGGCCTGTCTAGGGTTATGACATGACTGGAACCAATGGTTTGCAGGTTATGAAGCCTATAGAGTGAACCATGAAGTGGTGTTTTATGTGCACTTTATCAATGTTTTCTGTTGATTAGTGATGGTCAGGTGTGGAAAGGTAGTTGCAATAAACCCATGTTACATGTAATTTCAGATACATCCAGGGCAAGTGAAGGAGAAGGGGCCAACGTCATGGGGGACACAGCTGGTCACAGTAGTTCTGAATGTGAGACCTCAGACACAGAGGGACTCAGTGACCAAGAGGGTGTGGGAAGTGCGACGGAGGACAGCAGCTCAAGTTCATCATCATCAGAGTCATCTTCCTGAGTGGTGGCTGACCTCACAGGACCTCAGAGGATCAGTACCACCTTCATTCTTATCCGCCACCCCCAGTTCCATCGCCCCCCTCTCTGCTGTCCCCCAACCAGTTGTCTGGCGTTTTCCCCATTCACCTCAGCCCCTGCCCCTGAAACCCCAACCCAGCCTAAAAGCCAAAAACTAAAAAGGCAAAAAACCTCCCATAAAGACTCCCACTCCACCCCTGAGAAACCGGATTCCCAGCCCACTGAGAGCAGGCCAACCAAGAAAACCCCTCCCAAAACAAAGCCCATCACTCCCTAAACAGCAGCCCCCCCCCCAAGTACCATCTTCAAGGTGCATGCTATGTCAAATAGATGCCCCCTCATGAGAAGATTCCCTGGCAGTGTTAGTAAGGGCAAGTTTGGTGGCACAGCATTGTGCTGTGGCACATGGATCTACAATGGACTGGCCATTGGCCTTTGTTTTACATCAATACAATACTGTCATTAAAATATTTTCATGGATTTGAAGACATTGGTCCTGCCATTGCTTTTCTAGCTATTTGATGTTATTGTATATTTAGTGATGTGTGACTACAGTTATGTTTGTTTCATCCCTGAATGCTGATCCAGGTGAAGTGATTAGTATGATCTGACCTTGGACCCAGTGCTGGAGTTACACAGGACAAGGGGAAATGTTGGATGGAAGTCTATCTGGGATGAAATCCAAATGGGGCAGACATTGCATTGTGTGACATGGTAAATGGTAAGTATTACAGCTTGCCTGGCCACTGTGAACATCATTTAGGTTGCACTTCTCCCTTTTTATGTAGGTTGGATATGTGTTTGATGTGTTCAAGTTAGATGTTTGTTTATCCACACATTGAGGGTGCTAAATTTTGTATTGACATGTGTCCATTTTCCTGTGTGTACTTTTCACCTACTTTATCTAGATGTGTGACAAATACTGTTAGTAGTGTGTTTGCTTTCAAGACTTGCACTTACACATTAGCTACACATGCATGGCACTTGGTTATGCTATTGGCTGTCCCTGATATACCTCAATTCACAGATCCTGTGCACATTGAGCTTTTCAGGCATGTGACAAATGTACTGTGCCCCGGTTCCCCAGCCTTTCAGGGTTCCCCCTGATTGAGGCATACCTATTCTGTAGAGAGTGTTTCCAGTGTGGCCTGAGAATGCTTCTCACACTGCTTCTTTGTAAACCCATTTACTGACATTGCCTTTTCATGTGGTGAGGGGTGAGAGTCCATTACAGAGTTGTAGCAGAGAAGGTGTGTTTCATTTTAATGATGCATCGATACAGATGCATCTTTGACATCAAAACAGGACCTGGGATGTGTGCAATGTGAGAGTGTCACAGAGATTAATAGGTGTGATGTTGATGAGGAGATGCAGGTGTGCGACAGAGTTTGATGCACACATCACTATCACTGATTATGAGTTTTAAACACATGTTCATTTATGTACAGTGTGCCTGTGCAGTATCAGTGATTTGGCCAAGGAGGGCATCACATAGATGTATTTGGAAGATACATGTAAAACAATCCCAAATAGGGTCCCAGAAAATATGTTTGACCAAGGGACCCCAACTCCCTTGCCTGGTTCATGGCGGGGCAAACTTTTGCTGAGGAGTCTATGGAAACAGTTAGTAGTATTAATTACCATCAGTTTAGTCCGCAACGGTGTGGGTTTTGGACATGATCAAACAGGTACAGAAGTGGCAGGACAAGTACAATTGGCTCCATGGTGGCAGAGGATGTGCAGAGGTGAGTAAAAATGAATTTTGGCATTTAATCCCTCCCTTTCTGCGTGCTAAGATGTGGTAGTTGGACCGCCATGGTCACGCTGTCTGTAAGGCAACTCGGAATTTGGCCGGTGGTTACACTGGTGGTCTGAGCCTCCATTCAGTCTCATAGGCCGACTCCGACACTGCAGCAGTCGGATTTGCCTGGCGGTGGCGGCAGGACCACGGTGGTCTTTTGTCTATGTAACCACATGACTTGTAATATGGCGGATGGACCACCAGTGGCGCGGCAGCCGATCTGACGCCACTGCGGGTATGAGACCGCCAAACTCATAATCAGGCCATTAATGTAATTTTGGATTCACAAGACCACTATAAAAAAAGGAAGAGTAAATAATTGTATGTCATTCTTTAGGCATGTTGTTAAAGGAATGCCACATAATTGTGTGCAATTGCACTTATACTCAGGCTAGCTTTGCTAAATCACTAGCCCATCCTGAGGGGACCATTTACCACCACTTGAGCACCCCTAGGGTAAGTCCTGAGGGGTGAAGCATATGGTAGGTGAAAGGCAGGACTGGTACTATGTGTGTAACCTGCCCAGATAGTAAAGAATACCCATGCGTGTTTTCACTACCTATGAGGTTTGCTCTTCCCAGAGGCTAACATGGAAGAATGGTGGAAATGAATTCAGGATGCAATAGTGGATTGCAGTGGAGCAGCCTCATAATGTTTCCTATCATTGGATTCACAATGACAAATCCTCTCCTATGGTAAAGGTGGATTTGTAATTATTAGCTGAGAATCACCACTTCTAAAAAGAGGGCATTTCTCTGCTCTAAAACTCTTTATGTGCCTTTTAGATTGACTCCATCCCACACTTGAGGCTGAGGGAGCACTTCTGTGCATTCCCTAGTGGCAGCTACAAACATTGGGCATGCAAATGGAATGACAGACCTCTGCTATTTGAGGGCCTAGCTGGATAGACTGGAGGGAGAGGATTTGACACTTGGCCTCTGTAGCCAGATCATGACCCCACTAAAGATTAAGATCTGAATTCCACGGCCTCATGGTAGATAGGACTGAAATTTAGGGGGCACGTCTGTGGTTCAAAAGGAAACCCTCTGAACCCCCCAATCGTCAAAGGCACACTACAGTATGACTACTGGCACCATACTTCAGCAGGACAGAGATATACTTGTGGGAACGGGGGATGGGAGAAACTAGAACTGCATGGTACACGCTGCCAGAAGAATCTGTTGTGCATGAGGAGGATTACTGCCACTGATAGGGACCATATGCACTTCCTGAATAGTGACTGGCCTGGGCTGACTACCTGCTGCTGTGTGGCACCCTGAAGTGTGCTTTCTTAGCGCTTGTTGGCTTGCCCACTGTTCTTTAGTTGAGGTCTCAGGAACATTAAAGACCTCCCGTGAGGGACCCACACCATCTACCTGTGACACTTGGAGGGGGTGCCCTCTTATGTGCCCACATCGTCTTCTGGATCCCAACTGGTAGTGTGGTGTGAGCTTGGAACTAAGAACTGTGCCTGGAGACTGGATTTTCTTGTGCAGAGCCCCAAAAGCATTGCCTGCATCAAAGGAGTGGGGCACCCTGCATCGTGGTGACTTCAACACACATAAGTGTCTTGTTGGTGGTGAGCGGATTCACCAGTTGCGGGATCCAGCATGTCCTGCTTCGTCAATCATGTTGCATCTCTCTCGTGCGACACGTTGACTGCATGCTCATTGGGCCTGATTCACAGAACTAACTTACGTCAAAAACGTAAAGTTAGTACTTTTTGGTATTCACAGAATACACTTACTCATTTTGGTATTCACAGAATGAACTTACTCATTTCGGTATTCACAGAAGTTAGTAGTCCTAACTTTAGGACTCCTAAATGCCTTCTGTGAATACCGAAAGTCTTAAAGTTAGGATTTTCTCAGTTTAGGAGTAGTAAAGTTAGGACTCCTAACTTTAGGACTCCTAAATGCCTTCTGTGAATACCAAAAGTCTTAAAGTTAGGATTTTTCTCAGTTTAGGAGTAGTAAAGTTCTACTAGTGAAAGACTTACTTTTGGAAAACATAGATAAACCTTTTTGTAGAACTGCAACTTATTTGTATTCCCTACTTCAAATCAACAAACAATTGTGCCAATCTACAAGTGGTGATAGAGATATAGTGGATGTTTGTACAGGAACTATTGGTTTCTCAATAAATGAGCAACAAGATACCCAGGAATTTTGTATGGCTATTCTTGAAATAGTAGCAAATGAGAGTTTCCCACATCCAGATCTTTTTGCTCTAAGCTGCTATTGGGAACATGAATGCTTCCAATGCTTAAATGCTTTCTCAACAGTCACTAAATTTGAAAGATTTGTATACCTTCCTATTCCTTAATACAATCAATATCATTTAGAAAATTGATATATCAAGCTATGTACTGTAACATTTGTTCAAACTGTGATTGTCAAGCTGCCTCAACACTTTCCTTAACTCTGGTGAATACGTTTTTATGTGTAATGGTACAAAGAAGTGCTCCATATAATAAAATAATTACTCACATTTCCATATCTGGACCCACTTTCAATTATCCTTCAATTATTTTCCATCATGGATAAACACTATTTGTGAGTATTGCACCAAATATTTAAGAAACAATACAGGATGGACTGAGTGTGATGACAATAAGTTAACCTTTAAACACAGATTGCCCAAAAATGGAATGAACTGTTACCTTCTGATACTAAATTTTTATTGTCAGAAACTCAACATTTGTAAAATATGGAGTTGATATACTACAGACTACCTACAGTAGATACGTCATTTTGTGACCTAGCATGGTTGATGACCTCTAAAGAAATCTACTGCTGCTGGTAAGAAATGTGGTAGTTATTAGAAACAGCTTTACAAATTAAAGTGCAACTCACAGTTGAACAAGCACAGTATTAGAATGGGGTTTTTCACAATTCATTTGATCTGTGTTTTGCCCCAGTATTTGATGATGAACAAAATATAATGCTAATCCGCACCTTGGGGGGTGATAAATGATAGCATACATCAGTAACTTTCCTGTTACTACCATATGAACAACACTAAATAAAAACATTTTGTTTCAATACCTAAGTTTGTTAGTTAATGTATATTAAATGTGTTGTAAATTGAGTGTTTTCTGAATTTTAAGAACCTGGGGCCCCCAACAATGAGCATGATGGCTGCCCTGGGTGGGGCCGGGGGATGGAAGAGGGTCCCTTGGGCTGCAAACTGCTCGGTGAGGGGGGCCATGTGGCCCCCCTACCCTAAGCCTAAGTAGTAGACCTCAGCGATGGGGTCCCCCGAGCCTTTTTAAGCCTCAGAGAGGGTGGCCACTTGGTCCCCTCACCTTAATTATCACATTGGGCCCCAGGGGATGGGGTCTACAGGGCCAAAATAGGCTTGGCGGGGGCAGTGTGGCTCCACTCCCCTTTTAAAAAGAACAACCCTGGGTGATGGGGTCCCAGGACCTAATAATGCTCATGGTAGCATTGGTAGGGGAGCCACTTGTACCCCCTTCCCTTGATGGGGTGCCCAGGGTCTCTTAAAGGCTCAGGGAGTGGGGGTCAGGCACCCGTCCTTAAAAAAATATGGCCCTGGGCAATCTGGCCTAATGAGCCTTGGAGAAGGGGCCTTTTGGTCCCCTACCCCTATAAAAATATAAAACCGTGGGGAATGAGGTCCCCCGGGCCAAATGAGGCTCAGGGATGGGGGGCCACCTCCCCTTTAAAAAAAGGCTCTGGTCGCCCCTGTAAAAAACAAAAAGCCAAGGGAGATGGGGTATCCAAGGCCTAATAAGGCTCGGATAGGGGGGCCATGGTCCCCTCTGTCTTAAAAAACATAAGGCCCCAGGGACACCATCCCTAAGGGCTTAATGTACTTAATGAGGCTTGGGGAGGGGGCACCCCTACTCTTTAGAAAAAATAGGCTCTGGGGGATGGGCTCCCCAGGGCCTAATAGGTTTCGGGGAGGGGGGTGGGAACTTGGCCTCCCTCCCCTTTAAAAATATATAAAAGGTCCTGGGGGATGGGGTCCCCAGGGCCTCAGAAGGCTCAGGGAGAGAGGCCACTTGGACCCCCACCCATTTACGAAATATAAGGCCCTGGCGGATGGGGTCCAATGGGACTAATGGCCTTAATTAGGATCGGGTAGGGGTGCCACATGCCCCCCCTCCCCCTTACAAAACATAAGATCCTGTGGTCAACCCCCCATCTGCGGTGCACGGTGGACGCTGGCTTTACGTAAGGTATTAAAGCATTATTTTAAAACAAAAAACTAGAAATTCACTGAAAAAAACCAAGGTTAAAGTAACATTTTAGTTAGGTGTGATAAAAAGATGTTTTTGTTTAAAAAAAACCTTAGAAAGTCACTGAAAAAAAACAAAGCTTAAAGTAACGTTAAAGCTAGGTGAATATGTCAGTGACAACATTAACGTTTGAGCTAAAAAAAACACTCACATATTCAGCAGTGATACTTAAGGGCCGATTCCGATGTCGGACGGACTCAGGTCCGTCCGACATCGGTCCGGAGCCGTAACCGACCGACCTGCTGTCGTCGGTTACGGCCCAGGCAGTACGATGCGACCGAACCCTGTTCGGTCGCACTCGTATCTCCCACAATGGGAGCATGCATTCCGGACGGAATGCATGCTGGCATTGGAGAAAGCAGGGTGCAGTTCAACCCTGCACCCTGTGGCCGGCACCCCAAGGTGCCTGCCACCGGGTGCAGGGTTCAACAGAGGGGCACCATAGGTGCCTCCAGGCCGCCATTCGGCGACCTTGCACCCATGGGGGTCCCACTGGGGGCCCCCAAAGACAGTGACCGACTGCCTTTTCGTGCCGGAAAGACCGGCACGAAAAGGCAGTGAAAACTGCCATCGTACTCCCTCGGTCGCAAAGAGGCAGCCGGGGGAGTACAGAGGGATTTCCGGATGGCTGACGGGCTCTCCGAACCCGTCGTGAGCCATCCGGAAATCCGAGTCGGATTCTTTTCCGACCGGGCCCATCGGAATGGCTCGGTCGGAAAGGAATCCGAGCGGCACGTTCCGATTCGGTCGGAAGGGCTCCGACCATCGTTCCGTGCCCTTCCGGCCGAAATCGGAATCGGCCCCTTAGTAGAGTTAACTATACTCTTGCGCCCCGTCATGCACTGCTTATGATCTCACACAAAAGCGACATCAGTTCTGCAAAGGTTTCTTTCATTAGGATTTCCAGCCCGACCCCAGTCAATGTGCCTAAGTCATTGCCATCACAGTGCACAATCATGAGGTGAGGAGCTCGGGAATCCACAATAGATTTAACCAAAGCCAGCAACTGATGAAACTTTAACCCTCCCTGGCCAAACCAAGTAATCTCCACATTTGGCAAACCTATGTCAATACCTCTCTTTTTTGCAGCCTCTTTAGCCCAATAGACATAGCTGTGCCCACAATCCACACTCTAAGCATTTTGAAGTGAAGGAGAAATAACAATCAAGTGAAGGCTGGAGCTGAATGAGGTAGTTTTCCAAATGAAAAGCAGTTAAAATGGAGGTGTTTCAAAAAAAAAAAAAGATATATTTCATTGGATGCTGTCAGCATGAAAGTGAATAAAATTAGGTAGTGTGTTGAATGCCTTAGCGAGAAGTCCTATTATTGGCTGTTGTTTAAAAAAGGAATGTAATAAAGACATGGATATGCTTTTGAATCTGTGGAGTAAACCACATCTGTTGTACCTGATTTGAAAGTAGCATGTTCCTTCTAGAATGTGCTGTGAACTTGTGACCTACTGGCTCCACTGGGTTGCTGGGTACACTGAGCCAAGAGTGTTTTTTTGGGGGGAGGGGGATGTTAAAAAGACAGAATTTTTTTTTTAAAGTTGAGGAGTTATGAAACAATATAAGCAATGGCAAACTTGAATGTCCAACTCAGGACTATGTAATAAACTGTTGTGCAGTATTTAAATTAAAAAAACTGAAGCTAAATATCGGTTTGGACTCCCATTTTCTTTTTGCGATTATTCCGCGATCATCGTGAAAACATCGAGAACACGCAGAGACAGGAACCTTGTTTTGAAACAGAGGGAAAGGGTTAACAGATGCTAACCATTCACAAGTGGAGATACAGTAGTCTAAAATAAAATACATGATTTAATTTGTTGCCTTTCTCATGATCATAGAGTGGAAAGTTGAAGAGGTTGCCATTTTATAGTTGCTTTCTATGAGAGTGGTGTACCATTTTTGTGCTTAGTTTTTACAAATTTTTACAATGTCAAAACTATCCAGAAAGAAGAGCTAAAACAACAATATAATCTACGAACTCAATTCACTGGTATGTATATAACTTTTTAATTTTTAAAAAAATGGACATTAGAAATGAAGATGTATATGGGAGTTTGATTTAAAGGAGTATCACAGTGATGTGAAAAAAATATATATCAGATGAACTGTATCTGGCAGAGGGCATGTGTTTAAGATGTTAGTTCTGTTGAAAGTTACCATGAGCAATGCCTTAAAAAAATTACAATGTTTTAAATGTCTAAGCATCATTTGCAGAACAGACAGTTCTATGTTATTTACATTCTGGGAACTGTAAAATTTTTAGTCACATTATGAAATTGGAGTACTATAGTCATGAATAGAACATAAGAAAATGTGCTGTGTCTGTACATAAATTATAAAGTAGTAATACTTGTTAGGTATGTATTAGGAAGTGTTCGTCAATGTGGTTTTTAACTTATATGACCGATTTGCATATGTTTAGATGGTGCGATATGTTTTTTCTGGTTGCAGATATTTCTATGTACGATGAGAGTCTTGAGGTTACTTAAAGATGCAGAAAACTATATATTTTTGGAAAGATGTCCCGAAGGTGTATATCTATTATGAAATCACATATATGTTTACGTGGGGATGTTCTTTAAGGCTGTTGAAAATTTCATGTATATGGTGAGGCTGGTGTATTTCTTTAAACATGCTATGTTTAAAATGGAGGAGGGTTAATAGTGCAGAATTTTCCTTTCTTTGAGAAATGTTGAATATATGTTTTAAAGACACAATAAATATTTGCGAAATGATGCAGGTATGACAATAGGAAAAGGTTTTGTGCTTTGAAAAAGTGAGAATTGTTGTTTTCAGTTTTAGAAACTTACTGATGCATGTGCACGCTGAGTAACAGAGCAAGGTATGCTCTTAGAGAGTCATGTTTGCAATTATATATCAAATGTGATATCTAGACTTATTCAATCACCCAGGCACTACACATGCACTCTTCCAATCATGCAGGCACTAATTATGTACTCATTGAACTATGCAGGCAACACCCATGTGTTCATCCAATTGCCCAGATAGTAGCAATATAGTCATGTGAATACACAGGCACTAACTATGCAGATATGAAACCACCGATGTAGTTCCTACATACTCAGGGAATCATGCAGGCACTACCTATATTCTGAGAAAATCACCTAGGAACTATCTATGCACTCATCCAATCATCCAGGGAGTATTGTTGTACTCAACCAGAAGCACATATATTTATAAGTTTTAGTGAGGAATATGTACTCTTTTAGAACCATCCGGTGAATTAAACATGTAACCTGTCACACACTTGCATGTACTCTGAAGAATTAGTGAGTTATATGATGTGATATGGATTAATGCTCAAATTTTTATATGCAGTGCTTCACAAAATTTAAATCTGACACATCTAAGTAGAACAGTATTGAAACACTAAGGGCCTCATTGCGCTGTCGGTCCGAAACTAAACCGCACGACTCCTTGTCGGGTTCGGTTCCGACCAACTCGCGGTCGGCGGTTCTGCCCGACCGATTATGATGCTTCCGAACACCGTTTGGAAGGACTCCCATTGACTTTAATGGGAGCCTGTGTTCTGACTGTCAACACAGGCTCCTATGGTGAAAATGGGTGCCTGCGTAAAACCTTGCACCCTGTCGCGGGCACCCCATGGTGCTGCCACACTGTGCTTGGTTTTACAGTTCCCGACAGCCTTTTCGTGTCAGACAGACCAAGTCGGAAAGGCTGTTGGAATCCGACGTTTGGTCGGTTGGAAACGCTGTCCATTGAGCTGTATGAATCGAATGCCCGTCAGAACTGATTCGGAATTCACATACCGTCCGCGAGCATCATAATCGGTCGGGCGGATGGGTTCCGACGCGGTCTAAGGTAATTCGACTGTTGGTCGGAAGCTTTCCGACCGACATCGTAATCAGGCCCTAAATGTACCAGTGACACAGTGGTACAGGGGCACATAAATAGCTCTTATGTTGTGTTTTTGGATGTACAGTATTGAGACACTGTATGTACTTTTACACTTTGGTTGATATTTATTTTAAAATTGAGTACATAAAGGATTAAGTGTTTTTTTAGCATGTATAAGTGAGAACTGAGATATGGTGCAGGTGTGTTGTAGGAGAGGGTTCTATAATATTAAAAGTAAATTATAAACTAAGTCTTGTGTTTTGGTTTGGGTTTGGTACATTGAAGTAAGTGCTTGTAGTTATATAGGTAGGTTCATTTGTAGATTTAAAACTGAAATGTAACATAAAAACAGTTTTTGTATTATGTTCAAGCCAGTAGCAAAGTAGATGGTACATTGGGTAGAAAAAAATTGACATATAGTTATTTTTTTTACAGAACAATAGCTCCATTATTACGGACATAATTCCTACAAAAACTCAGATGAAAAAGGAACAAAAGCAAATACAGTATCTATGCAGAACTGAGACTCAAAAGGGGCAAAATGAAGAAAAAGCGGTGAACGAAAAAAGTTATTGGTAAGAGGACAAAGAAGACAAAAAAGTAATTTCTTAAAAATATACTTTTGCATGGTACTGTGGCAGACGTAGAAAAGGTTTGTGATGATGTGCAGTTTCGTTTCTTTGGTCCGGAGCAGGATTCTAGGGAAAATGAAGAGTTGTTAAGAGGAGGAGCTGCAGAACAGGACACAGATATTACAGTTGATAGTTTTGAAAAAGAGACTACAAACTTTAACACGGTGTGGTCTCAAAAAGTATGTTTGTATATGTTATCGACACACTCACTAGAAGATGCAAGTACAGACTGTTGACTTGTATTTAAAAAGTGAAAAAGTAAATAATAACTGGCAAATGTTAGCTGTGTATTTATTTGCAGAGGAATGCTTTGACTTGTCAATACGGCAAGTTATATGTAAGTAGTGTTACAATAAATTAGAAGATAATAAAATAAAGATCACGTAGATATGAGATACCCATTTTGTAAGATAATAAAATGCCTGCTAATGTACAAAAACTATGAAGGGCCAAAAATTTTAAAAATCAACATTTATGATTCTTTGCGGCACTGTGAAGGGCTGATATAGGCCTACTCTCCAGCACTCGCTACAACTCCACAATCCATGCAGTATCATGCCATCTGGTAAAACTGTGGAGCCAAATCTTGAAGTTGAGATTGGACCTCTAAAGGGACTCTCTACCTTGGTGCTGGGTGTTGCGGTTGCTATTGAAGTTGAGGGTCCTTCAGCCTTGCGTTGCCTTGTTGCTGTTTTTACGCTATGCTTTGTTTTTAGATGGTAAAGCATGTACATAGTCCAGCAAAAATATTTTTTATTTGTACCCCTTGACAATGGTTTGTGACATATTGTGCATTGCACAAATCTGCTCAACATGAACTCCTCTTAAAGAATGTTCAAGATAGATAAATGGGCATGCTCTTCTTATTTGTTTAGTTGAAAATTGTATCATCCAATGATATTCCTTTATTTCTCGGTGACATGATTTTCTGTTTTGTTTTATAATTTAGTTTTTTTAGTGCTTTTTTATGGTAACACAATGGCAACTGGTACAGGAGGAATCTGAAAGATGTGCACTGAGAAATGTGCAAAAAATATAAAAAGGGAAAAAAAATTAGAATGTATGATTTTTTGCAGCATTGCGAATAGCTGTTATATGCTGCTCACCAGCATTAATAACAATACTATAGTCCATGCAATATGTGGCCATTCTTGAAAACTCTGGAGCCATATCTGTTATAGTAGTCTGCACTTCTGAAGGGACTTTCCTGGTCGGGTATTGTTGCTGATGCCACTGATGTAGATGGTCCGCCAGCTTCCCTCTGGTAGATCTCCAGTTGGAGACGTTCTCTATGATTGGTTTTAAGATAATGTAAGATGGACGTTGTCCCACATGAATATTTTTTTTTCATCCCTCTAGAGAGGGTCTTGTCACACATTGTGCATTGCACTAGTTTTGCAGCAGTTTCTGATTCCCTATGAGTTTGGGTAATAATGGATAGTTTGATGTTTGTCGAAAGTTATTTCTTTAAACTGTTGTTTTTTAGAAATATGTTTTTAAAATAAAGTTAAACCAATATGTTACTAAACAGCTAGACTCAAACTTTGTGTAAATATGTCTATATATCTGTTTTACACTTTGTCATTTGTATTCATGAGAACTGATGTCATTGCGACCTCCGGTGTTGCTGTGAAGAAGGAAAATGCTTTTTATGTAGTTATTTTGACAAATGAAAACAAGGGGGAAAGTAAATTTGGTATCCTACTAAATAGCTACACTGAAACTTTATGTAAAATATGTCTATATATGTGTTTAACACTTTGTCAAAAATATCCAGTATTTGCAGTGTGTCCTTAGCAATTGCACTCATAGAATCACACAGGCACTACCTGTGCAATCATCATGGATGTCCTTTCTCCACCACTCTGCAAACGCACCTCCTGGCTCTCTACTAGTTGGGGGATGAAGTGCCCTTGGCTATTCATGGTCGTTGGGGGCCAGCTACCCCTACTTTTACCTCCAGCAAGTCCCACACAGTGAGTTTGCTAAGAGGTCTTCGGAGGCCATGCCCCCTTTCTCTACCACTCTGCAAACGCATCTCCTGGCACACTACTGGTTGGGGAATGAAGTTCTCTTGGATGCTAAGGGAACTTGGGGGCCAAGAAGCCCTCCTGGTACTTTCTATAAGTCCTACACAGCGGGATTGCTGAGATCTGGTCAGAGGCCCGCCCCCTTTCCCCACCACTCTGCAAAACACCATTGCTACTTAAAAAAACATAGAAATTCACTGAAAAAACAAAGGTTACAGAGCCATTATAGTTAGGAAATATAATTTTAAATAACCTTTGAAAATCACTGAAAAAACCAAAGGTTACAGGGGCATTATAAATAGGTTGACATTTCACTCATACAAAACCAGTGAAGTCATCAATGATGTCATTTGAGATGTCATGAGTGATGTCACTGACCGTGTCATGAGTGATGTAATATGTGAGGTCATAAGCAGTGCATTGCGGGGGCGTGAGTTATACTTAGCTCAGCTAACTATAACTACTACATTTCTGTGGTTTTATACAAGTAAAATGTCAGCCTAACAATAAAGTCACTGTAACCTTTGTTTTTTTTTAGTGAATTTCAAAGTTTAAAAAAAATTATATTTCCTAACACTAACGGCCCATAACCTTTGTTTTTTTCATAGTGTGTGTATGTGTGTATGTGTGTATATATATATATATATATATATATATATATATATATATATATATATATATATATATAAATATATATTCACTGAAAAAACCATAGGTTTTAGGGACAGTTATAGTTAGTTGGACATTGCACTCGTACAAAACCCGTGAAATTCCCCGTTATAGTTAGTTCAGGTAACTATAACTCGCGCCCCCACAATGCACTGCTGATGACGTCACATATTACATCACTCATGACATGGTCAGTGACATCACTGATGACATCACTGATGACATCTCAAATGACATCATCCAGTGACTGTGTGTTTCTGTAAAGTTTAAATATGTTTAATATATATAGGGAAAGGCGTATTGAAGAATGAGTGGGTGTATAAGTGTCTGAATGGATGATTTAGTAGGTGCGTGACTAACTCTATAAGTGAGTGATTAAACGTATCTTACTGAATGCATGGGTTAGTGACTAAACTGGGTGAATGTCTGTATCCGTCTGTCTGTTGCTGTGTAAGTGGCAGCATGGGTTTGTGAATAGCTACATGAGTGTCTATATGAGTTATTGATTGGTTGGCTGAGTATCTGTATGCGTGCCTGAGTGTTTGTATGGGCGGGGTGTGTGTGACTCTGTGCATAGATGTGTGAGTGGGTGATTCACTGGATGGATGGATACAAGAGTGCATCTGTGATAGACTGTATGGGTGGGTAAGTGTGTGTAAGAGTGTGTTAGTGAGTGAATGTATGTCCCAGTGGTACATGTGTGAGTAACTACGTATGTGAAAGGCAGTATATATGTGTGTTGGAGTATATAAATACCTATAAGCGAGAGTGTGTGATTGTGATAGTGACTGTATGGATGAGTGTGTGCTTGTATCAGAGATTGTATAAGAGCGTAAGAATGTGCTAGTATTTGTATGAGTAAGTGAGCTGGTGTGTGTATAACTGTATAGGTGAGTAAATGGGTGTGTGCTTAATTTTTTGCATGACTGACTAGGTGTGTGTGTACCTCTATGGATGAGTGGCGGTGTGTGAGTGTTTATATAGGTGTATGAGTGCATATAATAGTCCTGTACTGAGTGACTATAAGTATGAGTGACTGTACGGGCTAGTGAGTAGATGTGTGTGTGTAGACCTAAGAATCAGTGAGTGTGTATATAGAAATTGGTGTTGGAGTGTCTATGGTTTTGACAATGGCAGTCTGTAATTTACAGTGGGAGTATCAAAAGTTATATTAGGGTGTGAGAAGATGCATCAAATTATCACATGGATGATGTCATCAGTGATGTCATCAGTGATGTCATTTGAGATGTCATCAGTGATGTCACTGACCATGTCATGAGTGATGTAATATGTGACGTCATCAGCAGTGCATTGCGGGGGCGCGAGTTATAGTTACCTGAACCAACTATAACGGGGGAATTTCACGGGTTTTGTACGAGTGCAATGTCCAACTAACTATAACTGTCCCTAAAACCTATGGTTTTTTCAGTGAATTTGTAAGGTTTTTTAAATGCTAATTTCTAACTATAACGTGCCTGAAACCTATGGTTTTTTCAGTGAATTTCAAAGGTTTTTTAAATGCTAATTCCTAAGTATAACATGTCTGAAACCTATGGTTTTTTTCAGTGAATTTCAAAGGTTTTGTAAATGACAATTTTTAAATGTATTAATTGTTATATTTATTTTTTTGATACTGATTTACTACATTTTTTTAAACTATTTATTTTTAGATATTTTATTTTTTTAAATACATTGTAATTACATTATACATTACATTACAAAATATACTTTCTCAGAATGAATTACTTTAGTTTAAATACTTTGCAAATAGGCAATAGACTTTTAAGTACAGTAGTTACAGTTGTTGCAATGGGCAACACAATTTCAAACACAATGCAACATTGAGCTCAATGTGAATTTCAAGTTAAATGCAATTAGTTACTTTATGGATTACTTTTCTAACCACAGGACTGGATCCTAGATTCAGTCCTGGGACATCTCCTGTAAACAGTTGAGTAAAAGCGTTTTGGTTACAGTAGTGATTTTTAAGGAATATTATTGTATTTTAAAAGTTGACACTTAGAAACTTTTTCACATAGAATCACCAATGCTATCCTATGGGAGAAAATTCACTTAGCAGGTAAGTAGTGTTATCGTTACTTTTTCTTACTCAGTGGTGGATCTTGGATCCAGCACTGGTGCATCTCCTGTAAACAGTTGAAAGAATGCGTTTAAGTCATACAGGCGATTTTTAAGGAATATTTGTAGTTTATGAAAATCGACACTTTGAAACTTTTCTGCTGAAAACCAGACAATGGATTCCTATGGAAGGAAATACAAGTTACTGGTAAATACGGTTAGAATTACTTTTCAGGGTCAGTGCTGGGCTAAAAGAAGCAGCACTGGGTTCTCTCCTGATAACAGGTGAGTAAATCGGAATTCGTAGTTCGGCTGATTTTAGAGGAATATTTGTATGTTTCAAAAATCGACACAGAAACTTTTTCAGCAAATAGCAGGCAATGATATCCTATGGAAGGAAATTCAATTTACTGGTAAGTACGGTTAGAATTACTTTTCAAGGTCAGTGCTGGGCTAAAAGATGCAGCACTGGGTTCTCTCCTGATAACAGGTGAGTAAATCGGAATTCGTAGTTCGGCTGATTTTAGAGGAATATTATAAAGTTCCAAAACTCCACACTTAGAAGAATTTCCAAGTGAAACCAGTCAATGTTAGCCTATGGAAGGAAATTCAAATTACTGGTAAGTGCGGTTAAAATTACTTTTCAGGATCAGTATTGGGCTCAAAGATGCAGCACTGAGGTCTCTCCTGATAACAGGTGAGTAAATCGGAATTCGTAGTTTGGCTGATTTTAGAGGAATATTTGCACAATGGTGAAGGGAGGGGGCGGGGCCTGAGGTGACATCTGTGCAAACGCGCCCCGTGGCGCGTTTTAAGTTGGGGTATTAAGTCCCCTTGAATCATGAGGGTCCCTGGGGTCCAACTAGCCCACCCTGTACCTTCAGTATGCGCCAGGGAGGTGCGTTGCAGAGAGGTGTTCAGAGGCCACGCCCCTTTTTGCACCTCTCTGCAACGCAGCTCTGTGGCGCTTTCTGGACGTACCTGGTGGGCTAGTTGGCCCCCAGGGACCCTCAGGATTGAAGGGGATTTCATTCCCCATCTTAAAATGCACCACGGGGCCTGTTTGCACACATGTCACCTGAAGCCCCGCCCCCTCCCTTCACCACTGTGCAAACGCGCCCCGTGGCACGTTTTAAGTTGGGGGATTAAGTCCCCTTGAATCCTGAGGGTCCCTGGAGTCGAACTAGCCCACCATGTACCTCCAAAAAGCGCCACAGAGCTGCGTTGCAGAGAGGTGTATAAAGGGGCGTGGCCTCTGTACACCTCTCTGCAACACAGCCCCTGGCGCATACTGGAGGTTCCTGGTGGGCTAGTTGGCCCCAGGGACCCCCAGTATTCAAGGGGAATTACTCTCCTTCTTAAAATGCGCCAGGGGGCGCGTTTGCACACTGCTGCAGGGAGGGGGGCGGGGCCTCCGGCACGATGCCGGTATTTTTTGTGGTTTTTTTTTCCTTTTTTTTTATGGGAGGGGGGCTGCGTGGCCCCCCTTCCCTCGGCCACTTTTGGCCCCGGGGACCCCATCCCCCGGGGCCTGAGCATTTTTTTTTCTTCTTATTTTTTTTTAAAACGGGAAGGGGGCCGCTTGGCCCCCCTTCCCTGGGCCTCTATTGGCCCCGGGGACCCCATCCCCCGGGGCATGCCCTCTTTTTTAATTTAAAAAAAAATATATTTGGAGGGGGGCTGAGTGGCCCCCTCCTCAGGCCATTTAAGGTCCCGGGGACCCCATTCCCCGGGGCCGGCCTTGCCCTTTTTTTATTTTATTTTTTTAATTGGGGAGGGGGCAGCGTGGCCCCCCGTCCAGGCCACTTATGGCCCCGGGGACCCCATCCCCCGGGGCCTGGCCTCTCGTTGGAGACTGTAGGGGTCCCCAATCCCCCCACATTCCCAGCCGGCTGCCCGCCTCCTGCGGGAGCCGGCATTGCTTTTCCACATGGGGAGCAGCTAACATGCTGCTCCCCGTGTGGAAAAGCAATTGGGTTTGCATTTTGAAAGAGAGAGCAGGTTTCCTGCTCGCTCTTTCAAAATGCAAACCAAGATTGCTATGACAGGACGGGAGCCGCGATGCTCCCGTCCTGTCATAGCAAACTACAGTGTCCCGGGGGTAGGCACCCCGGGACACTGCAGGAGCCGGCCCTGGGGGGTGGTGGTCCCCAGGGCCATCACTGACTCCCAACTTGTTCAAAGCCCCGGGAGGTGGTGGTCCCCGGGGCTCTGGGGGTCCGTAACGGACCCCCATATTTAAATCTTTAGTGCCCCGGGGAGGTGGCAGTCCCCGGGGCATGTGGGGGGCTGGAGCCCCCCACACAGGTTTTTAAAATAAAAAAAAACAGCCCCGGGGGGTGGCGGTCCCCGGGGCAGCGGGAGGGCGCACAGCCCTCCCGCCATAATTTTTTTTATAAAGCCCCGGGGGGTGGCGGTCCCCGGGGCTTGGGGGGCCTTAGAGGCCCCCCATAAACAATAAACCCACCCCCGCATGCCCCCGGGACTTGGGCCACCCGGGGGCAAATTTGCATCGACGCGCGGGAGACCGCGCTTCGATTTTTTTTTTTTTTCGGCAGGATCCGCGCACCCTGAGCGCATCCTGGCAATTTTTTTTTTTTTTAAATGCTTTTTTCTGCCCAGGGGGTCCTGGTGGGACCCCCTGAGCAGACCTAGGGGGTCAGGGTGTTTCTACCCTGCCCCCTTTGTGCGTTTGCACACTTGCGTTTTTTTTTTTTTCTCGGCGGGATTTGCGCACCCTAAGCGCATCCCGCCGATTTAAAAAAAAATGCTTTTCTGCTCAGGGGGTCCATGTGGGACCCCTGAGCAGACCTAGGGGTCAGGGTGTTTCTACCCTGCCCCCTTTTGCGCTTTGCGCACTTGTTTCTGTCCCTCGGTTCTACCGAGGGACAAAATGACTGCCAACACTTCCTGATTTGGAGTGTTGACAGCCAATTAGCATGCAGCTCGTGATCGGGAGGGTACGCGGACCCTACTCGGCCATAGATATATATGTGATTTTATTTGTGATTTTCTCAGAAACTACTGAACTGATTTACACCATTTAAGCAAAAGGCACGACACTGAACCAAGGGCTACCTCTTTGCCAAATTTGGTGTAATTCCGTTCAGCAGTTCGGGCTGTAGCCGCGATGAAAGGATCCTATGGAAAAATGAATGGGGAAAACGCGTTTTGGGACCCCCCTTTTTTCTCGGCCCCCGCTTGACGAATCAACCCGAGACTTTCAGGGTAGGAGCGGAGCGCCTCAACAAGTTGGAAGCTTTCGCGAAGATTCGTCAACCGGCGCAAGAGTTATTTCAAATAGAATGTTGCGGATTTCCTATGGAAAATAGGTTTTAACTATAACTATCTACTGGCGACTGCCAGTAGATAATATATATATATATATATATATATATATATATATATATATATATATATATAAATATATATATATATATAATGAAATGCAAAAAGAGTTGCCTCTAGGTGGGATGCACTCCCAGGTGGAAATTACGCTAAAGCAAGGGCACACGCCATGAACAAAGTCCTTTTCTGGTTTCCTGCCAGAAGCGTTTCGGGCCAACGCCCTTTTCAGTGGCAGACCATGTGACGTGATGGTGTGCAGCAGCCACCAGTAAATCCCCGTAATAATTATGCTCAGGTGAACCACCTGAAGCAATGCTTCCTGGGACTGGTGGTTCAGTAAAACCCAAGTGGGTCGCCGCCATCACTCACATTCAAAAATGTCTTTAAAAGGATTGCCGATGTTCGCGCCGGCACCCCTGCATATAACAGGCACCTCCTGTTCCACAGTTAGCTGCCCCAATAAAGCAGCCGCGGACCCGCAAGTATTTCGCGGTGGTGCAGACCCGCGACCAGGCAGGCCGCTATACAAAATGCAAAAAGAGTTGCCTCTAATTGGGATGCACTCCCAGGTGGAAATTACGCCAAAGCAAGGGCACATGCCATGAACAAAGTCTTTTTCTGGTTTCCTGCCAGACGCGTTTCGGGCCAACGCCCTCTTCAGTGGCAGACCATGTGACGTGATGGCGTGCGGCAGCCACCAGTAAATTCCCGTAATAATTATGCTCAGGTGAACCACCTGAAGCAATGCTTCCTGGGACTGGTGGTTCAGTAAAACCCAAGTGGGTAGCCACCGTCACTCACATTCAAAAATGTCTTTAAAAGGGGGCGCTAGGTGGCCCGCGACTAAGATGGCCGCACACCAGTAAGGCTCTTGCCAGCCGGGCGGGACAAATATCCTTTAACCCATCCTGCGATTCCAGAAGAGCCCTAATTTCAGCTATATCGCTGTCGGAACCCCTGAAGATCTTGGCGGCGCGGTGAGCCCCGTGCCAGTGCCGTGAATCGAGAGGCCGAGAGCCGTACATCCCTGCGCCTGCTGCTGCGGTCTAACGCGGGACTGCGGGCCTGAGCTCGAAAGCAACTGCAGCGCGGGACGCGGCTGGCGGAGCCGCTGTGATCAGGAGGCCCACGAAGACACACAGCCGCACCCCCGAGGTGAGACACAGCGGAGGGGGATAATATCGCGTGCCTGCTGCCCATACTGGTTTGGGTGACTGCCTCGGAGCGGCCGCTGAGTCGGACAGAGGACGTTCCCTCGTGTGGCCCAGCCGCCTACTGACGGTGAGAGGGGAATAGAGAGACACTTGCCACTGGGGGCCCGATACAGAGGGACGTTGCAAAATTGAACGAACTGGGGCCTGAGATCACTCAGTCTTACCCGCTGCTGTGCCCAGCGAGGTGACGCAGCGGGAGCGCCATTTTTCCTATCTCGTAGGACCAGCAACCTACGGCGGACCCGGGACCGGCGCAGGGAGTGAACATGGACCTCACAGCCCAATCCCCCATGGTCATACCGCCTGATTGAGGAACATAACTACCCGCTCCGGGGCAGACGCTAAGTATTGCCTCGGGGCCTTTCCCGGCCACCACAACGAGATCATGTGGGATAAATCAGTGACGGCCATTTTGCAGTACACCTCAGCCGATTCTGCACTCTAAAAAAACAAAAAAGGCAGTGGCACATAACCCTGCCAATAAGGACCCTATTTACCACCAGTGGGCGCAATGGGTAGAACTGACGCAAAACAGACGAAAATACCTTTTGAGTCACGCAAGGCGCCCAAAACTGGCTCCTCAGACCATGTAGACTCAGACACAGCGGAAAGCCAGGAAGAAGACTGGAAGGCACTACTACTAAGCATGAAACATAGCCTGACATCCATAGATGCGAAAATGGACAACATGAACTCGAGATTGGACTCAGTGGTGCACAAACTAGACCAGCATGACCAACGGCTCAAGGAGACGGAAACCAGAATCTCATAGCTGGAGGACAGGGCCACGGCACATAAGGAGCGAGTCTCACATATGGACAGGCTCCTCAAGATCATAGCAGACAAAAATGAGGATTTGGAGGCCCGTTCTAGAATGAACAACGTCCGCATCCTAGGCCTGGCTGAGACGACCAACACAGGCCGAATGGAGGACTACATTGAGCGGCTCC
This sequence comes from Calotriton arnoldi, assembly GCA_963921515.1. NCBI lineage: Eukaryota > Metazoa > Chordata > Amphibia > Caudata > Salamandridae > Calotriton > Calotriton arnoldi. The sequence goes on from CAWUFW010004053.1 coordinate 271,560, forward strand.
TTGCTGACCTGTTTGGGAGGGACTCCTTCTCAACTCATCTGACGGTAGAAAGAGCGCATAGAACCCTGACTACGCGCCCACCTCCGGGTGCACCACCACGCCCGGTGAAAGTCCGATTCCTCAACTATCGGGACCGGGATACAGTCTTACGCCTTGCCCGGGAGAAGAAACAGGTCCATTATGAAAACACCACCCTCGCCTTCTACCCGGACTTTACACAAAATGTACAAGAGGCGAGACGCAAGTATGCAACCGTCAAGAAAAAGCTGCAAGCTCAAGACATCCCATACGCGATGTTGTACCCAGCGAAGCTACGCATCACTCACCAAGGAAAACAACACTTTTTCCAAAATCCACAGCAAGCAGAAGACTACCTTAAGCATTGCCGCCGGATGTCCCCTACAGAGACAGCTGCCCGCTCACGTTCCAGGTCCCACTCACTGATGACAGCTCCGGACTGATAATGTGCGCATCACCTACATGTTTTAATGGCTTGCTCTAACTGGCCCTCTACCGCCAATCAATGAGAACCAATGATCTATTGTACACGAAATGACTTTGACTAATGGCCCGCCCGGCCACTCACCTCCCTCCCACACACGCAGCCAGTCTGACAAAGACTCGGTGGCATGTGGGTGCGACAAAGGAGGGGAGAGGGCAAGTCATGGGCCCCTAGTGTTTATCCCCGAGAGGGTGATCCCCCGTATATCTTATTCTAAGCTTTCCTGTTAATTTTGTGTTCAGTTTAGGTTTGTTCAGGGTGGGTAACGATGCCCGACGCGTTGGGGATGTCGGTGTGGGAGGGGGGAGGCAGCCCCAGCCCTGCAATGTCTTATTTAGTTCAACATACCAGCCTTTACAGTACAAGAGTCACACTAATCTATTTGAGATGGGGAAATGACAGACGCCACAGACACCAATAACAAAATGCTTATCTTATCATGGAATGTCCGAGGTTTGAATAACCCACGGAAGAAGAGGCAGGTTATAGGATATTTAGAGAGATACCACATTAGCATAGCCCTACTACAGGAAACCCACCTGGACCCTGTAATCAGGCCCCTGTTCGCTGCAAGATGGGCTTCACATCGTTGTTTCTCGTCATACTCCACATATTCCAGAGGGGTTGCTATCCTCATTAGACGCAGCGTGGCTTTTGTGATGGGAGGGTCTGAGACTGATTCGCAAGGGAGGTATTGCTTGGTCTGGGGGCGGTTAGCCTCACATGATGTTACGATTGCTAATTATTATGGCCCAAACGTTGATGATCCCCAAGCCCTAAGTATGTTATGGAGCAAGATTCAGAGTCTTGGTTCCACTTACCTAATCTGGGGAGGAGACTTTAATACGACTGTGTGTCCTCAGACGGACAGATACCAAGCCACTCCATTACACTACACGGCTACACAACGGCTGTTAACAGATCTGGTAACCACCAACTATCTCCTTGACACATGGCGATACAAACATCCTACACAGAGAGAGGGCACACATTACTCCGCAGTCCACTCCACATGGTCCAGGCTGGACTACTTGTTCGTCTCAGCAGGTATGGCACATTGGATTGAAGCAGTGACCCATCTGGCCCGCACGTACTCGGACCACTCTCCCGTTCAATTAGTATTGCAGCCCCCGGCGGACCAATCCCATGCTCGATGGCGACTTAACCCCATGCACCTCCTTGACATGGTCTTTAGGACCGAGCTTGAACAGGAAATCCAAGATTTCTTTGCGCGTAACGTAGAGTCCGTGCCTAGCCTCACAACGGTTTGGGAGGCTTTTAAAGTCACGGTCAGGGGATGGTGTATTTCTAAAGGTGGGGGGATACTCAGGGACATTCGGAGAGAACTTCACCGGTTGGAAAGGGACATTAAAGCACTTGAGAGTGACCTTGCCTCTGCGAGGGAGGGAGAGGAGACCCGTGCCAAACTACGAGATAAGTTAACAGAGTTCACAGACACAGCGGACCAAGAATGTAAATTTTGCGGGAAATATCACACAGCGAGAGTATATGGGGAGGGAGACCGCCCGGGGAAGGTCCTGGCAACATTGGTGCGCCCACCCAAGTTTTCCAATTATATAGCCAAGATCCAAGACTCAGAAGGCGTGACTCATAGAAACCTTCCAGCACAATTGCAAACATTTGAGGAATACTATAAAGCATTATACACCTCCCAGAGGGGCCAACCACTCGACCTTCCACAGTACTTCGAGGATACGGCCCTGGCCTGGCTTGGGGATTCCCAGCGGGAATTTTTGAGTGCTGACTTAGAAGTAGATGAAATCACTGAGGCCATAATGCAGATGATATCCGGGCGCACGCCAGGGTCGGATGGCCTCCCTATAGAATTTTATAAGACCTACGTGCAGCAATTGGCCCCCATGCTGAAAGAGGTATTTTACGAAGCAAAAGAAGAAGGTTACCTCCCGAGAACCATGAGAGAAGCACAGATAGTCTCCCTACTAAAACCTGCAAGTCCCCACTCCACTGCGAGTCTTATCGGCCCCTCTCATTGCTAAACTGCGATACGAAGATATTAGCTAAGGTACTATCTAACCGTCTCAACCTCCTGATGGAGCGACTGGTCCTTCCGGACCAGGCTGGGTTCATCCTGAACCGTGCAACATCACATAATCTTAGAACGCTATTAGCTGTCCTGCAGGACATAGACCCCAACAGTTCGGCAGTGGCGGTGTTTCTAGATGCCACCAAGGCATTTGATTCGGTTGAGTGGGACTATCTGATTGGTACTTTAAGGTACATGGGGATGCCCCCAGCTTTTCTAGGCTGGGTGGAATTGTTGTACAGACAACCGCTCGCCACTGTTTTGTTAAACGGAGCCAGATCCAATAATTTTGTCATTTCCAGCGGCACGAGACAGGGCTGCCCCCTATTTTGTTTGCCTTAGCGATAGAGCCCTTAGCTGCAAAGATTCTGCAACATCATAAAGAAAGAGCAGTACCCCTCTCATCAGCTGATAATCTCACTCTATGCAGACGATATTACATTATATATCAAAAAGCCCCAAGAAAATCTTAACCCTGTTTTACGAGAAATAACCAAATTTGGCGCCATTTCAGGGATACAGATCAACTGGGCCAAGTCGGCGATATTCCCTTTAACAGAATTGACTATACCACATCAATTAGACTACCCCCTAGGCTGGAAGAGCGACGAAGTCAAATACCTGGGAATTCGCATAACCAGGGATAAAGAAACACTCATACGCAACAATTACGGGACTACGATAGATAAAGTGACGGACACCATCACCCGATGGTTGACCCTGCCCCTCTCAATGGCAGGGAGGATATCGCTCGTTAAAATGGTCCTCTTACCAAAATTTCTATACCTTTTTATTAATATCCCATATAATCCAGGGAGGTTTTTCTTCAAAACATTAAAAACACAAATCACCTGACTTATTTGGGGAGGTAGACAGGCGCGTCTAAGCCTTACAACGATGATGCTGCCTCACAACCAGGGAGGGTTTGATGTCCCCAATTTTGAATACTATTACTATTGTGCCCAAGCACACTTTGCAGTCTATTGGTTTCACCCGCCTCCATTCTTGCCGCACTTGGCGGTGGAAGACGGCTATATGGCCCCTGTCCCACCCTCGGGCTATCTATTCAAGGCAGGAAAGGATCGTGAGCGAGATCCGTCCACGGTCGATTGTACTAATACAGCTTGGCAAAAGATCGCTGCTAGACTAGAAGCTCCAATGATGTATTCCCCTAGAATGCCCTTGGTACGTCATCCCTCATTACAGCTCACTTATGAAGGGATATGCCGGCGACTGCTAGAAAGTCTCAATTACACTACATGGGGCGACCTTTATATAGGAGGCAACTTCCTTTCCAGGGAGCAATTTTTTGACACGCATAGCCCTACCACTATGGATCTCTTCATGTATATACGACTCCAGCAGAGCGTGAAAGCTGCCACCCCAGCATTCCCTTTGGAGCCGCCTCCCTTTCCACCGCTACACGCGCTTTTGCAACCTGGCCCTCTCAGACATGTCACCTCACTACTGTATAAACACACACAAAAAGCATCACCACCCCACATTCCATTTGCCCGGGCAGAATGGGACAGGGATTTAGAGACGCCTCTCATGGACGAGCAGTGGGAATTTAGTTGCACACAGACAGAAACACTTACGGCTAGCAGCCGGCTGCGGCTTATACACTATAAATTCCTACACAGACTATACTATACTCCCGCTAAACTCCACAAATTCAAACTACGGGAAGACGATAGTTGTGCACGATGTGGATGTGAAGGGGCAGATTTTCATCATTTAGCATGCCAGTGTCCACAAATATTTGCCTATTGGTCGTAGGTGTTCGAGAGTATGTCACACATGATAGGAATGCAACTGCAGCCGACCCCACTGGTAGTATTACTGGGCTGTACCCAGGATATAGTTACGGTACCTTGCACTGGGTTTCCTCATAGTAAAACGTCGAATAGCCTGTAAATGGGGGCGAGGCCATGCTCCTAAGTTTAAGGACTGGATACAAGACTTGACCACCTGGCAGGAACAGTCGTTATGTTACGCTGAGCTTCTCCCACTGAATTCAAGACCAAAAGACATATGGGGCCCTTTCACTGTGTATCTCCTATCTCAGAAGGCTGATACGGACACGGAACAGGAGGAGGAAGTGGACAGGGCACAGACTGCGGAGTGAACCTTCATGCCCTCCCTTCCCTCTCCGAATGGTGATGGGGGTCCCGAGTACCGAAGGTTGTTGGATGTGAAGGGGTGGGAGATCCAGATTGTGTAGGGAAGAGCGGTATCTGTACACGTGGGGCTAAAAGCCTTCCTTGTTGCTTCCTGAATGGACGTACTACCTTATTAGTACTAGAAGTCATATTCCTCGGATCTAAGAATTGAGTTGTGACGTAATTCATGGTTTCTCTTTTCTTCTTCTTTAATCGAGGCTGTGCAAGTTTATGGGGCTGGGAAGGGGGGGAATTTCTTTATGTTTTTTCGTATTGTAGCCATCTGTCACCCCAGAAAGGACTGATTACTGCCAATTGAAAATTTAATTACTGCATAAGGACAATTCTATGCTGTACAATTTGCAAATACAATAAAGGTTTTCAAAATAAAAAAATAAAAAAATGTCTTTAAAAGGATTGCCAATGTTCGTGCAGGCACCCCTGCATATAACAGGCACCTACTGGTCCACAGTTAGCTGCCCCACTAAAGCAGCCGCGGACCCGCAAGTATTTCGCGGTGGTGCAATCCCGCGACCAGGCAGGCCGCTATACAAAATGCAAAAAGAGTTGCCTCTCGGTGGGATGCACTCCCAGGTGGAAATTACGCCAAAGCAAGGGCACTCGCCATGAACAAATTCCTTTTCTGGTTTCCTGCCAGACGCGTTTCGGGCCAACGCCCTCTTCAGTGGCAGACCATGTGACGTGACGACGTGCTGCAGCCACCAGTAAATCCCCGTAATAATTATGCTCAGGTGAACTACCTGAAGCAATGCTTCCTGGGACTGGTGGTTCAGTAAAACCCAAGTGGGTCGCCGCCGTCACTCACATTCAAAAATGTCTTTAAAAGTATTGCCGATGTTCGCGCCGGCACCCCTGCATATCACAGGCACCTCCTGTTCCACAGTTAGCTGCCCCAATAAAGCAGCCGCGGACCTGCAAGTATTTCGCGGTGGTGCAATCCCGCGACCAGGCAGGCCGCTATACAAAATGCAAAAAGAGTTGCCTCTAGGTGGGATGCACTCCCAGGTGGAAATTACGCCAAAGCAAGGGCACACGCCATGAACAAAGTCCTTTTCTGGTTTCCTGCCAACGCCCTCTTCAGTGGCAGACCATGTGACGTGACGGCGTGCGGCAGCCACCAGTAAATCCCCATAATAATTATGCTCAGGTGAACCACCTGAAGTAATGCTTCCTGGGACTGGTGGTTCAGTAAAACCCAAGTGGGTCGCCGACCGTCACTCACATTCAAAAATGTCTTTAAAAGGATTGCCGATGTTCGCCGATGTGAGTGATGGCGGCGACCCACTTGGGTTTTACTGAACCACCAGTCCCAGGAAGCATTGCTTCAGGTGGTTCACCTGAGCATAATTATTACGGGGATTTACTGGTGGCTGCCGCACGCCATCACGTCACATGGTCTGCCACTGAAGAGGGCGTTGGCCCGAAACGCATCTGGCAGGAAACCAGAAAAGGACTTTGTTCAAGGTGTGTTCCCTTGGTTTGGCGTAATTTCCACCTGGGAGTGCATCCCACCTAGAGGCAACTCTTTTTGCATTTTGTATAGCGGCCTGCCTGGTCGCGGGATTGCACCACCGCGAAATACTTGCGGTTCCGCGGCTGCTTTATTGGGGCAGCTAACTGTGGAACAGGAGGTGCCTGTTATATGCAGGGGTGCCGGCGCGAACATCGGCAATCCTTTTAAAGACATTTTTGAATGTGAGTGACGGCGGCGACCCACTTGGGTTTTACTGAACCACCAGTCCCAGGAAGCATTGCTTCAGGTGGTTCACCTGAGCATAATTATTACGGGGATTTACTGGTGGCTGCCGCACGCCGTCACGTCACATGGTCTGCCATTGAAGAGGGCGTTGGCTCGAAACAGCGTCTGGCAGGAAACCAGAAAAGGACTTTGTTCATGGCGTGTGCCCTTGCTTTGGCGTAATTTCCACCTGGGAGTGCATCCCACCTAGAGGCAACTCTTTTTGCATTATATATATATATATATATATATATATATATATATATATATATATATATATATTCTATGTATGTACAAAACATACATAGGTATGTCTTAACATGTAACTATTATTACTTCCTTCTACATATGGATGCAGATATACATGGATTCATTCCTTGTGCATCAATATTAGAAAGTATATTGTTTAGATGTGTGTATGTTATATATTTGTATTGACATCTGGATGGGTCGGTATGTTTGTAAACATGTATATATGAATGTATTTTAGTTATAACAAAAATGAAAAAAACGGAAAAAAAAACAACAAATCTTTTTTTAAATGACTCCTATATAACAACAAGTGTAAGTATTTGACATCACAGTGGCACATTGCCTTCCTTTGCTGTTGGAGAGACTCAGGCACATGCAGAAACACAGTTAATAAATGGGGGAGAATCCTCTGTGAACCACCTAGTTGGCGTGACTGATATGAACTTGGAATCAGGTATGGCAGCAGCGGCATGTGTGAGTTCTGCTGTGGTGGCCAATATGTCCAATACCCCAGTGGGAGGGTTAAGCACAAAGATGGCCCTAACAGAAGATACACCTCAGACTCCCAGCGCAGAGATCACTCTGGCAGGCTCCTCTACCAACCTTGCTCTGCAATCCTGCTCCATCTTTGTTGGTATACATACAAAGCCATGTGTTGATGCTGATTCAGGGGATCACTTTTTATCACTCTCGGATCACTCGGACTGGTCGGACGAAGAGGGTTTGGAGTCAGGAGAAGGATGCCACAGAAGGAATCCAGTAACCAGTGTACTAGGTGACAGAAGCAGCCTGGAAGAAAGATTGGGTTCCCCCTCATCGGTAACCCACTCTAACCTACCTGGTACAGTAAGGAAGAAATGGGGGGCCCCAGCATGAAAGGGTAATGACAGAGTCGAAATAAATGCTCTCGGACTATTCTGTCTTGCCTAGCTTGAAAGGAGATGCCTCAGGAAAGGGCAGTGCTGCCCAAGGTGTACCAGATGTGGTTTCACTAGAAGATGATTTACCACAGTATAATGACGCACCGAGAGGAAACACAACTCAAGCTGCCTGACGCAAATTGCAGGGTTCCATTTGCCGAGTTGCTAAGTCCTGCTCTGAATTTGTTGAGAGGATGGGGGAAGCTGAAAATAGAGTTTTCACCCTAGAAAATGAGTCAATGACACAAAAGAAAGTAAATTGCACTTTGCAAGCACAAATAGTCGATACCCAGTGGAAGCTGGAGGACATTGAAAATAGACTCAGAAGGAACAATCTTAGCCCCGAAGGTTTGTGAGGGACAGATACCCTTAACTACATTGTTGGAGTCTTTAAGGCAGCGTCTTCAGAGCTAGCTAATTGGAACTGGGAGGTGGAGGTTCAGAGGGCTCATAGATTCTCCTTTAGACAAAATACCTGGGTGATCCAGGAGGGGGCAAAACCCAGGGCTATTTTTTATATCTGGGTAACTTCTTACTATAAAACAAATAATCCAAAAAAAGCGAGTAAAATAGGAGCGGCTCGTTCCTTTCCCCTGAGTTAACTTCTACAATCAAAAAGAACGGGTTCATAAAGGTATTAATTACGCATCAGAAAGAGTTTGTGCAAGGATCCAATAGGTTTTTAGAAGAACCCTCACCCACCAACCTAGTTGGTGCCATGCTTAATCATCGGGTTCCCACCCAAGATGCCGAGTGCATCCCGGGTGTGCTACGACGCCTGATTACAGCGGAGCTGGTATTTTTTGTTTTTGTGCAAGGTGGTAGTGGTGAGTTAAAACTATCTACAGGGTCCCCTTCCTTAACAGGAATGTTTTAATATTGGGGCCCTGTGATAGGATTAAAAGGAAAAAGTGCAGATATTGTAGAGATTAGACTGAACTCTTATATCCTATAGGTGGTCTACATGTTTCAGGCAAAAACAAGTATTTATGTTGGCTTTCGTCAGGACCAGGCAAGGTCGAAGAGACTAGGGGCCAGATGTAGGTAAACTCATTTTTGCGAGTCCTTAATAGCAATTTTTTGCGAATCGTTGTTAAGGACTCGCAAAATGGAATGTAGGTAGGAATCGCAATATTAATTGCGATTCCTTAATATTCCTTAATTGCGAATCGCAAATTGCGATTCACAATTAAGGAATACCTTCCCATTCATTCCTATGGGCCTAGAGGCCCATAGGAATGAATGGGAAGACATTCGCAATTTGCGAGTACCCATTAGGTACTCGCAAATTGCAAATGCATTTTCAAGGGTGTCAAAAGGACACCCTGTTGCACCCTTGAAATATGTATGTGTGCACATGTGGTGCACATACATGCCCTAAGGGCATGTATGTGCGCCACATGGCACTTTGAACAAGCATTGGCCGCGCGGCCGTGAAAGTAACGCGGCCGCGCGGCCGTGAAAGCGAAAGTGATGGCAGGGACGCGCTCTGTGGTGGGGGAGGGGCAGAGCGAGGCACTTGGGAGAGCAAGGCTTAATGAGCCATGAAAGCCATATGGCGGCTGCGCGCGTGCACGCGCTCGTGAACGCAAGCTTGAGGCCAGGAAAAGATTGTGGTAGCACTTTGAAAAGCCACTAACTAAATGTCTCACAGCGCATGCGCTGGCTCAGCGAGACCTAAAAATGCAAAAAAGTGAATTTTTCAAGGAAATTGCAAATTACCACCAACTTGAAGTTGGTGGTAATTTGCGATTTCTTAAGCCCAAATCGCAGACTTTCTGGGCTTCCTGCATTGCATTTAAGGAATCACAATTTGCGATTCCTTAAAGGCAGTCGCAAAATAGGGAATCGCAAAATTTGCGATTCCTTATTTTGCGAGTAGGTTTTTCCTACCTACATTGCACAGGGCTATTTTGCGGTCGCAAATGTTGAAATTCTGCGAATTTCAGCGTTTGCGATCGCTATTTCGCTTCCTACATCTGGCTCTAGGTAACTAGATCAGTCTACAGTGAGTGAGTGCACACACTCTAAGGTGTGCACAGTGCAAGGAAGAAAATTCCTTCTCTCCTAGTTAAAAGCGAACTCACAATTACAGATAGCTTGTTTATTTATGTCGCTTTATGGTTTAGGCGACATGGGTCCCGGGAGGGGCAGTGCCTGTAGTCACACTTGCGTCAAGGTCCACTGCCAGCTTGTGGCACCTATTTGGTGTTTCACACACGAGTCCCGTGGCCCAGCAGGAAATTGCTATTTAAAATCAAATTCAAAGATTAATCAGTATTTCAGCAAGGAGGTGTCAGCTAAGTTTTATCTCTACTGTTCAGAATGCTATGAGTATGGGGAAGCAACAAGGAGACTGCTGGTAAAGCAGATTAGGCAGAAGGAAGTGGAATATGGGATTTCTGCTATCACGTATCAAGAGGGTAAGACTTTTGAATCTCTTGTGGATATTCCTAAAGTCTTAAGGGATTTTTATCAGACCCTATATACAGAGAAGTTAGAGTCCCCAGTGAATGGGTATGAGGATGTTTTAATGGGTATGGACAGGGTGAGATTAAGTGAGGAACATCAAGGGGTTTTAGATTCCCCAATAACAATGGATGAGATCTCGGAGGCGATAAATTCGCTAGCAGCTAGGAAAGCTGCAGGTCCCGATAATCTTCCGCTGGAGTTCTTTAAGGTATTTTTTGAGAAACTACCACAAGACATGTTCCAGACTTTCTTCCAGGCTCAGGCAGACTGAATTCCAACAACATGGGAAACGACCAATATAATTCCCGGCTCATATAGACCAATTTCTTTAATAAACTGCAATGGTAAAATCTGTGCCAAAATGTTGGCAAATAGATTGGGGAAAGTTATACTGTGATTAATATCTCTTTGGCAACATGGCTTTATTCCTGGGTGGGGCACGGTGGACCACGTTAGGAGGGTGATTGTCAGGGGCGTGGCCGGGATGGTGGCTGCATCGGACGCTCTGTAAACAAGCTCCGCACCGAGCCCAACAAACATTCTGTGTCTCGCCACCATCTGTCTCTGAAACACTGCGGTGCAGTGTCGGAGGCCCGCAGGAACACACTTGCCCCAAGTAAGATCCAAAAAATGAAGAGTAATCCCGGGCAGGGGCCACAAAATACCCTGAAGTGGGAACGGGCCTATACAGCAGGAGCACTCGCTCGTTACTGGTGAGAGGAACAAAGAGCGGGCCTACGCAGCCAAGACAGAACTTTGCCGGGGGGACTATTGTCAGCCCCCGCATCGCGAAGCAGAAAAAAGCTGCACAACAAGAGACCACTCCCTGCCAAACCTGCATGAAGTAATCTTGAGGGCCTGTGCAGGCCACTGCAGTCGGGTCCGGGTGCCCGGCCTACGCAAGGAGCACGGCCAGGAGGCCTACGCGGTGGCGCAGGTTGTGAAGGGACGACAGATCACATCAGAGGAGCGAGCAACCAGCGACAAGGAGTAAAGGAGAGTGCAGTGGTAGGGCCTGTACCGGGCAGGGGGCAAGAAACGGTACAACACGAGAGTGGGCCCATAGGGCCAGGGCAGCCGTCTACCACTGGCGAGGGCAACATAGTAGGTGACGGCGCAGCGATAAAGAAAACTTACCAGCGGGGTGTCGCCGGCCTCCTCCTCACCATTAGGACGAAAAACTGCACACAGTGTGACCCCTCTCTGCCAAGCTCATGTAGCGCCTAGCCCCACGCCCTGAGCAGGCTGAAGGCTTGTGCAGTGCCGCAGACTGCAAGGAAGATGGCCTCATACTCTGGGGGAGCGAGACACCTGTGGTAAGGAGTAGAGGGGAGTGCAGAAGTTGAATTCATATGGCAGTAAATTACCCGAGCTGAGACCACCCCAGGAGGTTGGAGATATAATCGGGGGATGCCATTTTGAAGCCTCACATGCAAGGGGCTCTCCCCGACAATCACAGAGAGCAAAGTGGGGAGGAGGAAAAATAAAACCAAAAGCCAGCATCCCACCTGTAAAACCCCCCATAGAAAACCGTATTGCTACCAGACTAGACCAAGGAAGAAAGTGCGGAACCAGGCTGAGGTGGGCTGGGGTCGCAGGCGCCCCCCCATGGGGAAGTGGAAGAAAAAGCCTCACCGCGAATAGAAAGCTACAACACATCGCGGCACGATGGACTAGGCTGAGACCATATCTCTCTGCAGTGGTTATACAGAGAGGAAAAACGAGGGCTCTGAGGAGTTGTGCCCAGGGGCCCAACAAGGCCAGTGTATAGACAGACAAGTAGGTACACCTCTCCGAGGCAGCACACCGGACTAATGAGAAGAGTAAATGCCAGGGCCACGCCTGAAATAAATGCTCACTATCTGATTTTTCACATTGGTGTCCGAACTGTTCTGTTCACATAGGCCACAGCTGCATTAGGAAGCACTTGCTCAAACTCCATAACAGTGAGAGTCATCGCGAACTGACAAAACGTGAAGAACACGAACCACTTCGACGCCAAGGCAATGGGAAAGCCTAGAACCTCGGAACAAAATGCCTCTCCCCCTATAGACCTGATAAAACTACAGCTCGACAAGATACTGGCAGCTATTACAGATACCAGGAATGCTCTCCAAAAAGGTATAGGAGCAGTATCTGTGGGACTAGGTTTGCTGCGGACAGAACACTACAAATTAGCAGACCGTGTTAAAGGAGTAGAAAGCAAGTTCAATGATTTGCAACCAGAATGTAAGACTCTCTCTCAGCAAATGTGAGACAGGGTCCACTTGTTAGAAAAGCATGCTTAAGATGCAGAAGGCTGCAACCGGCGCAACAATATAAGGGTGGTAGGCCTTCCAGAAGGAATCGAATCAGGAAACATGGTGGACTTCTTGGAGAACTGGCTGCGGACTGAGGTGGCCCCGGAGTCTTTGACCCCTTTCTTTGCCCTGGAGAGAGCACATCAAGTCCCATCACGACCGTTGGCCCCAGGCAGACCAACTAGACCTGTAGTAGCCAGATTGCTACATTATAAAGACCGAGATACACTTCTTCAGAAAGCCCACACGAATGGTCCCTTTACAGTGAACAACCAGAGAGTATCCATATATCCGGACTACATGGCGACGGTGCAGGCCAAGAGAGCTTCCTATGTGGAGGCCAAGCGAGCGCTTTGAGATCAGGGGATACAATACTCCCTGATGTTCCCGTCAAAACTCAGAATTATTGCGGATGGCTCAACGCACTTCTGCAACACACCAGATCTGGCTTGGGCATGGCTGGAAACCTACAAAGCTGGAGTGAATCCACTGACCCTGCACCAAAAAGCACTCCCCCAGAGGAAAGGGAGGCGAGGACGTTTTCCCAGGAAGACGTAGAACATTACCAGAAGTGGTCCTTCACTGTCGCAGACAGAAATGGAGAGGGCGGCAGCGCTGCAAGCGGTAGCGGAGATAGGATCAGCCCAACAGAACTCTAAAGACCAAGACTGCTCATCTGATCAGAAATCAAAGAGATCGGACTCTGTTTCCTCGGAGGGGAGGAATCTGGACTTCAGGTGGTGACACCCCAGACTGCTGATGGCATAATATGATATCTTTTTATTTTTCTGGTCGTCGGGAAGAACAGGGAAGGGGTAGAACTTGAAGGGATCCAGAAATCATGGAAGCTCTTTGAGATAAGTAAGGGGTGTGCTAAAGATAGGGCCTCTGTATATACTACATATATGGGGAATCACACTTGAAATGAGGCAACTGAAACCTATTCATTACGTCACTGGGCTCGTGCGGAGTATCAGATTGGCTGGTGCACCCCCTCTTGGCACACCCCTTCTGGTAAAGCCTTTATAGGTTGGCCAGAGGAGATATTCTTAAATTGTATGGTTGTAACACATGGTTTGGACGGAAGGCTGTTGCTGTACTGCCCTGGGATCCGGGAGTTGTTGTGGGGGTTTGGTTATCCCTTTCGTTTTCTTTTTCTTTCTTATATCTCATCCTAATTTATGTGGGAAGCAGGTACTTAATCCGGAAGGTGGAGGGAAGAATGGAGAAAGGCCATGGGGAGGGAGAAGGGCCGAAACACGAATATGGCACACATATCCAACTCCCCATTAACTGAAACCCTTGTGTCCTGGAATGTCAAAGGAATAGGATCCCCTTCTAAACGATACAATATTCACAGGTATCTCAAAGGTAGAGGGTTTCAGATCGCCATGCTACAGGAAACACACTTGACTGGGGCTGAGATAGATGGATTGAGACAGAGATGGTGAGGCCAAATTTATGCTACATCCTACTCAGCGTATGACAGGGGGACCTTAATAAGGATTAATACTGGGACGCCATTTGAATTGGTCCATTCCATTATAGACAAAGAGGGCAGATATGACTTAATAGAAGGCAGACTATATGGTTAGGAGATTACCCTGGGGAGCATCTATGCCCCTAACCAGGACCAACTCACTTTCCTTCACTCACTCTCTACACCCATGGCGAGTGCGCCCCCAGATACTTTTCTGTTAGGTGGCGATTTTAATTGTGTATTGGATATGCATCTGGATCAGTCCATCCCCCCTTTGAGAGGGACTGGGGTAAGGAAGCTGACTGAGGGATTGCTGGACTGCATTGAGCACTGGGGATTAATAGATGTCTGGCGGGCGCAGCATGGTGCGGATCACACTTTCTCATATTTTTCACATTTTTCACATTTTTCACATTTCACATTTTTCAACTTGCATACTAGAATAGATTGCTTTGTGTGCTACCACAGACTGACCCAGAGTATCATGCAGTCCAAATATTTGGGAAGAACTATCTCTGATCATAGTCCACTGCTACTGCGATTTACCCCCATAAGGGAGCGACCACTTGCTCCAATGCGGCTTAACCCAGCCTCACTAGAAGATGTGTGCTACCGAAACTCGATAGCGGGGTGATTTCTGACTACTTCGTAAATAATCAAGGATCAGCGTCTATGACACTGCACGAGTGGGAAGCCTTTAAGGTAGTGACAAGAGGGCAATGTATAGGCCAAACAATAGGAATCCAAACAGAGCTCCATAAGGAGTTACAGACTCTGGAAACAAAACTATGCACATTAGATAACATGACAGATACTCAACAAGGGGCACTAACAGAATTACGGGACACGAGGACACAATACAATGACATCCTGGAGAAGTTAAGGCACCACGACTACAAACAATACATAACAAAAGCACACGAAGAAGAAGGCAGAGCTGGACGGTTGTTAGCATGGCTTATCAGACCATAGTCCAGAGGTTCCCCTATTACCAGGATACACACTCGAGAAGGTCAGCCTCTATATTCCCCCACACTAATTAATCGGGAATTTTACCAATATTATATATCTCTAGATGCAGAGCCTGCTTTTCTTTCTGAGGAGACAATAGATGCATATTTGAGGCAAATACCTTTGAAACAGCTGGCAAATGAACACTGTAAAACACTAGGAGCCCCTCTCACTGCCCAAGAAATCCGTATAGCGGTAAAGGGTATGGCCATAGGTAAAACACCAGGCCCAGACGGTCTTCCCATCGAATTCTATCTGGCATACTTAGAGACCCTGGCCCCCTGACTTGAACAACTATATGCTGAGGCCTGGCTTCTGGGAATCCTCCCAGAAACCACCAGAGATGTGGTAGTAATACCCCTACCAAAGAGCAAGGAGCCAAAGTCACTGAATTACATCCCCTGTCCATGCTAAATTTAGACTTTAAAATCCTTAGTAAGGTATTGGCTCTCAGACTTCTCCCACATATGAAAGAGCTGGTGCATGCCGACCAAAATGGGTTTATCCCTACATGCAATACTTCCCTTAATCTTAGGAGGCTGTATCATGTAACATACCACCCGGTATCACAAGCTGATCAAAAAGGGATGCTGATGTTGGAGGATCTCGAGAAGGCCTTTCACACGGTCCGGTGGGATTTTCTGTTTGCAGTGATAAAACGAATGGGCCTGGGAGAT
Organism: Calotriton arnoldi; assembly: GCA_963921515.1. Taxonomy (NCBI): domain Eukaryota; kingdom Metazoa; phylum Chordata; class Amphibia; order Caudata; family Salamandridae; genus Calotriton; species Calotriton arnoldi. Next base: position 287,160 of record CAWUFW010004053.1, read on the forward strand.
GACTGGATCAAATGGGTCAGGTTATTATACACAGCTCCGACAGCTAGAGTTAGAACAGGTTCCACATTGTCGCCACAGTACCAGGTCCACTGGGGCACAAGACAGGGGTGTCCCCTCTCCCCGCTACTGTTTGCCTTAGCAATTGAACCCCTTGCAGAACCTTTCAGACTGGTGGGACATGGCTGGGGACTGATGGTTGAAGGGCGGGAGCACATTATCTTGCTATATGCCGACGACATCCTCCTGTACTTTAGGAATGGGTTGGGGGATGTCCCTAAAGCCTTTGAACAATTGCAGCGCTTTGAACTAGTATCTGGCCTAAGAGTCAATAAACCTAAAACGCACTTATTTCCCTTGTTCCGGGGCCTGGAGAAACCACCAGAACTGCCAGTAGAACTGACTTGGTCCCCCATTTCCTTTAAATACTTAGGAATACAGGTATTCCATTTGACAGAAGACTTGAGAGACAGTAATCTGGGGGGGCACTACGTTCACTGAAATCATGTGTGCCCTTTTGGCAATCACTGAAACTGCCTATTATGACCCGGACAGCAGTTTCTAAGATGGTGATGTTACCAAGGCTCCTGTATTTTTTCACAAACATGACAATATGCATAGCGGCTTCCTGGTTTAAACAACTAGATAGTCTGCTGAGAGATTTGATATGGGACGGGAACTGCCATAGAGTATCTCTGGCAACGCTTAGATGCCCTATTGAAGAAGGGGGTCTGGGGGTCGCAGATTTTGAACAATATTTTTTAGCGTCTCAACTTCAGTGGATTACATTGTGACTGGATGAGGTCAACCAGGAAGAGATAAGGCAGATGGGACAGGTGACTCAAATTGATCGGTTGACAGCTAAATTGCTTAATCCCTCCATAGTGATTCCTAAGCCCAGGATATTGTTGAAAATGGCACAGATGTGTTCAGAAGACTGCAGGAATGACTTTGTATGCACCAGCATTACCTCTGGCAGGGCTACAGCATGGTGAACCCCTCACATACTTCAGGTACAGGCAATTATCTGCCTGGACGGAGGCCGGACTGACCACAGTTGGTGACTGTTATCAACAGGGTGCACTATTCCCGATGGAGGACCCGATGGAATGCTACCAACTGCCCCTGGTCAATTCCTCATGTATGAAGCAATATTTCGAGCATTTCAGAGACTGTGGGGGGGAAGGGATTGAACCAGTGACACAAGACGTATTGCATTTGGTGATGTCCATGGGGGCCACAACGCACTTAGGGCCCGATTCACAGAACTAACTTACGACAAAATCCTAAACTTACTACCATTTTGGTATTCACAGAATGAACTTACTCATTTTGGTATTCACAGAATAAACTTACTCATTTTGGTATTCACAGCAGACACTTACACATTTTGTGTAACTTACACATTTTGTGTAACTTACACATTTTGTGTAACTTACTCATTTTGTGTAACTTACACATTTTGTGTAACTTACACATTTTGGTATTCACAGAAGGCACTTACTCATTGATGAGTAAGTGCCTTCTGTGAATACCAAAATGAGTAAGTTAATTCTGTGAATACCAAAATTGTTGTAAGTTCATTCTGTGAATACCCAAATGTGTAAGTTCATTCTGTGAATACCAAATTGTTGTAAGTTCATTCTGTGAATACCCAAATGTGTAAGTTCATTCTGTGAATACCCAAATGTGTAAGTTCATTCTGTGAATACCCAAATGTGTAAGTTCATTCTGTGAATACCAAAATTGTTGTAAGTTTAGGATTTTGACGTAAGTTAGTTCTGTGAATCAGGCCCCACGTGACTTGGTTTTATAGATGTCTAACGAGGATGACTCACAATCCATTAACTGGGCTGCGGAGTAGATGGGACTGATCCCTTAAACGAGAATTAACAGACCCAGAATGGCAAAAAGTGCTAGAATAACCCAAGAAGATTTCCAGGAACACCATGTTAAAGTATAACCAATTCAATTATATACACATGACATACATGACACCACACGGGCTTCGGATTACTTATGGTGGCGAACCTCGCCTTTGCCCACGATGTCAGCATATAGACGCAGACTTTGTGCATATGGTGTGGAAATGCACTAGACTACAAGCTTACTGGCAAGAGATAATGTATGCTCTAGATCTTACACTGGGGCGAACCCCCCCTCGCACACTAGAGGCTTGTATTCTGGGACTGTACCCGAGGCCAGCTCCCAAGAAGGTGGGCACTAGATTTCTTGATCTGGCACTGGGATTAGCCAAAAGGCGAATAGCGATAGACTGGAAGCCAGCAGAAGGCCCTAGAGTAAGTACATGGAAGATAGATGTAACACAATGGGCGAAAGCCGAGGCAAGAGCGTTGAAGAGGGAGGAAGCTAGGGGGGTTAGAATTCGTCAGATAGCAGATCTGTGGTCAGAAATACTGACCATGTGGGAACACCCGGAACAGGACGACAGAACTGAGCCAGCCATAGATACAGACTCAATGGATGATGAAGATAATCAGTTGGGAGTAGGCCCCATAGATAATATACAGGTTAACTGAAGAACAGTAGAGACCACGCAAGACTGCAACCGTTGAGAATGTATTGAAGGGTGCCGCCTAGCCCACTTGCCCTCCCCGGGGCCACCACACCACTCCTGATACATAAAACTATGCAGGGTGAAGGTACTGGGTTACCCAACACCACTGATACTCCACTAAAAGGGAATTTTGTTCCATCCTAATAGCTGCTCCCCCTTTTTTTTCTCGCCTTTGTTTTTTTCCCTTTTTTTTCTCCTTTTCTGTTACAGTTTCGGTTTTTAAAAAAAGGAAAAGGCTTTGATATATGATACCTGAAGCAACATAACTACACGAAACTCTATAATGCTAATTTTTACCTCATGCAACGAATGTAACTGTGAATCCACTATAGAGGATTACACTGTATTGGACTAAGTCATAGAGATACACCTACCGATTGCAACAATTTTTGATGTATAAGAGGAACAACCATGCACGAGACTAAACACATGAGAGTAAGAGCGAACACAGAAAATGTACAAAAGACAGAAAACAATAATGTCTTAAGATACGCTGTAAAGTTACAGACTATGTTGCATGCATGCTAATATGTAAGACAAGAATGATTGTAAATGAAAACTAAATGCCAATAAAAAGAAGTTAAAAAAAAAAGGAGGGTGATTGTCGAGTTCGACATGGCAGAAGCTTTTAAGACTGCGTTGGGTTCAATTTTATTGAATGCTAAAAAGGCTTTTGACCATGTTTCATGGAAATTATTATGGGCAGTATTAGAGTAGAAAGGGTTTGGCAGAAACTTTATTGAGTCCGTAAAGGCCTTGTATAAAGCCCCGAAGGCCACATTACGAATAATGGGTCTAGAGTCGGATAATTTACAGATCTCAAGAGGCACTCAGCAGGGTTGTCCGTGCTTGCCGTTATTATTCACTCTATAAATAGATCCATTAATAGCAAAGTTGGAGAATAACCCCGTATTAGGCCAGTCATTGTCAATCAAGTCGAGTACAAAGTACTAGCGTACGCAGATGATATCGCGGAGGTCTCTACAGATCCCTCTGCGGCGCTCCCTGAAATTGAAGATCAAGCCAGGCTGTTTGGGGCATGCTCAGGATATAAATCGAATGAGGGAAAGACCCAGGCACTGTGCATAAAATCAAACAGGATCTTGATAGAATTGACCATCTACATCTTCATCTCTATACATTTCTCGCTTTTTGGGAGGTGTAATGTATTGAAGATTACTGTTATTCCAAAGGTGCTGTATATTTTTAGGACCGTCCCATTAGAAATCAGTAAACATTGGTAGTCCAAATTAGTGAATTCATGTTTTTGCTTTTTGTGCGGGTACAGTAGACCAAAGAGAGCAGCTAAATATCTGATTTTACCACGCTTGCGAGGAGGATGGGCGGTTCCTAATTTTACTCTGTAATATCGGTCATGCATGTTATAACATAAGGGTATTTTAATTACAGATGCAGCAAGCCGGAATAATTCAGCAGATTCCCCGACTATTTATGAGGTTATTTTGGGAGCTGAAACTAGGGCATGTCTCGTTAAATAAATATAACCTAGCTACTATAAGAAGACCAGGTTTAAAGTTTTAAGAGCAGCAAATAAGGCGTGGAGCCAGATTAAGTGATGATTAGGTATACCTAATTTCAATTTTATTCACTTTCACCAGCCTCATCAATCTTTACTCCTGTTTTTCAGGATGTAATTATGGATAGGTGGATGCAGAAGGACTTACAGTGTTAGGGAATTTATTTTTGGATGGTCAACTCCGCTCCTACACAGATTTACAGGAGGCATTTGGATTGACTAAGGGTGACTTTTTAAAATGTCTCCATATAGGAAGAATGAATTAAGTTCCGCGGCTAAGATCCCCTTGATTGAGACAGTGCTGTGGGGGAATGGAGTTGGCTCAAACTATGATGTACTGGTACAGGCTCAGCGAGATGTCTTGGAAATACAAAACTCCAAGTGGGAGGCTAGGCTTAGTGTAGAGGAGCTTTATCTTCAGGAATCATTGGACTTGGGCAACAAAGTTCTTTTGACAGCCAGCTTAGAAGCCAACATTTTAAGACAGTCATCAATCTATATCACACTCCAGCCAGGGTTTGCTAAGTGGGGTGGCAGGATTGGCGGCAAATGAACACATGTGGCTCAGTGCAGGCCGAAATTATTCACATGTTTTTTGCATGGCCAAAACTGGAATCACTGAAACAGGATATTGGGAAGTTTTTTGGGCTCTATCATGGTCGGGCAGGTTCGGATCTCTCTCGTAATGATGATTCTGGGGGTGAGTGAAAGCTCGGAAGATAACGAGGTAGTAAGAAGAGAGGCATATTTAATATTTATTGCTATGGCAGTTGCCCACCTCTGTATTGCGTCGGAATGGTTAAACTCTGACCCCAAACATTTTCAATGTGGAGATCAAGATTACTAGCAGTTTATAATATGGAAACTAATTTCTATAAGTGTAATGGCCAAAAGAAGCAGCCAGCCAGAATTTGAGCGTTGCTTACTAATTGGATGGAAGGGTCGGTGCTGCAGGAATAAATGAGAAGGAAAGGTAACAAAAAATGCAGTCAACCTATTAGTACATATTAGTACATAATGTGTCTTTGACTCCTGCTGCCTTCCTGAGGTTTATGCACATGCTCTTTATTGCTTAGTGATCAAGAGACTCTAAATACCTCTCTGGAATTATGTTATCTGCTGTTACTTGAGCAATATCTGTTTGGGGGGCTTTTGTCTATGAAATTTTATTACTCCGGGTTTTAGGATAAAAAATGTGTTACTTGAAGAGGCCTCTTATTGATAGTAATATATTCATCAACTGAAAGTCACTTTTTATATGTTCTTCTTGCACTGATGTCTCTGGAATATTGCTGCTATCCGCACCAGGATTCATTTTTTTCTACTGTTTGTACTGGCATGTATAATGAATTGTTATTTATCTTTCCTCTATGAAAAATCTGCTGTGTATTACATTGTAACAATTGGGTGAAAAGCTAATAAAAAAAGACATCTGGTTGTGTGGGTATGTTTGTAAACGTATCTATATGTATTTTATTTTAGTTATAACAAAAAAGAAAAAAACTGTTGGGCTATTTCCTTACACCATATTGCGTTAATTCTTGCTTTACAACATGCAATCTTAGTTTGTATTACCGCAACATCTTGACCCCACCTGAGCACCTGTATCAACTCCTGTTCTGCATTCCTTAGATCACCCAGTAACTGATTCATCAGAGTCTGTTGTTTCTTCTGCTTCACCCAGCCATAACTAGCAGCTTCGCCTCGTATTCTTGCTTTAAGTGTATCCCATACTATAGCAGGGGAGGTGGATCCTCTATTAGCCTCAAGAAATTGCAGAGCCCAAGTTGACATATGATCAATAAAAGCTTGATCCAACAGAAGCTTCCTATTAAACGTAAATGCCCTAAAGACCTTCATCTGACCTAACCTGTATACATCTAATAATAATGGACCGTGGTCTGCAGTTAGTCTCGGCCATACCTGCATTTTAGCTCCTGCTATGGTTAGCCTAGACATGAAGATATAATCCAGCCTCACTAATTTAGAATGGGGATGTGAATAGAAGGTATAGCCTGGATCTGGATAATTTAAAGTTGTCCAAACATCTACCAGTCCATGATCATTTAATAGTTGTCTTAGTGCTTTAAAAACCTTAGGTTTTTGTCCCATATACCCCCTACTACTACCTTCTAACACAGACCCGTCCAGATGTATATTAAAATCACCACAGAGTTTCAGGGGGTTACTCCATAAAGCCAATTCCACATTGATCATCTCTAATATAGAAGCTTCGTCAGCATTTGATCCATACACTGTGCAAATAGTGACCTTAATCTCTCCTATAATGCACTCCACAATGGCCCATCTTCCATAGTTGTCTACCATTTTCCTGCCAGTCCCCCTAATTCCCCCGTACCATAATGGCAACCCCTCTATTAGTGGTGGATTGCCGAGTTGCCCCTAAAAGAGTGTATCCTAGTTCTTCTAAAATAGCACGTTTGCTCCATGGTATATGTGTCTCTTGTAAACAAAGAATATCTGGTTTCATCAGGTGAAGATCCGCAGCTACCCATTGCCTCTTATTATTACTATTTAGTCCACATACGTTGAAGGTACATAGACGTAGCCTAGTAAATGCCATTCAGCCAACAATGTCTGCCCCTTGCCTATCTTTTCCTGCCGCCGTCTCTGTATAATTTGTAATAACCATTATGATTCTGCTATGGATTGCTTTTTTTATTTTTAAGCCCCACCCCAACATGCCCCTTCCCCCTATACCCTTGCCCACACCCAGACCCAAACCCCCACTCACCATTCCCCAGTGCCCCACCCCAGCCCCTCCCACTCCCTCCACCCTCCACCCTCTCCCCAAAACATAGGCAATAGGGCTAGCGATAGCCCCCTATGATGGAAAGTGAGCCAGCAGCCCTGCGTCCACTCTACCCCCCAACTTAATCCTGGCCACACATTTGATATCTTGATAGGAAACATTTAACTATATTCACATTACATTTCTTGTCCATGAACAGATTGTCTTTACATCATTACTACACGGCCAGAAGACGACAAAAACAAAATCCAGAGAACAGGGGTTTGCTCATATGGACATCAGATATTCTTTAGCTTGTACCTCTGATGTAAAAAATCTGGTCTGACCTTTGCACAATACCTTAAGTGTAGCGGAATTTAGCAAAAAAACGTGTGCCCCTTTTGCCTGAAAAGGACTCATTAATTGACGCATCTGCCACCGTTTCTCCACTGTAGAGTGGCAGTAGTCGGGTCTAACAAAAAATTGCATACCCTTCCCTGTCCGCTTCTTATCGGGTCGCGCCAAATCATAAACAGCCTGCCTCACCAGAAAATTATTCAAAGAAATCAAAATCGCCCGTGGTCGCAGTTCAGATTGGCCTGCTTGCAATATTCGCTGCTTAAATGGAAACCTATGTGCTCTTTGTAGTTCAGTCGCCCAATTCCACTCCGTCAATTCAGGGAAAGCCTCAGCAAATAAATCTATCACAAACCTACGTACATCCTGCCCCTCAACCCCCTCCGGGACCCCTAGTATTCTAAGATTATTTCTGCGAAGTCTGTTTTCCAAATCCACAAGTTTAGAGTGAACATCCTCTTTATTGGCTCGGATTACTTCCGTAGCGACCTTCTGTACTTCCATTTGATCTTCTAATGCAGATATACGTGTCTCTGCTTCGACCATTCTTTCAGTAAAATCGTTACATGTTTTAGCCATTCTACTTACAGTGTTTTGCAGCTTGCGACAGGCTGCATGGGTTTTTGAGTTCTCCGCACGTGTGTCCACTCTATGATCCAACATACATCTATAAATAGATTCCAAAGAGATTTCTCCATCTGATGTTTCTGTTGCCCCCCCCATGGCTTGATCCACCCCTAGCGGGGACCCTTCGACTGACGGGGAAAAATCCCACACAAGAGTCTCCGTCCCTTCAGACGGGGCCCCACTTTCCATAAACAACATTTGTTTCCTCACAGTGGATACCTCCTGATTATCCACTTCCCAATTTGTGTCATTAGGATCGCTGCCTATACTTGTTAAGGAGCCCTCTAAAACACTTGTCTTATGCCCAAGTTCTTCTTCGTCATCTGATGTATCCGAAGGTTCTGAAAGGGAGAAGAACTTCTCTCCTAGGTCATTTTCCTTATTCATGTTGTCCGCAGTTTTTTCTATCTCGATCTCCTCTGTTCCATCCTCTGTACTGATATCAGTTGTCATCCTATTTTTTTTTTTATCTCCCACCACTGTAGCCCCCCCTGTGCCGGACTGTCCCATAATGTTGGTCTTGTCAGCAGTACTTTATACGTCTCCTGCCGCCTCTAACACAGGCTTAGATACAGACGGGATTGCCTGCTTTTTCCTGCTGGTTGGTATGAATATCTGAGGTACCTTTTTACGTACCCCTCCTTGCTCCAAGTCTCGATCGATATGAGTATGGGGAAGCTGTTGGGCGGAGTTTGGCTCAGAGGTTAAGAGCAAAGCAATCTGTACAGAAAATAACAGCCATGTTAGACATTGCCGGAAATACGGTAGAAACTATGGAGGGGATCTTGGGAGTATTTTTTGATTTCTATAAAGACTTGTATAAGCATAATGAGTGTACTGAGCAAGAGATAGAGAATTTTTGTCAACAAATTGACATAGATAAATTAAGTTTGGACGAACAGGCGATATTGGATGCTACCATAACTATGGAGGAGCTGGAGGAGGCAATTGGATCAATGGCGAGAGGTAAAGCGACAGGGCCTGATAAGTTGCCACTGGAGCTCTATTCTCTACTGTTTCAAATATTGAAGGCAGATATGCTGATTACATTTCAAGAGGCTCAATTTGGGAATCCGCCACCATCATGGGATGAGGCCAACATAGTTGTGTTTAAAAAGAAAGAGAAACCTTCTGATCAGCCAGGATCTTACAGGCCCATTTCGTTATTAAATGCTGATGGCAAAATATATGCAAAAATACTGGCCTCAAGGCTGGCATCGGTAATTGCTCCTTTGGTATCTATATATCAGCACGGTTTTATACCAGGTAGAAGTACGGTGAATCACATCAATAGAGTGGTTACTCTTATAGACTACTCCAATGTATATAATAGTAAGATGGGGCTGATTTTTCTTGACGCGGAAAAAGCGTTTGACCGAGTTGCATGGTCATTTCTATGGGCTATTATGCGTAAGAATGGGTTCGGGCAAGGGTACATCGGAGCTATACAAACGATGTATAAGACACCACGAGCTAGGATTTGTCTCATGGGCAGGGAGTCAGAGCAGGTGGATATCAGAAGGGGTACAAGACAGGGCTGTCCCTGCTCCCCACTACTATTTGCCATATATATCAACCCATTTTTACTAATGCTGGAGCGGAGTGAGTGCATTAGTTCTATGAGATATGGACAATATCAGGCGCGGGTTTTAGCATATGCTGATGATATCCTGGTGGCATCATCAGATCCTATGGAAGCAATGTTCGAGATAGAAAGGTTGGCTCTTAAATTTGGCAGGGTATCGGGTTATAAATTAAACTCTACAAAAACACAGATTGTATGTACAACAGGGGCATGCCCAGGGGATGTTCGTGTAACTCAAGAGGCCACGTATTTGGGTATTAGAATTAGAATGTCTTTGGAAGATCTGGTGGAGGCTAATTGGGGAGGAATAGTATCTGGGATAAAACAGCTACTTGATCGTTTGGAGTGTTTACATCTCTCGTCAGTAGGGAGGTGTAACGTTCTTAAGATGATTATTCTTCCCAAAATCCTGTACTACTTTCGCGCTGTACCGTTAGAATTAACTAAAATGCAACTTCAGAGAGTACAGTCTGTATGTGATTTGTTTTTATGGGGACAAAGGAAAGCTAGACGCGCAGCTAAATATATGATGTTACCACATACTTGAGGGGGGTGGGCGGTCCCTAATTTTACGTTTTACTACTACGCATGTATATTGCAAAATTTACGGATTCTGCTCACAGGGGAAGACGTAGTGATGGCGGAAACACCTTCGATATATCAGGTAGCGATGGGCTCAGAAGCGAGGAACTCGCTAGTCAAGTTCTTTGAACCTAGTTATTTAAAAAAAACACGGTTCAAAATTATGATTGCTGCATACAAAGTCTGGAAAGCCGCATGTAAAATGATAAATATGCCACAGATTAGTTATTATACCCTGCTGAATTTGACCTCTGTATTTCCTGCCACATTGTGGGATGTTAGGATGCAGAGCTGGAGGAGGAAAGGGATCAGGCAATTAGGAGATTTAGTAGAGAGGGGGGCATTAGCTGCATTCTCAGAGTTAGTGGATAGATATGGACTTCGTCAAAATGAATTTTTCAAGTATTTACAGATTCGAGACTTTCTAGTTAAACATCATTTGGTAGAGGGCATAATTAAGATTCCGTTATTAGAGGCAATTAGGCGAGGGGCACGTATAGGTGTACTGTATGAGACATTAATGGAAACTCAGATGGATGATATAGATGCACATGATAGGAAATGGTGTGATAGGTTGGGACAGGAAGGTATGTACATTCAGCAATCAATTGAGACTGCAGGTAGAATCCTCATGTCCGCTAATCTCAAAACCCAACATTTCAAGACGATATTTAATTTGTATCATACACCAAAGCAGATTATGAAGTGGGGAGGCTCTAATGATGGGAAGTGTTTTAGATGTGCTGCGGAACAAGCAGATATTGTACATATATTTTTTGATTGCACTTCTCTTTCGCAATTCAAACAACAGATAAACCAGTTCCTATCCAGTATCACAGGCATGCAAGTTCACATAGCAAGGGATGTAATGTTATATGGGGTGGGGGATAGTGTTATTATCGGACAACAGGCATATAAGTTTAGATATATTATCTTTATTGCAGCAGCGGTAACACGCCTATGTGTAGCTTCAGTTTGACTACAGCAGGAAGCCCCATCATTTGAAATGTGGCGGGCAAGATTTTATAACATCTTTAATTTAGAAAACAGTCTATGTTCTATAAAATCAATGAGTTGGAAAAGACTGGCTACTAAGATATGGGCCCCTATGATCCAACATTTTGAATCAACTGTATAATTTGGCTTTATTTTTGTGTTGATGATCTATTGCAGTGTTTCTTATTTTTTTATTTTTCTTATATGTGGAATGTTATTATTATTCTGATTTAAACATATATGTAACAAAAGATGGTTGAAAAATGACTGCTATGAATTGAACAATAATTTTTTTATTTTATTTTTAAACAAAAAAGAAAAAAACAATGCCAAAAAAACACAAATGCTTTCTAAAATGAATCTCTATATAACAATGAGTGTATGTATTTGACATTGTATACAAATGTATGTCATAGTACTTAATAAATACATCCTATTTAAATAACATATAAGTAGATGAGTGTGTGTATATGGCTTTATACTTCTTTCACTTAAAACAATTACATGTCATAGTATGTAAAGCTGATTATAGGGAAGGTTCCCGTAAAAATATTGCAATATATTTTAGATATATTGATATATATATATATTTATGTGAACAGTGCTTGTATGTTAAGACATGACAAAATATGCATGTCAAGGCATGGAAATGAGGTTGTCATTATACATGTGTCTCTATTCAAGGACCAGATGCATTATAATAGGGGGAGGAGAAAGAAAGAAATAACAAAAAAAGAAAAGAAAAATAATATAATTAGGACATTATTACCAGTGCGGCGGTCTTGGTACTGCTGTACTCGCCACCACCCTGGGGGTCTGACCGCTGTATTATGATGGTGGTGGTAGGACTGCACCAAGACCGCCGACTCCACCGGGATCCAGGATCCCACGGCACTTGAGGTGTGGAAAGGGACATGAAATGGGTGGTGGAAATGCAGGTAAGGGGCCCTAACGAAGCTGCCCATTGGGGTGCGTGCAGGGGGGGCAAAATGTTGTGCCCCCTAGAATTGCACCTTTGTGCATGTACTGTGTGCCATGCAAGACAAGGTACATGTGACACAGTGCACGAACGTGCTGTAGGCACTGTCACAGTGGCGATATGTTGTTTAGGCTCTCCTATCATAGCCTAACATACCCGCTGCTATGACACCACCGGCGCACCGCCCACCTGACCTGGATTCAACTCGTAATCCGGCTGGAGGGTTTACCACAGGCTTGCCGGTCTTCCTGGAACTGCCACAGTGGTGGTCCTACAGGAAGACTGCCAAACTCGTAAGATGGCCCTATGTCAAATCACACATGTATATCAAACCATGTATATATTGCTACTTCTATGTACATATGGCTGTACATAAAGAAGGAATTATACCTGGCACTAAAGTTTTACTATGTGTTATGTGCATATATGTATGTGTGCATGTGTAGTGTAGTTCCTATTTCCCTAATAGGCTCTGTGCATTGGAATAATATACCCTATAGATTCGACATAGGACTGAGGTCAGTATGTCCCTATCGAGTATATTAAACTTAATTACGTTGTGCCAGCTAACTCAGAGGCCACTAGAAACTCCTTGTAAACAAGAAGGGAGTAGTTTCTGGCAACCGCATAAACATGACAACTTTGTTTCCCTTTAGAATCGGAACACTCTCAGAATCGTGGAAACAATAGATAAGTTTCACTCAGCTAATCGTGCATGCTTAGTTTCTTCAGAGTTACACAGAAAGAATAGACGGGCGTTTCAATAAAAGGATTTATTGAACAGTCTTGTTTCTCGTGTAAGAGATATGAGCTGTTATGATCACAAGAGAGTATGCGAGATATATAATGTACAGCGTAAGCAGTAGAAAGAAATAATACTGCGCTAGCATTATCTTTTAGCTATGACACATATATTCATATACATAAATAACATAAGCTAAAAATGCGAGTACTCATAAGATGCTTCTCTAACTAGTCCTACCCCAGTGTACCTAACCTAAGTGTAGTGCAAGGTAAGAAGTAGGTGAAGTATTCTATAGTATGGTATGCTATAGTCTAGTATGCCAAGTCTAGTATGCCAAGTCTAGTATGCCAAGTCTAGTATGCCAAGAGTCCCTCTAGGTTCTAGTCAGCTCAATACCTTGAGAATGAGAGAGGTGGGAATCTCCTTACGGGTCTCGAACTCTAACACCCCGCGAAGGGAGTCAGAACACTGGGAGCTGGATTCTCTGCAAGCAGGAATGACAGCATCTCTTGTCAGTGCGTCAGGCCGGGACACGGGCTCCTCTAAAGTCGAGGTCTCCTCCCACTTGCTTGGGCAAGGGAAGGTATATTTATACCCGGTAGGTGCCTTGGAATGTTAGCATTGACGTAAAGTCAGGCAGAGGAAGACGTCAGGAATGAACCCTTAAGGTATAGCGGTTCATGCATAATAAATGAGTTCTTGGAGAAATCAATAATCCTGTGCTAGGGGAACTCCCAAGAGCTTACGGGTCTGGTTTCTAAGAACTCGTTGTGACGTTAGGGTGGACGGATGTAAGTGACCATGCCTGTATTTGGATAGCATGGCTAATGCCTAAATAAGGACTGGGATTTTATGCCTATATATGGACAATGCGAATTGTGCCTATATAAGGACATGTTTCAGGGAAACCTATATACAGACACCTAAAGCGGAATACAACACCCACTCTACTTTCGAATGAACGATAGTACTAAATGCTAAACATTAAACTGAGTACCACATGTTGCTAAAAACATTTCTAAAAGCATATCAAAAGAAGTTTTTAAAAGAAACTGTTGCTAAACATGTAATGCAATAGGTACTGTACATTTTTAAAGCATTTTTTCATTCTAAGCATATATTGGAAATAAATGCAACATGAATGAATAAACAGAAATATATACATATGACGAAATGGTTGACAAGTTTTCAAAAATCAAAGCCATTGCATATCATTGTACTAAATGAAATTGTGGTAAATAAGGTGACAATGTGTCCCTGGAAGTATTCAAAGAAGTCTGTTCTATACGAATAGTTCTACTGTAAGCAGATTGAATTGCCATGTATTTTCAAAAAATAGAGAAAAAGAAAAAAAAAATCAATTTTAGGAAGAGTTCCAAGTTTTGCTCTGTTTTGAAAATATGGAGGCCAAATTCATTGCTTCCCTGGTACACTGTGAGCCGAATCAAAGTCAGTGTATGGGTCGGGTGTAAACATGAAATCATCTATTTCTGTGGACAAAAGATCGTCTATCGATGTCGGTGACAGTTGTAATACCTCATTTAGAAGGTTAACTGCACAGAGATGTGAAGCATCGCCTTCAGCATAGGATGCCGCAGCAATGTTCGCGTCCGTTGTTACCTGTGTGCCTGTTGATCCATCTCGTACCTCAGCAGCAGCAGGAAGCGTCTGAGATCTCAAGGAATGCCATCATCAGGATAGGTAGCCTCTGGGAACAACACAGAGCATGGGCCGTTATCGGGTCCAGCAGAGTATGGATGTCCGTTGGCACGACTGATGGGAGTGTTAGACAGGTGTCTAGCACGCATTCTTCACCCCAAAGCAGGCAGCGTAGAACAGGTAAGATGCAATCTTGCCAGATTGGTCTAAATGACAGAAACCATGTTGTATTAAGTTCCCGTAGACGAGGTATGCCCAAAAGTTGCACTATGCGCTCACGGCACTACCGTTCTAGGAGAGCTTTCTCCAAATTGCTGGGAGTGACGCCGGTTGATAGGCTTGCCATAGCGTAGTAGTAGGAATAAAAACAGGATTCCCGCAACCAGTGCTAGAATTAATGGCACACCACCAAACACCGAATGTGCGAAGTTTGGAATGATTCCGAGGACTGCCTGAAAAGGTGCTAACAGTCCTGAACAGATGGTCTTAAATACATGTACAATCCCGCTGGTATCAGACATGTTTAAGATATGTCCCATCATTTCTACGAAATGTATAGGGCAGTTTGTACGAATTAAAGCCTGTATCTCAGCTGAAGTCCTTGCAATTTGTAAATCATAGATTTCTTTGGCCGAGGTCAAAGGCACGGTCTGTTGCAAAAGCATGGCTTTCATTCTGCTTAAAGTATCAAAACGTATAAAAGAAACATTCAATGAAGGCCATAGAGGTGACTCCCTGACTGTGTCTATTGGGGGGAACAATACTTGCATACAACAAGTAACCCTGTAGCCGACCGTTACCAGATATGGGATGCCTGGCAACATGCCACAGCAACTCTGATCATTCAACATGAGGTAACTCCCGTTAGAAAGTTGGCCAAACGTTGGATTAATCACAGTAGCTGGTGTAGCCTGCTGGTGGCAGGACAAATTTGCCACAGAACCATTACAAGCCACATGTAAAGAAATGTCCTGACATATGAGTGAACCACTCAGTGCAGTTTCACAGTGTGTACCGCTTATAAACACTTCACGATCCCCACTCCAACATCTGTATTCGTAAGGTAAATCCCAGGATGTCTTAATGTATTCTTTACCCAACCTTTCATATTTGCCTGCTTGCATTTGTTTGAGACAATACTGAAACTGAAAAGTAGTGACAGGCAGAATTATTTTGCCATGGATAAGCCATTCTGTAGCTGGTTTTTCTGCTACCGTAAATGGTAATTTTTCCAGTTTTTCAATGCTCAGCACTGTATACTTTGCTCCCCTTTGTGCCAGTTCGATCTGTTTATCTGTTAGATTGTATTCTGAAAACAGAGCCGACGTGTTGATAAAACGCCAAGGCACATAGCCTGCACGCAAGGATTGCAGCATCCGGCCTAATAACATAATAGAACGCAATTGAGATTGGCCTTGTTGTAACATGGCTAAATCTTGTTCCAGTATGTCAATAGCAGAGGATACAATGTTGTCCAATGAATAAATTCTGGATGGCAAGGTTGTTAACCCATTGTTGACCACAGTGAGAGTTTTCTCTAAGTTAATACGATCAAGCCCACGTATTCTTTCTGCGGCCTCTGCCTGTGAAACCTTCCATACTTCATTATAAGCAGCATAAATGCCGGCAAATATGAAACGTTTTTGACGCGGTTTTCTTGGTCCTAGGAAGAATTCCCTAAAGTCTGCGTCTTCTTTAAGTAAAGATAAGTGTTGTTTCACATCCTCGAGTGTAGATTTTTGTAACCAGTCGAGGCACAATTTTCCTACACTGTATGTTGTTACTACCCCCGGATGTTGTCGTTGAACATAACGTGGGTCTGGCCTATGGATAGTAAAGCCCTGTCTTCTATTCAGGAATCTTTCTTGACAGATGTTTGTGTCTGTGGGCCAGAGTAACCATTTTTTCCAATCAGGATCTGTTCTGCTGTTTTGTAGTATTGTGTCTACTGTGACCGCTCCCTGTGTAGTGCTATTACTAGCAGGTGTCGGTACAGAAGGTGTCTTCATGTCTTTGATCTTGGCTAAACCAAGGCAAGACGTTTGTTGCACAAGGTCATTCAAAAACATTATTTGCTGTGGGATGATACATGCTCTAAACAAAGCTTCTATCCCCTGCACTTGCCAATCTTTAGAACCCCAGACAGATTTTGTGTCGATTGTGTCTTTCCAAAAGTCAAATCCTTGTCTAGACAGTTGGGTAATAAAGGCTGCAGAATAAATCTGTTTTGTATTAGTTAACATAACTTTCTGTCCTGTTTTGTTTACATTTTTATAGTAAAACGTTTCTGGATCAGATGTATTGTACCCCGAAAAATATGGAAACTTATTTGCAAACGTTTTTGAACTACCCTTTGGCGGTGTAGGACAATGTTCCCATTGGTTAAACATAAACACATTTCTAGGTGTTGCAGATTTATGCAAGAAATGATGACCATAGTGGTTGTAACAATAAAGCTGTTCGTAGTCTGATGAACCCTCTAAGTAATCATTGTTAGAGAGTGCAGCAGACCTTTCTAGATCAGATATCATATCATTAACAGTCTCAAAGTCCCAATCATCAGAATAGGTACTGGAGGTAATAAAATCACTTAATGAAATTTTAAATAAATGTGGAATGTTCAAAAGTTCCGTCAGGCCGAATATATCGAAATCTGTTTTGTCCCACACTATACCATCCTGTATAGGAACGGCTGTGATGTTCACTGCTGACAAGTCTCTTGATTCACGATGGGATGATTTGTGTGGTTTTAAAAGTAAGTTCACATTTTTACTTTCAGTGTCCATACGATGTATCTGCCATTTATAAGCACGCTAAGAGTCATAACCAAAGCTAGCCAAAGCAGGAAGAAAAATATTCCAGAAATAATCCATAGTTCAATCCATGGTGAAACCAGATAAGTCTCTTTCAGGAAATGAAAAAGGTCTTGTACTTGTTGTTTGAAAGTTTTTAGGGCTGGCGTCGTTTCAGGCTCAATCGGATCCTCAGAAAACGTATCAAAGTTAATGAAATAGCCAGAAGCAGTTCGGTCAATTGTTGAAATTGCATCAGGATTTGTTGAAATCGCTGGAACCGGTTGATCACTTGTTACGTTGGTGTAGACAGGTGTATCTGGATGAACTGTTACTTGAGTTTCAAGAGGGATGAGTTCCATAGCATTGTTGCTTAGTCCTTCATCTGTTACTGCTGAATTCTCGATGGTTATGAGTCTGTCAGTCTGAACCTCTTGGATAGTAACGAGAGGAGTGCGTCTGCTACTAGGTCAGAGTCCACGAGGCCTACTATTTAGTATTGGCCACATACTGTGGTTTGATGAGGTCGATTGACACAAATCTTTTCTCCTTTTTTCCAGCAAGGGGCGGCAGAAGTACTGTTCTTGTTCCGTGTACGGCTAGGACAGGTACTGGTTGTCTGTAAGAATGTACAAATTCCTTCTTGTCCGCAATCTTCTCTCTGACTAGATCCCCAACTTTTGGGATCCAGACAGGCCTTGCTGGGACTGCCGGTGTTTCCCCAGTGGTGGTTGGCTTCAGGAACACGTTGCTTTGTTTCGATCTTAGTTCATTTAGATCCTGTAAAACAGCCAACTGATCTTTGATATCAAAGGGTTTATTTTCCACCACTGTGCCTTTACATTCGAGATCAGGAACCCACATTCTTGTCCCAAATAGGACCTCATATGGAGTGACACCCCCTAGAGAACTTCTTGGCAAATTATTTAATGAGCGTTGGACCCCATAAAGATGTTTGACCCACCCATCACCCGAACCTAATACCCTAGCTGTTATAGACTGCTTTATGTCCCGGTTTTTCCTTTCCACAACAGAATTTCCCTCAGGATGAAACGGAGAGGAGTACCGCAATGCTACGCCCAAACTGGCCATGGCCTCTTTGTAAGCCCGAGAGCTAAACGCAGGGCCCTGGTCAGAATGTAGTGTGCCAATTGCGTATGTGCCGATAAAGACTCGCAAATCTTTTATAACAGTTCGAGCGTCAGCCGAGCCCTGAGGCCATATCCATAGGAACCTTGACTTAGTATTTGTGGGATTGCATTTCTCCAAAAGGACGCCTGCGCGTAGATAGTCTAATGCTGTCTAACAATGGTGTCTGTACTGGGCAGGCTACTTCGTAGTCTGGTGTCTGGTGGCGTTCTGCACTAGTCTGTCTATTACAGTCTATGCAGTCATCGATGAAGATGTGAATCTGTGTATTCATTCCAGGCCACCAGTACATCTCTTTTAATGTTAATATTGTTTTAGAGATCCCTTGATGTGACAGACCCTCCCCCAGATGTGCTTCATAAATCAAAGCTCCTCTACGTTCCATGTTTGGAATTACCCTATCCCCCACTCCAGGGATTCAAGCAAAAGGAATGTTGTTCGCATCAATTACATAAGAGTACTTGAGTGGAAATTTCTTTGGTAACGCTGCACCACTGCCTTTGCTTGAAGCATTGACAGCCAACAATATCTCACTGTCTATTCTCGTTTTTGAACGAGTGATCGCAGCTACGGAAGCCGTCTGAACTGCCCCCTTTGCGGCTTCATCAGCCAATGAATTCCCTGCAACATGAACGCCATCACGTTGATGACTCAGCGTGTGTATCACGTGAGCCTTTGGTAGTTCGTTTCTTAACTGAACTACTTGTTCCCAAAGCGTTTTATGCTTTATTGTGCCACCTTTTGCATCTTTGAACCCGTTTTCAAGCCAATTTTGTATATATTCATTATACGACTGAACACAGTAAAAAGAATCGCACACTATAAGTGTGGGGAATTCACGATCTGTATTTTCAAGTGACAGTTTGAATGCTTGTAGTTCAGCTCGCTGAGCTGTACAATCTCCTAGAGATTGAGTTTTAGTGACCATTGGTCTGAAGTTACCATCTTGCATGCGACCTTTAACAATTGCGCACGCTGCACTGTAAGCTTGCTTACTCCCTGTAGCGGGTTGTGCTGATCCGTCAGTATAAATTATAAATTCGTACTGATTGAGAAGCTAAATTTCAGTGGGCAGAGGACATTCATGTTCATATTGCAGGAACGCTTGTGTTTTTAAATCAGGATCAAAAACATATTCAACATCTGTTGCAGCAAGAGAATTAACCCATTGTATCCATCTAGGATGTAAAGCTTTTGCATTTGGAATGCTCGCTTTTGTAACCGCCTCTAAGGCTGGTACTGGAGTTACGACAATAATGTGTTTCCCTTGGGCTAGAGCTCTTTCTTTTGCTACAGCGGTTTGAACTGCTGTCAGTATTTTTTCTGTTGAACTGAAGCGCATTTCTGCTTGTGTATACAAATGTGATTTGTATGCTATTGGTACTTTTTCATCCTCATTAAATGTTAAGTAGGTGAATCCGCATTGTCCTGAAATTATTCGGTTCACTAAATTGCGTGTATTTACGCATGTTTGTAAGTGATTTGTTGCTAACATGTTAGCTTGGAGTGAACGCAGGATTTCTGTATGTTCCTGTGTCCAATGTTTTGTTGAAAAATCAGGTTTGATTAATTCGTAGAGAGGTTTAACCCTTTCTGCGTAATTTAGAATGTAAGTTCTTCCAAAATTTAGGAAACCCAAGATGGATTGTAAATTTTTTAGCGTTTTTGGAGGTTGGAGCAGCGCGCACTTTTCTAAAAAGTTAGCTGCCAGGCTCTTGCCTTCACTTGAAAGCTCAAATCCTAGGAAAAGGACATTGAGATGGGCAATTCTGGATTTTTTAAAGTTGAATTTATAGCCTTCAGAGGCGAAGCCCAATATAATGGTACTCACCCTGTTCAAGTGCCTATCTAGGTCATTGTCTGTCAGATAGATGTCATCGACATATGACAATGCCTCATTATCATAAATTTGTAGTAACTCTGTTACTCTTGCTGAGAATAACCCCGGGCTGTTTTTGAACCCTTGTGGGAGTCTACAAAATTGACGCTGGGTTCCCATTATTGAGAAAGCTGTTAAGTACCTGCTTTCAGGTGCTATGTTTTGACAAAAGAAACCATTTGAAATGTCTAATGTGGTTTTATATTTTTTACGCACAATGATATTCATTAATGCTGTACTATGTGCATTTTGCACTGCAAATGTTTTGAAACAAGTGTTCAAGTGTCTGTAATCCAAAACTAGACGATATGTATTGTCCGGTTTGGATACAGGAAACAAAGGATTGTTCATTGAGGAGGTGCATGTTTCAATCACCCCTTGGTATTCAAGTTGATCTAAGATCTCCCTGACCTGTTTTTTAGCTTCTTGCTTTATTGGGTACTGCCTTTGTGCAGTAGGTTGATTTTTAGATGTATTTTGTGGTGAGGTGAGTCCTCATCCCATCGAACATGATTTTTGTATAATGCTGGGGCCTGGGCAACTGCCCATTTCCTGGCATAAGTATATTTTAGGTGAATTGGAATATGGTTGGAGAAGGCAGGCATAATGATGTCCTCACCATGTGGGCACTCCCTGACAAAGTTTGGTGGCCAGTCCTTTTCTGCTAGAAGTATATCATAACCCCTTGAAAGTTTCTTCCAAAGGAGTATTTTCACTTTTCTTGGTATGTCTCCCTCCATTCGGAGCGTTATTTCATATAACTTTTGTGGAGTACTAACCCTGGTGTCTACAGGTTCTACTGTGATGTACTCATTCAAGTCCACTATCTCCAGAAGTTCCTCCAGGTTCTGGCGAGCTATTGTTACTTCTGCTGCACTGTCCAGCATTGTCTGAGCCCATTCTCCGTTCTTGAGCTGTGTTCTCAGTATTCTCGGCATGTCTGATCTTCAGACCTGCTACCTTCTTTTTGTGAATTGAGGTTTTGATTTATTTTTCTGAATGTGTTTATCGTCTTTGGATTTCACGCGTTCTTCTCTGTGTTCTGACCGTCCTCTTCTTTCTGATGTCTGTGACGATATCTGAAAGGTACGAGAGGAACGTGTATCAGTATCTTGAAACCTGCTAGGTTTTCTTAAATTATCCCTATTCCTGAGGTTATACCTCCTTTCAGAGGGCTCCTTTTGAGGAGACCTACCTCGGGATTGAGAACGTCTCTCATTTGAATTTTGTTTATTAGTTTCCCACTTCTTTTTAGAAGATGTAGGATTTTGTTTAATAGAGTCCTTCTCAGGACTTTCAGATAGTTTTGGCTTCAAAGGTTTTCCACCCAAACTATCTCTGCCTAATTCTGCATAAGATTGTTCTATTATTCTGGGTAGTTCATGTTGATGTTCTGTTACATCAAAGTCCCTTAAGCGTTGGCGGATCGCCACAGATGCTGCCTCCCCTTTAATATTAGATAATATTATTGTTGAGATATGGCCGAAGTTTTTCAGTAATTTCATACCTAAATTCAGAGCAGGTTCTGCCCCGTATTCATTTTGAATTTGTTTCAGGACATCTGGTATTACTGCAATTGATGGAACACCATGTGTTTTAGTATAGATGGCAGCAAAGACTGCGCCCCAAGTGGTGCAATCTTCCAGTTGTGGTGTGATCCCCATTGGTAAACAGATTGTTAGGATTCTGTGTTTCTCATAAGGGCTAGTATTTGGAAATACTGCTTCGATTTGAGTAATTTTTTGAGCAATCCAGAATGGAATTTGCTCACGTTTTGTGGGCATTTTACCCATGACTGCGTGTAAAGTCTGTGGAGTAATTTTTAGTGTATTCCCCTGTTGAGGGGTTTGATTTGGAATGGTCATTGGTGGTTGGACTGTGAAAGTCTGCATGACATATTGGACTAATTGTCTGTAAATTTTTACTAACTCTTGTAGTTGAGTAAGTAATTCCTCGCCTGACATTACATCGATGTCAGGATGAGGTGTGTAGCCGGCTAGAATCGGCCATGTTGCTCCTGGTCTACCTAGTGGACCGAGCCTGGTAATGTTTTTGTGATGTTTTAGGGCACCTTTAAACCAGAGATCATGCTCCTGGTATGTGAGTGGAATTTCAATATCCTCGAAAGGAATATATTCCTCTGGTGGTTCATCTTCTTTAAAGAAGTGAAATAGTTTTGTTATTGGATTTGATTCTGGGAATACTATCCATGAATAGAATACCTCTGTCTGAAAGGATTTGTGTGCCTCTATCACGAAAACTGCTCTACCACCTCTTGGTGGTAGGCCGTGTTTTATAAGTTTTAGAGTGATAGCTCTCCTTAAGTTTGGATGGATGTTTATAACACCCTCATCGGCATCATTTAAACCTGTAAAATTAAAAGCTGTTACGACTGGATCAGCCGCAGCTACACCGTTCTCAGTGCCATTATCCCCGTGTATGGACATTTGTTTTTTGAAAAATGTAGAACAAGTTTCAAGGAAACAAAAGATAAGGTGCACAATATTTTGGAACACTGTATCCTTCAACGTTGAACAAACCAAACAGCTAATATATAGGGTTTTTTGTCCTATTTAGCTTTGGCGGATATTTAACCCTACCCACTCCAGACGTCTTATGGAGTATGTGAGTAGGGGTCTCTGAGAGAAAAGCACGACTGAGTTACTCAGTATCTAGCGTTAAATTAGTGCCTTGCCCAACGTTGGGCGCCATGTAGTGTAGTTCCTATTTCCCTAATAGGCTCTGCGCATTGGAATAATATACCCTATAGATTCGACATAGGACTGAGGTCAGTATGTCCCTATCGAGTATATTAAACTTAATTACTTTGTGCCAGCTAACTCAGAGGCCACTAGAAACTCCTTTTAAACAAGAAGGGAGTAGTTTCTGGCAACCGCATAAACATGACAACTTTGTTTCCCTTTAGAATCGGAACACTCTCAGAATCGTGAAAACAATAGATAACAGTTTCACTCAGCTAATCGTGCATGCTTAGTTTCTTCAGAGTTACACAGAAAGAATAGACGGGCGTTTCAATAAAAGGATTTATTGAACAGAGATATGAGCTGTAATGATCACAAGACAGTATGCGAGATATATAATGTACAGCGTAAGCAGTAGAAAGAAATAATACTTCGCTAGCATTATCTTTTAGCTATGACACATATATTCATATACATAAATAACATAAGCTAAAAATGCGAGTACTCATAAGCTGCTTCTCTAACTAGTCCTACCCCAGTGTACCTAACCTAAGTGTAGTGCAAGGTAAGAAGTAGGTGAAGTGTTCTATAGTATGGTATGCTATAGTCTAGTATGCCAAGTCTAGTATGCCAAGTCTAGTATGCCAAGAGTCCCTCTAGGTTCTAGTCAGCTCCATACCTTGTGAATGAGAGAGGTGGGAATCTCCTTCCGGGTCTCGAACTCTAACACCCCGCGAAGGGAGTCAGAACACTGGGAGCTGGATTCTCTGCGAGCAGGGATGACAGCGTATCTTGTCAGTGCGTCAGGCCGGGACACGGGCTCCTCTAAAGTCGAGGTCTCCTCCCACTTGCTTGGGCAAGGGAATGTATATTTATACCCGGTAGGTGCCTTGGAATGTTAGCATCGACGTAAAGTCGGGCAGAGGAAGACGTCAGGAATGAACCCTTAAGGTATAGTGGTTCATGCATAATAAATGAGTTCTTGGAGAAATCAATAATCCTGTGCTAGGGGAACTCCCAAGAGCTTAAGGGTCTGGTTTCTAAGAACTCGTTGTGACGTTAGGGTGGACGGATGTATGTGACCATGCCTGTATTTGGATAGCATGGCTAATGCCTAAATAAGGACTGGGATCTTATGCCTATATATGGACAATGCGAATTGTGCCTATATAAGGACATGTTTCAGGAAAACCTATATATGGACACCTAAAGCGGAATACAACACATGCATATCACCACACACTTAGATGTGTGGGTATGTCTCTATACATGTATATGTTAATTTCAGTTATTTGTGAGAAAAACATCCCTTCAACCTTTGTCGTAACCCTCTTCTCTCTGGCTCAACCTAAACCTTTCTGACTACTATAAACTCCCAAACATCCTTTTCAAACTTCCACCTCCTTTTTATCCAATTCACCAACTAACAGGTGCACATTTCCACTATTCCCTATAACAACTCACAACTTCCATTTTCTAATCCACTTCCAATATTCCATCCCTACTTAAAAAACAACTACACCACGCATGAGAGCTCGAGTGCACAAACTTAATAAACTTACCACAATTAACTCACAGGGAAACAAGCATTTGCAATGCAATAGGTCTCGCATTTGCAAGAGTTAGAGCTATTGGCGCTGTAAATGACAATGTCTTTTACCTATGTGTTTTGTTTGGAGTATTGTGGGAGTACGTGGTGTGGAGTGGAATTATATGGGTTGTATTCGAATTGTTAGTTGTGGAATTGTGTGGTGTGAAATTGTGTGGTGTGGAATTGTGTGGTGTGGAGGCAGGACTGACCACTAGCAAGCAAGGATTTTTAAACGACACTGGTAGAGACAAATGAAAAGCAAAGGCAGGCAATGGTTGGAGTTGGAACTCCACAAAGCATATATAACAGGTCGCTAAGCGACAGCACAAGTGCTGTCTACCCTCGACCTAAAACTGTAGTTTGCTGAATGTGAACAGTGGAAGGATACAAGATACCCACACAAATGTTAAAGAAGCTATGCTCCGTAGCTGGGACTAATACTAGAAGAAAAATAAAAGCCATAATATAAGAAGCATGTAAAAGAGACTGATAAAAAAGCATTTAATGATAAGCAATGAGCTGACCCAAAACCCACTGTAAGCATAGGTCAACAACGCATCTCTTGACAACAGAGAGCTGAACTACTGCCAAGAACTAAAAAGAGTTGCAATATTTCAAGCTGGGCAAGACTACCTTTCTCAAAACGACAGACAAACTTTAATTAGACCAAAGCTGCCATTCTCAGCAATGATTATTTACTTTTAATATAGCAAGACCAGTTCTTTATAAGGGTTGTTTCTTTATGTATAATAGGTTAGTAACAACTCTTCTTCACCAGACTAGCATTCTTTTTAAGTGTTACTCCCAGCTCATCTTAGAAGGTCTATTTTACTTTCAGCAGATAATACTGCTACATCCCACGTAAAATGGAAGAGCATGTGCACTTGGTAGCACAACTGCTATGCATAAAACGGGACAGTATTAATACTTCTTAGCAGGGCTGTTACAATTTCAATTGGACAATAAAGGTTTTTCTCAGGAAAGCTGAAAAACTTAACGTTGAAACACGGGCATCTCTTAATGTGGCCATTTTTTTCTTTAGGTGTTTGGGACCATACAGAAATCTATCAGAAGGCGGGGCATAGAGAGACAAGATGGCGTACCTGTGAAAGACCGCTGCGGTCTTCCAATCTCCCGCTGCTCGATGCAGTTGATTAAGGCGGTGCTGAGCCTCCAAAACACCCGGCTTGCTCCTGTGAAAGAGATATCCAGCCCGTTTGAAAACGATATATAACAACAAAGTGAGAATCTTCACATCTGAAATTAAGACAAAAGAGTATTTGGATGAAATACGGAAGTAGAGACCGAATGAGAGTAACAGAGCAAATGTGTCACTGGTATAATGAAGGAATATAATGAAGTAGTGAAGAGAGGCTCTGCTTAGAATTAGGAGAATGATGAGGGCTTTGAGCAGGGGGGGGAGGGACACAGGCACCATCACTCAAGACCTCACAAGGTTTGTTTGTCTCACTAACTGGGTGGTGGGGAGGGAGGGGCTCAGGGAGGGGAAAGGGTGAGTCTCCGGGGAGAGGGGAGGGAGGGAAGTGGGGGGAACGGGTAGGTAAGGGAGGTAATGGGGCACAACAAACACTAGGGAGAGTCCAGAGAAAAGCTGAAACTAGATCTTGGAAAAAGAAAAATAAGAATGGTGTAATCTATGGAGAGAGGTGGTTTTTTTCAAGAAGTAGAAAGAATTAAAAGATCATCATGTCGAATTTAAGGATAACCTCGGTTAATATCTGTGGCTTAAACGATTCTGGAAAACGACGTAGGGTGGCGGAAGATTTGAAAATGCTGCGATCCGATATTGTGTGTCTCCAGGAGACGCACATTATGGGAACGGAAAAAAAAGTTTTAGATCAATTAGGGTATAACCTCATAGCACACACTACACAGGGCACTAGAACAAGGGGGGTCGCCACCTTAACCCGGGGAAAAGAGATTGTCTGCAAGAATCAATTGGCCGATAAATATGGGCGTTGGGTTATTGCAGAGTTACATATGTCTACTTTTTCATTTACATTGTGCTCAATATACGGGTCAACGGGGGATGACCCCGAGGTTTTTGACTTTTTAAATCTAGAATTAGCAGGATGGGTGACCCCCATCATAATGTGTGGGGACTTGAACATCAATGGGATTGGGGTGTGCTGGGGTGGCAGCCCGGGATTATATAAAGGCCGAAAGCCCAGGGTGTATAGGGCTCTGTCCCACTTAGTAGAAGGGAATGGGTTATTAGATACATGAAGAGAGTTAAAAACGGTAAAATCTGACTCTGGAAGTACTTATTTTTCGGGCCCCTCACGGAATACTGGCCCGACTGGATTGTTTTTTTGTTTCTCAGGGTTTAATCGCGAAATGCCACATCGAAAAATTTCCCCGAATAATGTCAGACCATAGTCCTCTAGTCTTGGAGATATCACAGACTAGGGGGGAGAGGGCACAACAGAACTGGACTTTCGAAAGGGGACTGTTAGTGGATGAGGGGTATATTACCCATATGAAAAAATGGATAGAAGAGTTCCTGGGATATAATAAAGGGAGTGCCCGAATTGGTAGTATCTGGGATGCTCTTTACTCAGGTATCCGGGGTGAGACATTAAGTTTTAGTTTACACAGTTCTAAAAATGAACGTCAACATTTAATTGAATTATACCAAAGATTAAGAGCAGTGAAAGAGGTTTTAGTCAGGGCAATAGAGTCCGGAGAGAGTATTGAGGGTATACTGAATAAGCTTGCTTTAGCTAAAGCAGCAATAGGAGATGTGGTTGTAGCAAAGGTCACTGAGAAATATTTGACACGAAAGGAGGAATGTTATGAGTGTAGCGAACGATCAGAGCGCAAATTAGCAATTCGCACTAGACAGAAGAACGTACAGAATGAGATAATATCAATAAAGAATGAGTATGGAAATTTGGTGACGACAGCTCATGGAATCCGAGAGGAATTCCATAGGTTTTATCTGAAACTATACGATTCTGAGAGAATTAGCGAGGATATTGGTGATAATGCAATTAGGGAGTATCCAGCTGCTGGCAGTCTGGAGGAATTCTCCTCGGAGGATCGAGAAGCTCTGGCTACTGCTTTTTTGGTTGAGGAAATATTTAAAGCACTCAGTGAGCTCGCAGCAGGGAAGGCCACAGGTCCAGATCGAATCCCGCTCGAGTTTTACAAAATTTTCTGGCCCTCTCTTGGGGAAGACTTTTCAAACATGCTGTGTCAGGTACAAATGGAGGAGCCACCCCCAGAATCCTGGGCACAAGCCAGTATAGTGGTATTTTTGAAGAAGGGGAAGCCAGCCACAGACCCAGGTTCATATCGGCCGATCACGCTGATGAACATGGACACCAAAATATACTCAAAGGTCCGAGCAAATTGCCTCAGCCCTGTCATCGGTCGAATTATCTCGCCTAGACAGCACGGATTCATACCTGGGAGGGGTACTACAGATCACGTCAGAAGAGTCAACACGCTCTTCGATGCGGCGGCAGTCTCAGGAGACCCTATGGCACTTATTCTTTTGGATGCAGAGAAAGCATTTGATAGGGTCTCCTGGGACTTTCTGTGGGCGGTCCTCGAACAGCTGGGGGTTGGAGTGGCTTTTATAAAAACGCTACGAGTATTATATATCACTCCCACAGCCAAACTGGTGCTGGTGGGAGGACAAACGGAGGAATTCAAGATAAAAAGAGGGACTAGGCAGGGTTGCCCCTGCTCGCCGTTATTATTTGCTTGCTATATTGACCCTTTAATCCGTAGAATCGATGCTAACCCCAGGATAAAGCCTATAAGTCGTTATGGGATGGATACCAAGATCCAGGGCTATGCAGACGTTCTAGCGGTTAACACATCAATACCGGAGTCAGCATTGGTCGAAATAACGAAAGAAACATTGGCCTTTGGGGAAATATCAGGGTATGCTCTTAATCAACATAAAACCCAAATCGTAATTAATGAATATCTTAGGCTGAATGACCCTCGGGTCGCGCAGTCGGCAATGTATCTAGGAATAAATATCTCATCCAATATAGGGGAAATCGTGGAGTTGAATCTTGCCCCGGTCATTCAGAAGGGATCACAGGATTTCGCCCGGCTGAATAATCTTCACCTATCATTGATAGGGCATTGTAATGTGGTGAAAATGATTTATTTACCTAAAGTTTTATTTCTTTTTAGATCAATACCTTTGATATTTGAGACAGTATGGTTTAAAAAGTTAGATGGGTTGGTAAATAGATTCATATGGGCATATGGTAAGACAAGACGGTCCATGAAGTTTATGTCTCTCCCTCAGGAGAGAGCAGGATTATCGGTTCCAGACTTTAGACTATATTACTTAGCATCAGCTTTACAATACATGTGTGCGTTAGTGGGGGGGGAAACCCCTTTGACCCCTGGAATCAGGGGAGGGTACCAGATATTTATGAGTTATTGGTGGGGAAGGACGCTAAAAATCTGTTTTTAAGGTTCACTGAACCAAGTTACTATAAGAAGGTGAGATTCAAGACCCTATTAGCAGCAGGCCAGGTGTGGAAGACGATAAAAAGAAAGACGGGGATAGGTAGAATAAATTACTATACCCCCTATATAAGAACTCAGCATTATCAATAGTTTTTTTTTATGGTATAATGAAACGATGGAAAGATTTAGGGGTTGTAGTGGTGGGGGACTTAGTCAATGTAGCTGAGTTTAGGTCATTTTCAGAGCTACAGGACAGATATGGGGTAGATAGGAAAGATGTTTTTAAATATTTGCAGGTACGCAGCTATTTGGGGAAGAAAACAGGGGGTCCAAATGGGCTAGTTAAGAACACCACAATTGATAGTTTGAGGGAGGAAGCTGGATGTACTATTAGTAGAATTTATAGGGACCTGATCGCCAGGCAGCCAGACGACCTAGAGAGACAGGCCGAGAAATGGGATCAAAGGCTTGGGATAAAAGGATCTGGCTTTCTTGATTCCTTAGACAAAGGACATAGTATACTCTGCTCATCAAAGTTACAGGCGCAGCACTTGAAAACGATTTTAGACTTGTATTATACACCGGATAAAATAGCAAAGTGGGGTGGGTCTGTGGGTATTTGTTGTCCCCGTTGTCAAGCCGCTCGGGCGGATGTGGTTCATATGTTTTCAACTTGCCCGCAGTTTGATGCTCTTAGAAAAGGTATAGAGCAGTTCTTAGAGTTAATCCTGAAGTTTAATGTGGTTTTAACCCCAGAAGTGATGTTACTGGGGGTTAGTAGCACAGGATCTGATGGGGCTCAACCGTACTTTATTTTCTTGGCGATGGCAGTGGTTAAAATTTGTATTGCTACAGCTTGGCTAGACCCGGTTGCTCCATCTTTCTCGCAATGGCTTGCTCTACTTCTCTCCACTTTCAATCTAGAGAAAGGAATTTATGAAAGAAAAGGCAGAAAGGCCCAAAAGCTGGGCAAAACAATATGGGACCCAATCTATCGGTGGGGAGCGACCCCTGACCTTGACTGGTAGGTCGCTCCCCCACCACACAGCTCCGTCTGTGTGCCCTGCTGCTGCCCCTGATTGTGCTTGTTTTTTTCCTTCTGTGCCCCCTTGCTGCCCTGATTGTGCTCGTTTTTCCTTTCTGTGCCCCCTTGCTGCCCTGATTGTGCTCGTTTTTCCTTTCTGTGCCCCCTTGCTGCCCTGATTGTGCTCGTTTTTTTTCCTTTCTGTGCCCCCTTGCTGCCCTGATTGTGCTCGTTTTTCCTTTCTGTGCCCCCTTGCTGCCCTGATTGTGCTCGTTTTTTCCTTTCTGTGCCCCCTTGCTGCCCTGATTGTGCTAGTTTTTTCCTTTCTGTGCCCCCTTGCTGCCTTGATTGTGCTCGTTTTTTCCTTTCCGTGCCTGTTTCCCGCCGCTGCGCCTGCGGCCCCGCCCCCTCACTGCCTATTCGCTGCCCCATTCCCTGCTCCTCCCTCCCACCTCCCCATTTATGGCGGCCGCTGGGCGGCTGCGCAGCGGGCGCGCCGCTGGCACGCCGAAGGCGCGCCTAAGGCAAGCCCGTCTGCGCCCGTCCGCGCCGGGACCGCGCCCAGCGCCAGAACCCCTGGTCCGGGCATCCCCCGCGCCCACCA
This sequence comes from Calotriton arnoldi, assembly GCA_963921515.1. NCBI lineage: Eukaryota > Metazoa > Chordata > Amphibia > Caudata > Salamandridae > Calotriton > Calotriton arnoldi. Next base: position 317,756 of record CAWUFW010004053.1, read on the forward strand.
CTTCAACAGACTCCGATACGACGCCAGCACCCTCCACGCACTCAACCCCGGAAAAGATCACGCCTGCTACCGGGCCACCCCGAAGCGCACCCAAGGGCCCTTCACCTGCCGGAACTGCAGCTTCGCCAGCACCCACCCCGCCAAACCACTGCCCAGGAAAGAACCCAACTACCTCAGATGCATCCTCCTCAACACCCGCTCCGCCCGCAAACACGCCATCGAACTCTGGGACCTTCTCGACTCAACCTCCCCAGACGTCGCATTCCTGACGGAGACCTGGCTGAATCCCGCTTCAGCCCCCGACATCGCCATTGCCATCCCGGACGGCTACAAGATCACCCGCAGGGACCGCACCAACGGAGTCGGAGGAGGCATCGCCATCGTCCACAGGAACACCCTCAGAGTCTCAACCAACACCGACGACACCCTCAGCACCGCCGAACACATGCACTTCCAGATCCACACCGATCCCAACACCACCCTCAGAGGAACCCTCATCTACAGACCCCCGGACCCCGACCACAGTTCAGCGATTCTATCGCTGACTTCGTCAGCACACACGCCATCGCCTCCACGGACTACATCCTCCTCGGGGACCTGAACTTCCACCTCGAGAACAACAAGGACACCAACTCCACCACCCTGATCGACAACCTCGCCACCCTCGGACTCAGACAGCTCGTGACTACACCCACCCACGCCGCCGGCCACATGCTAGACTCCATCTTTTCCGCAAGCCCACACGTCTCCTTCAACCACACCTCCGAACCCCACTGGACTGACCACCACTGCATCCACTTCACCTACAGGAAGCCCACCACGCACCACCGCACCGAACAAATGCCTCGCCGCTGCTGGAGCAGAGTCACCGAAGACCAGCTAACCACAACCCTCGCCCTGAGCCCACCCGCCGAACCCTCCGACCCCGACACCGCCGCCCGCAACCTCAGACAGTGGATCGACGACTGCGCCAACACCCTCGCCCCGCTCAAGAATCCGCCCAACAGCCACACCAGCAAGAAAGCCACCTGGTTCACCGAAGACCTCCAGGCCTCCAAACGAACATGCCGAAAACTGGAGAAGATCTGGCTCCACGAACGGACAGCGGACAGCTACGCCGCCCACAAGAGCGCCACCCGCAGTCACCATCACCTCATCAGATCCGCCAAAAGGGCCTCACTCAAAGACCGCCTAGACAACAATGCACACAACAGCAAAGAGCTCTTCAACATCGTGAAGGAACTCTCCAACCCCAGCTCCAACACCAACGACATCCCGCCGTCGCGAGACCTAGTGCGACTCACTGGCCACCTTCTTCCACCGCAATATCGCCGACATCCACGACAGCTTCAACACCACGACCGCCCCGGCAACCACCGAGACCACTGCCCCCACAACCACCAACCGCCTGCTCTCCTGGACCAACATCAACGACGAGGACACCAGCGAGATCATGAACACCATCCACTCCGGCTCACCGCTAGACCCGTGCCCTCACCACGTCTTCAACAAAGCCAGTACAGCCATCGCGCCCCATCTCCGGAAAATAATCAACATCTACTTCGAGACAGCAACCTTCCCGGAAAGCTGGAAGCACGCCGAGATCACCGCCTTACTCAAGAAACCCAAGGCAGACCCCAAGGACCTCAAGAACTTCCGTCCCATCTCTCTGCTCCCGTTCCCCGCGAAGGTCACCGAGAAAATCGTCAACAAACAACTGACCCGCTACCTCGAGGAGAACAACATCCTGGACCCTTCCCAGTCCGGCTTCCGCAGCAACCACAGCACCGAAACCGCCCTCATCGCCGCCACCGATGACATCAGGACCCTGCTAGACAACGGAGAAACAGCAGCCCTCATCCTCCTGGACCTATCAGCCGCCTTCGACACGGTCTGCCACCACACACTACGAACACGCCTTCACGACGCCGGGATCCAAGAGAAGGCCCTGGACTGGACCACATCCTTCCTCTCCGGCAGAACACAAAGCGTCCGCCTCGCCCCCTTCTGATCCAAAGCCACCAAGATCATCTGCGGCGTACCCCAAGGCTCCTCCCTCAGCCCAACGCTGTTCAACATCTACATGGCACCCCTCGCCCACGTCGCCCGACAGCACAACCTCAACATCATCTCCTACGCCGACGACACCCAGCTGATCCTCTCCCTCACCAAAGACCCTCACACCGCCAAAGCCCACCTCCACGAAGGAATGAAGGCCTTCGCCGAATGGATGAGGAGCAGCCGTCTGAAGCTGAACTCGGACAAGACGGAGGTCCTCATCCTTGGTTCCAACCCTTCAGCATGGGATGACTCCTGGTGGCCGACATCACTGGGAACAGCCCCGACACCCACCGACCACGCACGCAACCTAGGGGTCATCCTCGACCCCACCCTCTCCATGACTAAGCAGGTCAACGCCGTTTCCTCATCCTGCTTCAACACCCTCCGAATGCTCCGCAGGATCTTCAAGTGGATCCCCACCGAAACAAGAAAAACAGTCACCCAGGCCCTCGTCACCAGCAGGCTGGACTACGGAAACGCCCTCTACGCAGGAACGACGGCTAAGCTCCTGAGACGGCTGCAACGCATCCAGAACGCCTCTGCACGTCTTATCCTCGACATCCCCCGACGCAGCCACATCACACCCCACCTGAGAGACCTGCACTGGCTCCCTGTCAACAAGAGGATAACCTTCAAGCTCCTCACCCACGCACACAAAGCACTCCACAACTCCGGACCAGCCTACCTCAACAGACGACTCAGCTTCTACACCCCCACCCGCCAGCTCCGCTCCACCAGCCTCGCCCTCGCCACAGTCCCTCGCATCCGGAAAACGACCGCCGGCGGCAGATCCTTCTCCCACCTCGCCGCCAAGACCTGGAACACCCTCCCCACCAACCTTCGGCAGACCCAAGACCTACTGGCCTTCAGAAGACTCCTCAAGACCTGGCTCTTCGATCAGTAGCAGCACCACCCCCCTCTTCCCCCAGCGCCTTGAGACCCTCGCGGGTATGTAGTGCGCTTTATAAGTGACATGATTGATTGATTGATTGGAAGGTGGAGGTTGGGGGTCTCTGAAATAATAGTGAATTGAAATTTTGTACATTAAAACAATGCTGCTATCAGTCTATAGGGGTTTTCCCCCTATTCTTTCTATCCCCCCCCCTTTTTTTTGTCTTCCCCTTTTCTTCTCTCTCCTAATGTAATAATTATCTCTTAAAAAAGTAATGCAATGAAAAATGTCTTATATACATGAAAGTAATGCTGGTACAAAATGTATAAGTTCCTATTCCATTGTTTAGTTTTCTGGAATCTCTCGGATTAATTGTTTGAATATGAATTTATTTATGTGCCCCAATAAAAAAATTTTTTTTTAAAGAAATCTATCAGAAGGCTCCATTGATGTTATGGGGTAGTAGGATCGTCATATTTTAATTGAGCAGTACTTGCATTCCTCAGTGCTGCTGCTTTACATGTAATAGGGCAGCACAGGTAACCTTTGGCAGGGCTTTTATACTTTCATTGGGGCAGTGCCAGCATGTCTCACCATGCCCTCTGTAATTTAAAAGTGTAGAAGGACTTCTTCCCAGCAGGGTTGGTTTAATGAGCTAATACTTGCACCCCTCAGCACGGCTTGTGTCATTTAAATGGACAGTAAGTGGATGTCCTTCTCAGCAACACTGCTATTATATTTATTATTATTGTTATTAATTGGGCAATAATGGGTGAAAGGGTCACTGCCTGCACTTCCTAAAATGACTGCTTTGATTTCACTGGGAGAATGTCAGCACTTTTCAGCAGGGCTCCTGCACTTTAAGAGCACTTTTCAGCAGGGCTCCTGCACTTTAAGAGCACTTTTCAGCAGGGCTCCTACACTTTAAGAGAATGAAGCAAGCACACTCGACTTTTCTGAAATCCCAAAGTTTTAACTGGACTGTACCAGCCCGTCTCCGAAAGGTGGTTCTCCTTTAAATGGGATATGCTAGTACTCCAATGATGGGTTGCTGACTGGACCAGCAGGTCTCCAATGAAATACAGCACTTCGTTTCTCAGCAGGGATAAAATACTTGTGGGAATACCCGGAACGGATGCCTTGCGCGTAATGTAACTGGTTGGGCGCTCATCAACAAGCACTTTTACATTTACTGGAGTGGTGTCAGCACTTACTGGAAAATGTCTGCACTACTGGGGAGGTAGTTCTTACTTTAAATCAGAGTAGTACCTAGATTTTTCATACCAAGTACTGCCATTTTAACCAGACCTGTGAAAGAACACCTGAGTACTATTTACTAGTCAATGGGTATATGCTGCCTCTATTCTGTCCTCATTCTTCTTATCCCATCCGAGCACTGGAGTGTTCCACAGGCTGCACCATGTACACTGGTGAGGTAGAAATGGTGTCCATGTAGAAGACAGCAGCAGCGTCTGCATTAAAATGTACTCAATATTCAGCATACTAGATGGCTCAATCTGGCATTACAGGAATACTTAGAATAATTTAAGAAAGATCTAGAGGGATGCATAAATCATTGATACTGTTAGATAAACTTTTAAAGGTGCACTCGGCGGGATACAAGAGTGAGTGCTTCTCCTGCCCACACTTACTTCTCCTGGCCCTGGTCGGTGTAGCGGGAGATGAAGAGCCCGACCAGCGCCTGGCTCAGGTGGCCCCGGTAGTGCAGCTGAAGTCTGTAGCGCAGCCCGGGCCACAGGGGCTCCAGCAGCTCCAGCACCAAGTAGTGGTGGGTGGCCGGTAGCCAGAGCAACTCGATGTCCAGCTCCCAACCACAGCCCTCTCCTGCAGCTGTGGAAGCACAGCCCGTGTAATGTTCAGCTCCAGGCTGTGCACAAGCAGCACCTAGCTCTGCTCCTCCAGGCTGCAGCGCAGCGTAATGTTTACTTGCCCTGAGAAGGGGAAAGCACCCTCAGCGCCCTGCACCAGCAGCGGCCACAGCTCCAGATCATAGTGCTTGGACACCGGGCTGGGCGCCAAGTGCAGCTGGTTCCATATTCTGACATGCTCAGTGCTTCTACTCGTGGTGCTGCCAGCAGGGGCATCCTGCTTGCTCGCCGGCATCGAGGATAGGGTGACCAACTGGCATGGGTGCAAATTCAGGACGGTGAGTGTAAAAATTCAGGACAAAGGGTCAAAATTCAGGACAAAAATTCAGGACAGGAGGTCAAAATTCAGGACAAAACTTCAGGAAAAAGGGTAAGTTTTACAGACACATCAGAGGAGGTCGCGCAATAGAATATAATTAAGCCCATCCATATCCAAACATTCAATCATTTGCAAACCTATCCATCATGTATCCTTCCATCCATCATTTCACTCATCCATCCCTCCATCCACCCTTTCATTCATCCATCCATTATTCATCCATCCATCTACTCTTTCACCCTATCCATCGGTACACTCATCCATCCACTCTTCCACCCATCCATTCATTCACTCATCCATCCAGCCTTTTAGCCTTCCAGCCTTCCTTTCACTTACTCATCCATCCACCCAGTCACTCATCCTTCCACCCATTCACCCTTTCAGTCATCCATCCATCCTCCCTTTCTCTCTCCATCGGCCCTTTCACTTAGCTATCCTTCCTTCCACCCATGCATCTACTCATCCACTCATGAATCCATCCATTGATCCTATCACTCATCCATCCACCCTTTCACTCCTTCACTCATCTATCCATCCTTTTGTCCATCTACCCTCCCTTTCACTCACTCATCCATCCTTACATCCACCCTTTCACTCATCCGTCCATCCATTCACCCTTTCACTTATCAATTCATCAATCCATCCATCATTTCACTCATCCATCCACCCACTCACTTGCCCATCATCCACCCTTTCACTCATCCATCCTTTCACTCATCCATCCACCCTTTTACCCATCCATCTACCTTTCCACCCATACATCCATCTTTTTACCTTTTCTCTCATCCATCCATCCTTCCACTCACTCATCCATCCATCCTTTCTCATTATCTATCCATTCACCCTTTCATTCATCCATTCACCCTTTCACTAATGTATCCAGCCATCCACCCATCCCTTCACTTACTCATTCACCCACCTTTTCATATTAATTTTGAGCTGAGCCTTTGTCTGCAGAGTTGCAAACAGAAGAGGCCCATCAAGAATTTCACCCTTGCTGTAGGTCCTAATACAAGGGGTGGGGTAGGGTTCACTATGCCCTTGCACATAGGCAATCTGAGTCATGAGTCATGCATGATGCATGATGCACAGTGCCAGGCCATGAGGTGACTGTGACATGGTGTTGTTTCCAGGGCTTTAAGTGGGATGAAAAAACTGGGGGGTCTCTCCAAAGGGGGTGTTCGATGTAATTAAGGGCGTGGCTTAAAACACCTAAGCTAAAAATTTGTGCTTAGTATAGTGTACCGCCTGAGTGGTATTTTGCCTCTTCCGTCATTGTATCCAGATATATAACAACAAATAACGTTACACCTGCAACAAGCCAGAACTATTGGCTTTGTCAATGGTTGTTAGTTGCATAAAATAAAAAAAGTAGCAATCATGGCTTCCTTGAATATATTATTGAAAATGCATCAGTTCTAAAATGGCGAGACTGTGAAAGAACTGTAGCCCCTTCTTTTTAACTTCTTTCACCAGCTTCTTTTCTTGAACTGGATTCTCATGTAGCACCATTGGCGTTTTTGCACATTTCTTCTGTCTGACAGAATGCCCTGCCCTAGACAGAGGCTGGGGGAGGCCCAGCACATGCTTTGCAGCCCAGACTAGCCCATTGTCATTCTGTATGTGGCAATCAGCTGCATACAGAATGACAATGGGCGGGTGGGGCTGCTCTTGTGCTCCGAGGAGGAGTGCAAGGCGGCCCCATCAGGGAGTTGAGGCTTCATGCAGGGAACAGTGCTGTTCCCTGCAATGCCCAAAATTACGGACAAAAGGCGTCCGTAAAAAGGATCCTCACGGACAACGGACGTGAGGTCCAAATTACGGACGGTCCGTGAAATTTACGGACGGTTGGTCACCCTAATCGAGGATGCTGCTCTGCCTCCTGTGTCTCTTGCACCCCATGCCGCAATGGCTGCCTCCTGCAGGCTGCGGGAGTAGAGCGCGGCCAGTACTGCCAGCACCAGCAATGGCGCCCCCAGGAGCAGCACCAGCGCGCAGCTCAGGTAGAAGCCAGAGCAAAACTTAGGGCCCATGGTGTAGGCAAAGGGCCCCAGTCTGACTCTGTCTGCTGTGTGTGAGGGCCCACCCTTGCACAGCAGCGCAGCACATGGAGGGGTTGAAATGAGCACTGGTGGAATGCTTCTGTCTATAAATGTGTACAACTGTCTCCCATTCAATATTTATGACAAATACTTCAAGAGGGCTGAAACAGATATTGCTGTTGCAGCCACATTATGTATTTACGTGGATGAGCGCTCCACGGGTGGCGCTCAGGGCACAGGCATCTGAAGGAGACCGAACAGCCCTGCTCCCGCCTGGTGTTTAATCCCCCTCATGCAGTGCATTGAGGGTCTGGTTACCACTACAAGGAGGGACAGAAGGACAAAGCACCCAGATTATTATAGTGCATTTTTAAATAAGTACTCTAAGCATAATTATCCCCATCGCCCCTCCGCGGCTAGGGAAACAGCATTTTCATAGTTTAAATTGGAAACTGTTTAGTCCCCTATAGAATTACATATATAATACAACAGCGATAAAATCTGATAAGACAAATTTAAAGCGTATGCAAACTCACCTTCAAAAAGCATACATCAAAATACAAGCCCAGTCCCCATTCACAAAAACCCAAAACCAAACCAGTGTCCTACCAAATAAAGCCCAACTGCCGATCAAGGTCAAAAATTGGAAAAAACACTAATAATGGCTAGAGCGGGCGAATTTGAAGCTCGGAAGGCGTTTTTTGCGCTCCAATACCTTCCGAGTGCAGGACACAAGTAAAAAAAAACAAGCAGTTGCCAAACACACAAATGGGAGGGACAAATGCTGCATTAACATGCATGCCCAGGCACACAGTAACAGAGCATGAATTCAAGAAAAAAAATAGCCCCCCAAAGAGCAGATCAACAACCATAGCGTAATAATACTGTACTTAGTCCCTGCTGCATGGGAGGAACAGAAGAGAAAAAGGAGGGACAAAGAGGCAGGACTGACCACTAGCAAGCAAGGATGTTTAAAGGACACTGGTAGAGACAAATGAAAAGCAAAGGCAAGCAATGGGTAGAGTTGGAGCTCCACAAAACATTTACAACAGGTCGCTAAGCAACAGCGCAAGTGCTGTCTACGCTTGACCTGAAAAGGAAGCACATATTACTAAAGAAATAATTACTAACTCTAATCTTGGGTTCTGGAGCAGCATACTACTCACCACAAAGAGCTTCAATGCTTTGTCAGCTGTAGTACGCACTACATAAATACAAATTATCATTACAATTGCAATCTTAGATGTATGGCATTGTATAGTCATGCATGTTCACTGTGCAATGTTATGGGAAGGCAGAAGATAGTGCGAGAGGGTCAGAAGGAATGGAGCAGAAAGTGAGTATGCTGCTTCATGGCATTAGGAAGTGAATCAAAGGAGAGAGAGAAAAAGGGGATTTTTAACTTCTTCAAGAACTGCAGCATGTTTGGCTAGACTCTTAAGGCTAGGTGCACTGAGATCCATAGAGTAGGTTCTTGCACTGAGAAACTGGGTCCACCAGTGAGATTTAGGTAATGACACCAAGGAAGTATTGGTATATCTTTGTTGTCATGTTGGTGTGTATCTGATGATTCTGTTCTGTGGGAAGACTGTCTAGAGCACGGGTACTCATAGTACGGCCCGCGGGCCGCCAGCGGCCCGGCAAGCCTTCCTTGATGGCCCGCGGACCTTGCAGAGTGTCAGCAAACATCGCCGGTTGCAGCAGGGCAGACTCCGAGAGACTCTGCTCTATGGAGGCCGGGCGATTATTCCAGCGATAGTCAGAGTGAAGATGCAGGGGTGCTACGAAGAGGTGAAATACAACAAAGCCTCATTAACAAGTAAATGGTCTTTTAAAGACCTGTGAAGTACTCGGGTGCGGCTGTGTGTGTGCCCGGGAAGCTGTCTCAGCCTGGGCTGACACACGCGCGGGGTGAGGTGACAGAGGGTGACAGAGGACAGCAGGGTGTGAGAGCCGGGTGAGGTGATGGAGGGAGCCAAAGGGGGGCTTTGATCTGACAGCTCAGGGGTGAGAGTCAGAATTAAAGCCAGCGACAGATGTGACACCAGGCCCAGTGGTGGGACACAAACCCCGCGAAGCAGCAAATTCAGAGAGAAAACGAGCTGGCTTTTACATTACACAGGGAGCGGGAGGAGTGGGGGGGCTGTCTCTGGGCTGACGGGGACGTGTAGACACAGTACGTGTGCACTGCCCGAGAGACAGGGACAGATAGAGACAGAAGCAGACAGAGACATACAGAGATAGACAGAGACAGGGACACACTGACAGACAGAGACAGATAGAGGCAGAGACAGATAGAGACAGAGACAGATAGAGACAGAGACAGATAGAGACAGAGACAGATAGAGACATATAGAGACAGAGCCAGATAGAGGCAGAGACAGATAGAGGCAGAGACAGATAGAGACAGGGGCAGACAGAGCTAGATAGAGGCAGAGACAGGGACAGACTGACAGAGGCAGAGACAGATAGGGGCAGAGACAGATAGAGGTAGAGACAGACAGAGACAGACAGCGATAGAGACAGAGAGAGAGAGACAGAGAGAGAGAGAGATAGAGACAGAGATAGAGGCAGGGACAGATAGAGGCAGAGACAGATGGAGGCAGAGACAGACAGAGATAGAGACAGACAGAGATAAAGACAGAGACAGATAGAGGCAGAGACAGGGACAGGGACAGACAGATAGAGGCAGAGACAGAGACAGACTGACAGAGAGACAGAGAGATGTAGATGGAGACGGAGAGTGAGAGGGAGACGGAGGGAGACAGAGGGAAGGAGACAGAGGGAGGGAGACAGACACAGAGGGAGACAGACTGAGAGAGACAGACTGAGACAGAGAGAGAGGGAGACAGAGAGAGAGGGAGACAGAGAGAGGGAGACAGAGAGAGTGAGACAGAGAGAGGGAGATAGAGGGAGGGAGACAGAGGGAGGGAGACAGAGGGAGGGAGACAGAGGGAGGGAGACAGAGACAGAGGGAGACAGACTGAGAGAGACAGACTGAGACAGAGAGAGAGGGAGAGAGAGGGAGACAGAGAGAGGGAGACAGAGAGAGTGAGACAGAAAGAGGGTGACAGAGAGAGAGGGAGACAGAGGGAGGCAGAGGGAGGCAGAGGGAGACAGAGGGAGGGAGTCAGGGGGAGTCAGAGGGAGGGAGAGGGAGACACACAGAGGGAGACAGACAGAGGGAGATAGAGGGAGGGAGATAGAGGGAGGGAGACAAAGGGAGGGCGACAGAGGGAGGGAGACAGAGGGAGACAGAGAGAGGGAGACAGAGGGAGACAGACAGAGGGAGGGAGACAGAGGGAGGGAGACAGAGGGTGACGGAGGGAGGGAGAGGGAGGGAGACAGAGAGAGAGGGAGACAGAGGGAGACAGAGAGAGAGGGAGACAGAGAGAGGGAGACAGAGAGAGGGAGACAGACAGAGGGAGATAGAGGGAGGGAGACAGAGGGAGAGAGGGAGACAGACAGATAGACAGACTGAGACAGAGAGAGAGGGAGACGGAGAGAGAGGGAGACAGAGAGAGGGAGACAGAGAGAGAGGGAGACAGAGAGAGGGAGGGAGACAGAGGGAGGCAGAGGGAGACAGAGGGAGGGAGTCAGGGGGAGACAGAGGGAGGGAGAGGGAGACAGACAGAGGGAGACAGGGAGATAGACAGAGGGAGACATACAGAGGGAGATAGAGGGAGGGAGACAGAGGGAGGGAGACAGAGGGAGGGAGACAGAGGGAGGGAGACAGAGGGAGGGAGACAAAGGGAGGGAGACAAAGGGAGGGAGACAGAGACAGATAGAGGGAGACAGACAGAGACAGACAGAGGGAGACAGAGAGAGAGAGTGGGAGACAGAGAGAGAGGGAGACAGAGGGAGGGAGACAGAGGGAGGGAGACAGAGAGAGGGAGACAGAGTGAGACAGACAGAGGGAGGGAGACAGACAGACAGAGGGAGACAGAGGGAGAGCGAGAGAGAGGGAGACAGAGGGAGGGAGACAGAGGGACAGAAACAGAGGGAGACAGAGAGAGGGAGACAGAGGGCGACAGACAGAGGGAGACAGACAGAGGCAGGGAGACAGACAGAGGGAGGAGGGTGACAGAGGGAGGGAGACAGATAGAGGGAGGGAGACAGAGGGAGACAGACGGAGACAGACAGAGGGAGGGAGACAGAGGGAGAGAGAGGGAGGGAGACAGAGAGGGAGACAGAGAGAGAGAGGGAGAGAGAGGGAGGGAGACAGAGAGACAGAGGGAGACAGAGTGAGTGAGACAGAGGGAGACAGAGAGAGGGAGACAGAGGGCGACAGACAGAGGGAGACAGACAGAGGGAGGGAGACAGACAGAGGGAGGGAGACAGAGGGAGGAGGGTGACAGAGGGAGGGAGGCAGATAGAGGGAGACAGACAGAGGGAGACAGACGGAGACAGACAGAGGGAGGGAGACAGAGGGAGAGAGAGGGAGGGAGACAGAGAGGGAGACAGAGAGAGAGAGGGAGACAGAGAGAAAGAGGGAGGGAGGGAGACAGAGAGAGAGAGAGGGAGACAGAGTGAGTGAGACAGAGGGAGACAGAAAGAGGGAGACAGAGAGAGGGAGAGAGAGAGATGGAGAGAGTGAGAGAGATAGAGAGAGGGAGGGAGAGAGAGAGCGAGAGAGGGAGCGAGACAGAGAGAGAGAGAGAGAGAGAGAGAGAGATGTGTGTATGCCGGGTCTGGTGGCTCAGTGGACGAAGGCGTCCGCTGCAGGGGCCTGTGTTCAACCTCATGGTCACAGGTTTTTTTTGCTCTAGCCCCGCCCCCCTCCCCCACTGACCCCGCCCCCACCGGTGCGGCCCTCGGCCACAAACCACACTGTAAATTTGGCCCCCGAGAGAAAGTTTGTGAGTACCCATGGTCTAGAGTTATGGAGAGATTAGACAGTAACGCAAACTGAATTTGATGCATGCATCCTCTGACCACCTGTGCAAAATATTTAATGCTGCCTGGGTAGGTTTTCAAGGCTGTTTATCATTGTCCTCAATTAGGCCAAACAAAATTATTATTGGGGTGCTTATGTTCCCATTTGAAAGGGCCTGGCCTAGCATTTTTGGCTCGACTGTTTCTATGAGATCAGGACTGAAATTAAATTGTATATGGCTGATCTCTGCCTAGAGTGGCACAGTGGGAGAAAAACAATGGAATGGAATGTGGCCTGAAAGGTCACAAGTGGCTGAGATAAATTGAAAGTTTCCTTCCATCAATTTGCTGTTTGTTGCAGTATGTCATTGTCATAATTAATGGTGTGTGCATGTCTCACCTATCACTAGCACCATGAGCAAGGTTGGACAGACCTTAATGGCAATAAGGCAGTCTTAGAAGGACCAGCCTGACAGGTCAGTGTGTGGACCAGTTTTGTGGCTGTGTGAGACATTCTTGTGGTGTGGTAAACCGGGGTTTTTGGCTGTGTGTGTGGTATGATGTTATGAATAATTTTTGGTGGTGCTTTCCCAAACATCAGATCATGAGCCAAATAGGTCAAGATGGCTGGACCGAAACTGGTTTAACACGGAAAGGAAACATGCATGAAGCAAATGTTTAAGCACTTCTTTGGAGATTAGAAAGGAATTTGGGATTCAAGCAACACTGTAGTGTTATAAGGGCAGTCAAAGACATGAGAAATCAAGAAACGAAGGTACCAGTGACACACGAAACGGTGGATGTAATAATGACATAATTACTGGGACAGCAATAATAACATTATTTTATTCTGTGAACACTGGGTTTGAGCCTCGTCTAGAAACATCGCTGGTTTTTCTACACACAGTTGTTCTAGCCCTGGATTTTTTTTGCTGAATATTGTAAAACAATGCTAATCAGCACTGCCAACACTGTGCACTATTTATTGAAAATAAGAAGTATGTATTAAGATATTTGCATCACATCAGCACCATCATCTTTATGTTATTATCATCATCATCAAAACATGTTCTTATTGTCTCTTCCACGGTATCCTGTGTATTTGCGACAACATGGGAGCCTGGTTCACAAATTCACAAAATTATTGGTGGGGCCCTGGCCAGAAGACATATTTTGAATATAAATGTGTACGAATTAAAGGTGGGATTGGAGCACAGAGGGCATAGGCACTTGTGAAATGTAATCAAATTGATACATATTAAGAATTAACAATGCAGTTAATTACATTGCCAAATAACGGTGTCATTTTATTTAATGTTTCTAGCCCACATATGCCTAAAAGGTGTAGCCGAACAGCTGTTTTCTCTGAATCCCCAAGAACGAAGGTGAGGAAAGCTGAACTTTAGATGCACATCGAAAGAAGAAGACCTAGGTACTTAATCACTCTTTGTCTTTCATTCGTGGCACTGCGAGAAGTTTAATATGCTCTTGATTATAGCAAATCTATAAGTGCTTTTCTAAATGAGCACTTGTTTGTAGGTCAAACACTTCCAAAACTGCTTCCTTCATAAAAGCAAAAAATAAGTAAAATAGTGCACAGCTACAAGGCTGGAAAAAAGAGCAAATATATGCCTTCGCACATTCCTTTTTTAAAGTAAACTCGTTAAGGAGACGCTTTGTATCAATGGCAATTGTTATATTGTTTTGAATCTGAAGAATTGCCAAATAATTCAAACGTTCGTGATTCATGGCGGTTCGCAAATAATTTTCAGGCCTCTTGGAGATCTGAAAGATCTCTCTGCCGTGCATGTTGCTGCTGGAATCATATGGAACAATGTTATTAGAATTACAGCTTTACATACAATGTCCTCGATCTCTTCATCGTTTTTTAGACATGCCTTCAGCTCTCCGATTTGGAAAGGAATTATTGCCTTTGCAGACATTTTCAAAGGAAGAGTTAGCCTGCGTCCATCAAAATCATTTTCAAGGCTTCCTTAAGGTTCGGCCTCTTATCTTGCAATGTACCTGCCAATGCCTTAACAATGTGCTCTTCCAATTTCGCTGCAAGTAAGAACCTTTTGAAAGAGCAACTTGGCGAGCATCAATCATCTCAGTATATTCTTGCTGATAGTACATATAAATGTCAGTAAAGATGTGAGGAGACTTTCCTTCATTCAAGCCATCTTGGACGTTTGTATTTCTGAAGTGGTAAAGGTTCCTCTAAATTATAACTTAAGAACTGCTTTGGTATAGTGAAGGGAAGCATACTCGGCGCACAAAGAGGTATGGAAATGTGTCTTTATTCTGAATCTTCTTCATCAGAGTTACAGAATTAGGACCACTTATATCCGTCCCTACAATGCCCCACCACGCCATCATTCTATCCCGCTAACCTCATGTTGCATCAACTGCAAGAGGCCGGGACCAACACATTTTCCCCTCTAACAAATCAAAAATGAGTCTGATATAGACTTCTAAAAAGAATCACAAAGAGAAACAAAAGGTATAGTGCATACAATGTTTCCAGGCGAGCACCGGAGCAATAACGGAGGCAATAAGAAATTAAACCTTCTAATAAAAGTAAACCCAGGGAAAGGAGAACAAAAAAGGAGGAACGGAAAATGAAGATAAAGCAATGGGTAAGCACAAAGGAGAGACAAAATAAAACTTTAATAAAATGCAGAACTATACACAAAATCACTTTACCATGCAAAGCACAGTCACACCACAATAATCTTTAACTCATCACAAAGTCTTTGTACCTCACCAGCATCCACCTGGGGTTATGAGAACGTACATGGTGAGGTGCAGGTGCTTCATCATCTAACTCAGCCTCCTCATCCCCCAACTGAGAACGTACAAAAATTGACTTTACTCAGTGGAATCACAACAGTCCTGTTCTTGCGCCCAACATTAGGTGTGACACCAACTATCTGTCTGGGAGATGAAAATTTGATCTGACCCTTCTAAACTTGTCTAAGTTTGTTTACTCTGACCCAACATTTGACTGGCAGGGTGTCAACATCAACCTTCTTTCATTCTTCTTTATATCCTTTCTGCACTATCTCTCACATCTATCACATTGGATAAATATGAATTGAAGTACCTATCCATTTGCTTTTAAGTTTAGATAAAGGCACACGTCCCCTCAACAGTTCAAATGGTGACAAGCCAGCTCTACCATTAGGTGTTGTCCTGTAGGCCCATAGCATAGTCAACACTAGTTTTCAATTGAGTTTGTTTGCTAGGGCCAACTGTAATTCATTTCTTAACGTACTCCTAGAGTGGTATGAGGAGGTCTTAATATGACCAGCCCCATACATCTCCAGAAACACCTTCATTTATTCAAAAAACAATTGAGTACAATTATCCATGACTATTTTGTTGGGATAAACATTTTTTCTAAGGGAAGGGGTGAGTTTAGCTGCTCCTCTGCTCTTTCCTAAAAGGGAGCTATGACTCTTGCTGCCTTCTGTAAAGGGCTCCGAGGTCCCCAGGTGATTCAATTTAGTATTTGCCGATTTCAGACTAGTACCACTAGATTCTCCTCTCTTACTCCCCAGAAAAACAGTATTAGTAGAAGTGTGTGATCTTATGCTATATTTACGTGTGTAGTGTGGTTTGTGGCCTCATTGTCTACATTGCTAAGTTAGCTTAGGCCTGGCTGCCATGATGCCTTTTTTTGCACACGTTACTCTGTGACTTTGTTTTTCTAGACTCTGCTTGTGCCCGGCTATATTAGAACTGTCTGCCTTTTTGCCTTTCACCTTTTCTCATGTTCCCTGTGGGTTTCGTCTGCACACCATGTACAAGGTCGAAAAACAACGTCCCTTGTTGTTGCTGATCTGGTCAGCCCCTCGCACTTAGACATAACACGAAATACAGCTGCACTGGAGAAATTTGTGTGCTTTTAATATTGTGATCTCCCTCTTGGTGGCACTTGGAGAAAAACCTTTCCAGGGAGAAGAGCTGTGCTTGTCTGATGATGTAAACCTTGCATCTAGATATTGAGGTATGGGGGTCAGCCTGACAAAGCCCAGAGGTCTTCTATTTTTAAAATAAACTAGTTACTAGCACGGGGAGGGTGGTAAGGCAAGTTAGCCCTATATCCACTGTCTTTATGAAATGCTGTCCCCGTTTGTATTCTATGGAATTGTAACCATGCTTATTATTTTATCGTTATGCATTATGCTGATAGTACTGGCACGTGTACTTTATCTTAGAGCACGATAGTTGAAATAAACATTTTAAACTATACTGTGTCTCTTATTACGCACGTTGTGGACAAGTATGAGTGAGTAATGAAAGAGTGTTCTTGCTCCCGCGATTCCTGAGAGAGTCCGTGTTCTGGGATGTCTAATCATTGGTAGCTTTGCTGTAGTACGGAGAACGAATGAGACGCTAAAGCTAGTCGGATTGGGATTGTGGGTACTAATGTAGTGTAGCTCCTATTTCCCTAATAGGCTCTGCGCATTGGAATAATATATCCTATAGGTTTGACATAGGACTAAGGTCAGTATGTCCCTATCGAGTATATTAAACTTAATTACTTGTGCCAGCTAGCTTAGAGGCCACTAGAAACTCCTTGACGACAAGAAGGGAGTAGTTTCTGGCAGCCGCAAAACATGACCACTTTGTTTCCCTTTAGAATCAGAACGTGTCCCAGAGTCGTGGAAACAATAGATAACTATTTCACTCAGCTCAATCGTGCATACTTAGTTTTCTCCAAAGTTACACAGAAAGAACAGACGGGCGTTTCAATAAAAGATTTATTGAACAGTCTTGTTTCTGGTGTAAGTAAAATGTGCTGTGACGATCACAAGACAGTATGCGAGATAAATAATGTACAGTGTGAGCAGTAGAAATAAATAATACTGCGATAGCATTATCTTTTAGTATATATGCATTTACATAAATAACACAGACTAAAAATGCGAGTACTCATACGATGCGTTTCTAAGCTAGTTCTACCCCAAAGTGCCTAATCCAACCTAGGTGTAGGAAGAGGGAAGAAGTAGGTGAAGTATTCCTTACTATGGTGTACTAAGAGTATATTAAGCCTAGTATGCCTAGTATGCCAAGAGTCCCTCTAGGTTCTAGTCAGCTCCATACCTGAAGAATGAGAGAGGTAGGAATCTCTTTGCCAGACTCAAACTCCAACACCCCGCAAGGGAAGTCAGATCACTGGAAGCTGGACTCTCTGCGTGCAGGGATGGCAGCGTCTTCTCAGTGCGTCAGGCCGGGAAACGGGCTCCTCTGAAGTCGAGGTCTCCTCTGATTTACAGGGGCTAGGGAAGGTATATTTATACCTGAGAAGCACCTAAGAATGTTAGTATTGACGTGAGTCGGACAGCGGAAGACGTCATGAATGAACCCCTAAGGAATAATGGTTCATGCATAATATATGAGTCCTTGAAGAAATCAATAGGCCTGGGCTAGGGAAACTCCCGCAGCCTAAGGGTCTGTTCTTCATGAACTCGTTGTGACGTTAGGGTGGACGGATGTCAGAGACCATGCCTGTATTTGGAGTGCACGGTTTAATGCCTAAATAAGGGCTGGGATTTTATGCCTATATAAGGGCAGGGCGAATTGTGCCTATATAAGGACATGATACTGGAAAGCCCGTTTATGGACACCCTAAGAGGAATACAACACTAAGGTGCATGGTTGGTACACCACTATACACCGAGGTCCTATTTTCCTGTGCATAGCTCTGTATATGTGCAGAATCCCCGCAACATGGCGCCACCAACGTGGTGGGCTTCTTATCTGCGAGACGCTTGAGAAGTGCTTGTGCTTGTCCACAATAACCTTCGCTTACGCTTCCGGAAATGTATGTGAGGGTGATACCTCCTATATTGATGTTTTTATAGGTTCTTTCAAGCTTGAAGTTATTAAAAGGTGTTTAAGTTAACCCTATATTGTGCTGCCTCACACTCGGTTGTCGATCATTCCTGGTCTTAATGGCTGTGAATGTAAATTTCCCGGCAAATAGCCACGCTGCGCTCTGGGCTCATTTACTGGCTTATGGAGTGCCTGACGTGGGTGTCGTTCTCATCTTTGTGGTGCAGGCTGATCCGGCTCACCACTTTGAGGTGTTTTACTCTTAGGTCACTTTTCCGGCGGTGGAAGGAGCTGACAATTTGTTTCATGTTTACGCTCCCACTGCCCTACCCAATGCTTATCGGCCTTATCAGGCTCTTGAAGTACCACTTACGGCATGGCAACACCGTATTTGGTTTAATGGCACCCTCCCACATCCGGTCACCCCGGTTCGTTTAGGCCCCTTATCCATTGAGGGGGCCACTTGGCCAGTCTTGGCCGGGTATACCCCACATCCACGGCATTTAGCAGTTCTAGTTGATGAACTGCGTGTGATGCATACGTCTTTAATCCGCGTGCACAGAGCTTTGGTACAATATGTTACAGGCAACGTCCAGGGGGCCCCTCCTGGAGTTGCGGCGCATCCAGCTGGACCGGGCGGTGTAACCATAAGTCCCGTCATGGTTAATTCGGTGATGGGCAAGCACCCGCAGAATATGGATGATTTGCCTTATTGGCTTGCAGAAAAATTTGACCAGCTGGAGGCTGTTTTTCCGAATACTTCTCCTGTGGACAAAGACAGGATTTTGACGATTAGTTTGCCGAAAGACTTAATTCCTGAGTTGACAGAATGCAACAACTGGGGCAAGGTATTCGCAGCAGTGTATGCGAAGTGTTTCGGCACTCCTTCCATGACGGTTCTCCCCTCTGTAATTAAACGGGTGCAGGATGAACATGGCCCTGAAGCGGCTGTGGAATTGGGGATGAGACTGGTGGGAGTGTTCGATGTGGTGGCTGATCTAATCCTTGCAAACGTCAAGGGTGATGCAGTCAACTTTCAAGTCGCTAATGCTTTGGCTTTGGTCCCGGAGCCGGACAAGCCACGCAAATTACCGAAAATTATTGCACAGGCTTATAAAACCATTGGCCGCAATAGTTTGGGGGTTAAGCCTTTTGCTAAAACGCAGACTCAATCACACACACAACCAAAAACTCAGTCTGAGAAAGAAGAGAAACCGTTCTTTACTAAAAAAGAACTGGAAGTTGAAGAAACAGGGTAAGCAACAATCAAAACCAGGGTCGCGTGCCGCATCCCCGGTTTCCATATCTTCTGAACGTACTTATGATTTGAGCGACAGAGCAAGAATTAAATCTCCAGATAGATTTCAAGTCCCTGACCCGCGTTCTCCTCGTTCTTCACAGGCACCATCGACCTCCCAGACTGGTGGAGGAGATCACCAGGATAGAGGCAGGGGTCGTGAGACCCCACAGGGACGAGACCAACCTCGACAACCAGGCCGGGGGAAACCAGAAGAATTTCCACGTTCTCGCCCACAATTTCAGAAGAAAAAAGTTGCAGCGTTAACAGTGAGGTATGCCACAGACGGTGAGAACGAGACTCCTGAATTGGACGTGGGCAGTGACGCTGCTAGACAGCGCCGCGGAAGTTACCATAGTGCGGGAGGCACTGCGTCCTCATGTGGAGGCAACAGCAACTGATACATTCATTACTGTCGAGACAGCTGACACCCGAGTGGCACCCCTGACAGACTATTTAATATTGTCATTCAAATTGAAGGTGACATTGAGCGTGTTATTAGAGGGATTTTTGGGAAAATCTGACCTCTTCTTACGACATTTTGTTGGCAGAGGCGGATTGGCCACCCCATTCGTACTTGCTGCTCGTAGAGGGAGGAGGTCATCCTTCTGAGCTTTTCTCGTCATGTCCCCAAGGACAAAGCGGAGGCTCTCGCAGCTGAATGGGCTGGGGCCCTGGCTCCGGCGCTATACCTTAACCACGTGGGCTGGGATGAGGATTCTCCACCCCATGATATACCCTTGCAGTCTCTGCCACAGCTCCAACCCCAATATCCCCTCCGGCGGGAAGCTAAAGGTCCCGTTTCTGACATTCTGACACATTTAGAATATCAAGGAGTAATTGAAACATGCGTATCACCAATGAATAATCCCCTTTTTGCGGTTTCTAAACCCGATGGGTCATACCGTTTAGTTTTGGATTACCGACATTTGAACTCTCATTGTCGGAACTTTGCAGTACAAAATACCCACAGTTCTGCGCTAGTAGACAGTCTTGTTCGCAAAAAATATAAAACGACACTTGACCTATCCAATGGATTTTACACGCATAATTTGTCCCCGGAGTGCAGCCAATGGAGTGCTTTCACTTCCGGTGGAAAACAATTTAAATTTCGGCGTTTGCCCATGGGCTACAAGAACAACCCGGGGGTCTTCGCCGCCCGTGTTGTCTCTTTGTTGGACAGCATAGACCCAGATGCGTATTCGTACATCGACGATATCTATCTGACAGACGACGAATTATGGCCGCATCTTTCCCGCGTGGACCGCATTATTCTTGAATTTGCGGTCTTAGGATACAAATTTAATTTTGCCAAATATCACATCGCAGAATTCACTGTTTTGTTTTTGGGCTATGAGCTCAACAATGAAGGTAGGGGCTTAGCTCCCCATTTCTTGGAGAAGTGCGCACTTTTGCGCCCTCCAACGACCCTGAAGAATCTTCAGTCTTTACTGGGATTTTTAAACTTCGGGCGTTCTTACATTCCCGAATATGCCCAGCGAATCAAGCCTCTCTATGCCTTGATACAACCTAACTTTTCGAAGTCATGCTGGCTTCCTGAGCATTCCTCTATACTGCAATCTTTGCAGTCTGATCTACTTGAATCTAAGTTCTTGTTGACTCGTGATGACCACACGAACCTGGTGATTAGAATTGTGCCAGGGGCAGTGGGTTTCACGTACTTAACGTTTAACGAAGGTGACACAGTACCTATTGCATACAAGTCGCATCTTTACACTTCAGCGGAGTTGCGCTTTTCCACTGTGGAGAAAGTTTTGACTGCAGTGCAAATGGCGATTCTTAAGGAACGCGCACTGGCACAGGGAAAACGCATTTTGGTGGTAACACCATATCCTGCCCTTGAGGCAGTGACGAAGGCGAGTGTACCCAACTCAAAGGTTTTGCACCCCCGTTGGATACAATGGGCTACATCTCTGACGTCCCCGGATGACACTTTTATTTTTGATTCCTCTCTTCAGACACAGGAGTTCTTGCAGTATGAATTTGTTCATCCTCCTCCTCTGTCTTTGCTGCCGCTTGAGGAGTACAAATGTATCATTTACACCGATGGTTCGGCGCAACCAGCCACGGGTTCTAAGCATGCTTATTCCGCAGCTTGTGCTATTGTTGCAGGTACTATGGTGAACGGTGAGTTCAAATCGAGTGTAGTGCACACGCAGGCACTAGGAGACAGTACTGCACAATTGGCCGAGCTGCATGCTTTGGTGCTCGCACTTGAGTTCGCGAATCCAGACGTGACGACACTTATTGTATACGATTCTTACTGCTGTGTTCAATCCTTTAATGACAACCTATTCTTTTGGTCTCAAAACGACTATAGAGATGCTAAAGGCAGCACAATTAAGCATAAAATGCTTTGGGTTCGAGTGGCAGATCTTAAACAACGTCTGCCTCTCACACAGGTAATTCACACTCTTGGCCACCAGCATGTGGGCGCACACGTGGTTGGTAACAGTTTGGCAGATGAAGCTGCCAAATCAGCAGTAGCCACGTGCTCAGTAGCAGCAGTTACAAGATCCATGACAAAAATAGATAATGAGATTTTGGCAGCTATTGCTGCAACAAAGGAAGGTGCTAATTACCCACGGGGTTTCCCTTCCAAGTACTCTTATCACTTAAGTCCCGAACAGGTTCCTTACGTAAGAATTCCAGACGTTGGTGATCGGCTGATTCCCAACGCGGACCGCAGAACTTCCTTGATAACGGCCGCACACAAAGGCTTGGCTTCGGCCCATGCTGGCGTGTCTGCGACTGTTTCCATCTTGCAGCAGCGTTACTGGTGGCGTGGTTTATATAAACAAACCCGTACTTATTTGCTTTCTTGTTACGTTTGTCAGCAAATTAAGCCTTCAACGGTTACACGACCACCACAAACACAGCTCTGCATTTCTAATAAACCTTTTGGGTGTGTTTATCTTGATCACTGCGGTCCATTTTCTTCTGACACTGCATATAAATACATCTTGGTTGCAGTAGATTCGTGCACACGTTTCATCTGGGTTTGGCCACAATGGAGTGCTGACGTTCGAAATGTCATCAGGGATTTGCGTGTCTTTGTGGGAATTTTTGCCTGTGGCACCTTCCATTCCGACCAAGGTCCTGCGTTCACCTCTAAGGCGTACAAGGACGCAAGGAGGTCACTGGTGGTGCGGGTGCAATTTTCGTCTCCATATAGACCTGAGGGCAATTCGATTGTGGAGCAAATGAACCGTGACTTAAAGCAATCCTTGACAGCTAGAGTCTTAGGTACTGGTAGGAACTGGCTGGCCCACTTGTATGGCGTGCAACGTGCACTTAATAATCTCCCTAGAAGATCTCTGGGTGGGCAGACCCCTATACGAAATGCTCTTTGGCATACAAATGTTTGTGCCAGACCTTGATGGTCTAGACATGGCGGCGAATGCCGCAATCTTTGACGTAGATAATCATTCTGCTATGTTGCAGGACTTACAAGAGACCCGTGACAAACTTGCTAACGAACACTTGCCTTCAGCCACTGACGCTGCGCTGCAGATTCCGGTTGCCGGCTGGCTTCTGAAAGTTGGAGATCTGGTCCGAGAGAAGGTGGAAAACAAAAAAGAATTTGGCCCCTCTTATCGTGCACTGGTTCCTGTCCTTGGCTTGAAGGGTACTCGTACTGTCATCTTACCACCGCTTCCTGGTCACAAAGACAACAAATACATCTCAGTGGACAATGTCAAGCTACAACATCTGGCCGATCCTGAATAGCGTGACACCTGCGGTATCATGTCCAGCCATTTCAAGGACTCCTGTTTGTGGCCCTCCACCTTACACAGACACTGATGTTGCCATTGAGATGGTCGATTTGCCTGATCGCCTGCTCAACTTCCCGGCTTCCTCCTGCAACGAGGAGACCGAGTATGCATACCCCGTCAACGAGTCGGTGGCTCATTTACCTACAACACCACTGAGCCCTACCCGTTTTTCCTTTGATTCGGCTTCCACCTCATCACTTATCCCGTCCAGCTTCAGTATTTTTATATCCTGATTCAGAGACAATTTTTTGGTCCCACCATGGACATACATCTGGTTGGTACTAATCCTGATTTTCCTGTTTATGTCCATTGGCTTTGTGACAGTTTTTTTCTTGCTCATCAATGGTCACTATTTACCAGAACGCTCTGCGGTGAACTGTGTCGCTGGAACTTTGGCTCCGCATTCTTCCTCTCACATCATGAAGCGTGACCACACATTTGTGAACATTTCCGCTTTCCCAGTCGCTGATGGCATCGTATGGGATGCTGTAAATTTCCAAATTCATGGACCAACCGAGATTATTAATGTACCGAATGTCCTCCGTGTTTCCATGGGTGATGTGGTGAAAAGTAATGTTCATTCTGACGATTGGGATGTGCATGCCGTTGAATCGTTATTCTCTGATTTGAAATATTATGCTGCTTTTAATGCTAAAGATTTGTACTTAAATTCTGCAAGTAATGCTGATTTATATTGTTACCCGCATTGGGGCAACCATTTTCTCCACAAACCAAGTACTCTTCGGGGTACTTTTAATTACACCCAATGGGAACATTGTCCGACCCCTTTACCAGGTAGCTCCCAAACACTTAGAAGCAAATTTACTTACTTTACAGACTTTGATAGATCAAACCCTGGGTCCTATTATTTTAAATTGAACATTTCATCAAATCAGAAGGTCATGTTGACACACAGCAAATTACTATATTCGAGTTCCTTTTTGGACGCATTAGCCGTGGGTGGTTATGAGCACTGGCAGGACACCATTGACTTAAAATCTATTTGGGGCACCAAATCATGGCAGGTACGCGATACGGAAGCCTTACACCGTGCTTGCCTAATCCCGGCCCAGATTTTATTTTTAAATAGTACGATCTTTCAAACAACCTGTTGGGGTTTGGCTACTTCCAAACAATTGAATGCACCCTCCATTCCCGTATTGTCTTCCACTCCCAACGAGAGCTTGCATTTCAATATTTCCCTTGCAAATTTGCAAGCTTTGTTTCAAAACAATTCGTTTAATATCTCTGCGTTTGTTCAGTCACCCTGGTTGGCTTGGCCCATAGCGTCGAATGCCTGCCAACTACGTTTTCATGACTTTGCTCCTGGTTACAAACAGGATAGGCCAGATCCAAGGTTTTCTGACTCTCGTACTGTTACAACATATTCTGTTGGTAAATTGTGTAAACAGTGGTTGCAGCACTCTTCATTAGATTCTGTAAAACAACATTTAGCCCTCCTATCAGGCAACATTGATCTGTCCGATTTTGTTCTAGGGCCTCGAGGTCCTAGACCTAAAAGATTTATATATGAGACTTACAATGAACTCTGGAAGCTTTCGCAAATTGAAGCTGCTTCCCGTTTACGGGAAATCGATCAGGCAAATCTAGAAAAAGTGCTTGCTGTTGTTGACAATAGTATTAATACCCTGTCTTCCCGCATTTACACATTAGAAAATATTGTTTCCTCTGTTGTTGATATTGTACAGGATGATGTGTCTGTGTTATATCATGGTCAGAATCAATTGCGTTCAGTAATGTAGTTTGCATGGACGTTGCAAACGTTGAAAATGGGCAAAGTTCCATGGCATTTTTTAAACACGTCTGCCTTGTTCTTGCCGTTTAATTTAACTGAAAAACAGCAATTCATGTCCATGAAAGATGCAACATACACTCTCTTACATATCGAAAAGATAGAGCCGTTACCATTCTCTGTGGCGGAGACTGACTCTGCAGTGTGGCTAGTACACGGGGTTATCGCTTTGCCTTTTTCTTTATTTGAGTTCAGCTCATGCATGAAACATTATCCTGTTGGCCGTTTTCAGCCTTTAGGCAGTGCCTTCTTGCATGAACTTTGGTCCCTGCCTTTCATGTACAGATGCCTTAGGGACGGAAAGGAGGTCTTTCTCACAGGAGAGTCTTGCAATTCTACAGTGGGTCATTCCCTAATTTGTAAAAACATTAATTTGCACGGGGCTTGTAATGTTTCTGCTCCGAATCTTGCTTGTGTTTTAAAGGGCATTCCGGCTCCTGTTATATCACCTACTTTCACTGTGCTTGCAAATGGTAGCTATCTGCTTCTGAATAATCAAGACTGCTGTGGAATGCAGGCAGGCATCCCCTACATTGTAACGGTTTCCCACCGTGTTGTGTGCTGCAAAAATGTGCTTTTTCCACCCCCGCAAGGCATGATAGATAGTTCCATTTGGCCTTCCATACCCACTTTGAAGGCGGATTTCAATAAATTGAGCAGAATAAAGGTGCTATTATTGAACCAGGAGGTTATGCTCACTTCTGCACGGGAGACGTTCGTCCTCCAGGTGGCTAGTACTCACAGTGAGATACAGGCTCTTTTGAACACAAACCTCCCACAACATTTCGGTGAACTGATTCACCGCGTTTTCAATGCTTCTAATACCGAAGGTCTTGTGCAGTTTTTTAAAGTTGTGGGCTCTGGCCTTGTTACCTCCTTTCAAACTATATTTGGTGTAATTCCGGCTTTTATTCATTCTATTTTTTCCAGCGTCTTTGGCGGCTTCCCATTGCTCCTAGCCTTATCTGCTGGAATATTACTTTTAATTTGTTTGCTGCGCAATGGCTGCACTTCCTGGGTGCCTTCTCGACCAAGGTCGACTCCGGATGCTCCGTGAACGCATGCTCATCAGCTTCGGCATCCTACCATTGGCGACACTCGGTGTGTCCTATAGACTTTCTTTTCACTTTGCGTATTTCACTTTCGTGCAACCTGTGATGTGTTGCTTACGATGTCCTTTCTCTTGGTCCTTGGATGTTTGCCTCTCCAATACGTCTCTGTCGGATCCGGATTTTGGCCAGTTGATGGGCCCCTTAATGGCCCATGAACGGGACTGTTCCGGCACTGGATTGATGGCGCGTGCGGCTGCACTTGGAGTTTTGGCGCAATGGGATATCTGGGCGGCTGCTCAGAATCTCCTTTACCCAAGTTATATTGAGTATCACGCAAGTTGTCCCGCAATGCTGATCACTGCTCCATATTATGAGGAACATGAATGCAGTTTTGATTTGTTGAACTAGATGGCATCTCTTTTTTCAGACGATACCAATGATGTCCTCTTGGAAGGTGTGGCAGTTTTCTGCACCTACACTCTATTGGATTAGGGGCCTTCGCTTTCAGCGAACTGCATTTCTGGATTGTTTTTTTTTTTTAGTGCCCTGATTTCTGGCCCTATCTGGAATTTGTTTTTGGCCTGAACTTTTTTTTTCATTCACTGTCCTTCATGGGGACTTTTTGTAAATAGACGTTTACATTCTGCTCCATCTATTTGAACTCTGTTTTCGTCCTATGTCTTGGCCTATGGACTGACCAGGGGAGGGTGTAGTGTGGTTTGTGGCCTCATTGTCTACATTGCTAAGTTAGCTTAGGCCTGGCAGCCATGATGCCTTTTTTTGCACACGTTACTCTGTGACTTTGGTTTTCTAGACTCTGCTTGTGCCCGGCTATATTAGAACTGTCTGCCTTTTTGCCTTTCACCTTTTCTCATGTTCCCTGTGGGTTTCGTCTGCACACCATGTACAAGGTCGAAAAACAACGTCCCTTGTTGTTGCTGATCTGGTCAGCCCCTCGAACTTAGACATAACACGAAATACAGCTGCACTGGAGAAATTCATGTGCTTTTAATATTGTGATCTCCCTTTTGGTGGCACTTGGAGAAAAACCTTTCCAGGGAGAAGAGCTGTGCTTGTCTGATGATGTAAACCTTGCATCTAGATATTGAGGTATGGGGTCCGCCTGACAAAGCCCAGAGGTCTTCTATTTTTATAATAAACTAGTTACTAGCATGGGGAGGGTGGTAAGGCAAGTTAGCCCTATATCCACTGTCTTTATAAAATGCTGTCCCCGTTTGTATTCTATGGAATTGTAACCATGCTTATTATTTTATCGTTATGCATTATGCTGATAGTACTGGCACGTGTACTTTATCTTAGAGCACGATAGTTGAAATAAACATTTTAAACTATACTGTGTCTCTTATTACGCACGTTGTGGACAAGTATGAGTGAGTAATGAAAGAGTGTTCTTGCTCCCGCGATTCCTGAGAGAGTCCGTGTTCTGGGATGTCTAATCATTGGTAGCTTCGCTGTAGTACGGAGAACAAATGAGACGCTAAAGCTAGTCGGATTGGTATTGTGGGTACTAAGGTGCATGGTCGGTACACCACTATACACCGAGGTCCTATTTTCCTGTGCATAGCTTTGTATATGTGCAGAATCCCCGCAACACGTGGCTTCTCCAGTGTATGCTTAGTCTTTTGTTGTGATATTGCCTCTGTTACTCTTTGGCCCGTATGAGTGCCAAACTCCTTAAGACCCTTCACCTCCACAGACCTGTTCCTATCCTCAGACTCTAGCTTTCCACCTCCCTCCTTGCTGCAGATTCCGCTGTGAAATACTGACCAGTGGCTCCAAAAGCTACTGCCCCAGTATGGACTTCTTCACGATCCCTGAATAAACCACCTGTGGCAGACTGCACCACAAACTCGGCCAGCCCGAGGGGAGCGTGTTCCTCGCTCCTGGTCACGCTTAGTCTGCAGGAGCCTGTAGTGGCTCTACCTTTGCTTCTCTCCCTGTTGTGCCCCCAGGGCCTGGAACTCAGCCATGTGACCTGCCCAAGCTTCAGGAGCCGGCTGCGCTACTCCATCCACCCAATGCCCGCGATCCAACGCCACTGCCAGACTTCCGCCTAAACCTGCTCAAGCCCCGCGAGGACCAAGCAATAAACTCAAAACTAGCTCAGTGGAAGAAAAATGGGCAACGGAAGATCGGTAAGCCTACCAAATTTCTTACCGCAGTCTCTAAAAATGCTCCATTGTTAATAGACATGAGTATGGTGCAGAGAGGTGTCTGCTCATTCAGCCTGAGCAGCGTTTCCCTGCCATCTTCACTCCTTCCCTTGGACCCTATTTTTGAATCCTCAAGTTCTTCAATAACACCAGTATGGTAGAGAAGAGAAGGCAGGACAGGAGTAACTTGCCCAATCCCCATTATCCAAATTTTCACCATTTGAAGCAGGCACATCATGCAAGTCAATAAATTCCAGATTCCCCCCTCTAGTAATGGTTGCTCAAGTTTCCCACTATTCCCACTTTTCCCCAGATGTTGAGCTAAGGAACAAGTTTAGGGTCTTGGGGATCACTAATTAGCGCGTTACAGAAGCAGCTATAGAACATGTGGTGGGAGGGGAAACTATTGTCAATGTAGGTGTAATTAATGAGCTGACCTGCCAATCTAATATCGGGATGCAAACTCAGGCCAGTTAGATCTCCGTCGGTGGGGTAGGGGAGATGCAATCAAAACTAATGAAGGAAGTCAGAGACAGCTTTTGCATCTTAGAAAAGAAGGAAATTCAGGCAACATGTTCCAAGCTTGAGAAGTAGAAGAGAGGAACTTGGAAAAAGAACAGCCGAGACAGAGGTAGAGCTGCAGCAAACCAAGAGAAGTTGTAGTTGAGATCTCATTAGCCACAGCACAGTTAAAACAGCAGGAAAAGGTAATGATGGCAAATCTGGAGAGGTTGGAATATCGATCCAGACAGAATAACTTACGCCTATTAAGAGAGCTCAAAGGTGTTGAGGGAAATTATGTTAGGCAATTTGTCATCTCACTCCTACAGGATACTCTTCTTAAAGATTCTCCAGCTATAAATCTAAATTGTGTGATCCAAACAGTACATAGAGATCTGGGCTGCACCACTACCACATGACCGGATTAATTCATATGGTTGAAATCAAATAGATCTTCAGTCAGAATAATTTCTTCTTTATTATTTTGTTCTTAAAAAGCCACAGCCAACGCGTTTCGTCCTGTCACGCAGGACTTCTTCAGGGCTGTAAGTTAAAAACACATATAAAAATAACATCTACAATACATTAAACTGTACATAACACACATAACAAATATGTACATCCATGCATCAATAGATCATTATAAAAAAAACACAATCACTAATCACCACTCAACAAATGTTATACAATAACACTAAAGACAATACATTTAAAATAACAATAAAGAACAAACTCCAAAACCAACCATATACACACAATAATTCCTATTAGACCATCAAGATAAAAAACAACCTCGAACCGAGGTTGAATAACAATAACTTTCTGCACATATAGCACAATTATAGAAACAGAGAGGGAGAAACAGAGAGGGAGAAATGATTGTGATCTGGGGGAGGTATACCGATGATATCATCTTGCTGTGGAAGGGTTCCCCCAGTCAACTAGTTGAATATCATGGTTTTCTTAACAGCAACCCTCACAATGTACACTTAACGATGAAGTAAGTATGGAATTTTTAGATCTTCTGTTCTATATTGATGAAAATTCCATACAGAGTACTATTTTTCGAAAGCCCACGTAATGCAACAGTACTCTGCACGCAACTAGCTCTCACCCCAAATCAGTGATTAGGAACATTCCGTTTGGGGAAATGACACGAGTCCGTCGAAATTGTAGTTCGGACGTGACCTTTAAAGATAACATCAATGATGTCAAAAACAGATTTAGACAACGGGGCTATGATGATAAGATCTTGAAAAGAGCTGACCTACGAATTCAAAAAGTCAGTAGGACCAGCACATTGATCAAAAAAGCAGACAGAGATCAGAAACGGGGTAAGAACTCGCATGTGGCCTTTGTCACACAATACACCAATAACAGTGCAGGATTATTTAATATTTTAAGAAAACATTGGGGTCTTCTCAATGGTGTACCCAGCCTGAAGGAACATATTACTCTTACACCTAAGGTTACGTTTCGTAGAGGTAAAACACTCCGAAACATACTTTGTCCCAGTTACACCAGGAGTGTAGTCAATAAAACCTGGCTTCCTCCTGCTCCTAAAGGTTTTTTTACGTGTATGAATTGCAACATGTGTCCCTTAGGGAAAAACAAAATTAAATTGTTCCGGTATAACACCAGTAAGGAATATGAAATTAGGCATTTCATAAATTGTAATACTGAATATGTAATTTACATTGTGGTCTGTGAATGCGATAAGATATACGTGGGCAGTACAGTGAGACCGCTTAAGTTACGTATACAGGAACACGTTCGAGCATTTAAAAACAATGACATGAGATACCCTATGACTTACCATTTGAGGGAACATCATGGGGATAATTGCAGAGTGTGGTACCATGGAATCGATCATATCCCAATTCACCCACGGGGTGGGAACCGAGAATTGGCTTTACGCCGTAGAGAGGCAGTTTGGATATGTCGGTTGAAATGTATACAAATGGGCCACAATACAGATGATGAAATGCACTATCACTTGTGAGATTGATGGCCAACACTCGATTGATCTTTTCTCTGTTAATGCAATCCACCTGTTCCATATGGGGTTGACATTCTGTATGGGGTGTGTAAATTAACTCTTATTCCAACAAGGGAGTTGGTGCAGTATTATGATTGTCTAATTTTAAATCTGAACATGCATTTATGATCTATGCACATAACCATCTCTTTGGTTATTCTCTGTCCTATCATCTAGTTTCGTTTAGGGTATCTTATTTAACTATTTGGGTGTAGGATGCGGATTGAATCTAGATGATGTTCTAATCCTTAAGAATTGGAAATTGACCTTGCACTGAATAGACTGTGTTCGAATTGTATGTGGCACTTGATACTAATGGTGCTCTGTAAGAGGATGCATGTACATACGACTAAGGGGCACTTGCTCGAGCCATGTTTCTCTAATTGCGATTATCAAGTTGACTTTTTGATACATAAGAATTATTATGTCTTAAATGATATTTTAATTCTATTCTATCGTAAACTACTGTCGGATATAAATATTTTTCCCCAAAAAATTTTGAGTTAAAAAATAATGAGGTGGGATTGATATATCTCCCCGTTTGGAATAGGCTTAGTAACAATGCAGTTAGAATTCGTATTATGTCCGTTTTTAGCAGAAGATGTATATTCTCACTTGTATTGGGTTGAATCGGATTACCCTTGAAGATGGCGATTGTTGTTGTGGGTTGGATTCAATGTTCTTGATTCATGTAGCTATATACGAGGTCCCGTACATACAGTGACGCGGGAATTGTTGCGTGAAATTTTTTTTTTATTGATGAAAACATACTGCGTACAGCCCGGTATACTGACGTTCAGCTATTCGATAAATAGTATATATATGATTATGGTGTTATTCATATATAAGTCGTGCATTTATACGAAGCGTGTTATTATATGGCCGTTTTCGTGGTTCGCAACATGTTTGTAGTGGTTCCTCGCCATGTATTTTAAGAGTTGCCATAGCATGGAAGGGCTCCGTTTTGCCGCGGATGATACTACAATATGGCTGCCCAGTATTTTCGTTGGTCCCATTTGTATGTCTTACTCTGGCTTACATGCGCGTGTTGATGACGCAGGGACTTGCATCATTAGGCATGCTGCTGCACCATGTAACGTGCAGACCGGAGATGAGTGGAGAGTGTTACACACCACGTCGGGATGGATAGCCAATATCAAGTAAGACATCTTTCTCTAATGGGGCCACCATGTGTTGTTAGATGCAACTTTCATAAGTGGGTGGGTGGCTTAGGAGCGCCGTGGCATTATCGTGCGCTTAGATATTTGTTAAGGCTCTGTTATTTGCGAAGATACTCATTATACATATACTTGTGTGTGGGATTTCGAATCAAGTATATGCGTTCTCTTATTTGACGCGCTTGCGGTATTAGCATGGGATAGCCGGGTCAGGGGGGATAGTCAGTACGTTTTACATATCCCACCGTAGTGAATGTTACTGTATCATTTA
This sequence comes from Calotriton arnoldi, assembly GCA_963921515.1. Taxonomy (NCBI): domain Eukaryota; kingdom Metazoa; phylum Chordata; class Amphibia; order Caudata; family Salamandridae; genus Calotriton; species Calotriton arnoldi. Next base: position 349,799 of record CAWUFW010004053.1, read on the forward strand.
GATTTTTAATATGATTTATTTGATACAGATGTCTTTGTTTTAGGTTTGAATCAGGTTACTATTTAGAGCAATTGATCGTATCTTTTTAGTCACATTCAAACTCGGTTTTTCATTCTGTATTTTTTGTGTTAATTATAGAGATAATATTTGCTGGCGTTTATATACCGGTACGGCATTTACAGCATTGTGACTATCAAATCACGTCTTTGGATAGAAGATATTGCGATTTGATTTTCAAATATACTTTCATGGATAGATGAAACGATTTGTAATATGGATGAATACTCTTCAAAATAAATGAGGTAGGCTCAAGCATACTTTAGGAATGTGTTGTGTGTATCTATTCTGGTTAGGGTCCATCTGTGTTTTGATTATGTGGCTCTGATGGTATATGATATTGTTTTTGCCCCGTTTTAGATCACTGTGAAGTGTTTGTGGAGATACTCTTACAAGGCTACTACCTATCGCCTTTCGCATATTGTGCATTTTCGAACGGTATGTTTTTACTACCGTCTCTTTGAATATTTGGGAGAGATGGTACATATCTTAACTTTGGTTCACTGGGCACACGCTTGGCAGTTTGCCACATAATGGTGTTAGGGTGCACTTCGGGTTATCTTAGCTGTTGTGCATATAAGATGAGGATCTATGTGGGTCTTATATCTGACTGCTCTTTTGCATATTGTTTTCCAGGCTCTGTCTTTGCAATAGGGTGGGATATGTAATCATGAGATCCAATTGAGAGGAGCAGTGCTCTGATTGGATGAATGGAGAATTCAGAACCAGGTTTAAGACAGACCCTGTGAGCAATTTTGGCAAAAACAGACTACTTTATCTTGGGTATTTTCCATCTTTTTGGGATGATTTATTTATTTTCTCTGTCATTAAAACATCTTTTCTTTCTCCCTCTCTGTTTCTCCCTCTCTGTTTCTATAATTGTGGTATATGTGCAGAAAGTTATTGTTATTCAACCTCGGTTCGAGGTTGTTTTTTATCTTGATGGTCTAATAGGAATTATTGTGTGTATATGGTTGGTTTTGGAGTTTGTTCTTTATTGTTATTTTAAATGTATTGTCTTTAGTGTTATTGTATAACATTTGTTGAGTGGTGATTAGTGATTGTGTTTTTTTATAATGATCTATTGATGCATGGATGTACATATTTGTTATGTGTGTTATGTACAGTTTAATGTATTGTAGATGTTATTTTTATATGTGTTTTTAACTTACAGCCCTGAAGAAGTCCTGCGTGACAGGACGAAACGCTTTGGCTGTGGCTTTTAAGAACAAAATAATAAAGAAGAAATTATTCTGACTGAAGATCTATTTGATTTCAACCATATGAATTAATCCGGTCATGTGGTAGTGGTGCAGCCCTGATGTAGTTTGTTTATATGATTACCCCAGGTGGTCAATAGGGGGGTGTTCCTGGACAGGGGGCACTTTTAGGAGCATGCACACAGGATAGTCGATAAATCTCGAATTTCATTGGTTTAACTACAAGTGTTTGGTGCCTTTTCCTTTTGCTGTAGGTCCCCTGTCCTAGTTGTGTTTTTTCATTGTTTGGGACTAAATGGGCACAATCAATGCCAGAGATTAGACTGTTTTCTTGAATTGTTGTGAATTATATTGTGATCAAACTCCTTTAGTTATGTCAAAATTTTATGACAAAAGGGAAGAAATGGCTCTTGGCCTGCTTTCTAGTATGAATTTAGGTAGTTCAAATATAAGCAAAGAACCATCTGGAGAGGGACTACGCATTAAGTTTCAGAAGCTAGAAAGGCTTAAAAAGCAGGAAATGTCCCGTTGGTGGGACGGTATCACGCTGCAGAAATACCTGGATAATAAGAAAATACCGAGGGGGTTGAGGATTTTGATCTTCCCAACCTTTGAAGACCTCGATGATGACTCACTTAGAGATTGGGAAGAAAATTTACAACAAGCATCTAATACAATGATGAGAATCCTGATTCGACACGCGGATAAAAAGGTTGCCTCTTTGAGGGAAGAGATAGTCAATCTAGAGAGGGAGATTGATTGCTCTGATCTGAAGGACGCAATTAAGAAAAACTATGAGATCTATGACAGGGTTATCGAGACCCATCAGATTTATCTGAGGGATAAAAAATTAAAGAAGATTAAACGTGACGATAATGATTACAAGAATGGGAGGATCTATACCTTCGCTCATAGGTTCGATAACATCAGACCAATGGGGGAGGGTAAACGAGCGAGGGAAGAATCAACAGATTCAATTTCCATCAGCAGTAGTTCGATATCCTCAATAGAGAGTAGTACTTCTCGGGATGAAGGTGCAACATCAGGTACCTCCCCTGGACGGAGGAATTTTTTATTGGAAATGGAAAGGGTAAGGCTGGGAAACAAGACCACCAAGAAAGATCAAAAACAAGGAGGGGAGGAAAAAGGTGGCAGGAAAAAAGAAAGAAAGAAAGATATGAATCAGGGAATGGCAACCAGGTCAAAGACAACATAAAATGTGCCACGCAGGGGACCGATGATTCTAATCTGTTAACGATTGTCAATCTTTCCAATCGCATTTTGTCTAGTGTTGAATGTGATGTTTTGCAAAAGGGCTTGAGTTTCTGTCCTTCCCAATGGGGTGATCCGGTTGAAATGATGTTTGATTTGTATAAGTTCACCACAATTTTGAAATTAAAAGATTTTTCTACACCAACACCTCAGAAGTATGTTCCATAATAACACTGGTTCAAACTGTGACACACACTGTTTCGGATTTACAAAATTTACAAATGTTGTTGTCAATCTCTGAGGGCGAACATTTCACCTTACAGGAGTTGAGGGAAGATTTGAATATTAAGGAAGATATAGGGGTCAGTAGTGGACTCAGACCTCGGTCCAAATTCACTCCTAATAATACACATGGCAATATTGATCTCTTCAAAGAGAAAGTTACTCAGGATCTTTATGCCCTTATGGACTCACCACGCAAGTATGACTTTCACAAATATAATCTGACTAAGACAGAAAGGAATGCGTTGGATAATCTTAGAGGAGACAATTCAATTATCATTAGAGAAGCAGACAAGGGAGGGAATGTGGTAATTATGAGACGCCACGGATTACAGAGATGAAATCAATAGACAGCTAGGGGATCCTAGCTGTTATCGGCAAATATCTAGTAATCCCATTCCCTCCCTGGTCACCCACATAAACACTAGACTGCATGATTGGTGTGAGGGTGGTTTGCTTTCGGATGAAGAACATAGGTATCTCATTGTAGAGAACCCACTTGCACCTTGCATTTATGTCCTCCCTAAAATTCATAAGGAGGGCATATTTCCACCTGGTCGCCCCATTATATCGGGTGTAGATTCACCTACAGAACGGTTGTCACATTATGTTGACAAATTTCTCCAGCCTTTTGTGATCAACCTCCCAGCATACATACAGGATACTGGTGATATTTTACAGAAATTCGATGGTTTAGCATGGTCTGATGATCTTATGTTCGTCACCATGGATGTGACTGGACTATATACATGCATTTGGAAACATTTTGGCCTGATGGCGGTTCAGTCCTTTTTGAGGACGCGTACAGCTGATCATGCTGAACATAATGAGATGCTGATGGAGATGATAGATATTATTATATCTAATAATTTTTTCTTGCACGATGGTACCTGGTTCCATCAGACTCAGGGGACAGCCATGGGTTCCAGGTTTGCTCCCTCTTACGCCGGCCTTTTTATGGGTTGGTGGGAGAGGGAGCATGCCTGGGGTAGATATGCCTCCCCCTGGATGGACATGATTGTGTTCTGGGGGAGGTATATCGATGATATCATCTTGCTGTGGAAGGGTTCCCCCAGTCAACTAGTTGAATATCATGGTTTTCTTAACAGCAACCCTCACAATGTACACTTAACGATGAAGTACAGTAAGACAAGTATGGAATTTTTAGATCTTCTGTTCTATATTGATGAAAATTCCATACAGAGTACTATTTTTCGAAAGCCCACGTCATGCAACAGTACTCTGCACGCAACTAGCTCTCACCCCAAATCAGTGATTAGGAACATTCCGTTTGGGGAAATGACACGAGTCCGTCAAAATTGTAGTTCGGACGTGACCTTTACAGATAACATCAATGATGTCAAAAACAGATTTAGACAACGGGGCTATGATGATAAGATCTTGAAAAGAGCTGACCTACGAATTCAAAAAGTCAGTAGGACCAGCACATTGATCAAAAAAGCGGACAGAGATCAGAAACGGGGTAAGAACTCGCATGTGGCCTTTGTCACACAATACACCAATAACAGTGCAGGATTATTTAATATTTTAAGAAAACATTGGGGTCTTCTCAATGGTGTACCCAGCCTGAAGGAACATATTACTCTTACACCTAAGGTTACGTTTCGTAGAGGTAAAACACTCGAAACATACTTTGTCCCAGTTACACCAGGAGTGTAGTCAATAAAACCTGGCTTCCTCCTGCTCCTAAAGGTTTTTTATGTGTATGAATTGCAACATGTGTCCCTTAGGGAAAAACAAAATTAAATTGTTCCGGTATAACACCAGTAAGGAATATGAAATTAGGCATTTCATAAATTGTAATACTGAATATGTAATTTACATTGTGGTCTGTGAATGCGATAAGATATACGTGGGCAGTACAGTGAGACCGCTTAAGTTACGTATACAGGAACACGTTCGAGCATTTAAAAACAATGACATGAGATACCCTATGACTTACCATTTGAGGGAACATCATGGGGATAATTGCAGAGTGTGGTACCATGGAATCGATCATATCCCAATTCACCCACGGGGTGGGAACCGAGAATTGGCTTTACGCCGTAGAGAGGCAGTTTGGATATGTCGGTTGAAATGTATACAAATGGGCCACAATACAGATGATGAAATGCACTATCACTTGTGAGATTGATGGCCAACACTCGATTGATCTTTTCTCTGTTAATGCAATCCACCTGTTCCATATGGGGTTGACATTCTGTATGGGGTGTGTAAATTAACTCTTATTCCAACAAGGGAGTTGGTGCAGTATTATGATTGTCTAATTTTAAATCTGAACATGCATTTATGATCTATGCACATAACCATCTCTTTGGTTATTCTCTGTCCTATCATCTAGTTTCGTTTCGGGTATCTTATTTAACTATTTGGGTGTAGGATGCGGATTGAATCTAGATGATGTTCTAATCCTTAAGAATTGGAAATTGACCTTGCACTGAATAGACTGTGTTCGAATTGTATGTGGCACTTGATACTAATGGTGCTCTGTAAGAGGATGCATGTACATACGACTAAGGGGCACTTGCTCGAGCCATGTTTCTCTAATTGCGATTATCAAGTTGACTTTTTGATACATAAGAATTATTATGTCTTAAATGATATTTTAATTCTATTCTATCGTAAACTACTGTCGGATATAAATATTTTTTTAAAAAAAAATTTGAGTTAAAAAATAATGAGGTGGGATTGATATATCTCCCCGTTTGGAATAGGCTTAGTAACAATGCAGTTAGAATTCTTATTATGTCCGTTTTTAGCAGAAGATGTATATTCTCACTTGTATTGGGTTGAATCGGATTACCCTTGAAGATGGCGATTGTTGTTGTGGGTTGGATTCAATGTTCTTGATTCATGTAGCTATATACGAGGTCCCGTACATACAGTGACGCCGGAATTGTTGCGGGAAAAAAAAAATTATTGATGAAAACATACTGCGTACAGCCCGGTATGCTGACGTTCAGCTATTCGATAAATAGTATATATATGATTATGGTGTTATTCATATATAAGTCGTGCATTTATACGAAGAGTGTTATTATATGGCCGTTTTCGTGGTTCGCAACATGTTTGAAGTGGTTCCTCGCCATGTATTTTAAGAGTTGCCATAGCATGGAAGGGCTCCGTTTTGCAGCGGATGATACTACAATATGGCTGCCCAGTGTTTTCGTTGGTCCCATTTGTATGTCTTACTCTGGCTTACATGCGCGTGTTGATGACGCAGGGACTTGCATCATTAGGCATGCTGCTGCACCATGTAACGTGCAGACCGGAGATGAGTGGAGAGTGTTACACACCACGTCGGGCTGGATAGCCAATATCAAGTAAGACATCTTTCTCTAATGGGGCCACCATGTGTTGTTAGATACAACTTTCATAAGTGGGTGGGTGGCTTAGGAGCGCCGTGGCATTATCGTGCGCTTAGATATTTGTTAAGGCTCTGTTATTTGCGAAGATACTCATTATAGACATATACTTGTGTGTGGGATTTCGAATCAAGTATATGCGTTCTCTTATTTGACGCGCTTGCGGTATTAGCATGGGATAGCCGGGTCAGGGGGGATAGTCAGTACGTTTTACATATCCCACCGTAGTGAATGTTACTGTATCATTTAGATTTTTAATATGATTTATTTGATACAGATGTCTTTGTTTTAGGTTTGAATCAGGTTACTATTTAGAGCAATTGATTGTATCTTTTTAGTCACATTCAAACTCGGTTTTTCATTCTGTATTTTTTGTGTTAATTATAGAGATAATATTTGCTGGCGTTTATATACCGGTACGGCATTTACAGCGTCGTGACTATCAAATCACGTCTCTGGATAGAAGATATTGCGATTTGATTTTCAAATATACTTTCATGGATAGATTAAACGATTTGTAATATGGATGAATACTCTTCAAAATAAATGAGGTAGGCTCAAGCATACTTTAGGAATGTGTTGTGTGTATCTATTCTGGTTAGGGTCCATCTGTGTTTTGATTATGTGGCTCTGATGGTATATGATATTGTTTTTGCCCCGTTTTAGATCACTGTGAAGTGTTTGTGGAGATACTCTTACAAGGCTACTACCTATCGCCTTTCGCATATTGTGCATTTTCGAACGGTATGTTTTTACTACCGTCTCTTTGAATATTTGGGAGAGATGGTACATATCTTAACTTTTGGTTCACTGGGCACATGCTTGGCAGTTTGCCACATAATGGTGTTAGGGTGCACTTCGGGTTATCTTAGCTGTTGTGCATATAAGATGAGGATCTATGTGGGTCTTATATCTGACTGCTCTTTTGCATATTGTTTTCCAGGCTCTGTCTTTGCAATAGGGTGGGATATGTAATCATGAGATCCAACTGAGAGGTGCAGTGCTCTGATTGGATGAATGGAGAATTCAGAACCAGGTTTAAGACAGACCCTGTGAGCAATTTTGGCAAAAACAGACTACTTTATCTTGGGTATTTTCCATCTTTTTTGGGATGATTTATTTATTTTCTCTGTCATTAAAACATCTTTTCTTTCTCCCTCTCTGTTTCTCCCTCTCTGTTTCTATAATTGTGCTATATGTGCAGAAATTTATTGTTATTCAACCTCGGTTCGAGGTTGTTTTTTATCTTGATGGTCTAATAGGAATTATTGTGTGTATATGGTTGGTTTTGGAGTTTGTTCTTTATTGTTATTTTAAATGTATTGTCTTTAGTGTTATTGTATAACATTTGTTGAGTGGTGATTAGTGATTGTGTTTTTTTTATAATGGTCTATTGATGCATGGATGTACATATTTGTTATGTGTGTTATGTACAGTTTAATGTATTGTAGATGTTATTTTTATATGTGTTTTTAACTTACAGCCCTGAAGAAGTCCTGCGTGACAGGACGAAACGCGTTGGCAGTGGCTTTTTAAGAACAAAATAATAAAGAAGAAATTATTCTGACTGAAGATCTATTTGATTTCAACCATATGAATTAATCCGGTCATGAGGTAGTGGTGCAGCCCTGATGTAGTTTGTTTATATGATTACCCCAGGTGGTCAATAGGGGGGTGTTCCTGGACAGGGAGCACTTTTAGGAGCATGCACACAGGATAGTCGATAAATCTCGAATTTCATTGGTTTAACTACAAGTGATTGGTGCCTTTTCCTTTTGCTGTAGGTCCCCTGTCCTAGTTGTGTTTTTTCATTGTTTGGAACTAAATGGGCACAATCAATGCCAGAGATTAGACTGTTTTCTTGAATTGTTGTGAATTATATTGTGATCAAACTCCTTTAGTTATGTCAAAATTTTATGACAAAAGGGAAGAAATGGCTCTTGGCTTGTTTTCTAGTATGAATTTAGGTAGTTCAAATATAAGCAAAGAACCATCTGGAGAGGGACTACGCATTAAGTTTCAGAAGCTAGAAAGGCTTAAAAAGCAGGAAATGTCCCGTTGGTGGGACGGTATCACGCTGCAGAAATACCTGGATAATAAGAAAATACCGATGGGGTTGAGGATTTTGATCTTCCCAACCTTTGAAGACCTCGATGATGACTCACTTAGAGATTGGGAAGAAAATTTACAACAAGCATCTAATACAATGATGAGAATCCTGATTCGACACGCGGATAAAAAGGTTGCCTCTTTGAGGGAAGAGATAGTCAATCTAGAGAGGGAGATTGATTGCTCTGATCTGAAGGACGCAATTAAGAAAAACTATGAGATCTATGACAGGGTTATCGAGACCCATCAGATTTATCTGAGGGATAAAAATTAAAGAAGATTAAACGTGACGATAATGATTACAAGAATGGGAGGATCTATACCTTCGCTCATAGGTTCGATAACATCAGACCAATGGGGGAGGGTAAACGAGCGAGGAAGAATCAACAGATTCAATTTCCATCAGCAGTAGTTCGATATCCTCAATAGAGAGTAGTACTTCTCGGGATGAAGGTGCAACATCAGGTACCTCCCCTGGACGGAGGAATTTTTATTGGAAATGGAAAGGGTAAGGCTGGGAAACAAGACCACCAAGAAAGATCAAAAACAAGGAGGGGAGGAAAAAGGTGGCAGGAAAAAGAAAGAAAGAAAGATATGAATCAGGGACTGGCAACCAGGTCAAAGACAACATAAAATGTGCCACGCAGGGGACCGATGATTCTAATCTGTTAACAATTGTCAATCTTTCCAATCGCATTTTGTCTAGTGTTGAATGTGATGTTTTGCAAAAGGGCTTGAGTTTCTGTCCTTCCCAGTGGGGTGATCCGGTTGAAATGATGTTTGATTTGTATAAGTTCACACGAATTTTGAAATTAAAAGATTTTTTCTACACCAACACCTCAGAAGTATGTTCCATAATAACACTGGTTCAAACTGTGACACACACTGTTTCGGATTTACAAAATTTACAAATGTTGTTGTCAATCTCTGAGGGCGAACATTTCACCTTACAGGAGTTGAGGGAAGATTTGAATATTAAGGAAGATATAGGGGTCAGTAGTGGACTCAGACCTCGGTCCAAATTCACTCCTAATAATACACATGGCAATATTGATCTCTTCAAAGAGAAAGTTACTCAGGATCTTTATGCCCTTATGGACTCACCACGCAAGTATGACTTTCACAAATATAATCTGACTAAGACAGAAAGGAATGCGTTGGATAATCTTAGAGGAGACAATTCAATTATCATTAGAGAAGCAGACAAGGGAGGGAATGTGGTAATTATGAACGCCACGGATTACAGAGATGAAATCAATAGACAGCTAGGGGATCCTAGCTGTTATCGGCAAATATCTAGTAATCCCATTCCCTCCCTGGTCACCCACATAAACACTAGACTGCATGATTGGTGTGAGGGTGGTTTGCTTTCGGATGAAGAACATAGGTATCTCATTGTAGAGAACCCACTTGCACCTTGCATTTATGTCCTCCCTAAAATTCATAAGGAGGGCATATTTCCACCTGGTCGCCCCATTATATCGGGTGTAGATTCACCTACAGAACGGTTGTCACATTATGTTGACAAATTTCTCCAGCCTTTTGTGATCAACCTCCCAGCATACATACAGGATACTGGTGATATTTTACAGAAATTCGATGGTTTAGCATGGTCTGATGATCTTATGTTCGTCACCATGGATGTGACTGGACTATATACATGCATTTGGAAACATTTTGGCCTGATGGCGGTTCAGTCCTTTTTGAGGACGCGTACAGCTGATCATGCTGAACATAATGAGATGCTGATGGAGATGATAGATATTATTCTATCTAAGAATTTTTCTTGCACGATGGTACCTGGTTCCATCAGACTCAGGGGCACAGCCATGGGTTCCAGGTTTGCTCCCTCTTACGCCGGCCTTTTTATGGGCTGGTGGGAGAGGGAGCATGCCTGGGGTAGATATGCCTCCCCTGGATGGACATGATTGTGTTCTGGGGGAGGTATATCGATGATATCATCTTGCTGTGGAAGGGTTCCCCCAGTCAACTAGTTGAATATCATGGTTTTCTTAACAGCAACCCTCACAATGTACACTTAACGATGAAGTACAGTAAGACAAGTATGGAATTTTTAGATCTTCTGTTCTATATTGATGAAAATTCCATACAGAGTACTATTTTTCGAAAGCCCACGTCATGCAACAGTACTCTGCACGCAACTAGCTCTCACCCCAAATCAGTGATTAGGAACATTCCGTTTGGGGAAATGACACGAGTCCGTCGAAATTGTAGTTCGGACGTGACCTTTAAAGATAACATCAATGATGTCAAAAACAGATTTAGACAACGGGGCTATGATGATAAGATCTTGAAAAGAGCTGACCTACGAATTCAAAAAGTCAGTAGGACCAGCACATTGATCAAAAAAGCGGACAGAGATCAGAAACGAGGTAAGAACTCGCATGTGGCCTTTGTCACACAATACACCAATAACAGTGCAGGATTATTTAATATTTTAAGAAAACATTGGGGTCTTCTCAATGGTGTACCCAGCCTGAAGGAACATATTACTCTTACACCTAAGGTTACGTTTCGTAGAGGTAAAACACTCCGAAACATACTTTGTCCCAGTTACACCAGGAGTGTAGTCAATAAAACCTGGCTTCCTCCTGCTCCTAAAGGTTTTTTTACGTGTATGAATTGCAACATGTGTCCCTTAGGGAAAAACAAAATTAAATTGTTCCGGTATAACACCAGTAAGGAATATGAAATTAGGCATTTCATAAATTGTAATACTGAATATGTAATTTACATTGTGGGCTGTGAATGCGATAAGATATACGTGGGCAGTACAGTGAGACCGCTTAAGTTACGTATACAGGATCACGTTCGAGCATTTAAAAACAATGACATGAGATACCCTATGACTTACCATTTGAGGGAACATCATGGGGATAATTGCAGAGTGTGGTACCATGGAATCGATCATATCCCAATTCACCCACGGGGTGGGAACCGAGAATTGGCTTTACGCCGTAGAGAGGCAGTTTGGATATGTCGGTTGAAATGTATACAAATGGGCCACAATACAGATGATGAAATGCACTATCACTTGTGAGATTGATGGCCAACACTCGATTGATCTTTTCTCTGTTAATGCAATCCACCTGTTCCATATGGGTTTGACATTCTGTATGGGGTGTGTAAATTAACTCTTATTCCAACAAGGGAGCTGGTGCAGTATTATGATTGTCTAATTTTAAATCTGAACATGCATTTATGATCTATGCACATAACCATCTCTTTGGTTATTCTCTGTCCTATCATCTAGTTTCGTTTCGGGTATCTTATTTAACTATTTGGGTGTAGGATGCGGATTGAATCTAGATGATGTTCTAATCCTTAAGAATTGGAAATTGACCTTGCACTGAATAGACTGTGTTCGAATTGTATGTGGCACTTGATACTAATGGTGCTCTGTAAGAGGATGCATGTACATACGACTAAGGGGCACTTGCTCGAGCCATGTTTCTCTAATTGCGATTATCAAGTTGACTTTTTGATACATAAGAATTATTATGTCTTAAATGATATTTTAATTCTATTCTATCGTAAACTACTGTCAAATATAAATATTTTTCAAAAAAATTTTGGGAGTTAAAAAATAATGCGGTGGGATTGATATATCTCCCCGTTTGGAATAGGCTTAGTAACAATGCAGTTAGAATTCGTATTATGTCCGTTTTTAGCAGAAGATGTATATTCTCACTTGTATTGGGTTGAATCGGATTACCCTTGAAGATGGCGATTGTTGTTGTGGGTTGGATTCAATGTTCTTGATTCATGTAGCTATATACGAGGTCCCGTACATACAGTGACGCGGGAATTGATGCGGGAAATTTTTTTTTATTGATGAAAACATACTGCGCACAGCCCGGTATACTGACGTTCAGCTATTCGATAAATAGTATATATATGATTATGGTGTTATTCATATATAAGTTGTGCATTTATACGAAGCGTGTTATTATATGGCCGTTTTCGTGGTTCGCAACATGTTTGTAGTGGTTCCTCGCCATGTATTTTAAGAGTTGCCATAGCATGGAAGGGCTCCGTTTTGCCGCGGATGATACTACAATATGGCTGCCCAGTGTTTTCGTTGGTCCCATTTGTATGTCTTACTCTGGCTTACATGCGCGTGTTGATGACGCAGGGACTTGCACCATTAGGCATGCTGCTGCCCCATGTAACGTGCAGACCGGAGATGAGTGGAGAGTGTTACACACCACGTCGGGCTGGATAGCCAATATCAAGTAAGACATCTTTCTCTAATGGGGCCACCATGTGTTGTTAGATACAACTTTCATAAGTGGGTGGGTGGCTTAGGAGCGCCGTGGCATTATCGTGCGCTTAGATATTTGTTAAGGCTCTGTTATTTGCGAAGATACTCATTATAGACATATACTTGTGTGTGGGATTTCGAATCAAGTATATGCGTTCTCTTATTTGACGCGCTTGCGGTATTAGCATGGGATAGCCCGGTCAGGGGGGATAGTCAGTACGTTTTACATATCCCACCGTAGTGAATGTTACTGTATCATTTAGATTTTTAATATGATTTATTTGATACAGATGTCTTTGTTTTAGGTTTGAATCAGGTTACTATTTAGAGCAATTGATTGTATCTTTTTAGTCACATTCAAACTCGGTTTTTCATTCTGTATTTTTTGTGTTAATTATAGAGATAATATTTGATGGAGTTTATATACCGGTACGGCATTTACAGCGTCGTGACTATCAAATCACGTCTCTGGATAGAAGATATTGCGATTTGATTTTCAAATATACTTTCATGGATAGATGAAACGATTTGTAATATGGATGAATACTCTTCAAAATAAATGAGGTAGGCTCAAGCATACTTTAGGAATGTGTTGTGTGTATCCATTCTGGTTAGGGTCCATCTGTGTTTTGATTATGTGGCTCTGATGGTATATGATATTGTTTTTGCCCCATTTTAGATCACTGTGAAGTGTTTGTGGAGATACTCTTACAAGGCTACTACCTATCGCCTTTCGCATATTGTGCATTTTCGAACGGTATGTTTTTACTACTGTCTCTTTGAATATTTGGGAGAGATGGTACATATCTTAACTTTTGGTTCACTGGGCACACGCTTGGCAGTTTGCCACATAATGGTGTTAGGGTGCACTTCGGGTTATCTTAGCTGTTGTGCATATAAGATGAGGATCTATGTGGGTCTTATATCTGACTGCTCTTTTGCATATTGTTTTCCAGGCTCTGTCTTTGCAATAGGGTGGGATATGTAATCATGAGAGCCAATTGAGAGGAGCAGTGCTCTGATTGGATGAATGGAGAATTCAGAACCAGGTTTAAGACAGACCCTGTGAGCAATTTTGGCAAAAACAGACTACTTTATCTTGGGTATTTTCCATCTTTTTTGGGATGATTTATTTATTTTCTCTGTCATTAAAACATCTTTTCTTTCTCCCTCTCTGTTGCTATAATTGTGCTATATGTGCAGAAAGTTATTGTTATTCAACCTCGGTTCGAGGTTGTTTTTTATCTTGATGGTCTAATAGCAATTATTGTGTGTATATGGTTGGTTTTGGAGTTTGTTCTTTATTGTTATTTTAAATGTATTGTCTTTAGTGTTATTGTATAACATTTGTTGAGTGGTGATTAGTGATTGTGGTTTTTTATAATGATCTATTGATGCATGGATGTACATATTTGCTATGTGTGTTATGTACAGTTTAATGTATTGTAGATGTTATTTTTATATGTGTTTTTAACTTACAGCCCTGAAGAAGTCCTGTGTGACAGGACGAAACGCGTTGGCTGTGGCTTTTTAAGAACAAAATAATAAAGAAGAAATTATTCTGACTGAAGATCTATTTGATTTCAACCATATGAATTAATCCGGTCATGTGGTAGTGGTGCAGCCCTGATGTAGTTTGTATATATGATTACCCCAGGTGGTCAATAGGGGGGTGTTCCTGGACAGGGGGCACTTTTAGGAGCATGCACACAGGATAGTCGATAAATCTCGAATTTCATTGGTTTAACTACAAGTGATTGGTGCCTTTTCCTTTTGCTGTAGGTCCCCTGTCCTAGTTGTGTTTTTTCAGTACATAGAGATCTGTTCATATTAGACCCAATTGAAAGAAGCCAAGAAAGATTCTTATATGTTTTCAGACATACATGGCCATAGAACAGATTTTGGAGAAGGCACTTAAGAATAGTTGTTTGGCGGGTACACTTCATTATTCGCTCAAATATATATAGAGTAACTGAGGTGAGACAATTATATTTGGCCAAGTTCATTCTGGACCTGCAGTCGACGGAGGCGAAAGTTCAGTTGAAATTCACAGCCTATCTCAGATTTATGTGGCAGAATAGAATGTACAATTTTAGGAACATGGAGGCGGTAGACAGTTTTATTTTAGAGAATAAATAGTAGGATAAGAGACTGAAGAAGGGGGAATAAGTAACACCATTTGTGCAGATTCCCATATTACATCAGTCCCTATTTGTAATGTAATGTAAAATATTTTTAAATAGGTTCAGCTCTGTGTAGGTAACTTGAAAATATTGGTGCCGGAGGTATAAACAGGCAAAGGATAAAGTGCCAAGAAGATGAGAGTGGATCCCAGAGGGGGGTTTGGGAGCATCAGGAAAGTACGAAGGGTTGGGAGGAGAGCACTTGGGAGTAGCATAGGTGGAGGGAGAAAAATGTTGTCCTCTAATGCAAGCCTGGGCAGAGAACTCCACTCCGCCAGCGGAGTTTGCGGGGTTTTGCCTACTTCACGCTCCGTTGAGAACGCAGAGTTCAGGCAAAACTCCGACTCCGCAGCAGAGCGGAGTTAGTCAGCCCCCCTTGCACAAAAAAAGGGGAAAAAAGGCACTTACCTCTTCTGTGGTGTCTCTGGGCTGCCCTACTTCTCCTCGCCGTGGTCTCTCTCGCCGTCTCCTCGTGCACCATTGCAAACCCCTATGTCGGATGCATGCGCAGTTCTCGCAAGTCTTATGTGGATGAGGAGACGGCGAGAGAGACCACAGCGAGGAGGAGGAGGGCAGCCCGGAGACGCCACAGCAGAGGTAAGTGTTTTTTCTTTTTTAATTTTTTTATTTCTATTTTTTATTAGGGAGGGTGGAGGCGGGGAGCGGAGCGGAGTTCCACTGAGTTTTTTCCCAACTCCGTGGAACTCCGCGTAGTGGCACTCCGCCAACTCCGCCCGGGGTTACTCTAATGCCATGTGGTAATCTGAATGGCGATGTCTTTGTGTAAAGAATTTGTCCTACTGTCCTGGAATGTTAATGGCTTAACAAATAAGTTAAAACAGCAGATGGTGATAGGGCATATTAAGAAGGCTAAGGTAGATGTTATAATGTTACAGGAAATGCATATGTCTCACGGTAAGTTAATATTGGTGTTTATGAAAGAGAAATTGATTCAGCAAATATTCAATACAGATACAATCTGCGCTTCGTTTGGGGTTGCTATATTAGTAAGACAGTCTCCTACTTTAGAGGTGCTGCAAATGGACATATACCAGTATGGTAGGGGAAGTGCTTACTTTGTAAAAAAATTAAGTGCCAGGGCTCTTCTCAGAAAGCCACTGCAGCATGCACCACCCATACCCTGCCAGCGCTGCCAATGGCAGTACCAACATAACACCTAACCATCGCAATCCTACAAGTGTGACAATTCAGACTATTTCAGGACACACACAGCTATAATAATAGCATGAGAGGCTAGTATTATTCATTTCCAATGTATTGACTTAATAAACAGAGTTGTTCTGCTCATCTCAAAATTAAAAAAAGACAGCGTCACCGTGTGATAGACTGTCACTAGGGACGGTGCTGACAATTAAGTGCCGGTGGCGAGCCCCGGAAACCACAGGCACAAATTATGCACTGAGTAGGTGGACAATTCTTAAGTTGAAACAGTCGAGGGAGGTTCAAATCTGTGCATTTTATTACTGCCCTAATCAGGATGAGACAGGCCCTATTATAGCATTAGTCTCCCATCTTCTTATCTATAAGGGATTTTATATTATAGAAGGTGTTTTTAATGCCCTGTTGGATGTTAAATTAGACCAACCCCTAGGACGATAGTAAATACCCAAAAGGTGCAGAATGAGGCTTTGGATGTAATGTGGAATCTGGGAGCAAGAGCTGTCTAGAGAGAAAATGTGGGTGAGAGGAGAGGTTACACGTTTTATGCAAAGAAAAAGGGCATGTCTCACGGCTGAATTATTCTTTGGTTGATGTCCTGTTAAGCAACCACCAGATAATAGTTACTCATAACCCTATCCATATTTCATATCATGCCTCAGTGAGGTTTTCCATTAAGACCCCAGCTCAGCAGACAGGTTTAGGGTGGACTTTGGAAAATAGTTTAAAGGAACAGATTAGGGTCAGAACTAAAGAATATTTTACCTACACCCAGGCTCGGTGTCACACAGAGTGGTGTAGGATGCATACAAGCCATACTTAATAGGAGTTATTCCATCCATAGCAAGAGGACCTGCCGAATTGCAGGCATCCATAAACAAAGAATTAGAGGATAGAATAGGGAATATTCAGGCATAGTTGCAGGAACAGATGCAGGGCTGTCCTCGGATGGATACTTTACAAAAGGCTAAGTAGAGATCTGGAGAGGGTACAACAGGAATATAGAGTTGGGTTTGAGGTGAGAATTAAGAAGAGATGGGAGATGTTGGATTTGGCCCTTTTTGGCTAAAGTTCCTTAAACTTTTTGCCTTCCTCCTAGACCATTTTCTGACATTCTGTTGCAGACTTAGATGCTTTGGGCACTTTGCCACTGCTGATCATTGTCAAAGTGCAAGTGCTCCCTGTATAAAGTGTTATGGTAATTGGTTGTCCATAATTGGTATGTTTGTCTTACTAGTAAAGTCCCTAGTAAAGTGCACTATGTGTGCCAGGGCTGGTAATGCAAATGCTACTAGTGGGCCTGCAGCACTAATTGTGCCACCCACACAAGTAGCCCTAAAGAGAGATCTCAGGCCTGCCACTGCAGTGCCTGCGCGCAGTTTGTTAACTGCCTTGTTGTCCTGACAAGTGCACCCACTTGCCAGGCCTTACCCATCCCTTTTTATGCACATCAGACACCCCTATAGTAGGCCCAAGGTACCCCCCTGGGCAGGGTGCAGTGTATGTGAAAGGTAGGACATGTACTGAGTGTGTACCATGTCCTGACAGGGAAATACTGCCAAATTCGTTTTTCACTATTGCAAGGCCATCTTGCCCATAGGACAGAATGGGGAATGCTGTGTCCCATGTTTCCAGCATATCTTCCCATAGGCATAAGATGGAGAGATGGAGTTTAGCGTGCCTGAACTCAGAATTTAATAACACATCTTTTTGTGAAGATGGTTTTTAAATTGTGTGTTTAGAAACCACGCTTTTAGAAGTGGCTGGTTTTCTTGTCCTGACCATCCTGTGTGCCTCTGCCTGGTTGTGTACTGACTGTCTGGTTTTGGATGTGACAGGGCCTGGGGAAGTGTCCTGACACCAGGGAGGAGTAGGTGAGACAGCACAGGCTGGCCTGCATTTGGTGTGGGGGGAGGAGTAGCCCCTTTGATGCGAAGAGGCCTGTGCTGCTGCCACAAAGGAATGGCTCTACCTCCTGCGGAGTGTCTGAGGCCCAGATCCTCACTATCAAAGAAAGAAGGTGTGCACTGGCAGGAAGACACCCAGAACTGGTTTGGACCGGGCTCAGAGCCCCCTAAACACAAAGACTTCAAAGGCATTTAGGGGTATAAATGTGAGAGCTGAAACCCCTGAACTCAAGACTGAACTCAAGCCTGAAAAAGGATTGAGACTACTTCGTAATCAAGAGGAACCTCTGCCAAAGAAGAACAGCTGAAGAGACTGAAGAGAAGGACCTCCCTTGCTGTGTGTTCTGGGGCTGGCCTGCAGTTTGCTGATTTAACTAAGGAGAGGACAAGGGACTTTGCAGTGTGCTGTGTCCCCCTGCTTGAAAGGACTTTGCTGTGTGCTGTGTCCTGAAGTAACTTGTCTCCAAGGGCCCGAAAGGAGCTGGCTCCCTGTTGTGGAAACTCAGGAACATCAAAGTTTCCAAGTGTGTCTCAGCGACGCTGTGTGTGTGTGCTTTTTGCAGCCTGACACCTTCGTGAGAATTGCCCCATGACCGTGTGCCCCGGAGCAGTCTTGCGCTCTGTTTCGATCGACACCATGACCAGAAGTGCTGTGATCGTTATCGCCATCGGACCGGACCGTCGTCCCAAGGGGGAGCTGTGAGAAATCACCGCCGCCGGCCCGAGCCTGCCTGTGCCAAGGAGAGACCTGTGAACCTTCACCATCGTGGGTCCGAGGTCCTGTGCCCAAGATCAACGGAGTCGCGCCGGGAGGCGATCAGCTGCGAGGCCGTCGCCTGGTAGCCCGACTCTCACTACGAGGAGCAGCCGCCGCCAACCCGAAGCCGCACTGTGTGACGCCCAAGCCGCGAGGAGAGAGAGACTGCACCCCCCAGGTAACGCTCAGCGAGTGTGCATGTGTCACCGCCTGGGGCGGGGTGCGTGCTACGAGAGACCGCTCTCGGCCTGTCCCATCTTTACAGCGCGAGCCTCCGCTCAGGTCAGTATCGCGGCCCGTACTTGCCGAGGAGTGGCAGTACCGGGGTCGGATTGTGGAGCTGCACTTTGTTTCCTTCATAACCGTATTGGGGGTATATTTTGGCAGCCACTGACCGTGAGTCAGCCAAGAGTGGCATAGAGACCTTCACTAGCACCGCGATCGGTGCCGGATTGTTTTTACGAACTGCATTATTACTTGCATTACGATCCACATTAGTACTTGCATTACGAACTGCATTATTACTTGCTTTTACGATCCACATTAGTACTTGCATTACGAACTGCATTATTACTTGCTTTACGAACCGCATCAGTACTTGCATTAAGGACTGTCTGATTTCTACATTATGAACTGCATTACGAACTGCATTACGAACTGCATAGCATTGCATTAGGACTGCATTAGATCATCGTGAAGTGCTCATTAATACCGCAAGAACCTACAAGTGATTGTTGGCCTAATAACCGGCCCAGTGAAATATTACGAATACGCATCTGCTGGATATTTTTTATTGTTTGGTCTCATCGTATTTCTTCTTGATAAAGATACCGCTATTTTCCTAAATCAGTGTGGTGTCCATTTGTGGTGTTATCACTGTGTTACTGGGAGTGTGGTTGCAAATACTTTACACATTGTCTTGGAGATAAGCCTGGCTGCTCGTGCCAAGCCACCGGAGGGTGAGCAGGGGTTATCTAAGAGTGTGTCCCTCCTTTCCCTGACTAGAAGCAAGGGTCCCTATTTGGACTAAGGTATCTACCTCAGCCAACTAGAGACCCCCAGTTCTAACAGGAGATCAGCAGGGTTAGACATTCTGAGTATGAAGAAAGAAGTGGAGCTTTATTGGCATGGAAAGTGCGGGTGAATATAGTGAGGAGCTATATTAAAAGGTCAGAATGCATGGAAACGAAGCAATAAGTATCTGATTTGGTCAGATACAGATAATGTTCTATGAGCACTTTAGTCATTCCATCGGCATGTAGAATATGGTTAGAGAATGTCAGCATTCCGGCTTTTTTACTTAAATGCACCCATAACAATAGGCACAATTAGGCAATCTATGAGTAAAATTAGAAGGGGGAAGGCTGTTGGCCCCGATGGTAATCCAGGGAAATTTATAAAGAGCTCACTGATCTATTAGTGTATTTGATCAAAGGACTAATTAGTTCACTCCCCTGGAATATGGCTACAATCACTCTCATTTTAAAACCAGGGAAAGACCCTACACAATGCAGGTCTTATATGCCTATTTCCCTACTAAAATGTGATTGCAAAATATTCACCAGTATTCTGGCTAAGAGGTTGAGTGGGGTGATGGGGGTGTTGATTCATGAGGACCAAAACGGTCTTCATTTTGGGGTGACAAATGCAAGAGTTGCTTCATCTGTTAATTGGTACTGTAGATTTTGCAAAGGAATATAGAAAACCCTTAGGTATCATCACTTTAGATGAGGCCAAAGCTTTTGATGGGGTCAACTGGACCTATTTGTGAGAGGCCTTACACTGATTTAGGATTAAAAAACAATTTGTCAGAACCATAAAAGCTTAATACGAATCTCCCCTAGCTAGCCTGTTAAGTAATGGGAGTCTCAATCAAGAGTTTAAGATTGAGAGGGTGTTGGCAGTCAATCGGGATTTATAAAGCACGTCTAATCACCCAATGGGGTATCCAGGTGTATATATTGAGCTGGTAGCTCAAATTTGGAGAAAAAAAGAGAACGCTATTACTCCCTTTAAGTATGGCATGTTATGCAATAAGGTAACAATGTATGCAGACAAAATGCTAATGCATCCTGCTGAAATTAATCATTCAAAAAAATTTGATTAACCAGATCACAAAGGAATGTGGTAGTATTTTTCAGGTATCAGGTGAATGAGGATAAATCAAAAATAATGACATGGAACACAGATTACGTAGACACTAGAATGAAACCAGAAATTAGGTATTTAGGTATAAACATCACACATAGGATTCAAGATACACCGATAAAATGTATTCAAAAGGTGAGGGAGGAGATTGGTCACTGCCTGGGAAGATGGGAAAATTTGCCACTTACAATCTATGGAAGAATTAATTTCGTAAAAATTTCTATCATCCCCAAGATCGCTTATATTTTTGACAATATCCTGTGCAGTTTCAGTAAATCTAATTAGGCTAAGCTCCAATCCACAATTAACAGTTTTATCTGGAACTCGAAATAAAACAGACTGTCATGGACAAAGCTGAGGAAGAAAATGTTGAAAGGTAGCTTACGTTTGCCAGATGGAAAACTCTAGATGGGTACATGTTTCAAGAGATTTTGACAGCATTATGCAGAGAAAATGTCCATATAAGCTTGGTGCTCCAAAATATTTTTTTAAAGTAAGGCTCAAGACTTTGAGGTCAGCAGCATGTTTGTGGTTTGCTGTCAAGAGTGCTTTGGGAATCCCATATTATGAGTTGCTGGCTCCAATTTGGGATTCCCCTGGCACCCCGGAGTTCCTGAAGGAGTACTTGAGAAAACTGCTGCTTAAGAGTGGGATAGTCCAGTGGGGGCATTTAATTGAGAAAGGTGAACTCCTCTACTGGGAGGACTTGTATCAACTTACTTGAGTGAATATCTTACAGTTTGGGTAACCAACAATTAAGATCTTGGTGCACAAAGCAGAAAAGGCCTCAAAAGGACATCTCGAAGATAGAATAAACTTTGCACAAGCAGGCCGTGAGAACGAAGGAAGTGGTATTTTGAAACGAGGGCTTACTACCTGAAAATGAGGAGAAGGATACTCCAGAACATTATCATATTTAGGATTTAGACTTGCCAATGCCCAAGAAAGGACATTTATGGCAAGTATCTCTGAAATATCTTTATAAAACAATTAAATCTGCATCACTCAATCAATCAATCAATCAATCAGGGAATTGTAAGCGTGCTACTCACCCGTTAGGGTCTCAAGGCGCTGAGGGGGCGGGGGGCCAGCAGTTCCGTTCAGCCGAAGAGCCAGGTCTTGAGAGTCTTCCTGAAGGTGTTCAGGGAGGGTGTGCGTCTGATGTCGATCGGGAGCTCGTTCCAGGTCTTGGCCGCGATGTAGGAGAAGGATCTTTCCCCTGCTTTGGCTCTGCAGATGTGTGGGGTTTCAGCGAGGGTGAGGTTGGCTGATCGGAGGTTTCTTTTGGGTACGTGGAGGGTGATTCTGTTGTTGAGGTATTGGGGTCCGGTGTTGTGTAGGCATTTGTAGGCGTGGGTGAGAATCTTGAAGGAGGAATCTTGAGGAGGAATCTTTTGTTTATCATCTACAGAATCTACTGGTCCCGGAAAAAACTGATGAAGTTCTACAACCAGGGTGAGGGAAGCTGTAAGAAGTGCTTGGAAACTTAGGCGGATGATCTTCACATGTTCTTGAGTCATCCCACTGTGCAATCGTATTGGAGGGATATGGATATGATGATTAATGAAATTTGTCAACAAGACATAGTGGTAAGCCTCAACCTTATTATTTTTGGGATAAGGAAAGTACAGGATGTTACTTTAAGAGATGTAGATCAATGCCTCTTATTATATTTGATTCTTTTTGCAAGAACTCTGATCTGTAAATTTTGGACTGAGCCAATTGAACCATCTGTGAAGGAATTGATACCTGAGTTTTACTCAGACTTAGATAGGAAAACTGAAAGACAATCAGGGGGGAAACTTTGGGAATGTTTTGATGTTTGCATGAGAAATCAATTGGCTCTAAAAACATGCCCCTCCTCTCATCGGGGTATGGGGATGGCATGGGAGCCTTGCTCTGGGGTTAAGATA
The DNA here is from genome assembly GCA_963921515.1 of Calotriton arnoldi. NCBI lineage: Eukaryota > Metazoa > Chordata > Amphibia > Caudata > Salamandridae > Calotriton > Calotriton arnoldi. The sequence continues at coordinate 372,437 of CAWUFW010004053.1, forward strand.
CAAGATTACTTCGGACAAGGACTAGAGTGTGCAGTACCTGTATAGCCCTTTAGTTGGAGCAGCTATTTTCTGGTTGATGAGGGCAAAAAAACCATTTTTTTAGAAACTGGATTACAGTTAATACTTCTAGCAAGTTCCTCGCGTAATCTATAAGTACAATGGGATACTTAGAACTCTCACCTAATAACCTGATGGGACAAGTGATGCCCAAATACAATTTCACCCATGGTGCCATTGGTGCTCCAACAGAAACAATTGGTGATGGCTTGGATACTTGTGATTTTCAACTTACAATACAAGGCCCACAATCCCTCACAAAATATTAAATTGTCTTGTCCACTTCTGGCCACCAAACATCCTCTTGCACTCTGTGCTTCACTGCCCATATTCCTACATGAACTTCATGGGCTAATTCTAAAACCTTTTTCCTTATGCTGGTGGGAACAACCAATTGTCCAAACCTCCATAATAAACCTTCATCACATGTAAGTCTGTGTGCAATCTGTGCATAAGGCACAGCATCCTGAGGCAATTTTGTACAATTGGGCCATTGTTTGATCACCCATTAAATGACTTGCTTGGGAACTGTATTGCTTGGCCCTCCCAAATAATAGAAAATACCACCCTCCCACATGGAGGCACAAACACAGCAAAGCAATAAAAACACCAGGAAGAGGGATTTCACTCTCATAAAATGAGACACATCAAAAGACTGTTCTCAGAATATGGCATGGGGTTTTATTTGTGCAACACTCTCTAACAGAAAGGCTTTCCCAGATGTCAAATGAACAAATTTCAAATGTATATACATATATATATATATATATATATATATATATATATATATATAATATATATATATATATATATATATATATATATATATATATATATATATATATATATCAGAACCAACCCTACTCCACGAAGAAGAGCACGCACACGAGGAGTGCTGGGTATCGAAGGCACTTTTATTCCATGAGGTCTCCTCCGACCCGGCAACACAGAAACGCGTATCGGCTGTCACAGCAGCCTTCCTCAGTCTGATACTCTCCATTATTTAAAAGTCTTTTGTACTCTGTCACATGAATAGACATAGAGAACACATTGCTCAAAAATTTAAAAAGACACACACATATATAAATGAATAAATGTAACTGAATGTATAAAGCTGAATAAATATAACAACAGGGCGCGCAGAAGCCTTCATGTGAAAATGCAATACGACAGAATGGTGGTCATAATATTAAAATAATCGTAGTAGCTTGAATGCATAGTGCATGGTGCCTATAATTGCACCCTTGTCCGCATACTGCGTCATGACATCACCACAGTATCCCTGCATAATGCGCTCATTTAATGAAATGCATATCAGCTATATCAATAACACTGAATTTTAAACAAATGTGGAAATAATCCATATAAATGACATAATAACGCAAGCATTAATCATGTGACACATTTTTTATAAAACAGTTCAACAAACTGCGCGAATAAAATGCAACAGGAGAGTAGATTTTCGTTTGCAGCTGTCCCTTTGGTTTAATGGGAAACCTCATACAGTGATGCTGGAAGCTTTACCAAAAGTTAACGATGTGGGGCAAGTTGGAATACCGGGTTATATATCTGTCTTGCTATGGAAGTCATCGCCCCGAGTGTATCAGGAAGCTCTGCTGTAACTCCACAATACGACACAGACAGCCCTCGGGACTACCCGTCCCACAATGCCTCATTTCTGTTAGATCCAAACTGCATGGATTGCTAATCAATCTGCTAACATCAAGAGTGCAACTCACATCCAAATAGATCATTAAGTCCTCGCCTACACATTTATGCAGGCAGTTGGTAAGTTTAATACTTGACTGGTTGGCAGAGATGCAAGTACTGTTTCGCCGCCATGCTTCCTATCATGGTTTCCAAACGGATTTCGTTAATACCAAAAGGGAGTAAGTAATAACTTTTTTTTACTCTTACCACTGTCAAACAATCCCCATCAAGTGCACAGCCACGTAGTCAATATGCAAGAAGTTTTGTGCAGGGTCGGGGGAGAACGTTGTTCAAAAGTCAATTTTGCCAAGCAAACCTCACCCTGTCAGCGTCGGCTGAAATGGTGCCCAGTCACCAGAGATTAATCAACCAGAGTGTGGAGCAATTAGAGCCAGGGGAAAGCTGAAGACCAAGCGCTGAATGCCGAAAGGAATCCCCGCGTCGAGATCTCCGCCCTCCACACTGCTTTCATCCATATTTCCGTACTGGCGAAAACCCTGGGGGCTAATCAGATAGCATTACCATACTCCTCCTAATTCCAACTGCGGTCGCTGAGAAGCCCAAATATAATGACTGGTGGTGCGTGTATATATATATGCAAGCTCCAAACCTCACAGACCAATGGAAAGTGAAGAGACAGCACTCTGTTAGGGGTGAAACTCAGCACTTTATTCACCGAGAAAAGCGAACAGGAAGCGTTTTGGCTTCGCGCCTTTTTCCAACTGTGAACACAGACGGATGTTCCACCATACTTTTCAATTACATCAACCAAGCATTTCCGGTGCAGGGTTTGCAAGACAATCAACAACGGACTGTTGCTTCACAGTTCGAGAGCACCATCTCTAAATAGTAAGAGTCCCCGATATTTATAATAATGTAAGACAATTCATACATAAGATTAATTCAATATTCCCATTCAAGGATGAACAGATTTACACGGGACCCTAAAGAAATGTGTTATTTACCGTCACAATTGAGCTCTATATGAGCAAAGTTCATTAGATCAGACAGTACAACCATTCTAATATCCTATGTGCAGCCTCTCATAGCAAACCGTGATGTGTGATTTACATTCACAGCAGACTATTATGCCACAGTGCATGAGCGCCATCTTTAGATGGTCAGATTCTCAATATAAAGAACAATAAAAAATGTAGTAGTGAAGCTCATAGTTGAACAATTTTCACAAAACTCAAATATACGTTGGTTTTCATTATTAAGCTCGATATGAGCAATTCATTCAACAAATTATGTGGGTGGCCAATCCCATGCAAAGACTATCATGATAAATAAGTAGTGGCATTTGAAGTTTCGTAAAGAACCTCCTTTTGCTCAATTGTGCCCTGAATGGGCTATTTGATGGTTCATTAATGAGCAATTTTCATAGGACTTATGTGTACACTAGTCAGCACAATTGAGCTCAATATAAACAATTCATTGAATCGGTTGATACCATTATTATATAGATGGCCGCTTCCATGCAAAACTCCTCAAGCAATAATATCACACTTATAAGTATGCAAATGCCACTGTTAAATGCATGGAATAAAATACATGAAACAAAATACATGCAGATAGTAATATGGACGTCCACTGCAGGAAATCAGAAAGATATATATATACACTACATGCATCAGATGATTACAACCACTGAAGACTTGAATGTGCACACAGACACACTCACACATCACAATGAAAACACCTCAGATGATTATAACCACTGAAGACTTGAATGTGCACACAGACACACTCACACATCACAAAGTCAATAATCAAAAATAAAACACCTCACCCGCTGGAAACACCACATCTTAGCCCACTCCAGACTGGGGGATTCACAGCCAGTGTTAAGAGCCTCAGCAAGCCGGGTTCTGCTGAAGTAGATGCGTCCGTCCCCATTCAGATTCAAAATCCCGGTCTCCAAGTCAACAAACCCCAGTTTTATAATCTCACTGCACTAGACGTTTCTGAGAGGACGTCCTCTGCGCCAAGGAAACTTACTAGAGTTGGCCACTCTCCATGCAAGCATTCCAAAGGCAAAAGAGTTCTCATGTATCTTTCTGCGCTCCCACATGTTCCAGCCCCTTATCTAAACAAAGCTCACAAAAGTCTCCAACAGTACAGAAAACAATCTCCAAAAACATCCTTGAACGTGAATAGCCTAAACAACTTTAGTAATCTGGGGGCCTGCCTGTGTGCGCAAAAGCTCAAGCTAGACAGAGTCAGAATTCAAGATGGCAGGCATGAGGGCATGTCAAAGCCAATAGTAAGAACTTCATAATACTTCCCAATGTACAACACAATGCACATTTGTGCACCGCAGCCTATAGCACTACACACTTCATCTCCCAATGTACGACATAATGCACATTTGGGCACCACTGCATATAACACTACACTCTGAGACTAAGAAGTGCATTCCACACCTCTCGCTCATGCTTTCAAATGCACATCCCACACGATCTGTTACTGGCAGGGCTGTAAGAAGTGAACACTCCCCCTTCTGCAGCTACAAGGAGACACAAAATAAATCTTCAAGGAAAAGTGCACATGCAGGAAAAATGATGTCATGCATTCAAGAAAACACCTAAAGTCAATTAAAATAATGGTAGTCAAAGGTCATCACATGGTCCCAATATATGGGAGTGTCTCTGGCACTACAGGAACCTCAAAAACTGGAGCAAAATTACACTCCAACCGGACGCACAGCATACTCCATGATTTGAACCACATAATACTCCACAACTGGTCTGTATTTCATCAAATTTTATTCCTTATACTCTTGTTTTCTTCACTTTTTATCACGCTTTTAATCCTGTCACCTGTGGGGCACTTTATGTATACAAACGCTTCTTCTGCAACAGATATGCCAATCCAGGCCTTTTTCTGGAGCATGACATACATAAACCATCCTCGGTGGTGGATCTCTTTAACCCAATGCATTTCGGGCTTTTAATAGCCCTTCTTCAGGGGTGCACAGAAAGAGATAAATGTTGTAGAAACACAAGAAGTGGTTGAAATAGGAGTGCACTTGGCCCCCTTTTGAATTTATGACTACAGGAACCTCAACATCCTCCAAGCATTTACTCCAAAAACCTTCATCAAGAGCTCCTTTCAACACTCCATCAAGTTGATTGCTCATGCACACCTTTGCACCGCTGTCATACTCGCTTTCATTCTGGCCACACAACGCACCCTGGATACAAAATTTGCCACAACATTTCTCTTACCCAGAACATAGTAAATCCTGTAGTTGTATTCTTGCAAATAAAATTGCCATTTTGCAATTCTGAGAGTGGTCCTACCAGTCCCTTTAGTGTTATAATTTGATCAATGGCCTATGAGCCATCCACAGAAGGCACACCCCCAACATAAGTCTAGAAATATTGTGGTCTTTATTGTGGAGTATGTTGCTTCAGCACCCAAAAAGTGCTCAGCAAGAAAAAGCAACCCCATCTTACCTACCTCTTTTATTCTCTGCATGAGTCCGGCACAAAATCAAACATTGTTGGCATCTCTCACAATGATACTAGGTCCTTTGTATCGAAGGGTTTTACTGGTCAGTGGTTTCAGTGTCATTACATACTCTATCAAATGATGTTACCCAGCTCCTACGTCATACCTTTCCTAATCAGCTATCTCAATTGGTGTTGTTTTTTCTCCAAATGCAGAACAAACTTTGAGCAAAATTTGATCAAACCCCAAAATAATTTTAAATGGTCTTTGTTGGTTGGGACAGGTGCGTTTCAATAGCCTCAACAACGTCATCTTGGGTTCCACACCATTTTTTGATATGGAGTGCTCCAAAAAGTCTAAACCCTCCTCCACGAACCTGCATTTTTCATATCGAAAGGTAAAACCCCTCTCTTGAAAGACACACAACCCTTTCATCAGTCTCTCATTTGTTCAGAAATATCACTGCCATCCACCAGAATGTCATCTTGAAAATTTAGTACACTATGGATGTTCTGAAATTTCTCCTCCATTAATCTCTGAAATACCAAATAGGCTGATGCCTGACCAAATGGCAAATGCATGAAGCGAAACACCCTTTCAGGAGTAATGAAAGAAGTGTGATGTTGCATAATACCACCGGGTGATATGCCTCTGAAATGTTCAATTTTATGAGACCACATGAAAAAAACATTTATTCCAAAAGTCCTTACATTTTGTGGACAAAATGTCTTGAAAGCCTCTGATCCAATTCAAATAAATGGTGTTCCAGAGTCAGCCATCAATTAAATGTCGATTACATTCACACAAATTTTGCAATAAGGGAGCTTCCTTTTGAACAATCCTAGCTGAGCCACCTGCTCATACCCTTCTTCGTTGATGCCAGACCAATCCATATCCCCAACTTGGGTAACATTCAGCATACATTCACCCTTCTTCTCATTCACTGATGCTTTTTACACACTCAATACTAGTCTTACATATGGTATGACACGCCCGAGCAAAGTGGCCTTTCCAGTTGCACTTAAAACAAATTTGAGAGATTGCAGTACAATTGATTGCTGCATCTATATAATTGCGACTCCCAAACCTGAAACACATTTGAGTCAGTTTCTCATTTCCCCTCTGCCTGACACTCCACTTTGTTCCCATGCCACTTTTACATGTCTTTACTTTCACTTCAACTACATTAGCAACTTTGCCACAGGTTCAATCCACTGGAGTTGATAATACCTTGAAATGTACATCAGAATTCTCAACGGTTCTAGGTTTTGAAAAATCCGCTCCAAAATCGGGGTCTTCTGTAGAAATCAACCTCAATCAGTTGATCAGAAATAATCTCATCCTTCAGTTCATGATAATTGCAAGTAACTGCCAGTTGTCATAAAGCTGACACAAAATCATGGATGGATTTGCCTTGTTGCTGACTCCTCTGTGAAAATGTATGTCTTTCTAAGACAACATTCATAGGCAGTAAAAATATTTTGTCCAAAGTTTTAATCAGTGTGGTGTATTCATCAATGATTTCCACAACCTCGATCTCATGTGATGCACCTTCTTGGTCTATTTGTGTTTTTATTTCCAGTAAGGTACAGATCTACCCTCTGGACCTAAGTTGTGGATTAAGAGAGTTTTATTACTGGTAAAATTATCCCCATCAACGACATCCAAATAAGCTTCGAAAGCATCCATCCACTTAAGCGAATCTAAAGGAGACATACCTGGTCCCATTAAAAATAAAGGAGGAGCTGACAAAAATCCAGAGTTCAGGGATATTAAGATGCTGTACAGGTTAAACAGTGTGGGAAGAGAAAACTTTGTTTCCTCAGAACAATTTACTTGTGCTACTTGGTGTAAATATGTGTGTTGCTATTCATACCAAAGTGGCTGGAAAAGTCTAATCCCACTTCAAAACTAGTGGCACAACTGCCTATAAAATGTACTGTACATCCAAATGTTACATTAAGGAACTCAACCTTATTAAAGATGGTCGCCAAACTATATGGATGAGTTTCATGGGACAGATGTATCCTGATTCTAAATGGCAGAACCGGACTTTGACAGTGTCTACTACTAACTGTGGTTAAAACCATCATTAAATACTCCTTTAAAATGGTGCTGCAAGTGGCAAGGATGTGCCCTTCATTACGCATGTCGCCAACCGGAAGACATTTAGGGCCAGATGTACGTAGGTTTTTTTAGGTCACAAATGGCCCGATTCGCAGAATTGGGCCATTTGCGACAGCAAAAAAGCCATTTTGAATGTACAAAACCCTATTTTGCGATTCGGTAACCTATTACTGAATCACAAAATGGGCGTGCTATTCGGTATTAGAAAGGGGCATGTTAAGGGCATCCCTTCCAAATAGCAACTCACAGTGGTATGTGTGAATGTTTTGTGACCGAAATGCGGTCGCAAAACATTCGCATTTTGCTGCCTACTTCAAGTAGATGGTAAACCATTCGCAAAAGGGAAGGGGTCCCTAGGGGACCCCTTCTGCTTTGTGAATGGTTGTAAAAACATTTTTTAAGAGCAGGCAGTGTTCCCACAGACCACTGCCTACTCTTAAAGAATGAAAAGAAAACTTTTCATTTTTCTTTTTGAAATGCATCCCGTTTTCCTTTTATTTGAAAGCAATCACAGACATGGTGTTCCGCTGTCCCCAGCAGGCCACCATCAGATTTTAGCGATTCCCAATGGGTCACCAATGGGTCACAAATTGCGACCTACCTCATGAATATTAATGAGGTAGGTCAATTTGCGACCCACTGGGAATCGCTAAGTATGTGAAACACACATTTGTACATAGCTGTTTGTGATTACCAAATAGCGAATAGCAAACATTCGCTGTTAGGTAATCACAAACCTGAATCTATGTACATCTGGCCCTTAAATTCCAATTGCTCTCATAGAGGAAATTATCTTGGCAGAAGCACAGTGCTGGCTGCCCATTATAATGCAGCTAATTAGTAGTCATGAAGTTCCGGTTCAGTGCTCGTCGCCAGTGAAGGGAACCATACTCGGCCCAAGAATAGGTATGGAAATGCACCTTCATTCTGAATCTTCTTCATCAGAGTTGCAGCATTACGACCACTGGCACCTTGCCAGTCAAACTACCAAGCCCTGGGATCCCAGTATATGGTTTGTCAGAAGTTGTAAAATGAGGCATCACTGCGCATTACAGGGAAATAGTCTTGCAATACATTTACTTATGCCTAAACACTAGAGAGTGTTATTTATGGACTGAAGTTTTGCTTTCTCTTCTTCTAAACGGACCATCACTGTTTTAATCACATTTAGGGCCTGATTCCTATGCGGTTAGGAAGGCCTCCTAACGGCATTTGCCCCGTCCAAATCGGATCGGGAACATGTCTTTCCGACCGACTCGGAAAGGTTTCCAACCGACCGAGTACGACGCAAGTTAGGCGTTAGGAATATCCCAATCCGAACCCGACGGCATTTGGAATGACCGAGCCATACGGAACAGAATCGTACGTCTCTACGGGCCGCGTTTCCGAACGACTGAGTACGATGCTGGATTTGGACAGCCTTTCCGAATCGTGCCGTCCGACTCAAATCGGCAGCCGGAATCACACTTTGGGGACCCATAGCAGGCCCCCCTCCACCCGGAGCCTTCCCAATGGGGCCCGTGGGGGTACCCATGGGTCCCCCCTTACCAGCCATGACAGTGTGGCAGGCACCAGGGGGTGCCCGCCTCAGGGTGCCCGATTTTCCCCAGCCACCCCTTTCTTCAATGGGAACCTATGCATTCGGTCGGAACATAGGCTCCCATTCGACCGAATCATATCTGAAAGCATCCGGATGCATCGTACTCGGTCGGACTCTCCCGATCCGAGTCGGTTGGAAACCATTCCCAAACCCATTCGGTCGGGAAGCTTTCCAAACCACATCAGAATCGGGCCCTTAGTCTGAAGAAAGTGAAAAATTAGTGGAGCTGCTTAGAGAAACTACTTTTTGAACCAAACAGGGTGTAACTGAACTCTTCCAGATACTCAACAATGGCCAAATTGTTTTTGACCTTAACCCAGCAGTCGCCAGGGTCCATCATGTTGGACGTAGGAGGCATAGTGAAGAATTTCTTTCACTTAGAAATTCCTTCAATTTAGCAACTCATGTTTGCGATTCCATTATGGCATTAATGAGGTCTTCTATTAAGCAAAGCCGTCTCAACAAGCAGGGACACTTTAAAAATCATCTTGAGCAGCAAGACAGAGTGAGCAAGCAGTGTGGTCAACAAATAGAGCTTGTGGTTCCTGTCCCTGCACTCTTGATTAAAGTCATGTGAATCTGATGGATATAGCACTGGCTCCATCAAAACACTGACCTCGACAACTCAAAAGAGATCGCTCAAGTTTGAGAAAGATATTAAAAGCTTCTTTGTTCCTTCTAAGACAGATCTACAGTCTGAAGTCTTGTCCATCAAAATAGCATAATACATTGCATATTTCACATTATTCACAACTGTTCTTAACAAACGGCAATGCCATAATGTCAATGCTCTTATTTACTACAGGGTGAGAAAAACATTTGTATTTAGTACGGTTCAACAACTGCCTTAGCCCTCCCTAAACCTGCACTGTGTAGGTGCACCAGCTGCATCATATGCCCACTAGCCCTTGATAATAAAATATGTTTTACATTGCTTCCTGAGCTGCCGGCTTTTCTTTCTTGTGACATGAAGACTGTAAAGTAGAAACATTCCTCTGAGCTTGGTGGCACACTTAATTAGAGCCTCTTTGTGACAGGACGTTAGCTCATGCTTTCTAAAAACACGCAAGACATGTTTCTAGTCTTGATATCCCAGTCTAATAAATGTTGGCTCAGCTCTTACAGAAAATGTTAAGCGTTTCTTTTCCGTGCATGATCTGCAAATTGAGCAAGATAATTTATCCATTTCTTTCCTGCACATCAGTCATTTAAATTTTGATATCTAGGGCTACTGCAAAAACATTTTCTTCTTTTCTGCTGCTAAAGCCCCATATAAACCAGGTCTGTGTTCAGTTGTGGTAGAGGGAATAGGTACTAAGGTGAAAAAACCAGCTATGTCACTGAAACACTCCTTCTCTGCACTACTCCTTCTGGCTTTTTTGATCCCTTAATTAAGTATTTGTCCATTTTTACAAAGTTTGTAAAAATGGAGAAATTCCTGTTGTTCAAGATGAAGCAAAGAAGAGATGCTAACTTATGTAGAGCGAATGCACATTCAGTTTCAAGAAAAGGGTTGTTATAGATGCCTTGTCATAGAAATTCAGCATAGAATATATCTCCAGACCGACAAATAAAATATGACATTTGAGTAGCTTTAATATTGAATGTGATTTCTGAAATCAGTGGAAGTAAAATGATTCCTGCTTCTTAAGCATTGCAAACTCTCCTTTTAGCGGCCTTCTTTTCCCTGCAGAGCACCTGCCCCAGTGCAGTCTGGACTTGAACACACAGTACTGTATGGAATAGTTACTTAAAATGGTGGTAATATTGTCCCTTACTAAATAAGACTATCACAGGAAATGTATGCCAGTGCCAATCAGAACACCTATCAAGCTATTATAAAATGCAATAAACACTCATGATTCCACCATTTAAAAGCGGTTTTCACATGCCAAAACCCAATATCTGGCTTCTTTTTTGGCTGAAAACACAGTGTGGTTTTTTCATTTACTAAACACACAACCATTAACAGCCCTACTCTGACTGCATAAAAAGGTTAGGATTGGAAGGATCTTCAGCAGCTGGTAATTTAGTGCACTCCATCTTAATTAGAGATCTACTGCACAGATGCCTCCACCCTCTTGTGCCAGCACTGCACAATCACTCCACCCGCCTGATTTACGTGAGAGAATCATGAGTTTAAAGCAAAATAAATAGTCATTTTGACCACCCTAAAACGTGCTCCATTCCAATGCAAGTTACTGGGGCAATTAAATCGGCCTGTTTTTCCATTAGGAATGTCACTCCCAGCGGCCTATGTTGTCATGTATTCACTGCACAAACAAGCCCACCTTCTTGGTCCACCATTGTACTGATATCCCACCACGTTAAAGTTGTCAGAATACTCTATTTGTATCACAGACACTTTTCAAGTCATGACTTTCCGAATCCATTTTGGGAGATGTGGTCTTGCATAGCAAACAATAACTTTGCAAATACAGATGTGGGGCCAGAGAGAGAATCCATGGAAAGAAACCTATTAACTGCTCTGTTAGGCAATGGGGAGGGAAGGACAGTTCGAAAGAAAGAAAATCTTGAAGACTACTTTGAAAAACTAGACAGAGACAAGAGGTCTGGTGCGTTATGGAGATGGGGATAGTAGAAGCTGGAGAACAGGGCGATTGGCTCTCATAGACGATCAACTGCTTTAAATGTCCCAATCCACATGTAATATAGATTTTTGTAGATATAGAGTGCATAGTATGTATTTTGTATTAAGAAATAAACCGCCTGTGAATCCATTGTTACCTGCAGCGCTGGTAATTAGACTAGTTATGGCAATGCACAGCTTTCCATGGAATCCTGTTTTTAATTGACTCAGCATTACTGGACACAATCTATATTTCATTGATATGTTCTCATCTGAATTGCAGTTTTGCACAATAGGAGAAAACGAATTTACTATCAGGAAGAAAGCTAATGGGGTGGCTGGTTAATCCAAACACTAGTTCTTTGTTTTTCTCTGCATACAGGGCAGTATGCCAACAATAATACCTGGTCTTCTAAAATGCATAACAGCGGGACCTGCAAAATAATTCATAACTCGACTGGGGCATGGTTGGGCTCCGCGTACATATGGGGACAGAGAAGTTGCCTCCTCAGCGGCATTGCATGTGTTTCATGTGTCACAATGCAAACGAAGATCATGCGCCCCCTGCCACCGGGTTAGGTTGTAGAAGACAGACAATGTTGGGCGCAGTATGCCCTTTAAACCAGTGGGTCACAGTGCCGCTGCACTAATGAAAGCTAAGTCCCTGCCCATCAGGATGTATGCTTTGCAGGGGGTGAGGGTATACCCTTGTGTTAGATTTGGGGGTCTCTAGTTGGCAGAGGTAGGTACCTTTGTCCAAATAGGGACCCTTGCTTCTAGTCAGGGTAAGGGGGATACACTCCTAAAATAACCCCTGCTCACCCCCTTGGTAGCTTGGCACGAGCAGACAGGCTTATCTCAGAGGCAGTGTGTAAAGCATTTGTGAACACATACAGTAATCAAGTGACAACACTACAGATGGACACCACACCAGTTGTATATTAAAAATAAGTATCTTTATATAGATTTAATACAAGACCACAAACGACAAAAATCCACAATACTGTACTTCAAAAATGGTAGAATTAGCTTAGTTCTCTTAAGATGTAAAATGCGACACTTTGAGTTCAATGTACCTTTGGATGCGTAACGCTATACAATGAAAGTGTTGCAGGGAAGGTGATGCGTCGGTTCCTTACACGCAAGAACGGTGATGCGTCGGGTCCCTACTGATGCGTTGGGGATGCGTCGGTTCTTCTCGGCGTGGGGAGGTGATGCGTCGGTTTCTTACTGCGCTTTCGTGGCGATGCGACCAGCAGCGCCGTGATGCGATGAAGATCCGGTGCAATGAAACAAAGATGGCGTCTTCTTCTTGATGCGACACAATGCGTGCATGCCCGGCGGCCGTGCGGCGACTCAACGATTCTTCTGAGCCCTGCGTCACGCTTCCCGGTGATGCGGCGGCGTCTGATGCGACGTTGATCCTCTTCTCCGGCGATGCGAGGCGCTTCGGCAACGATGCGACGGCTGTGCGGTGACTCAACGATTCTCCTGAGCCGTGACAGGCCCTGCGACACGCTACCCGGTGATGCGGCGGCATCTGATGCGACGTTGATCCTCTTCTCCGGCGATGCGAGGCGCTTCGGCAACGACGCGACAGCGGCAGCGGCGGCGACACTCTTCTCCGTTGATGCGGCGGCGTCTGATGCGACGTCGATCCTTTTCTTCGGCGATGCGAGGCGCTTCGGCTGCGGCGGCGGCGCTTCTTCTTCGTGAGTCGCGCTTCCAGCTCCTTGCGACACGCAGCCCCTCAGAAAGTCCAGCACAGCAGCAGGCACTTTCCAGAGAGACTCTTGGGGAGCTGGTTGGTGAAGTCTGTTGTCCCTGAGACTTCAGCAGGAGGCAAGCTCTATTTCAAGCCCTTGGAGATCCTTCACAAGTTGATGAAAGTACACACAAAGTTCCTCTCTCCTTTCTTTGGCAGTCAGGCAACCACTGCAGGCCAATCCCCCAAACAGCACTCAGCTTAGGGATAGTCTCTTCCTCAGTTTCTCTGGTTCCTCTCCTCAGCAAAGGTTTCTTCTTGTTTCCCAAAGTGATCTAAAGTTCTGGGGTTTGGGTCCCCTCTTTATACACCAAAATCCTTTGTCTCTGAAGGCAGAGAGGCCTTTGCCTAGTCCAAACCAGTTCTGGTCAGTCCTGGAGCACTTTGTTGACAAGACTCCTTCTTTCCTTTCACAGTGTAGGCCAGGGACATCAGACACACCACAGGAGGTGGAGCCAGCATTGTGGAGGGAAGGCACAGCCCTATTCAGGTCCCAGGTGCAACTCCTCCCACCCATCTACATGCAGATCTCTCTATTCAGCCCTGTGCTGACTCACCCTGTCTCCTGGAATCCCCCAGCCCCTGTCACTCACAAACCAGACAAGTAATACACAACCTAGCAGAGGCAGGCTTGGATAGTTAGGCAAGAAAATACCTACTTTCTAAAAGTGGTATTTTCAAACACAGAATGTTAAAACCAACTTCACTAAAAGATGTATTTTATCATTCTGAGTTCAGGCATACTAAATTCGTTTTTCTACCATGTTCCCTGGGTCAGTTAGGATTATAAGATGTAATAATCAAACTGCCCATTCTGGCCTATGGGGAACAGGTAGCCTTGCGATAGTGAAAAACGAAAATGGCTGTAATTCACTATTAGGACATGCCACACACACCAGGGCATGTCCTACCTTATACTTACAATGCACCCTGCACTTGGGCCTACCATAGAGGTGACTAATATGTAGACAAGGGAAGGTTTAGGGACTGGCAAGTGGGTGCACTTGCCCAGTCAACATGGCAGTACCAGACTGCACACAGGCTCTGCAATGGCAGGCCTGAGGCACACTTTTAAGGCTGCTTTTGTGGGTGGCACAACCAGTGCTGCAAGCCCACCAGCAGCATTTGGTTTACAAGCCCTGGGCACACTCAGTGCACTGTACTAGGGTCTGACAAGTAAACCAAACCAACCAATCATGGAGTCACTAATCCACACATCAATTTACCATAGGGAGCACTTGCACTGTGGCACTGAATAGCAGTGGCACAGTGCCCAAAGCATCTATAACCAGCAAAAACACATGAGGCAACAGCAAAAAATGGAAGGGAGACCCACGCCAACAGTGCCAGGTGTAACACCTTGCTATATGCTTTAAGGCACACTCGAGAAGGAGTATTCGGAAGATAGGACTGTACCAATCAGATCCAAAGAACATCGAAAGACAATTAATTTTGCCCACAGCTGAGAATCCACTGACATGATATATTCATTATTCCCAAATGGTTGTATTACATTTTCTCATGTCATATTTCACCTTTAGACGAATACGCTTTAAGTATAATAAGACTTGTGCTAAAACAGCGGCTTGAAGCCTCAGTAAATCTAGACTTACAGACCTTAGCAGGTGTTTCTAACGCCTCCCCTATGCCAATGCTGCCATGCTCTTGCATGAGTGCTACCAGTAGCATGTCAAGAATGCCCAGGGCCATCGCATATGACGAGGTCCTTGGCGCAGTGGATATACGATCTTAATATTGGGCTGCACACCTCTCCGTAATGGATTACTGGCTGCACACTTCACTCTCAGATCCCCCTTTTGCCATCGATATGGGGCCCATGGGAAACACACACTTCTTCCACTACATATATGGGGTTCACATCCCATGGTTCCTCTTCCGCTACAAGATGGGTCTTAGAGCTTTGAGCTGCGATGCTCAGGGACCTGGGTTAGCATGGGTGACTTACGACGTAGACTCGCTTTGGGTGGGGGCTATGTTTGGAGATGTGCCAGCTTGAAAGGGATTCCAAGGGTGGACTGGATAAGAATTTCTAGATTGAGAGATATTATTGAGGGGACTCACATGATTTTCTTCATGGTGCTGCAGGTCTCATTTGATTTACACAGAAAACAGCAATTCATCCAAATATCAAAGATCTGACCAAAATTCACAAATGCAATCCCCTAGAAGCTTGATTGTTGATGGGGGAGATATGATCCAAAAAATATTGTTAATTTACCAGGCATTGGTGAATTGCTCCCCTGATGTTTTCGATACAATTAGAACTGCATGGGAATGAGATCTTGGAGAGATTTTCAAACAAGGCCTGGCGAGATGCATGTATGACCCCTAGAGTGACTGCCATTGCAACACAATTTAGATTAATACAATTACATATACTGCATAGGATTCATATTAACTGTGTTAAATTGTGGCGCTTCAACAGGGCCTCCTCCCCTGACTTTCTTAGATGTAAGAATGGGTGACTTTCTCCACGCCATATGGTTTTGTCCTGTACTGCAATGTTGTGGGAGTGAAGTGCTGCCAACACTGGGAAGAGTGCTGGGTTACCCGATAAATGCAGAACCCAAACTTACACTACTTCACAATTTGGAAGACTTCCGTGATAACAGGTAAAAACAAGCATCCCTCCATGTGAGCCTTTTAGTAGAGACATTGCTAGGTAATGGGAGAATGCATCACTCCCATCTATTGAAAGATGGGTTACAGAATTAGACCTTTGCATGCATCTTGAAGTGCTGGTTTACGAATCCAGAGGTTGCCCACGCAAGCATTTCCAAATTTGGTATGACTGGCAAGAACATTAGGGATTGTTGTTGGGAGTGGAACAACACACAGTGCCGGGGAACTGGGTGACATTCCTAATGAATGAGATAATAATATTATGTAGGAACTCTTTAACAATGCTGTTCAATTACACACTGAACACTGGATATTTGCATATTTCCTTTCTGTATAAGGAGAGGGAAGGGGTCAACAAATGTTTATTTGCATGCTTAACATCAGAAAATTTAAAAAAAGAATGCCAAGGGCCACAATGCAAGTAAGAGAAATGCACCCCTGATCCAGATGTCTATTAAAAAGGCTTTAATTAGGGTGCAGTGGCACTCTTAACCTTCTAGATCCCATTGACATCATGCCTGCTACACTCTTGTTAGCTATATCCCTCCGTGACTTACCTCAGATCCTAGATGATATCATCCAAAAAATAGTTGCTGCAGCAGAGAAATGCACTAGCCTCAATGAAGGTCTGCTGAAAAGTCAGATTCTTTCTTTTTATGCTGTGGCAGCTGGAATTCAGAACACTGCTGCAATCCGGAAAGAAGTAGCCCAAGCTGACAGTAGCTTCTGGAAATTAAATGGTGCAAAATGTTCTTAACTCATGTGTTGCTCCTGAATTTGGGAAAGCTGATGCTAAAGGAATCCGGAAAGAAAGACTGTTTGTAAATGCCACCCTTTAATTTGAAGACTTTAGTGCTTAATTTGAGCCAGTGCTTTCAGGTGCTTATCACTGGTACTTATTTTACAGGGCCAGGTCTACAGATCTTTTTCTCTTGTTAGTAATGATCCCCGAATTCAAAATGAAATGTATATCTTCAGGCTGGCCCACATTAATCTACAAATTAGGCAATGCGTATGATGATGTACTCACGCCTGTCACGAGGACCCGAAAAAGTCCTGCCCTCATCTCACTCTAGTCTCATGCATTTGTCACTGTGCCTGGTGCACCCTATTCCTGCCTTGTTTGTAGAATCCCATTGGATAATTGTAGCTGGGAGCTGGCTCATGGCTGAGTTGGAGCGAGGCAGGTTGGGAAAGAGCAGGACGAATTTGACAGTTATGGCTTGTGCAGTAATTTAAACAAGCGGAAATACGGACTTTGCACGTGATGCTTCACCAGTCCAGCTGTAAACTACCCTCAACGTACTTGAGGCAGCCGCAGCCACTGCAACTTTCACTCTTCTCGGACTGAGTAAGTGACTTTCCCCATTTGTTCCTGTGTGCTGCTTGTACTGACTGCCGCGTGAATGTTATCTATCCTTTGGTTGATCTGTACCTTCTCCCTTGTCAGATGCCCTCAGGTTCAGCTTTCTCTTCCCTCAATTCGGTCCCTCTCTTGTCTCCAGTCAAGCTCCCTCCCCTCACATTTCGGACTCTCTTTTTTCCATTCTAATGCATCTCCTCACTCCTTAATTCTCTTCCTCTCTTTATCTATGCTCCTATGTGTTTATTCAGTCCCTCTGCTTACCTGTTTCTGGAACCTGATTCCTTCTATTCTGGGTCTCTCACTACTCTCGCTCTCATCGCTCCATATTGTCTCTCTCATCTGTACACACAGGCCCTCTCTAGTCTGGATCTCTTAATATTGATTCTCGCCTTGCCTTTCAGGCTGTCCGCTCTGCATTTGGGAACTCTCTATTCAGGCAAGCTCAGCTCCACCTCTTGTTATGTCTCTCTTATTATGAAGGTTCTAGCCACTCTTGATTTTGTCTTTCCTCTCTGGTTCTTGCTCCATTCAATCTGTCTTCATTCAAGCCCACTCTTCTATCAGTGACACTATTTTATCTGTCTCCATCCTACTCACCCCTCACTCTAGGTGGGCTTCCTCTTCAGATTCTCCTTGAACCATTGGGATTCTTTATTCTTTTCTTTCAGGGACTTTCTTTTCTTTTCTCGTACTCTCTCTCCCCCTCTCTATGTGACATTCTTTCCTTCTTCCATCAGGCTCTATCCTCTCCCCCTTTGAGTATACTTCTATTAATTAGGCATTCCTCTCTCAATACAAAACCTCTCATCTTTCCATTCATTTTCTCTCCACTATGCTATCGAATTCTCCATCCTTTCCGTTCTGCTTCCCTCCATTTTCCATTGCCCCCCTAGCCTCCATGCAGCTCCCTTCTGTGTCCATTCAGGACCTCGCCACTCTTGATTTGGTCTCCTCTTTCTCCATTCGTCCTGCGGCCCCAATCTCTCTATTTGGGTCTGCTGCTCATTCAGGCTTTCTACTCTCTCTATTGGCATCCCTTCTCTCCATTAAGGGGACGAGGGAGGAGGAAGTTCCATTTCTGTTCCATCAATCTACACTCTCTTTAGTACCTGTACATACCTGTACCTATATGTGATTGTTGGACATGGCCCTTTTTACAGGGTTATCCCTAAACTTTTTGCCTTTCTCCTGGCCTTTTCTCTGACATGGTGTTGGTGGTTTTAGGCCTCTGGGCACTTTAGCACTGCTGTCCAGTGTAAAGTGCGTGCGCTCTCTGTGTACATTTGGTAAGATTGGCCTGCCCTCATATAGGAATGCATTGGGGATTCCCTGATAAGTGTTTCAGTGGTAATCCCTGAGATGAGAGGAGCAGCGTGGTCGAGTTTGGTATGTTTGAAATAGTAATAATAAATGCTACGCAATGGTGTGCGCAGATTTATTATGACTATTTTAGAAATGCCACTTTTAGATGTTGGCATTTCTGTGTGCTATGTGTCTGCCTGCCTGATGTGAATTGCATGTCTGGCTTTTGAGTGACAGGGCCTGGGGAGGTGTGTGTGGCTCCAGGAGGGGCAGGGTGAGTCATCACTAGGCTTAATGGGACATCTGCATTGGGAGTAGTGGGAGGAGTAATCCCCTGACCCTGAATAGATCTGTGCCTGCCCTAGTGAATGCTGGCTCCGCCCCCCTGTGGTGTGTCTGATGACGAGCCCCCACCTAACAATAGAGAAGAGGAGCCCTGTCAACAGAGTGCTCCAAATCCCCCCTGAACCAGTTGCATCTGGTTCCCCCAAAAGCCCTGTCCTGCAGACAAAGAGATTTTGTGTATAAATACTGGGGCTGTGACCCCATGAAGATGTGCTGATCCTAACTTGCGGGGCTTGCTGCTGCTGGGGCCCAGGAGGAACCGCCATGGGGGCTTACCTCCCTGCTGGAGGGCCCTGTGTGCTGGCCTCCCTGGGCCCAGCTATGCCCCATGGAACTAGAAGAACTTTTGCTGGGACTTATTCTTTTTGAATGCAGAACTCTTGCTTCTAGCGCCTCGTGAGCGCTTTCTTTTACATTTTTCCAAGAAGGAGGAGAGCGTGGGCTGCGCAGCGCTGAGCTGCCGCCTTTTTAAAGGGAATCCCCATCGTAGGGATTCCCCCGTGATGCCGTACCGAGCAGGAGCCCACCCCGCTTATTGAATATCTGAATTGCGGGTGCCCACCCCGCTTATGCTGTTATTTCTATAGCGGGTGCCCACCCCGCTTTTGGATTTTAGTTACGGCGGGTGCCCACCCCGCATATGTGCTTACTTTAAGAAGCGGGTGCCCACCCCGCATTGCCGCCGAGTAAAGTTGCCGCCGGGCCGCTGCCAGTGCGACCCGGAAGTCAGGCACCACTGCCTGGTTGTGGGCAGAGCTGCGGCCGGCCAATGGTAGCGCGGCCAGTAGAGGGGTGTTCGGAGGCAGCCGAGGCAGCAGGAAGCGTGGAGGAGTTTTGGAGGCAGGGCTCCCGCAACCGCGGTGTGAGCCCTGTGTGTGGTTCCGGTCGAGACGGGGCTCCCGTGAGTATGGGAGAGCCCCGCAGTGTTGCCTGGTGGAAATCCGGCATGCTGCGGTGACCGAACAGCCTCAGGAGAGCTCCACAGCACTGGCGAGAGGAAGGCCGCAGAGATCACCAGCGAAGTAAGGAGGATCTCCAGTGCCTGTCCTCACCAGCAGAGAGCCCGGTGAGTGGGGATGGCTGGGGGGGAGCGCGATCGAGGCACAGTGCCGGTGCCCATTTCCTGAGCAGCCCTGCCTGATAGAGGGCCGCTCCAACGTGGGGGTCATTTTGATCTCCAGAGTCCCGGAGTGGGGCTCAAGGGGCGTCGCGGTGCCCAGGGTGATGCCACAGCTGCCCCGCCAGACAGTGGGCAGCTGCAATGTTATGGGCATTTTTGTTGTAGAGTCCCTGATTGGGACCGGAGAGGCACAGTGGTGCCAGGCCTCTTTATTTCCTCAGTTGCGCCGCCGTATCGGGCAACTGCCAAGTTTTGGTCATATTTGTTTAAAAAGTCCCAGAGGGGCCCTCAGGGCACAGTCAGTGCCAGTGCCCATGTTTGGCTTCACAGCTGCAAGGCAATTAGCGGCAACTGCAACGTTTAGGCCATCATTTCTTTGGGGGGTATTTTTGGATGAGACAGGAGTGAGATACACTCCTCTGCCCCAGCGCAATTGCGCACTTGTGGATTCTGCTGCAATGGCAGCCAAAGCCCTGACATTCTGGACAAAGGGCGTTTAGGGCCCAGGTGAAAGGCCAGATGGCCTGGGGTCATTATGGGTGAGATTGGTAGAGCGCCAGGCTCTACAAAACTACACAATGTGTTTTATGCCCCTTGTGATTGTTATTGCATACTGCGTGTATGCTGGTGAGGCCTAATGCATAATGTGTTTATGCTTATGAGGTTATTGCATACTGCGTGTATGCTGGTGAGGCCTAATGCGTAATGTGTTTATGCTTATGAGGTTATTGCATACTGCATGTATGCTGGTGAGGCCTTATGCGTAATGTGTTTATGCTTAAGAGGTTATTGCATACTGCATGGTTTAGACCTGGCATCCTTGGCGTGGGTCTCCCTTTCATTTTTTCACTATGCCTCCACTGTTGTTGATATGTTTTTGCTGGTCTAGATGCTTTGGGCACTTTGCCACTGCTATTCAGTGCCACAATGCAAGTGCTCCCTATGATAAATTGATGTATGGATTAGTGACTCCATGTTTGGCCTATTTGATTCACTGTCAGACCCTAGTACAGTGCACTGTTTGTGCCCAGGGTCTGTGAATCAAATGCTACTGGTGGGCTTGCAGCACTGGTTGTGCCACCCACAGGAGCAGCTTGTAAAGTGTGTCTCAGGCCTGCCATTGCAGAGCCTGTGTGCAGTCTGGTACTGCCATGTCGACTTGGTAAGTGTACCCACTTACCAGTCCCCAAACCTTCCCTTTCCTGCATATTAGTCACCCCTAAGGTAGGCCCTAGGGCAGGGTGCATTGTATGTGTAAGGTAGGACATGCCCTGGTGTGTGTGGCATGTCCTGATAGTGAATTATAGCCAATTTCGTTTTTCATTATTGCAAGGCTACCTGTCCCCATAAGCCAGAATGCGCAGTTTGATTATAACATCTTATAATCCTAACTGATCCAGGGAACATGGTAGAAAAACGAATTTAGTATGCCTGAACTCAGGATGATAAAATACATCTTTTAGTGAAGTTGGTTTTAACATTCTGTGTTTGAAAATACCACTTTTAGAAAGTAGGTATTTTCTTGCCTAACCATCCGCCCTGCCTCTGCTAGCTTGTGTATTGTATGTCTGGGTTTGTGAGTGACAGGGGCTGGGGGACTCCAGGAGACAGGGTGAGTCAGATCAGGGCTGAATAGACCTATCTGCATGTAGAGTGGTGGGAGGAGTAGCACCTGGGCCTGAATAGGGCTGTGCCTGCCTTCCACAATGCTGGCTCCACCTCATGTGGTGCGTCTGATGTCCCTGGCCCACATTGACAAAGGAAGAAGGTGTGCACTGGCAGAATGCACCCAGAACTGGTTTGGACTAGGTACATGACCCTCTGCCTTCAGAGGACAAAGGATTTATGGGTATAAATACTGGGGCCCAGACCCCAAGACTTTAGATCACTTCTGGGAAACATGAAGAACCTTTGCTGAGGAGAGGAACCAGAGAATCTGCAGGAGGAAACTATCCCTATGCTGTGTGCTGTTTGAGGGATTGGCCTGCAGTGGTTGCCTGATTGCCAAAGAAAGGAGAAAGGAACTTTGTGCTTACTTTCATCATCTTGCAGAACATCTCCAATGGCTTGAAGATTGAGCTTGCCTCCTGCTGAAGTCTCAGGGACACAAGACTTCACCAACCAGCTCCCCTGAATTCCCTTGCTGGGAATTTGAAGTGCCTACTGTTGTGTTGGGCCTTCTGAGAGACTGCGTGTCGCTGGGAGCTGGAAGCGCGACTCACGAAGAAGAAGCGTGTCGCCGCCGCAGCAGTTGTTGTCGCATCGCCGAGAAAGCGTGCCGCCGCTGTCGCCATCGCATCACCGAAGCGCCTCGCATCACCGGAGAAGAGTGTCGCCGTCGCAGCAGACGCCGTCGCATCCTCAGAGAAGCGTGTCGCAGGGCCTGTCGCAGCTCCAAAGATTCACTGAGTCGCCGCACGGCCATCGGGCGTGCACGCATCGCCCCTTCGTTGTCGCATCAAGAGGAAGATGCCATTTTGTTTCATTGCACCGGGTCGTCATCGCATCGAGGCGCTGCTGGTCGCATCGCCACAGAAGCGCAGTAAGAAACCGACGCATCACCTCCCCACGCGGTGAAGAACCGACGCATCACCTTCTCTCCGGTAAGGAACCGACGCATCACCGTCCCCTACGCAGCAGTAGGGAACCGACGCATCACCTCCCCCGGAGCAAGGAACCAACGCATCACCGTTCTTGCGTGTAAGGAACCGACGCATCACCTTCCCTGCAACTCTTTTGTTTGTATCGTGTTACGATCCAAAGGTACATTGAACGTAGAGTGTCGCATTTATCATCTTTATTGAACTGAACTATTTTCTACCATTGACAGTCATATTTTTCATAGTGTATTGTGTATTTTTGTCGTTTTGGGTCTTGTGTTAAGTCTATATAAAAATACTTATTTTTATACTACAACCTGTGCGGTGTCGATCTGTAGTGTTGTCACTGTGTTACTGTATGTGTTCACAAATGCTTTACACACTGCCTCTGAGATAATCCTGCCTGCTCGTGCCAAGCTACCAAGGGGGTGAGCAGGGGTTATTTTAGTAGTGTATCCCCCTTACACTGACTAGAAGCAAGGGTCCCTATTTGGACAAAGGTACCTACCTCTGCCAACTAGAGACCCCCAGTTCTAACATTGGTGGTCAGCGGTGAGGATTCTGGACTTGCATTTGTGACTCATATACAGTGATTGGTGTACACTACTAGTGAGTGCAGACCAAACGCAACCACTTACATTTTGGTAGATTGTTTTTTCCTGGGATTTCTATTTTTTGCCAAGAACTGCCAAGTTTAGTCACCATGAGCAAAACAGCATCCATCGCATGTGTGGATTTAGATTTTGAAGAAGAGAGGCTGGAAAGTTACACTGTGAAACAGCTGAAACACTTCTGCAGGAAATTTAAAATTGCTATGACCGGTCTCTCCAAGAAGGATGAGTTCCAAAAGGCGCTGAGGGCTTGGGTGGAAGCAAGGAGTACCCCTGAGCATGTGGAAGAGCATGAGGAGGGGGCTGAGAGAGCAGGAGGGCAGCTAGATGGGCTATTGGGGGTCCAGGGGGTCCAGGGGGGAGGGGGGGAGGAAAGCACCTTCCCCAGCAGGTAGCAGTGTTTTTTCCAAGGGCCTGTCCCCAGGAGAGCTGGAGGACAGGGAGAGAAGTAGGGTGCATGAGATGGAGCTGACCAAGCTTAAGATGGGTGGGCAGTTAGAATTGGAAATTAAGAAATTGGCCCTAGAGGAAAAGAGGATGCAAATGGAGCATGAGAGAAGTTTGAGGGAGTTGGAGTTGAAAGCTAAGAGCTTAGAGATTACTCCCTCTGGTGGCAGCACACCGTCCATGCCTGTTGAAGCAAGGGTGTATATACCTAAAGATGTGGTGAAAGAGTTTTATAAGAATGATGATATTGGGCAATGGTTTAAAGCCTATGAGGTAGCTATGACCTCACACCGGGTCCCTGAGAAGGATTGGAGAGCTTGTGGGGGCGGTTCCTTAGTGAGGGGCGGGATACCTTATTAGACTTGCCCTCTGAAGTCCACAATTCTTATGGTCATATGAAAGAAGCATTGATGTCCAGGTATGGGTTGACTCCTGAACTGTATAGGCAGAGGTTCAGGAATTGCAAAACGTTGGCGGGCAGTACCTGGGTAGAATATGTGACTTTTTTTTGCAGCGCATTGGATGGTTGGGTGAAGGGTAGCAAAGTGAATGATTTTGAAGCGCTCTTTGATTTGATTGCATGGGAGCACTTGTCAGGAAATTGTTTTCCAGAGCTATGCCAGCACCTTATTGATAGTAGGCTGACTAACCCTAGGAAGCTTGCTGAGGAGGCGGACCGCTGGGTGAGCACCCGGGTCCACAAGGGTCACGTGGGAGACTCCGCCAAAAGTGAGCAGGGTCCCCAGCAGAGGAGTGGGGGGGACAAGGGTAAACAAAGGGAGTTCCAGAAAGGGCCCCAAAGTAATCCCCAAGGGAACCAAGGGAAGGGTTCCCAGCCTCCCCCTGAAAAGAAGCCAGGGGCCCCGACAGATAAGCCTGTTCACAGGGGGCCCAAGACTTGCTTTAAGTATGGTCAAGTGGGCCACTGCTCCTGGGAGACTAGATGTCCCTTGTATGGAAAATCAGCACCCACTGGTACACCACCCCGGCAGGTAGCTAGTGTAGCCCTGGGGGAGGAGATGGGTGCCCAAGGTGGGTGGGGTCCCGTAGCAATGTCCTTGGTCTCTTTAGGAGACAGTGAGATGGTCCCCAGGGCCCAACTGCCTGATAACACTAAGAAATACAGGCAGTGGGTGACCATCAATGGCCAAAGGGTGGAGGCTCTGAGAAACACCGGAGCCAGTGTGACAGCTGTCAGTTGTCGGCTGGTGTCTGAAGAGCAGGTGATCCCCAATGCATTCTGCCCAGTAGTTGCTGCGGACAACTAAGAGAGTCACTGCAGAGTGGCTCAGGTTCCCTTTGAGTGGGGGGGGGGTCTCAGGTACCTTTCAAGTAGCTGTGAGGCCAGCCATGCCTGTAGACTGTCTGTTGGGCAACGATTTAGAAAGTTCACCTTGGGCAGAGGTGGAGAGAAGGTCTCATCTAGAGATGTTGGTTCTGCCTGAGTGGGCGTGCGTGACCACTCGGTCTATGGCAGCCAGTAAAGGTGTTCAAGAGGACCTGGAGCCTGAAAGGGGGGCCCAGGTGCCTACCTTGAAGAGAAGAGGCAGGGGGCATGGGAAACCGGCCCCCATAGTTCCCATGGTCCAGGAGGAAGCAGAACCTGAGGGGGATGCTCTGGAACCTACAGGGGAGCAAGTGGCCGAACTGGGGGACCTACCTGAGCTGACCCATTGGCAGCAAGAAGGAGGACCCTCCAGGCAGGAGTTCTGTGAGGAGCAGAACAAGTGCCCTTCTCTTGTGGGTTTGCGGCAACAGGCCACAAACCAGGCAGCAGGTGATCAGTCTGGATCACATTGGATCTACTGGGAGAACGGTCTCCTGTATATCGAGCCTAAGGTTGCTGAGCCTGGGTCAGCCCGGGTGCTGGTGGTACCCCAGCGCTTCAGAGCCTTCCTACTGGGTTTGGCTCATGATGTGCCTTTAGCAGGACATCTGGGGCAGGGCAAGACCTTTGAAAGGCTTGTCACCCACTTTTATTGGCCCCAGATGTGCAAGAGTTCAGACACTCATTGCAGGACATGTCAGACTTGCCAGGCAAGTGGAAAAAGTGGGAGGAAGCACAAGGTTCCCCTCCAGCCATTCCCTGTGGTCAGCACCACCCCCTTTGAACGGGTGGGTATTGACATTGTGGGGCCACTGGACCCCAAGACAGCCATGGGCAACAGGTTCATCCTGGTCTTGGTGAACCATGCCACCCGGTACCCGGAAGCCATCCCTCTTCGGACAGTGACGGCCCCCATGGTGGGACGTGCACTGATGGGGATTTTCTCCCGTGTGGGGTTCCCCAAGGAGGGGGTGAGTGACCGTGGTACAAACTTCATATCCAAGTATATTGAAGTCCCTGTGGCAGGAGTGCGGTGTTACCTATAAGTTCAACACTCCTTACCACCCCCAAGGAAATGGGCTGGTTGAGAGATTCAACCAGACCCTGAAGGGCATGATTATGGGTCTGGAAGAACCCATGAGGCGTAAGTGGGACATCCTCTTGCCATGCCTTTTGTTTGCTTACCGTGAGGTGCCACAGAAGTCCTTAGGGTTCAGCCCCTTTGAACTGCTCTATGGTCACCCGGTAAGAGGATCTCTGAGTCTGGTGAAAGAAGGCTGGGAGAAAGCTCCCAGTAAACCTCCCCAGGATGTATTTAGCTACATGCTGGCCTTTAGAAACCAGACTAGGCAATTCAGACAACTCGCTGAGGCGAATCTGGAAGCCATCCAGGAAGAGATGAAACGATGGTATGATCAGAATGCCACTCTGATCGAGTTTCAGCCTGGACAGAAAGTGTGGGTCATGGCCCCCGTGGAGCCTTGCGTGCTCCAGGATAAGTGGACCGGACCATTTGAGGTGGTGGAGCGCAAGAGTGAGGTCACCTACCTGGTGGACATGTGATCTCCCAGGAACCCTTTACGGGTCCTACATGTCAACCGCCTGAAGCCCCATTTTGAGAAGTCCGAAGTGGGCATGCTCCTAGCAACAGATGATGGAATGGAAGAGGAGACAGAACCTCTTCCTGACCTCATGTCTGCAACAGAGCAAGATGGGTCAGTGGAGGGTGCAAACCTCTCTAACTCCCTGACACCTGAGCAGCAGGAAGACTGTCGCCAACTGTTGGGACAGTTTCCTGACCTGTTTTCCCTGACTCCTAGTGTCACTGATTGGTGCGTCCATGATGTGGACACTGGGGAAAGTCCTCCTGTCAAGCACAAGGCTTACAGAGTGACTGACAGGGTGAGAGCTTGCATCAAGGAGGAGGTCTCCAAGATGTTTGCATTGGGGGTGATTGAGTCCTCTCACAGCCCTTGGGCCAGCCCAGTGGTCTTGGTCCCAAAGGCTGCCGCGCCTGGTGCCACGCCCGAACTCCGGTTCTGTGTGGACTACCAAGGACTCAATTCAGTCACCAGGACTGACGCGCACCCCATCCCCAGAGCTGATGAGCTCATTGATCGCTTAGGGGCTGCCCGGTACCTCAGCACGTTTGACTTAACGTCTGGGTACTGGCAGATCGCCTTGACTGATGGGGCCAAAGAGAGGTCAGCATTCTCCACACCAGATGGGCACTACCAATTCCGGGTTATGCCCTTTGGGATGAAGAATGCCCCTGCCACCTTTCAGAGGTTGGTCAACCAGGCGTGCTGGTTGGACTGGAAGATTTCAGTGCCGCCTACCTGGATGACATCGCAGTGTTCAGTGCCAGTTGGGAAGAACATATTCGCCACCTCTGGGAAGTGTTGATGGCGCTGCGGAGGGCAGGCCTCACGATCAAGGCGAGTAAATGCCAGATCGGGCAGGGTTCCGTGGTGTACTTGGGACACCAGGTTGGGAGCGGCCAGATGGCGCCCCTACAGCCCAAGATTGATACCATTCTGGCTTGGGAGCCCCCCAAGACCCAGACAGAGGTGAGAGCCTTTTTAGGACTCACCGGGTATTACAGGAGATTTGTCAAGGGGTATGGCAGCATCGTTGCACCCTTGACAGAGCTGACTTCCAGGAAGCAGCCCAAGAGAGTGATTTGGACTGACACCTGTCAGAGAGCTTTTGACGCCTTGAAGACTTCCATGTGCACAGCCCCCGTGCTTCAGGCACCCAACTTCTCAAAAGAATTTGTTATTCAAACAGATGCTTCAGAGCATGGTGTAGGGGCTGTTCTGGCACAGTTAAATGAGGAGGGCCTAGACCAACCTGTAGCCTTCATCAGTAGGAGGTTACTTCCACGAGAACAGAGGTGGAGTGCTATTGAGCATGAGGCATTTGCTGTGGTCTGGGCGCTGAAGAAGTTGAGACCATACCTGTTTGGGACTCACTTCCGGGTTCAGACAGACCACAGGCCCTTCAGATGGGTGATGCAGATGAGGGGTGAGAATCCAAAGCTGTTGAGGTGGTCTATTTCCCTACAGGGGATGGACTTCACGGTGGAACACCGCCCTGGTACAGAACACGCCAATGCTGATGGTCTGTCCAGATTGTTTCGCCTTAGTGATGAGAACTCCCTAGAGGTAGGATAGTTCTCCCCACATTTCAGCTGGAGGTGACACATGTTAGACCTGACATCCTAAGCGTGGGCCTCCCTTCCATTTTTTCACTATGCCTTCACTGTTGTTGATATGTTTTTGCTGGTCTAGATGCTTTGGGCACTTTGCCACTGCTATTCAGTGCCAAAGTGCAAGTGCTCCCTATGGTAAATTGATGTATGGATTAGTGACTCCATGTTTGGCCTATTTGATTCACTGTCAGACCCTAGTACAGTGCACTGTTTGTGCCCAGGGCCTGTGAATCAAATGCTGCTGCTGGTCTTGCAGCACTGGTTGTGCCACCCACAGGAGCAGCTTGTAAAGTGTGTCTCAGGCCTGCCATTGCAGAGCCTGTGTGCAGTCTGGTACTGCCATGTCGACTTGGTAAGTGCACCCACTTACCAGTCCCCAAACCTTCCCTTTCCTGCATATTAGTCACCCCTAAGGTAGGCCCTAGGGCAGAGTGCATTGTATGTGTAAGGTAGGATATGCCCTGGTGTGTGTGGCATGTCCTGATAGTGAATTACTGCCAATTTCGTTTTTCACTATTAAAAGGCTACCTGTCCCCATGCGCCAGAATGGGCAGTTTGATTATAACATCTTATAATCCTAACTGACCCAGGGAACATGGTAGAAAAGCGAATTTAGTATGCCTGAACTCAGGATGATAAAATACATCTTTTAGTGAAGTTGGTTTTAACATTCTGTGTTTGAAAATACCACTTTTAGAAAGTAGGTATTTTCTTGCCTAACCATCCAACCTGCCTCTGCTAGCTTGTGTATTGTATGTCTGGGTTTGTGAGTGACAGGGGCTGGGGGACTCCAGGAGACAGGGTGAGTCAGCACAGGGCTGAATAGACCTATCTGCATGTAGAGTGGTGGGAGGAGTAGCACCTGGGCCTGAATAGGGCTGTGCCTGCCTTCCACAATGCTGGCTCCACCTCCTGTGGTGCGTCTGATGTCCCTGGCCCACATTGACAAAGGAAGAAGGTGTGCACTGGCAGAATGCACCCAGAACTGGTTTGGACTAGGTACAGGACCCTCTGCCTTCAGAGGACAAAGGATTTATGGGTATAAATACTGGGGCCCAGACCCTAAGACTTTAGATCACTTCTGGGAAACAAGAAGAACCTCTGCTGAGGAGAGGAACCAGAGAATCTGAAGGAGGAAACTATCCCTATGCTGTGTGCTGTTTGAGGGATTGGCCTGCAGGGGTTGCCTGATTGCCAAAGAAAGGAGAAAGGAACTTTGTGCTTACTTTCATCATCTTGCAGAACATCTCCAAGGGCTTGAAGATTGAGCTTGCCTCCTGCTGAAGTCTCAGGGACACAAGACTTCACCAACCAGCTCCCCTGAATTCCCTTGCTGGGAATTTGAAGTGCCCACTGTTGTGTTGGGCCTTCTGAGAGACTGCGTGTCGCTGGGAGCTGGAAGCGCAACTCACGAAGAAGAAGCGTGTCGCCGCCGCAGCAGTTGTCGTCGCATCGCCGAGAAAGCGTGCCGCCGCTGTCGCCATCGCATCACCGAAGCGCCTCGCATCACCGGAGAAGAGTGTCGCTATCGCAGCAGACGCCGTTGCATCCTCGAAGAAGCGTGTCGCAGGGCCTGTCGCGGCACGGCCGTCGGGCGTGCACACATCGCCCCTTCGTTGTCGCATCAAGAGGAAGATGCCATTTTGTTTCATTGCACCGGGTCGTCATCGCATCGAGGCGCTGCTGGTCGCATCGCCACAGAAGCGCAGTAAGAAACCGATGCATCACCTCCCCACGCGGTGAAGAACCGACGCATCACCTCCTCTCCGGTAAGGAACCGATGCATCACCGTCCCCTACGCAGCAGTAGGGAACCGATGCATCACCTCCCCCGGAGCAAGGAACCGATGCATCACCGTTCTTGCGTGTAAGGAATCGACGCATCACCTTTCCTGCAACTCTTTTGTTTGTATCGCTTTACGCATCCAAAGGTACATTGAACGTAGAGTGTCGCATTTATCATCTTTCTTGAACTGAACTATTTTCTACCATTGACAGTCATATTTTTCATAGTGTATTGTGGATTTTTGTCGTTTTGGGTCTTGTGTTAAGTCTATATAAAAATACTTATTTTTATACTACAACCTGTGTGGTGTCCATCTGTAGTGTTGTCACTGTGTTACTGTATGTGTTCACAAATGCTTTACACACTGCCTCTGAGATAAGCCTGCCTGCTCGTGCCAAGCTACCAAGGGGGTGAGCAGGGGTTATTTTAGTAGTGTATCCCCCTTACCCTGACTAGAAGCAAGGGTCCCTATTTGGACTAGAGACCCCCAGTTCTAACAGCGTGTATGCTGGTTACGCCTAATGTGATGCTGAGTGCATAATATGATTTATGTTGCAGGATATAATGCTGAGTACAGTATTTCGCCAGTCATTACTGGTTGTGTTCTACATTTATTATTTGTGCTTGTGATGGTTCTGACAGTGGCCCAATTGGCCCTGTCATGTGTATATAATCCCCTGTGAATATTGCCAGTGCCAGTTGGCACAGTGTAAATGTGTGATTACGTTTCTAATGTGTTTATGATAATACAAAGGCTATTTTTGATATAACCTTGTGTGGAGTTTCTTTTGTGGTGTGCCTAGTGGGTTGCTGCTGTGTGTGTGTGTTGCGCAAACGCTTTACACATTGCCTCTGGGATAAGCCTGACTGCTCGTGCCAAGCTACCAAGGGGGTGAGCAGGAGTTATCTTCAGCGTCTAACTCCCTTGCCCTGACTAGAGTGGTGGTTTCTGCCTGGCTTTGGCGCAAGCCCTAGCCAACCAGAAATCCCATTTCTAACATTGGTGGTCAGCGGTGAGGATAGGACTTGCGTTTGCGCAGTACCACAGCGACAACTGGTTGCACTACAAACTCTCCATTTAGATAATGACAAGTTTGGGGATTATTGTTTCTGATTTTGTTTTAAGTATCATTTCTTTGAAATGTGTTTTCTTGTTGCACTATGAGTTGGGGTCCTGCCAAGGACAGAAACCAGAGAATCTGGAGGAGTTTTGTACTGCCCCTGTGCTGTCTGCTATTTCTAGGGTTGGCCTACAGAGGTAACTTAATTGGCATGGAGAAACTAGCTCGGGAGGGTAGATTATCCCCTAAGTGCAGTTTTAGTTTTCTGGATTCCCCAGTAAGGGTGGGATCCAGTGCTGGCAGCAATATGGAGTCCAGTGCAGGAAGTCCCATTCCCAGTTCCCAGAGTATGGTACCTGGTTCCCAGTTAAGAGGGGTACAGGTTGAGATTCAGGAGCAGTAAGATACTGTCTTACCAGTCTTGGGGGGAGTGTGGATGAATGTTGTGGTGCACTGGACGTTTTGGTGATTGGTTAGCACGGCAAATGGTGTTAAAGGGCTGTTCAATCCGTTTTGTCAGAGAGCACATGCCCCGTAATTGTTTTCAAGAGTCGCGCCAACACCTGTTGGAGTGTGAGTTCTTTTGATTCTAGGGAGCTTGCATTGAGGAGTGATCCTAAGAGGTATGGTGCAGGTATCTTCCAACACAGAGTGGTGGAAGTGGTTCAGAGTAGCCCAGCTAGGTACCCTTATAGTGAGAAGGTTGCAAGGCCTCACGTCCTGTCTCGCAGGGGAAGGTGTGAGACTGGGCTGTATTCCGAGCCTCAACCTCAGTCTCCAGTACTGGATGGTTCCTAGAGGGAACACCAGGTAGGGAGCCTAGTCTGTCCTGTTGGACCGTCGTTTGAGGGGGATCTCCCCGTGTTAGGTGAGCTGGGAGTGTCTGTAATCAGGCCTCCATCAGTTCTGGTGTCTGGCAGTGCCACTCCTAAGTGGAGGGTGCAGAAGTCCAGATTGAGGGGTGAGAGGGGGAAAGAGTCCCCAGTGGAAGAACCAATGGGTCAGGGGCCAGCCAGAAGGGCTGAGTCACCAATGATTGACCATGGTGATGCCACTTCTGTCCTGGGGGATCTTCACGCACTGTCAGATGGACAGGAGGTCATGAGATCTGCGCCAGGCAGACTGTCACACGACAAATTAGTTATGTGTCACCCTCGGGGAGGGTATATGTACTCCCCAGGAAGTCCTGGTTCACCGGGCAATTGTCTAACCAAAGGGTTCCGTCCCTGGGTTGGGAGGCCAGGTTCAGGGTATGCCTGACCTGGAGGGAGGGACAGCTGTAATCAGTGTCCTGACTGGGTTGTCTTCTAGGGGTACCACTCCTGATGGGAGGGTGCAGTATTCTGGAAGAGGGTGCAGAGGGAGGGAGTCCTCGCCTCTGACCCCGGTGCAGCAGGACAGTTTAGATCCCAGGTGGGTAGACCAGTCGATGGAGAGAGGTCCTGAACTGGTGGGAGAGTTGTGTTCTGGGGGTGCTTCTCCTGGGAGAGTGCGGAACCCCAGAAGGAGAGGTAGGGGGAGGAGACACTTCGCCCGTGACCTCTGGTCAACCTGAGGGTGCGGACCCTAGGTTGGAGGATCAGTGGCAGTTTGGAACTACACTGAGAGGAAGAGTGGAGAATGGCTATTATGTGCCAGGGGTTACTGCCCCCACTCTGTGGATTGGCAAGGACCAGTGACATCTGGGTGGCCTAGGGCCTGGTCCTGGCCGTGGACAACTAGGGAGTACCAGTGGGGTAGCCTAGTTGGGCCTGAGAGTTTTTTTTCAGAGGAAACCACATGGGTTCAGAGTGGCGTAGAACCGGAGGGTGTCCCTGCAGTTGCGGGCCCGCGTCCGTGTTCTATCGCCCAAAGCAGGGAAGACCATCAAGGTAGTGATTGGTCTACCCTACGTTATGGCTGGAAGGGGGTTGTGTTGGACTTGGCCCTTTTTTACAGGGTCATCCCTAAACTTTTTGCCTTTCTCCTGGCCTTTTCTCTGACATGGTGTTGGTGGTTTTAGGCCTCTGGGCACTTTAGCACTGCTGTCCAGTGTAAAGTGCGTGCGCTCTCTGTGTACATTTGGTAAGATTGGCCTGCCCTCCCATACGAATGTATTGGGGATTCCCTGATAAGTGTTTAAGTGGTAATCCCTGAGATGAGAGGAGCAGCCTGGTCGAGTTTGATATGTTTGAAATAGTAATAATAAATGCTACGCAATGGTGTGTGCAGATTTATTATGACTATTTTAGAAATGCCACTTTTAGAAGTTGGCATTTCTGTGTGCTATGTGTCTGCCTGCCTGATGTGAATTGCATGTCTGGCTTTTGAGTGACAGGGGCTGGGGAGGTGTGTGGCTCCAGGAGGGGCAGGGTGAGTCAGCGCTAGGCTGAATGGGACATCTGCATTGGGAGTAGTGGGAGGAGTAATCCCCTGACCCTGAATAGATCTTTGCCTGCCCTAGTGAATGCGGGCTCCGCCCCCCTGTGGTGTGTCTGATGACGAGCCCCCACCTAACAATAGAGAAGAGGAGCCCTGTCAACAGAGTGCTCCAAATCCCCCCTGAACCAGTTGCATCTGGTTCCCCCAAAAGCCCTGTCCTGCAGACAAAGAGATCTTGTGTATAAATACTGGGGCTGTGACCCCATGAAGATGTGCTGATCCTAACTTGCGGGGGCTTGCTGCTGCTGGGGCCCAGGAGGAACCGCCATGGGGGCTTACCTCCCTGCTGGAGGGCCCTGTGTGCTGGCCTCCCTGTGCCCAGCTATGCCCCATGGAACTAGAAGAACTTTTGCTGGGACTTATTCTTTTTGAATGCAGAACTCTTGCTTCTAGCGCCTCGTGAGCGCTTTCTTTTAAATTTTTCCAAGAAGGAGGAGAGCGTGGGCTGTGCAGCGCTGAGCTGCCGCCTTTTTAAAGGGAATCCCCATCGTAGGGATTCCCCTGTGATGCCGTACCGAGCCGGAGCTCACCCCGCTTATTGAATAGCTGAATTGCGGGTGCCCACCCCGCTTATGCTGTTATTTCTATAGCGGGTGCCCACCCCGCTTTTGGATTTTAGTTACGGCGGGTGCCCAACCCGCATCTGTGCTTACTTTAAGAAGCGGGTGCCCACCCCGCATTGCCGCCGAGTAAAGTTGCCGCCGGGCCACTGCCAGCGCGACCCGGAAGTCAGGCACCACTGCCTGGTTGTGGGCAGAGCTGCGGCCGGCCAATGGTAGCGCGGCCAGTAGAGGGGTGTTCGGAGGCAGCCGAGGCAGCAGGAAGCGTGGAGGAGTTTTGGAGGCAGGGCTCCCGCAACCGCGGTGTGAGCCCTGCGTGTGGTGGCGGTCGAGACGGGGCTCCCGTGAGTATGGGAGAGCCCTGCGGTGTTGCCTGGTGGAAATCCGGCATGCTGCGGTGACCGAGCAGCCTCAGGAGAGCCCCGCAGTACTGGTGAGAGGAAGGCCACAGAGATCACCAGCGAAGTAAGGAGGATCTCCAGCGCCTGTCCCCCCCCAGCAGAGAGCCCGGTGAGTGGGGATGGCTGGGGGGAGCCCGATTGAGGCACAGTGCCGGTGCCCATTTCCTGAGCGGCCCGCCTGATAGAGGGCTGCACCAAAGTGGGGGTCATTTTGATCTCCAGAGCCCCGGAGTGGGGCTCAAGGGGCGCCGCGGTGCCCAGGGTGATGCCACAGCTGCCCCGCCAGACAGTGGGCAGCTGCAACGTTATGGGCATTTTTGTTGTAGAGTCCCTGAGTGGGACCGGAGAGGCACAGTGGTGCCAGGCCTCTTTATTTCCTCAGTTGCACCGCCGTAGCGGGCAACTGCCAAGTTTTGGCCATATTTGTTTAAAGAGTCCCAGTGGGAATCCAGAGGGGCCCTCAGGGCACAGTCAGTGCCAGTGCCCACGTTTGGCTTCACAGCTGCACAGCAATTAGCGACAGCTGCAACGTTTAGGCCATCATTTCTTTGGGGGGCATTTTTGGATGAGACAGTAGTGAAATACACTCCTCTGCCCCAGCGCAATTGCGCACTTGTGGATTCTGCTGCATTACCAGCCAAAGCCCTGACATTCTAGACAAAGGGTGTTTAGGGCCCAGGTGAAAGGCCAGATGGCCTGGGGTCATTATGGGTGA
Organism: Calotriton arnoldi; assembly: GCA_963921515.1. Lineage (NCBI taxonomy): Eukaryota > Metazoa > Chordata > Amphibia > Caudata > Salamandridae > Calotriton > Calotriton arnoldi. The sequence goes on from CAWUFW010004053.1 coordinate 407,660, forward strand.
GATTGGTAGAGCGCCAGGCTCTACAAAACTACACAATGTGTTTTATGCCCCTTGTGATTGTTATTGCATACTGCGCGTATGCTGGTGATGCCTAATGCGTAATGTGTTTATGCTTATGAGGTTATTGCATACTGCGTGTATGCTGGTGAGGCCTAATGCGTAATGTGTTTATGCTTATGAGGTTATTGCATACTGCGTGTATGCTGGTGAGGCCTAATGCGTAATGTGTTTATGCTTAGGAGGTTATTGCATACTAGCAACAGATGATGGAATGGAAGAGGAGACAGAACCTCTTCCTGACCTCATGTCTGCAACAGAGCAAGATGGGTCAGTGGAGGGTGCAAACCTCTCTAACTCCCTGACACCTGAGCAGCAGGAAGACTGTCGCCAACTGTTGGGACAGTTTCCTGACCTGTTTTCCCTGACTCCTAGTGTCACCGATTGGTGCGTCCATGATGTGGACACTGGGGAAAGTCCTCCTGTCAAGCACAAGGCTTACAGAGTGACTGACAGGGTGAGAGCTTGCATCAAGGAGGAGGTCTCCAAGATGTTTGCATTGGGGGTGATTGAGTCCTCTCACAGCCCTTGGGCCAGCCCAGTGGTCTTGGTCCCAAAGGCTGCCGCGCCTGGTGCCACGCCCGAACTCCGGTTCTGTGTGGACTACCAAGGACTCAATTCAGTTACCAGGACTGACGCGCACCCCATCCCCAGAGCTGATGAGCTCATTGATCGGTTAGGGGCTGCCCGGTACCTCAGCACGTTTGACTTAACGTCTGGGTACTGGCAGATCGCCTTGACTGATGGGGCCAAAGAGAGGTCAGCATTCTCCACACCAGATGGGCACTACCAATTCCGGGTTAAGCCCTTTGGGATGAAGAATGCCCCTGCCACCTTTCAGAGGTTGGTCAACCAGGTGTGCTGGTTGGACTGGAAGATTTCAGTGCCGCCTACCTGGATGACATCGCAGTGTTCAGTGCCAGTTGGGAAGAACATATTCGCCACCTCTGGGAAGTGTTGATGGCGCTGCGGAGGGCAGGCCTCACGATCAAGGCGAGTAAATGCCAGATCGGGCAGGGTTCCGTGGTGTACTTGGGACACCAGGTTGGGAGCGGCCAGGTGGCGCCCCTACAGCCCAAGATTGATACCATTCTGGCTTGGGAGCCCCCAAGACCCAGACAGAGGTGAGAGCCTTTTAGGACTCACCGGGTATTACAGGAGATTTGTCAAGGGGTATGGCAGCATCGTTGCACCCTTGACAGAGCTGACTTCCAGGAAGCAGCCCAAGAGAGTGATTTGGACTGACACCTGTCAGAGAGCTTTTGACGCCTTGAAGACTTCCATGTGCACAGCCCCCGTGCTTCAGGCGCCCAACTTCTCAAAAGAATTTGTTATTCAAACAGATGCTTCAGAGCATGGTGTAGGGGCTGTTCTGGCACAGTTAAATGAGGAGGGCCTAGACCAACCTGTAGCCTTCATCAGTAGGAGGTTACTTCCACGAGAACAGAGGTGGAGTGCTATTGAGCGTGAGGCATTTGCTGTGGTCTGGGCGCTGAAGAAGTTGAGACCATACCTGTTTGGGACTCACTTCCGGGTTCAGACAGACCACAGGCCCCTCAGATGGGTGATGCAGATGAGGGGTGAGAATCCAAAGCTGTTGAGGTGGTCTATTTCCCTACAGGGGATGGACTTCACGGTGGAACACCGCCCTGGTACAGAACACGCCAATGCTGATGGTCTGTCCAGATTGTTTCGCCTTAGTGATGAGAACTCCCTAGAGGTAGGATAGTTCTCCCCACATTTCAGCTGGAGGGGACACATGTTAGACCTGACATCCTAAGCGTGGGCCTCCCTTCCATTTTTTCACTATGCCTTCACTGTTGTTGATATGTTTTTGCTGGTCTAGATGCTTTGGGCACTTTGCCACTGCTATTCAGTGCCAAAGTGCAAGTGCTCCCTATGGTAAATTGATGTATGGATTAGTGACTCTATGTTTGGCCTATTTGATTCACTGTCAGACCCTAGTACAGTGCACTGTTTGTGCCCAGGGCCTGTGAATCAAATGCTGTTGCTGGTCTTGCAGCACTGGTTGTGCCACCCACAGGAGCAGCTTGTAAAGTGTGTCTCAGGCCTGCCAATGCAGAGCCTGTGTGCAGTCTGGTACTGCCATGTCGACTTGGTAAGTGCACCCACTTACCAGTCCCCAAACCTTCCCTTTCCTGCATATTAGTCACCCCTAAGGTAGGCCCTAGGGCAGGGTGCATTGTATGTGTAAGGTAGGATATGCCCTGGTGTGTGTGGCATGTCCTGATAGTGAATTACTGCCAATTTCGTTTTTCACTATTAAAAGGCTACCTCTCCCCATGCGCCAGAATGGGCAGTTTGATTATAACATCTTATAATCCTAACTGACCCAGGGAACATGGAAGAAAAACGAATTTAGTATGCCTGAACTCAGGATGATAAAATACATCTTTTAGTGAAGTTGGTTTTAACATTCTGTGTTTGAAAATACCACTTTTAGAAAGTAGGTATTTTCTGGCCTAACCATCCAACCTGCCTCTGCTAGCTTGTGTATTGTATGTCTGGGTTTGTGAGTGACAGGGGCTGGGGGACTCCAGGAGACAGGGTGAGTCAGCACAGGGCTGAATAGACCTACCTGCATGTAGAGTGGTGGGAGGAGTAGCACCTGGGCCTGAATAGGGCTGTGCCTGCCTTCCACAATGCTGGCTCCACCTCCTGTGGTGCGTCTGATGTCCCTGGCCCACATTGACAAAGGAAGAAGGTGTGCACTGGCAGAATGCACCCAGAACTGGTTTGGACTAGGTACAGGACCCTCTGCCTTCAGAGGACAAAGGATTTATGGGTATAAATACTGGGGCCCAGACCCTAAGACTTTAGATCACTTCTGGGAAACAAGAAGAACCTCTGCTGAGGAGAGGAACCAGAGAATCTGAAGGAGGAAACTATCCCTATGCTGTGTGCTGTTTGAGGGATTGGCCTGCAGGGGTTGCCTGATTGCCAAAGAAAGGAGAAAGGAACTTTGTGCTTACTTTCATCATCTTGCAGAACATCTCCAAGGGCTTGAAGATTGAGCTTGCCTCCTGCTGAAGTCTCAGGGACACAAGACTTCACCAACCAGCTCCCCTGAATTCCCTTGCTGGGAATTTGAAGTGCCTACTGTTGCGTTGGGCCTTCTGAGAGACTGCGTGTCGCTGGGAGCTGGAAGCGCAACTCATGAAGAAGAAGCGTGTCGCCGCCGCAGCAGTAGTCGTCGCATCACCGAGAAAGCGTGCCGCCGCTGTCGCCATCGCATCACCGAAGCGCCTCGCATCACCGGAGAAGAGTGTCGCTATCGCAGCAGACGCCGTTGCATCCTCGGAGAAGCGTGTCGCAGGGCCTGTCGCGGCACGGCCGTCGGGCGTGCACACATCGCCCCTTCGTTGTCGCATCAAGAGGAAGATGCCATTTTGTTTCATTGCACCGGGTCGTCATCGCATCGAGGCGCTGCTGGTCGCATCGCCACAGAAGCGCAGTAAGAAACCGATGCATCACCTCCCCACGCGGTGAAGAACCGACGCATCACCTCCTCTCCGGTAAGGAACCGATGCATCACCGTCCCCTACGCAGCAGTAGGGAACCGATGCATCACCTCCCCCGGAGCAAGGAACCGATGCATCACCGTTCTTGCGTGTAAGGAACCGACGCATCACCTTTCCTGCAACTCTTTTGTTTGTATCGCGTTACGCATCCAAAGGTACATTGAACGTAGAGTGTCGCATTTATCATCTTTCTTGAACTGAACTATTTTCTACCATTGACAGTCATATTTTTCATAGTGTATTGTGGATTTTTGTCGTTTTGGGTCTTGTGTTAAGTCTATATAAAAATACTTATTTTTATACTACAACCTGTGTGGTGTCCATCTGTAGTGTTGTCACTGTGTTACTGTATGTGTTCACAAATGCTTTACACACTGCCTCTGAGATAAGCCTGCCTGCTCGTGCCAAGCTACCAAGGGGGTGAGCAGGGGTTATTTTAGTAGTGTATCCCCCTTACCCTGACTAGAAGCAAGGGTCCCTATTTGGACTAGAGACCCCCAGTTCTAACAGCGTGTATGCTGGTTACGCTTAATGTGATGCTGAGTGCATAATATGATTTATGTTGCAGGATATAATGCTGAGTACAGTATTTTGCCAGTCATTACTGGTTGTGTTCTACATTTATTATTTGTGCTTGTGATGGTTCTGACAGTGGCCCAATTGGCCCTGTCATGTGTATATAATCCCCTGTGAATATTGCCAGTGCCAGTTGGCACAGTGTAAATGTGTGATTACGTTTCTAATGTGTTTATGATAATACAAAGGCTATTTTTGATATAACCTTGTGTGGAGTTTCTTTTGTGGTGTGCCTAGTGGGTTGCTGCTGTGTGTGTGTGTTGCGCAAACGCTTTACACATTGCCTCTGGGATAAGCCTGACTGCTCGTGCCAAGCTACCAAGGGGGTGAGCAGGAGTTATCTTCAGCGTGTAACTCCCTTGCCCTGACTAGAGTGGTGGTTTCTGCCTGGCTTTGGCGCAAGCCCTAGCCAACCAGAAATCCCATTTCTAACATTGGTGGTCAGCGGTGAGGATAGGACTTGCGTTTGCGCAGTACCACAGCAACAACTGGTTGCACTACAAACTCTCCATTTAGATATTGACAAGTTTGGGGATTATTGTTTCTGATTTTGTTTTAAGTATCATTTCTTTGAAATGTGTTTTCTTGTTGCACTATGAGTTGGGGTCCTGCCAAGGACAGAAACCAGAGAATCTGGAGGAGTTTTGTACTGCCCCTGTGCTGTCTGCTATTTCTAGGGTTGGCCTACAGAGGTAACTTAATTGGCATGGAGAAACTAGCTCGGGAGGGTAGATTATCCCCTAAGTGCAGTTTTAGTTTTCTGGATTCCCCAGTAAGGGTGGGATCCAGTGCTGGCAGCAATATGGAGTCCAGTGCAGGAAGTCCCATTCCCAGTTCCCAAAGTATGGTACCTGGTTCCCAGTTAAGAGGGGTGCAGGTTGAGATTCAGGAGCAGTAAGATACTGTCTTACCAGTCTTGGGGGGAGTGTGGATGAATGTTGTGGTGCACTGGACGTTTTGGTGATTGGTTAGCACGGCAAATGGTGTTAAAGGGCTGTTCAATCCGTTTTGTCAGAGAGCACATGCCCCGTAATTGTTTTCAAGAGTCGCGCCAACACCTGTTGGAGTGTGAGTTCTTTTGATTCTAGGGAGCTTGCATTGAGGAGTGATCCTAAGAGGTATGGTGCAGGTATCTTCCAACACAGAGTGGTGGAAGTGGTTCAGAGTAGCCCAGCTAGGTACCCTTATAGTGAGAAGGTTGCAAGGCCTCACATCCTGTCTCGCAGGGGAAGGTGTGAGACTGAGCTGTATTCCGAGCCTCAACCTCAGTCTCCAGTACTGGATGGTTCCTAGAGGGAACACCAGGTAGGGAGCCTAGTCTGTCCTGTTGGACCGTCGTTTGAGGGGGATCTCCCCGTGTTAGGTGAGCTGGGAGTGTCTGTAATCAGGCCTCCATCAGTTCTGGTGTCTGGCAGTGCCACTCCTAAGTGGAGGGTGCAGAAGTCCAGATTGAGGGGTGAGAGGGGGAAAGAGTCCCCAGTGGAAGAACCAATGGGTCAGGGGCCAGCCAGAAGGGCTGAGTCACCAATGATTGACCATGGTGATGCCACTTCTGTCCTGGGGGATCTTCACGCACTGTCAGATGGACAGGAGGTCATGAGATCTGCGCCAGGCAGACTGTCACACGACACATTAGTTATGTGTCACCCTCAGGGAGGGTATATGTACTCCCCAGGAAGTCCTGGTTCGCCGGGCAATTGTCTAACCAAAGGGTTCCGTCCCTGGGTTGGGAGGCCAGGTTCAGGGTATGCCTGACCTGGAGGGAGGGACAGCTGTAATCAGTGTCCTGACTGGGTTGTCTTCTAGGGGTACCACTCCTGATGGGAGGGTGCAGTATTCTGGAAGAGGGTGCAGAGGGAGGGAGTCCTCGCCTCTGACCCCGGTGCAGCCGGACAGTTTAGATCCCAGGTGGGTAGACCAGTCGATGGAGAGAGGTCCTGAACTGGTGGGAGAGTTGTGTTCTGGGGGTGCTTCTCCTGGGAGAGTGCGGAACCCCAGAAGGAGAGGTAGGGGGAGGAGACACTTCGCCCGTGACCTCTGGTCAACCTGAGGGTGCGGACCCTAGGTTGGAGGATCAGTGGCAGTTTGGAACTACACTGAGAGGAAGAGTGGAGAATGGCTATTATGTGCCAGGGGTTACTGCCCCCCACTCTGTGGATTGGCAAGGACCAGTGACATCTGGGTGGCCTAGGGCCTGGTCCTGGCCGTGGACAACTAGGGAGTACCAGTGGGGTAGCCTAGTTGGGCCTGAGAGGTTTTTTTCAGAGGAAACCACATGGGTTCAGAGTGGCGTAGAACCAGAGGGTGTCCCTGCAGTTGCGGGCCCGCGTCCGTGTTCTATCGCCCAAAGCAGGGAAGACCATCAAGGTAGTGATTGGTCTACCCTACGTTATGGCTGGAAGGGGGTTGTGTTGGACTTGGCCCTTTTTTACAGGGTCATCCCTAAACTTTTTGCCTTTCTCCTGGCCTTTTCTCTGACATGGTGTTGGTGGTTTTAGGCCTCTGGGCACTTTAGCACTGCTGTCCAGTGTAAAGTGTGTGCGCTCTCTGTGTACATTTGGTAAGATTGGCCTGCCCTCCCATAGGAATGTATTGGGGATTCCCTGATAAGTGTTTCAGTGGTAATCCCTGAGATGAGAGGAGCAGCCTGGTCGAGTTTGATATGTTTGAAATAGTAATAATAAATGCTACGCAATGGTGTGTGCAGATTTATTATGACTATTTTAGAAATGCCACTTTTAGAAGTTGGCATTTCTGTGTGCTATGTGTCTGCCTGCCTGATGTGAATTGCATGTCTGGCTTTTGAGTGACAGGGGCTGGGGAGGTGTGTGGCTCCAGGAGGGGCAGGGTGAGTCAGCGCTAGGCTGAATGGGACATCTGCATTGGGAATAGTGGGAGGAGTAATCCCCTGACCCTGAATAGATCTTTGCCTGCCCTAGTGAATGCGGGCTCCGCCCCCCTGTGGTGTGTCTGATGACGAGCCCCCACCTAACAATAGAGAAGAGGAGCCCTGTCAACAGAATGCTCCAAATCCCCCTGAACCAGTTGCATCTGGTTCCCCAAAAGCCCTGTCCTGCAGACAAAGAGATCTTGTGTATAAATACTGGGGCTGTGACCCCATGAAGATGTGCTGATCCTAACTTGCGGGGGCTTGCTGCTGCTGGGGCCCAGGAGGAACCGCCATGGGGGCTTACCTCCCTGCTGGAGGGCCCTGTGTGCTGGCCTCCCTGTGCCCAGCTATGCCCCATGGAACTAGAAGAACTTTTGCTGGGACTTATTCTTTTTGAATGCAGAACTCTTGCTTCTAGCGCCTCGTGAGCGCTTTCTTTTAAATTTTTCCAAGAAGGAGGAGAGCGTGGGCTGTGCAGCGCTGAGCTGCCGCCTTTTTAAAGGGAATCCCCATCGTAGGGATTCCCCTGTGATGCCGTACCGAGCCGGAGCTCACCCCGCTTATTGAATATCTGAATTGCGGTTGCCCACCCCGCTTATGCTGTTATTTCTATAGCGGGTGCCCACCCCGCTTTTGGATTTTAGTTACGGCAGGTGCCCAACCCGCATCTGTGCTTACTTTAAGAAGCGGGTGCCCACCCCGCATTGCCGCCGAGTAAAGTTGCCGCCGGGCCACTGCCAGCGCGACCCGGAAGTCAGGCACCACTGCCTGGTTGTGGGCAGACCTGCGGCCGGCCAATGGTAGCGCGGCCAGTAGAGGGGTGTTCGGAGGCAGCTGAGGCAGCAGGAAGCGTGGAGGAGTTTTGGAGGCAGGGCTCCCGCAACCGCGGTGTGAGCCCTGCGTGTGGTGCCGGTCGAGACGGGGCTCCCGTGAGTATGGGAGAGCCCTGCGGTGTTGCCTGGTGGAAATCCGGCATGCTGCGGTGACCGAGCAGCCTCAGGAGAGCCCCGCAGTACTGGTGAGAGGAAGGCCACAGAGATCACCAGCGAAGTAAGGAGGATCTCCAGCGCCTGTCCCCGCCCAGCAGAGAGCCCGGTGAGTGGGGATGGCTGGGGGGAGCCCGATTGAGGCACAGTGCCGGTGCCCATTTCCTGAGTGGCCCCGCCTGATAGAGGGCCGCACCAAAGTGGGGGTCATTTTGATCTCCAGAGCCCCGGAGTGGGGCTCAAGGGGCGCCGCGGTGCCCAGGGTGATGCCACAGCTGCCCCGCCAGACAGTGGGCAGCTGCAACGTTATGGGCATTTTTGTTGTAGAGTCCCTGAGTGGGACCGGAGAGGCACAGTGGTGCCAGGCCTCTTTATTTCCTCAGTTGCACCGCCGTAGCGGGCAACTGCCAAGTTTTGGCCATATTTGTTTAAAGAGTCCCAGTGGGAATCAAGAGGGGCCATCAGGGCACAGTCAGTGCCAGTGCCCACGTTTGGCTTCACAGCTGCACAGCAATTAGCGACAGCTGCAACGTTTAGGCCATCATTTCTTTGGGGGGCATTTTTGGATGAGACAGTAGTGAAATACACTCCTCTGCCCCAGCGCAATTGCGCACTTGTGGATTCTGCTGCATTGGCAGCCAAAGCCCTGACATTCTAGACAAAGGGTGTTTAGGGCCCAGGTGAAAGGCCAGATGGCCTGGGGTCATTATGGGTGAGATTGGTAGAGCGCCAGGCTCTACAAAACTACACAATGTGTTTTATGCCCCTTGTGATTGTTATTGCATACTGCGCGTATGCTGGTGATGCCTAATGCGTAATGTGTTTATGCTTATGAGGTGATTGCATACTTCGTGTATGCTGGTGAGGCCTAATGCGTAATGTGTTTATGCTTATGAGGTTATTGCATACTGCGTGTATGCTGGTGAGGCCTAATGCGTAATGTGTTTATGCTTAGGAGGTTATTGCATACTGCATGTATGCTGGTTACGCCTAATGTGATGCTGAGTGCATAATATGATTTATGTTGCAGGATATAATGCTGAGTACAGTATTTCGCCAGTCATTACTGGTTGTGTTCTACATTTATTATTTGTGCTTGTGATGGTTCTGACAGTGGCCCAATTGGCCCTGCCATGTGTATATAATCCCCTGTGAATATTGCCAGTGCCAGTTGGTACAGTGTAAATGTGTGATTACGTTTCTAATGTGTTTATGATAATACAAAGGCTATTTTTTATATAACCTTGTGTGGAGTTTCTTTTGTGGTGTGCCTTGTGGGTTGCTGCTGTGTGTGTGTGTTGCGCAAACGCTTTACACATTGCCTCTGGGATAAGCCTGACTGCTCGTGCCAAGCTACCAAGGGGGTGAGCAGGGGTTATCTTCAGCGTGTAACTCCCTTGCCCTGACTAGAGTGGTGGTTTCTGCCTGGCTTTGGCGCAAGCAGTAGCCAACCAGAAATCCCATTTCTAACAGTGATTGAAAAGTGTTTATTTCTTTGTACGAACCCCTTCAACATTATTATTTGACATTTATTGAGCGCTAGAAATCACCCTGAAAGGGTGTCTATGCACTATAGTGAGTGTTCAGACATAGGCAGGGGTAAGAACATTGAAAATAAACTAAAACAGCCATGTTTTAAAGCTTTCTTGAACCGTCTGTAATCAGTATTAGCACACAGATGTGATGGAAGGTGATTCCAGTATTGGGGGGCCAAGTATGAGAATGATCTGCCCCCATTTCTGGCAGTGCAAATGTGATAGGGATATAGCAGGTGTTTCCCACTGGACCTAAGACTCCTAATGGGGACTCACCAGTTAAGTTTACTCTGTAGGTACTGAGGACCTTTACCATACAGTGATTTTTGGGCTAGACCGAGAAGTTTAAATCATACTCACATTTTTATTGGCAACCAATGTAGGCTTCTTAAAATGGGTACTGAAGATAATAAGGGTGGAAGATAGCATAGTAAGCGTGCTGCAGTATTTTGGAACATCTGTAATTTAGAAAACAGCCCTTAATTCATGGAGGCCATTAACGCATTTCTATAGTCCAGGCGGCTAATTATCAGAGCCTGGACTAGGGATTTTCTTGTTTGCAGTGGTATCCATTGAAATACTTTTCTCAAAGCACGCATGATGCCAAAACATGTACCCGCAAGATGGTTCACATGTTCCCTCATGGACAATTTCTCATCCACTATGATTCCTAGGTTTCTCACTGCTGCCTTTCTAGTAGGGACTGTACTTAGATTTAGAGGCCACAGGTCGTCCGACCAAATCACTTGGGCTTTCCCAAACAGTATAATCTCAAGTTTGCTTGCATTGAGTTGCAGACAGTTTTGCTGCATCCATTAAGCAATATGGTTCATGCCATCATGAAATCTAGTTTTGGTATCTTCTGGTTTTAGTCCAAGCTGAGTGTCATCTGCAAATGAGATGGCATCAAAATCATATGATTTTATCACTTGTGCTAGAGGAGCCAGGTATATATTAAAAAGATTGGGGCTTAATGCTGATCCCTGTGGCACTCCCCTGTCCAAGGATATGGTTTTGGAAACGAAGGAGCCTAACTACACTGTAAGTGTACGTCCACTCCGAAAAAACCTTAACGAGCCTAAAGCTTTACCGCCAACACCAATTTCTTCTAGTCTCTTGATTAAGACTGTATGGGAGATGGTGTTGAACGCAGCTGATAAGTCCAATAAAACCAGCATTGCTGCGTCACCATTGTCCAGGGAAAGTCTTATTTTATCCAATACTTCCACTAGGGCTGTCTCTGTGCTATGCAATGTCCGTAAACCTGACTGGGAAGAGTCAAGTAGATGGCGACTTTTCTAAAAATGGCATCAATTGTGCATTCACCACTGTCTGCATGATTTTCCCAAAAAAAGGAAGTAAGGAGATAGGTCTCAAGTTTCCTAGTTCTTTGGGATCCGCCATGGGCTTTTTAAGAATCGGCTTGACCTTCGCTGAATTCCACTTTGCTGGTACTGATTCCTGGTTCACTGAAAGATTTATGAAAGTGGTAAGGCAGTGCAGGAGAGCAGGGGCCAAGATGGACATGATATAGGGAGGAGCCAGGTCTTCTAAAGACCCTAAGAGCCTGATTTGACCATGTTTATTAAGGCACTGACTTCCACTTGCGTTACTATAGTAAACTCTTTCAGTAATACTAGACAGACACTTGCCTTCGACTGTACTCCATGTTTGTTTCCTCCGCTTTTTCCTTTATAGCACTTTATCATTGCAAAAGCTTGCCAACTCTTCTACCAAATCCTGAGAGGCAGTGAATTCTATACAATTCTTTGTGAGTTAACTGCTTTGTCTATTCTATTAATAATGTGTGCTTTCTTAGCATTTTTATTATTATTAAGATATTGTCTGTGGGCCTTTTTGTAGATGCATCTATCTTCATTTTCTTTTTTTTTTTTTTCTTTTTTTTTATTGAGCGGAGCAGAAGGTATATAAACAAACATCATTATTAAATAACATATCAAATACAGCCCAATTTTAAAAGACAATATAAAAAACATTTTCCGTATAGTAATCTCAAACCACAGTACATATTGAATATTATCGTGAAAAAAGTGCTAGTGCTTATACAGTACAAAAGGATAGAAAAGTGCAAATGCAATATAAATATAAATATAATTGACTAGTACATATCCAATATCTGTCAAATATTCATATCCTTCAATTTTTCTAAATCACTAAAAAACTTCCAGTTCTTTCTAAATTTCTTTATCGCTCCTAGTCGTTTTGCATAGGCTTCCTCAAAGTTACAAGTTCTCTGCATTTTTTTAAACCATTGTAGATGGGAAGGTATTTCATTCGAGTTCCAGTTCTGGAGAACTAACGAGCGTGCAACCGTACAGGAAATACACAAAAACACTTTCTCAGCCTCAGTTAGTAACAATTTATCTTTACAAAATCCAAATAGTGCAATATCGGCCTCTAACGGTACTTTCTTTCCCAAAGCCTGTCCAATATCAGTGAAAATTGATTCCCAGAAGGAATTCAGGCGAGGACATGTAAAAAAATATGATGCCATCCACCTTCCCCATCTCTCTGACATCTAAAGCATTTATTTGGGACTTCCGGAAACCTTTTTTAAGTGCCGCCGGGGTATAATAAGAGAGCCAATGGGATAAAAAAGACATTCTCTTAAAATTCGCTGCTCGAAGTGTTTTATTTCCTAAAAGGCTGATATCTTCCCAATCTTTAAGCGTAAAAGAACACTGGGTTTCACTGGCGATTCTCGCTAAATGATTCTCTAGTAAGGGTTTTTGGCTATGCTGTTGTAACAGCCGATACCAATTCCCCACACCATGTAATTTAGTGGCATAAAGGGTTGATATTAAATAATTTGGAACATCAAAAATTTCTTTTATATCTGTTAAAAAATGAACAATTTGAAGATATTCAAAGAAAGCAGGTTTATTACAACCCTCAGCCCTAACCATTATTTCTTGCCAGGAGATCGCCCTATTCAAAACAGAAAATTGTCTTAGCTCAGATAGTCCACAGTTCTCCCATACTTTTATGGTTTTGGATCGGAGCTGGAGACCCAAATTTCTACATTCTCCCAATTTTACAAAGTGTAGACCTGATGAACTCGTTTTTTAAAAAAGCTAAAAGTCTAAAAGAATAGTCTTTTAATGTTTTATACCTTGTCTTTTTGGGAAACTTGGAAGTTTTTAAAAATACAGAAGTTTGCAAACCCATTTCTTGAGTCATTTTATCCATAAAAACTATCTCTCGTACCATTTGATCTTAACAGTCCAGAAACTAAATCTAAAAATGCGGCTTCATAATAAGTTTTCAAATGCGGCAAAGCCAGGCCCCCTTGTTTTATAGGTAATTGTACCGTAAGCAGCTTAACCCTGGATGCCTTTTTCGCCCAGATAAATTTCCTAAATAAAGTTTCCATTTCTTTAAAAAAGAAGCGTATACTTTGATGGGAACATTTATAAAAAGAAACAAAAGCAGCGGGAGTATAGACATTTTAATTAAAGACACTCTCCCAATCAATGAAAGGGGAAGAAGAAGCCATTGTTCCAACAATTTTTTAATTTTATCTTTCATTCTTATATAATTTAGTCTAAAAAGCTGCTGATGTTGATTAGACACAAACATCCCAAGATATCTAATTGGATCCGTCTTAAATGCTTGAGCTTCTAAGCATAGCGGAAGAAAATTCGAATCGACATTAAGAGCGAGCACTTCGGTTTTATTAGAATTTATCTTATATCCCCCAATTGATTCATAGTTCTTAAATTCTTTTAAAACTGTCTCAAGGTTCATTTTATCAGGTTTTAAATATAAAATAATATCGTCCGCGAATAATTTTAGCTTTGCCATCCCAGGAATTGGAGGCTGAATATCAAGGTTATTACGCATCTTGATAACCAAAGGCTCTATAAAAAAAGTAAAGAGCAGCGGCGATAACGGACAGCCTTGTCTTGTCCCACGGCATATTTTAATATTGCCTACTTTTGTAGCATTTATAACTACCGTGGCTGTTGCTTCCTGATAAATGTTCTGAACCATCTTAACAATTTGGGTTGGGAAGCCGAAAGAGCCGAGAATAAAAAATAACGTTTTCCAATTAACCAAATCAAAAGCTTTCTCGGCGTCCATCATTATAATACATGCCGGAGTATAATTTGTATTAAAGTAATCCAAAGCATGAATTAAAAATTCTGTATTTACCGCCAACGATCTGCCCTTAATAAAACCAGTTTGATCGCTATGAATAGACTCTTGGGCAGCCAATGAAAAGCGCTCCGCCCAAATTTTCATTAGTATCTTATAATCTGAATTTAAAAGACTAATGGGCCTGTAAGAGTTGACATCGGCGGGATTCTTATCTTTTTTCACAAAGGACACAATTATGGATTCCTTAAAATTCGCGGGTACCAAGCCTCCCTCTTTAATATAATTAAATAGCTCTTTAAGAGGGATCAATAGCTCCCCTGAAAAAGCTTTATAAAATTCAATAGGGAAGCCGTCTTGTCCGCAAGCTTTAGCCCCAGCAGTCGTTTTAATAGCGGTCAAAATCTCGACGGTTTCCACATCCAAACTTAATTGACCAACTCTTTTTGTCGAAAGTTTTGGAATATTTAAATTTAAAAAATAGTTTTGAATCCATTCATCCTCTACCTGATGTTCTGTTGAATAAAGTTGTTGAAAATGATTCAAAAAGATCTGACTAATCTCATTACTTTTGGTTGTTTCACCCCGTCTGAGGGTCAAGCACTTTCAATATTGTAGTTGCCTCTTGTTTCTTTTTTGTTAAGTTCGCTAGTAATTTACCTACTAGCTGGCTTTCCTCATAGGTTTTTTGTTGATAATTTTGGGAGCTACAAATTTCTTCCAAAACAAAGAACTCCCTTAATACTGATTTTGCTTGAGCATACCGGTTCGGGAGTGACTGCAGCAGCAGTGCATACTCTTTTCAGCCTCCAACTGTAGCTTGGCTATTTTCAACTTCCGCGCTTTATGTTGGACGGCTGAAAAAGTAATTATTTGGCCACGAGCCGCTGCTTTAAAGCCTCCCCATACTGCAAAAGGCTCAGCACTATTATTATTGATTTGGAAATATTCAGTAATCCATTTTCTAAAACTGGCCATCCATTCCAAATCTTGAAGAAGGAGGCGATCTAATTGCCATCTGGGGGGCGGTCTCATACCCCCCTTTAGAATTAGCTCAAGACTAATATATGCATGGTCAGAGAAAGGATTACACCCTATACCTACCTTAGAAGTCTGACGAGATCTAGATATGAGAAAAAAATCAATTCGGGAGGATGTTCCAAAACGATGCGAGTGGCAAGTATAGAAATCCATGTCTGGATTCTCAATCCGCCAGGGATCTACCAATTGATATTCTTGTTTAAGAACATCAATTAGTTTTTTAGTCTTCGGTTTCAGTTGATTTTTATTTTTATTTGAAGTGTCTTTTCTTAAATCTTGTATATAGTTAAAATCTCCGCCGAGAATAACCTGTCCAGGCGTACCCAACTGGTACTCATTTATTTTCAACAAAGCAGAGACATCATCAGTCACAGGTCCATAATAATTTTAAAAATTCAAGATTTTCCCCTGCAGCCTTGTGGTAACCCAAATCCACCTCCCTTGAGGGTCTCTAACTATTTTTACAAATTCCCAAAGAACTTTATTGGAAAAGTAAATAGCTACCCCCGCATAGCATGACCTGCTGATGCGAAAAAAGCGTGAGGAAAAGCCCTGGGTATAAATATTTTAGGAAAATTTATTTTTAAATGGGTTTCCTGCAAATATATAACAAGAGGGTTAAGTGACATTAACCATTTAATATGAGCGCCGCACTTTTTTTTATTCAGCAAGCCATTGACGTTCGCTGATATAACCTTGCAATTAATATTTTTTTCCATTATAAAGTCAAAAAATAGGCTATTAATTTAACCAAAAACAAATTCACACTTTGTTTATTAAACATACCTTCTGCTCCTTTTTCCTCTATGTGCCCCACTTCCTCCCCCCCCTGCAACCCCAAATGCGGATAAACCCCTACTGCCCACGCTTGCCGCATTTTACCCCTCCCTTTTAGTTTCCTGGGTGTCCTGTAATTACACCCTGGGTGACCCAGCTGCCCCCCAAAACCCCTGCAATAGCAACCTAATATATTAAAGACACACCATCCCAAAGAAAAACCCCCCCCATCAAGATATAAAAGAAGGAAAAGAGAAATAAACCCCTACATATTCCTAGCACTTTCTTTAGTCTCGAGATACATGGGAAATCTCTTTCAATGGAGCCTAAACATTAAAGACCTTCCATTTCCAAACATACCCCACCCATCAATTTATATAGAAACCTACTTAATCATAGTATTTCAAAGGATTTCCCTCAAGCTCGAGATCCCTGAGAGATCTCCGTTAATAGAGCCTGAGCTTCCTCCAAATCAGAAAACATAAAGAATTTCCCTTTTACCAATACTTTCAATTTAGATTGCTGAGCAATCGAAGCTTGGGCACCATGAGCTTTAAACAAGTGCAGGATTTTTACAAATTCTTTCCTTCTGCGTGCAGCAGAGGCAGTCATATCTGCAAATATTCAACATTTTGCGGTGTCAGTTACAGAAAACTGTCTCTGTTGGATTGCCTGTGTCAAAATTCTTTCTTTTATTCTAAAGTCCGCGAAATTAAGTAGCATTGTTCGTGGCATCGTCGAATTGGGGAAAGGATGGGCTGGAACTCGGTGTGCTCTGGTGATGGTGAGGTCTCCTTCAAACTCTGGGAGGACTTTTTGCTTGATAAAGGAATTGACCCACTGTAATGGCTGAGAACCTTCAATACCTTCCGGAATCGCAACTATCCGGAGGTTTGACCTCCGAGAATGGTTCTCCAGCTGCTCCAACTTACTTTCCAGATTATTCTTATTTTTTGTTACCTCTCTCACCTCACCAATCACTGTTGTCATCTGATCTTCGAGAACTGAAATCCTTCCTTCAGCTTCCTGGAGTTTAATTGGAAAACATGCCATTACTTCTTCTATTTTCCCCAATCGTGAATGCAAAGAAGCAATCTCTAATTTCTGAGTTTCTTTCATTTCGCGTATTTCTTCCAATATTAAATTTAACATATCCTTAATATCCAGTTGGCAAACCCTGGATACCTGCGTACTTTGGCTGGGATCTTTTGTGATTCGGTAACATCAGAGATCGTACCTCCATCCGTTATTGCCGTTTTGGCCATAGCATCATCTTGAAATAGTTGGCCCTCTACCGAACCTTGACCCTGAAAAGGAAGTAGAGGTAGAGGTAGAGGTAGAGGTGAAGATTGTAGCTGAGGCTTATATTGGAGTGGCATCTGGTTTAAGATTTGATTTGAGGTGATTTCTATTCCGGTGTTATTGCTTTCATCTCCTATTCCTTGCAACTGAGGAGGAATTTTACTAATAGCTGGTAATTGCATAGATGTTTCTGATGGAAAAGGCCTGTCCTGAGTTGGAACTTGAACTTGGGCTTGATCTTGATCATAACATATCTCTAGGGGTACAGCCTTATCTTTAGAAATCATATCCATCAATGTCTTTGACAGCCCTGCTTCCTTTGAAACTCCTTCTTTTACTTTTAAAGTTGGACCCAAATTTGAAGAGGGAGACAACAGAGTGGCTTTCTTCAAAAATAATGAAAATTTCTTTACCTCCTTGGAGCTATTTTCTGATGTTTCACAAATTGGTTCACCTTGCGGAGACTTTAATGAGGCTGCTGCGATGTTACTTAAGTTTGGTATCATATTAATCTGATCCATCGCCGATTCTACCTGCTCCAGAGATATAGTAGAGGGCAGCTCACCCTCAGAACTTTCAGGGGTAGAGTCAAGGCCATACGAGGCTCCTCCCTTATTTACTGAACAGGCGGCTTCCTTAGCTTCCCTGGCTTGAGCTAAACGTGTTTTGGCTTTCAGCCGAACTGCAGAATCGAGTTTGACAGTATTAACACGTTTAAATGTTTTGCCCATTTCTCTTCTGTTTTTTTTTTTTTAAAGTTCTTTTCCTTTCTCTTTTCAAGCGTCCTCCTTCCTCTTTCCACTTCCACTTTCCACTTTCCGGCGCCTATGCTCCTTAGATCTTATTTTCCCAGATGTTAATCATTAATCATTCACCTCGCGATCTTTTTTTTTTTTTTTCCTTTCCTCTGTCTTTTGTCTCCCCTCTCTTCTTCTCTTTTCTTCTCTCTACTTTCTCTCTACTTCTCTCTGCTTTCTCTCTTCCCTCTCTCTCTCCTCCTTCCCTTTCCAAAGCCTATGCTTTAAACCTGTTGTCAAACCACCAACAACCCACTTTGCCGTCTTACAGTCTTTCCGGCTCCTCCAGCGGTATTCTTACCAGCCTGTTCCTTTAGTCAGTCACCTATTCCTCCTCTGCTATCTCGCCAATTCCAGCGCTCTCCAATCGCTGCCAGGACCTCGTCGCGCCAGTTCCTTCCTATATTGGCGCAGGCGAGGAAAAGCCAAACTGTATTCAAAAGAAAAGAGCGGACGGCTGCCCAAACAGCTGTCCGTCTTTAAAGAGCGGGCCAGGTGAAACAAACGCCTCTCGTCCGAGGCTCCCCCACCGCTCCTCCGCGGGAGCTCGGTCTCTGTTTCACTAAGCCCAGCCGACGCCGGGTTCAAACGACTCGATAACTACATCGAACGCCACATCTCCATCTCCATCTGTAAACCTCTCCACACAAACCGGCAGGTACGATCCGCCATTACATGGGGAAGAGGCGGGGCAGCTTCGTCACCTGTGGCTACTCGGAGGCGTGGTTCTCCGTAGCCATCCCCCTCTATCTTCATTTTCTTTTGATGACCTTCATTTACCCTCCAGTTTCCTACAAGCAGTCTTCTCTGCCCTCAGGGAGACTGTGAACCATGGGACCTGCTTGGTCTTATACTTGCATTTGTCCCAAGTGACAGGGGCCAACTTATATATTTGAACGATGGCACTTTCAAAAGCCGCTAGGGCCTCATCCAGATTAATGTAGTTCATTAAGGAGGGAGGGCATATCGTGCCCCTCCACCCCCATTTCTACAGGTTGACAGCCTCGCAGCAGGCAGATGTGCAGATGAGAGCTTATTGATAAGGCAGGATATTTCCATAGAATGTAAACTCCTTCGAATAAGAATGATTCAGGGGTGTAGCATTGAATTGTGCAGCAGGTAGAGTGGCACTGAGGCCCAGGATTCTTTAGGCCCCTCAGCATCCAAATTATGGCAGTATTTTACTATCATAAATGGGACAGGGAGAACAATTTTCTTGATTGCATTAGGCTCATGGCAAACTTACTACGCCACTGGAATGACTGCTATAGAGCATTTCCTCTGCAGTGCAGGATAGCTCAGAGAGTTAAGCTTTCACTGCTGCAATTTGTATGTAGTCTGCAGGTCAAAGGCTAGAGTTCTAGCATGTCTGTTTCGTGTTTTATTTTTTTTAAAACTTAGACAATAAAAAGTGTGGCCTCTGGTAATATTGTATCGGAAGCCACCATAGATAATGCAAAAAAACCTGGGGCACTGCAAATATACATTAACCAGTACAGAAACGGCATACAACTACCCGATTGGTTCAAACATGTCCACTGGCTGAGTGGTGCAAAAGTCGCATCTGGTTTATGTCAGTGAAGTGCCGTTTTTTCACTGCTGCCCGTTACTACGGTAAAGGGAAAATTGCACTGCTTTTTGACCATGTCGGCTGCCCTCTGATGTTTACATTAGTGGAGGCAAACACTGTTTAAAAAAACACATTGTTGCATAACTTTAGGAATCCTACTGGTGCTCATCCTTGTCTTCTGCTTAGGATGATCTTTTTCGAATGGAGTTCAAGGCTCATTGTGGCCTGAGGAATCAGAAGGCGAATCTCGGCTTTTCCACTTTGGCAAAACTGTATGATCCTGATCACATGGCACATCTCATTGTGCGTCAGTGCCCATAACTCGCAAGCTTGAGAATAGCCTTAACCAGTGCTGAACATAAAGTTTACAAAGACTCAAGGCTAGAGAGTATGTTGGTGGAAGAAAGAGGCATGAGGCGAAATCAAAACCAGATAGTCTTGGTATTTGGCAACCCAGTCATTCAGGTGTGCCAGGCTTCTGAAAAAATTGTGGGCCCTGCACTTATTCTTTTTCAAATTAAGCACTGGAAGTCTCGACGCGGGACCTACGTTTTACTTTTCACTTATGATAGTGCAGGTAAATGAGTGGGACTAACAGATACTTGCCAAGCAGTTCCTACCCCTTCACTGTCATTTACATCAAACATGCCACTTCATTCTACAAACAAAAAGGAATCAATGCACAGCCAGGGCTCTATTGAGGAGGAGACCCCAGTTCATTGGGGCTTCTACACTGAAATATTAGCGGGTCCCAAGGCCCAGAGCCCCACAGAAGATGACACCTGTGTGCGAAAATCATATTGTAAAGAGCTCTCCTCCTGAGCTGCTGCTGTACTGTAAAGCAGTGGTTCTTAACCTGTGGTCTGCAACGCTACTCTAGGGGTCTGTGACTGGTTAGAAAATGAAACAGTAGCAAATCAATAAGGCATACACTCATAAAAAGTAATATTGAAAATTGAAAACTTTTACACGCTCCGTAAATGTGAAGGAATGTGAAATTGATGGCTAATAATTAAGTTGGTGTCCTTAGCTTGATTTGTAGGAGCAGAACAAGTAGAGAAGACAGTAGCATGGATGATTGGTGGCCTCAACTGAAGCACTGGTGTGCGCTGACAAAAAGAGAGGATGCATTTGGAGCGTAAAAGACAAAGTGATATGGTACTGTCTAGCATATTTCTTTGTTTTGGGAAATAAAACCATATTTCGAAAAATTCCAGCCTTCCAATCAAATTTTAAATTTCTATTTTTGTATATTTTTATTTGTGAATTAAAGAACATATTTAATAATTTGTGTATTTGTTTGATGTATACTGGTTTATGATGTTTTGTGGGTTTTTTTGCGGTTCCGATCTCTAATAGTGATTCATTGGGGGCTCACAAAAGTCAAAGATTAAGAAATGCTGTTTAAAAGCCTTTGAAAAACTTTACATGTACAGCACCACTACCTAAAACGCACAATAAATAAACAAGTAATCTGCGAAAACATTGCCAATCATTCTTCCTCGTTTTGACCAATTCAGCCTTTCTACTTCCTCGCCGATTGCTACTCCCCAAAATAAAGTCCTCTCACCCATTTTGAAATTTGAGGAGGTTATATCAATGTCTAATTTCTTTAAGATGTTGCATCCAACTTCTCATAATTACACATATATGATTGTGTTGAATTCACAAGAAATAAACGCTGTTAAAAGGGTACATTATTTAGAATGGACGCAGAAGCCAAAAATTATGCTAATAGTTTGTTCAACAAAGATTCGCATTGTCTCTTTGATAACACTGCTGCAGCAGCGCAGTGTGAGGAAAGAACCAGGAGGACAGGCTGTATCCAGGCTTAAAAGCATCCTGTTACAAAGGGACAGCCCAGGGCCCAGCAGTAAAACTTGAAAAGCAGATCATGCTAAAAAGACTCAAGAGGGAGAAAAGGATGCAGGCCGCACCATGGGAGCGAGCGCCAGCTCGAATCTCAGCTTAATTTCTTGTTTATCGCTCTCGTACGCCCTGCGTCCACTACTCACTATCCCTGCGATTATCTGTTACTTTTAACTGACAGTACAAAAGAGGAACGGGAGAAAGGCAGCAAACAAAAACAAGCATTGGCAAAGTCAATAGGCCTGACTTTAACGTGCCAACGCAGGCAAACATGGATGGCAGTAGAAACAAAGGATTGCTTTGTGTATAGGATGCATGGAGAAAATAAAAAAGTATTGCTGTGACAAGCATTGTGATTATTCAGAGAACTCTTGAGATGTAAAATATTCCGGTCTAATGAAGCACTTCCAACAGGGTGGAATAAATTACCACACAGACAAAGGCAAGATGTATCAGAAAAATGCTCCCCTGGATTGGGCAAAATCCACTCTGTGTATACTTTAGAGTTGGTAACAAAGACCTACGAAGAAAGCTTTGCGGTCAACCCAGGGCTAAAAAAGGACTTCAAGTGATAGGGGAACAAAAAGGCTCCCTTGCTGGATGTGAGTGATCAGTAGGGAACCCCTTGTTAAAACAAAACAACAAATGCCAAAAATAAATTCACCAAGAAGAAATGCAATGTGCAGTGATGAACTTCCTGCGTGGTTAAATCCCCTACAGCCTAAAAATGGGTGAACCACAGTAACCAGGCATGTATATTGATATATGGTCATTAAGATTGCCCATGCTCCATAATATTAGCCATGATTGCTAACAGTTAGGTTGATTCAGTGTTTTAGAATACTCTATTACCAAAAGTCACTTGTTGCCACTATAAGAGCGTGGTCATTACACTGTGTTAATGCCCATAAGCTGTAAATGCCAGATGTCTATTGCACATCTCAGAGCGAGTGGAAGTTTGTTCCATTGTGTGCCAACTCAAATGAAAAGGACTGCCCCTGTTCTCAATGTAGGCTATTTTGGGTTTCCTTGGAACAAAGCAACCAAGGATCAAAAGCAAAAATTAAGAGCAGTGTAAACATAGACAACCCTTATTCATGGCTCCATGAAGCAGGACCAAGACTTTAATAATAACATACAATTGTTCACCACTGCAGATTCCTCAAGGCAAGGGTGATGTGAAAGTGCTGATAGAAGTAAGAGTTGAATGCACCACAGCATTCTGCTGTCTTTGCAGGTACTGGAATTAATAGTCTAGGACACATAGATGCAATTAGTTGAATAATTCACTCAGGGCTTCACCAAGATCAGAACTGCCCTAACTTTATTGACATATGTCAGGTAGGAGACCATTCTCTGCAAAACCTGTGAGGGACAAAGTCCACTTTGGTGACAAGGTTAATTACAAGTAGCATGGCATATTGCGAATCAACAAACATCATTGAGCTCTTGATCCATTGGACTGGTTATGGGCCAAGATGGAAGTCGGACCTAGTTCCATGGGTTAGCTTGATGGGTCCATAACAACCATCATATTCTCTTAGAGACAATGATTTGTAGCTCATTCTCTATCAATAGGCAGTTGAACAAAGCAGACCTGAAGTCACATATTATCAGAAATCTTAACTAGCAACTGAATAACATCAAGCTAATTATAACACTTAATATAGAATCACTAAATAAGCTTAATTAGAGGTAGGAAATAGACCTTACAATTGTGATACTGCAGAATGCTGGAGGATGCCTCCATTTATTTGTGCCCAGGAGGATGTAAAAAGAGAGATTGCTACTGCTTTGTGCTGATTTCTCAATAAAGAAGCCATCTGTTGCAAAGCTACATTGATCTGGCACCAGTCCTGCCATTAAACATGAGTTAATTACTTTCTGCAGTAGGTCCCAAATGGGATACTAGAATGTCAAAGACATATATATTGAGGCAGGAATCACAATTTTAGCTGGATGGTTCACCCTCCTCTATGAGTTCCATAAACTCTGTCTCAGATAGTGGGACTGACTCAACTAGTATTTGGAGAGGTGGTTGTTGCCTCCTAGAAAGTTTAATGTCCATAGCCAAATTGCAAATTATTCTGAGAGCTTTTCCTCCAAGCATTAGTGGTGTTACCTGCAGATGAGTGCAGTCTATCACACCTACAGCGGAGTAGTTGGCCTTCGCACTGGCAGCTGGGGCTGTGTATGGGAGGATGATAATGTATGATCATACAAAAATCAAAATAATTTTCGAAACCTGCTGAATACAGAACACTAACTGCAACTTGTGATTTTTTATTGCCACATCATGGCAGAATAAGCCCCAAACAAAGATTTACAGCACAGACAAAACTTTACCATTGATCGTAAAGCTGTTCGAATGGTTGTTGATTGTTGCGTCTCATCTTGGATCTGTGCAGTTAAGTCTAAAATAGTTTGTATGTTCATATCTTGAGGACCTCTCCTTTTGAATTTACCTGCAAATGTTCACGTCTTCTACATTATTACCTTTCTTCCAGTAACAATTCTTGCACTCCACCACATTTGATGGCTCTGCCAGGCATGGTACATGAGGATGTGTCTTTTTGCCACGCTAAGCATGCAGGCTACTATAGTAGCCATTTCTCTACCAGTTTTTTCACAGTGTTTTAATGCATTCTCTTCCATGCACAGTGTAGCACCAGTTTACCTAAGTGTTTGAGCAGGGTTAATACCAATATTCTGTCTCTATATCTAGCTATGACAATCTGTAATTGATGTCATTAATGCTTTTGACATTTTAAATACCATGTTTTTCACGTCGGAACTGTCAGTGCCTCAAACTGGATTTAGCCTTGTGTGCCTCTGTTAGGAAAATGCAAATGAACACTGTTGTCAAGGCTGTTGCAATTTGTATAAAAAGATTATTTGCCCTTTCCACCAAATCGAAAATCAGATCGCATCTACATAAAGTCTCAATTGGAGGTGCTGAAAATACCACTAAAATAACATATACTAATGGCTAACTGCTTAAAGATCAGAAAAAACTATTTACATGTAAACTGCTTCTTCAACGAGCAGCAGCTTTATACAATAAATAGTTTACATTACAAATCTATATTGCCTAAAGACATTAACATGATTTAATAGAGTAATTAATTTCTGTGTAAATAAAAAGGTGCTTATTAAGAGCAGGACATTAAACTACTTGTCACTGTTTCAAATCAGTTGAGAACATCACTGAGATTTCTAAAACTCCCTTATGCTTATAAGGAATCATATATGTATTACGGAGAATGTGTGCAAATCAAAAGGTTTTGAATCAATCAACCAAAAGTTACATTCTGTAGCACAGAGAACATCTAGTAGTGGCTGTGATCCAATTTGACGTCTGAGATATTAGGGAGGGGTTGACATTAGAAACGAGGCAACGTGAGTTCATATACTGCAGCATGATTTCAGTTTTCTAATCAAAGATGTTATCATATGGAATGCACTCCTGTCTTCTAGTATCAAACAGCCATATAAACATCAGTGTGGGCTGCCTTCTTGAGTCTCACTCTCTTTATGCTCAATTGATAAATATGGCAAGTAAAAATGTTTTTCTTGCTGTAAGAGGCGGTGCTGGAACATGCCGAGGGCAAGTGTACTTCAGATGAGTGTTGCCATTGCAACAAAAAAATAAAATGTGGTTATACCAATGACCAACATTATGACAGAATTATATATTTTGATGACCAGAGATAGATTTTTTTTTATTATGATCTCTTAATAACATTGCACCAGTTTGATGAATGTCTGCGAAACTTTGCAGACCTGCTGTCCCTGTTTCATTGCCAGAGTCCTTAATTTTTGTGGCATTTCGTCAAGGGGGTGCAAAGAAAAAGGGGGGCCCAAAACTGGCTTGAATTCTAATGCCTTTTCCATAGACATTTGTATTTCGTGCAGCGCGAAACCCATCGGCTGGATTTTTGTGAAATTTGCAGTATTACATAGTAGGCGTGATATTCATTCTGAGGGGTAGAGTAGTCAAGTAGAGTAAGTAAATGTTAAGTTATAAGGTATTTTTTAGCTATATCTTTGGCCGCGGTAGTTCTGCGGTGCAACCATGGTACATAGCGATGATAAGGGATTATCTGATTGGCTAATGTGTACTTTTCCAAAACCTGAAGGCAGTCATTTTGTTTTATACAGCAGTTTCAGTGTGTTTTGCAATACACCTGAACAGTGTGTTTTTAAAAAAAACTGAGCCCTGTAATTGTAATTTTAATGAGCTCAGTATAGTGGTGATATGTAGGCAATAATGTTTTGAAATGTATACATTTCTTTCTTAAAAGTTACGGAATAATGCAGTACTTTTGCGTTGCTCTCTAGAAAGTACCACAGTACCGTAACAGTATTGTTAAAAAAATTACCCATATATATATTCATATTTACTCATGTTACAGTTAAGTTAGTTCTTAGAAGAGACCTTTATTTCAAGTGTGTACTTTGGATTTAGATATGGTTTAGTAGGAGTTGGCAGATGTTATTAATGAAGATATTATTGCCAGTTGTGGTACAATGTACACCATCTGCACAATATAGTTTAGGTTTGGAAAACATAATGTTGAGGCGATATATGGGAGGCATGGGGAGGCAGACACGTTTTTGTTATATATCTGCATGTTTTTTTCATACTTCAAGAAATAAAGACTGAATGTAGTAAAGTATAACATGGATTTACTGGGCTATAACACTGGCCAATGACTTTGTATGTAACATATTATACTTATGAAAGAATCAGACTGATTGATTATATGTCAAAATTGGGCTGCTAACATAGCCCAAGCAGAACTAGAGAAGCAAATTCATTCCCAAAATCACTAGACTGTATACTTTAAACATAGTACACAGTAGCTATAACAATTTCACTAAAATCTAAGGTCATATGACCATGTTATCTAATAGACTATAGTATTACAAGGGTAACCCAGTAAGTATCTGTTATACACTTGGTGGTTTGTTGAAAACTGATGTGAAACACAGACTAACTGTAATCAAATGACAAAATGCCCAATAATATGGTTTGTTATCGATTACATTTGAAAATTGCTATTGCATTACTATTTTCATTACACTACAAACCTAGCCCAATACTACTAGACTTATGCAGACAGTATTTACATTTGTTGTATTGCTCTTCTAGAACTGTAGTTCAAGTAAAGCTTGGATATATGTTTATTTGTTTAATAAGGTAAATAAAAAATAAAATGTCATAATATTTATTACCAAACATGTTATATGTGTACTCAATGTTTGAGTTATACTTCACTGTGATTATTACTAATAGTACTGCTCCTTTTTTTCTATTTTGAAATACAGGTACAACCAAAGTTACCACAATGCCTTCAAAATATTATCAGAAAAAATTAAAAGTACACGAAATGCATTAGAGATTAAGGGGGAGATTTACAAAAAAGTCGCGCAACGCAGCGCAGCCCCCGCGAGGCTGCGCTGCATTGCGCGACAGGGAGGGAGTAGGAGAGCGCCATATCTTCAAAGATATGGCTATCTCCTACCCTTTCCCTTGCGCCGGCGCTGATTACAGCTGCTGTGCGCCATGCACACACCTTAGCGACACAGCGCTAGGGTGTGTGCATGAGTCCAGCATAGGTTTTGTACAGGAAGGGTACCCTTCCTGTACAAAATACTATGCTCGACACAAGGGAAAGCTTTTCCCACTTTGTATGCATGCTGCACAGTGCAGCACGCATGCAAAGTCAGAAAAGGAAGAAGAAATGAAAGCATTTCTCCTTCCTTGTGCCTAGTTGAAAAGGGCAGTTTTCTCACGCTAAACCCAATCTACTGTTTTTAGTAAATTGGGTTTAGCGTGAGAAACCTTGTGTGGTTGCATGGGAATGCGCATGCACAACCCTTGGTACGCCCCCATGGCGCAAAGAAACGCGAAGCAGCGCAATGCGCTGCTTCGCATTACTTTTACGCTATTTCCAGCGCTAAACAAGTTTAGCGCTGGAAAGTAAATTACAAAAAAAGATTTTGCGTCGTTTTGTGTCACGTTTGTGATGCAAACATGGCGCAAAAGCTTAGTAAATCTCCCCCTAAGGGCCCACACCTCCTAAAGGACAAAGAGGACAATCCAAAAATGAAAATGGTAAGAGTAGTATTGCATATTTGCAAACTAAAACATGAGTTTACGCTGATAATATGCTTGTTCACAACAACAACAAAATACTAGTAGGTGTAGACAACACACAAAAACAAAGAGGTGAATTGTTCTCTGTTGTATAGTCATAGAAGGAGGGAGACCTTTAGAAATATTATCTGTAAACAGTTTAAAAATAGAGTACTTGATAATTTACCAAAAAGTAATCCCACTTGCTAAAATTCTGAACTTAAACATAACAATATTTTCACTTGATTGTGGAAAAAGCCTTTGCTGTCAAAATAAAATTATTTATTTTAACAATGAACTACATTTAACTATAACTTATAAATTATATACGTTAGCCAAAAAACATTTAATCAGTAAAACTTCTCTAAAGTATTTGGAAGCTGGAGGAGACACACGTCCGGTAGTGAACCATACTTTCATGATTGGGTCCTATCTGTAAACAGTCAAGGATGTTGCTATGAAGTTATGCATGGCTCTGTTGTTGGGTTAGAAAAAAAGTGAAAAATTTAACAGAGCACTCAAAGCACGATTTTGAGCAAACATCCTCTTTACCAATGGAATTGCACTTCAGTATGCAACATTTTGACAAAACCTATGGAAAACCTACAAAACCTTATCACAATAAAAAAAAAAAAAATCCAAGGTACAATTAAACATTTGCAAACATTGGACAACTGTCCATTTCAACATCTTGCACAGCTGCAAGACCATAGTTTACTCTGCTTTCAAAATAATGTATAGAATTCAACTTTTCATTTCATTAAAATACTTTCAATTCATCATTCCAGTATACGAAAACTAGGAAGAACTTTATACTTTGTTAAAGGGCCTGCAATACAATTGGAGCTAATCATTTATTCTCTATTACACTGTAATCCTGAGAAGGTCCTATCAATTGCATAGTATGTACAATTAAAATACTTTGGTGGCGAGTCTGAAGATGACGTGTCTCTAAATATTTTATACTGAGTAAGTACAATGGACAATCAATTATGGACTTTAAACAGTATGATATGGATATTTTGCTATTCCACAAAACCATTTCAGAAATTCCAAATAGAGTGTGCATTTGCTGTAGGCACACACATTATGGAAAACAAATAAAATATATTGATTTATTTTAGAAAACAGAAAAAGAGTTGCTTGGAGAAAACTGAACTTGCTTTTTATCTTATTGTGGAAATATGATATTTCTTCAGATCAAATTGCAAGCTATCATTGCCTTGGGAAACTTGACCATAACGTTATGCCTTCATGAGCAATTCGGAATAATTGGGAAATATGCCCTATACCTGCAGAATTAAAAAAATAATGCATATGAAAGTATCTTAATTTAAACTTTACATCCTTTTTAAAATATTATTTGGTTGCTACCTAAAGCTGGGAAACTTCAAGCTCAAGAATTAGTACATACACTAAAAAGAAGGGGTTTTTTCTACCATTAGATTTAAAAAAAAAATATTGTCACTGTGGGAAAACAGCGCAAATTAGAACAACGTTTAGTTGTATTAGTAGTGGAGTTCCAACAAAAGATTAAAAAGAATTTATAGGAATTGGTATAAGCATTGCCACAAAACAAGATGCTATTTCATACTTAGTAGAAAATAACATTCACTACAATCATTTTAAATTGAATGACTTCATACCCAGCATTAACCTACTAGTTCTAGATGAAAATAATGTAAGGTTAGTTTTAGAATATTAGTAGACAACACTCAGAAGAACTTTTCGAGCATTATAGTATACACCAACTGTATTAAAAAAATTAATGGGTGATGCCTTAGAAGTCTAACAAATAAGAGTGGCTAGATGATATCCTGTTAATATTTGGGAAAAGCTTTAGAGGGTCGATGTTATCTGGTCTTATTTCCAACAGGGAAAGGAGGGCGATATGATGATCATCCTATTGGTAAATCGTTTGATAAGACTATATTCTGAAGACCCAAGTTTTAGGCAAAACATACCTTACATTTTTACTTTGCGATATGAAAGTGAATTATCTGTTAGCTCTTATGATGTGGCGTATGTGATACGCACTAGAACAGGATTTAATAACATAACAGCTACATATTTTTTAAAGTGTAAAACAATGACGAAAATCTGGAATATAACTTCTTAATAACAATCGTGGCATGTCAATAAGGCAGAAATAAATATTGGTTCTGAAGACATGGAGAACTAAAATGTCTGTTGAGGAATTTGGGCCACCAACCTGGTTTCTGACTTCAAGCTGTGTCGAATACTTATGGGATGATTTATACACTTTCCTAGTTGAAGATAAATCTAATTTGACGAATGTGGCTTGAAAACACCAGGGCAATTATGTTCTTTAGGTCCAGCAAAAGTTTGCAGATTTTGTAATCACAAATTTCAAACTCTGATTCAGTTCCTAACAAATAAGAAAAAACATAGGAGAGGTTGTTGATTTCTTTTGGAGAAAAGAGTAGCAAGTGAGAGGTGCACCTCATTTTCATATGCTGTTATGGATAAACAATGCACCAAAATTTGGATATGACTCTGATAAATCTGTTCTTCAGTTTATTGA
The DNA here is from genome assembly GCA_963921515.1 of Calotriton arnoldi. Classification (NCBI taxonomy): domain Eukaryota; kingdom Metazoa; phylum Chordata; class Amphibia; order Caudata; family Salamandridae; genus Calotriton; species Calotriton arnoldi. Next base: position 437,408 of record CAWUFW010004053.1, read on the forward strand.
ACAATATGTTGCTTGTGACGTTCCCAATAAAGAAAGTAACAAAACTAGTTTGAACAATTTATTAAATTACAAACTCACAAATGCGAAAATACTGTTTACAAACATTTTGAAACAGATCAAAGCAGTATACTAAATGTCGTTTTGGATTCCCAAGACCAATTTTATAAAAGGGAGAATGAACACTCCTATGTCTTCTGTTAGGCATGTTGTTAAAGGAAAGTTACCAAAAAATACATAGGATTTAAAAAGAGGACTTGCATCACAGTGGATCACTTACTACAACCCTTTAATACTGGATATTTGGAATGCTAATATTGATATCCAAATGTTGCTGATAATTTAGCTGCTGTTGCTGGGTATGTGACTTCATATATTACTAAAGCTGAGAAAACGGATATGAAAGAGGTATGGGAAGAAATGTCTGCTGAGCAATCTTTAACTAAAAGCCTGTATCGATTTAGCCTTCAAATGCTATCTCAGAGAGAGGTTAGCAGTTATGAGGCATGTGACTGTTTAAGCTCTTCAAATTTGTATGCCAAATCTCAGGCTATTATATGACTAACCTTAGGATTAGCATCCTTGTGAAGAAGAGATCTAAAAACTTTACCAGTAATTTAACAGCTTGCTCACTTTGATCCTGAAAACAAGGACATTGCCAAAACAAATTTAATAGACGCATAGTACACTAACAGAAGCCCTTTATTGGAAGACTTATCACTATATGCAGTAGCTCAATTTTATACTTATAGAAATAATGTTGTTGAGGATGTTCATTTTGGAAAAGTTAATGTTCAGAGAACATATAACTGCTTAATACGTCATTCAAAACCTACGCTAATTAATCAGCGCAAAGTTACATATAATAATCCTGCAAACAAAGAACTTTAATTTACAGCTTTTAAACCATGGCAAAAATGAGGAAATATTGATTGGAACATTTAAATCTTATAAGAAAGCTTTTCGTAACTACAGACCCACTCTCACAATAGCAGGGTTTAAGATTTATGTTGGCATATTGGACCAAGAAAGTTTAGAAGAAAACTAAATCCAATTGGAAGTATTAGGCAATACTGCAAGTGCCAAAACCCTTTCTAACATACGTCCTGCAGACCCACTTGTGTTACAAAATATTGTAAATGAAGCAACAATTGCTATGGGTGAAGTTGAACTTGCTATTGGAGAAATGTGTAAGAACAGTGACATTTTTGACTAGTTCTTATCACAATTAAATTGTGATCGACATGCAATATTTGAGGAAATTAAAACAAGTGTTGATCATGGATTAAAACATGAACATGAATTATTTATATGTCTAGAATATCAGTCTGTATTAGAATATATATTAGGCCAAGCTGGTACCTGGAAACATTTCCTTATAAAAGTTATAACTGCTAACCTTCAAAAAGTTATCCATTCTAACTTATCTTGTGTTGTTACTGCTCCAACTTGTTTAGCCACACATAACATTAAAGGAATGACATTACACTGACTACTATTGCTACCTGTGGCACATAATAATAAACTGGAATACTTCAAATTAAATAGTGATACCTCAAGAACTTCGTAGAGTTCTGTAAAAACTACACATTTTGATTATAGACGAGGTTAGTATGGTTTCCAACTTGATGATGGCTTTTGTTCACTTATGTTTGATAGAAATACTGAAGACAGCACATGATAATCTATTTGGTGGTAAACATGTCATTGTTTCTGGTGATCTACTTCAACTTACTCCAGTTAAAGATGATCCAATTTTTAAAACTGTGACAGCTAAAGAAACTATAAACTACTTAGGAAGGATGGGTAATGTTAATATTTGGTTACATTATTCGTACACTGAACTTACAAAAAAATATAAGACAAGCAGATAATGAAGAATATGGCAAAAATTTTAAAGATATTAGGCTAGGAACTGTTACAGAAAATGCAAAAATTTTCCTTCAGACAAGAAGCATACCCCCGTTATTCCCCCATTTCAAAACTCCAGGAGAAGTTATGCATTCCCTTCTTTGAAAGTACTACCTGTTGTTTGTTTGATGCCAACTTTAAAAGAATGCAGTGATTTAAATATAAAAATGTTATCAATAGAAACTCACGGAGGAAATATTCTTATTATTAAAACCTTTTCCACAAAATTGTTGAACATGGATAAATCTGCGTCACGATCATCCAGATTAGAAAAAGAGTTATTTTTGTAGAAAAATAGCTGCGTTATTTTTACGACGCAATTTTGGTGTAGAACAAGGGCTTGTAAATGGAGCCATGGGACATATGGTTAATGTTAGAACTGGGGGTCTCTAGTTGGCAATGGTTTGCACCTTTGTCCAAATAGGGACCCTTGCTTCTAGTCAGGATAAGGGGGAAACACTCCTAAAATAACCCCTGCTCACCCCCTGGTAGCTTGGCACGAGCAGACAGGCTTATCTCAGAGGCAGTGTGTAAAGCATTTGTGACCACATACAGTAATACAGTGAAAACACTACAGATGGACACCACACAGGTCGTTTATGTAAAAATAAGTAATCTTTATATAGACTTATCACAAGACCCAATAGCAAAAATCCACAATACAGTACTCAAAAATAGACTTAAAATGATAGAGACAGTTCACGTTATCTTCAAAAATAGGATAGTCAATCAAATAAAGCTTGTAGCAACAAATAACTCCACTTGGAGTTATCACGACGTCGAGACCGGTGGAAATCCCAAAGTACGGCGCCGACCGCGAGGTGCGCGGCGTCGGGCCCGGAGTCGAGCAGACCCCCAAAGAACAGTACCTGGAATTCGATGAAAACAAAGACGGTGCACGGCGTCGGGGAGGTGATGCTTCGTTGGCGCCGGCGGCGTCGGTTCCTTACGACCCCAGGGGAGGTGATGTCTCGGTTCCTTACTGCAGCGCAGGGGAGGTGAGGCGTCGGTTCCTTACTGTGTCGGGGAGGTGACGTCACGGATGGCGGCGAGGCGTCGGTTCCTTACGATGGTGCGGCGTCGATGGATTCGGGGTCACCCACGTCGAGGATCGGCTCCGCGATGATGAAGCCCTGGCGTCGGTGAAGTCGGGGCTGCGGTGCGAGTCGGGACGGTGCGTCGTGAGCGCCACGAGCGGTGTCCTCGGCTCCGGTGCAGGCAGCGGCCTCGATGACGGCTTCGGAGTCGATGTCGCACGGCGTCGGCAGGCGTCGGGCCTACGGTGCAAGTCGGGGCGGTGCGTCGTGCTCTTCACGAGCGGTGCCCACGGCTTCGGTGCAGGTTACGGCGTCGCTCGTCGGCGTCGGTGTTGCAATTTCCCTCTGTTAGCAGCTAAAACAGCAGTTCCAGATGCAGGCAAACAGAAGGGGTGAAGTCTTTGTGTCCCTGTGACTTCAGGCAGGAGGCAAGCTCAGTTCAAGCCCTTGGAGATTCCCTTCTTCAAGATGACAAAGCACAGCAAAGTCTTTTCTCCTGTCCTTGGCAGAAAGCAACCACTGCAGGCCAACCCCAATCAGCAAAACAGCACAGGGGCAGTACTCCTCCTTCAGCTTCTCCGGTTCTTCTCCTTGGCAACAGGTTTCTTGATTTCCCAGAAGTGATCTAATTTCCTAGGGGTCTGGGTCCCCTTTTTATACACAGTTTTCCTTTGTTCTCTGAAGGCAGAGAGGCCTCTGCCTAGTCCAAAACCAGTTCTGGTCAGTCCTGGAGCACTTTGTTTTTCTGACTCCTTCTTTCCTTTGAGAGTGAGGGGCAGAGCCATCAGACGCCCGGCAGGAGGTGGAGCCAGCATTGTGGAAGGCAGGCACAGCCCTATTCAGACCCAGGTGCAACTCCTCCCTCCACTCTGGATGCAGACCTTCCTATTCAGCCCTGTGCTGACTCACCCTGTCTCCTGTAGCCACCCCCAGCCCCTGTCACTCAATCTCCAGACAAGGAATACACAACCTAGCAGAGGCAGGCTTGGAAGTTTAGGCAAGAAAATACCCACTTTCTAAAAGTGGTATTTTCAAACACAGAATGTTAAAACCAACTTCACTAAAAGATGTATTTTATCATTCTGAGTTCAGGCATACTAAATTCGTTTTTCTACCATGTTCCCTGGGTCAGTTCTGACTATAACGGGTAATAGTCAGTCTGCCCATTCTGGCCTATGGGGAGCAGGTAGCCTTGCAATAGTGAAAAACGAAAATGGCTGTAATTCACTATCAGGACATGCCACACACACCAGGGCATGTCCTACCTTATACTTACAATGCACCCTGCCCTTGGGCCTACCTTAGGGGTGTCTGATATGAAGATAAGGGAAGGTTTAGGGACTGGCAAGTGGGTGCACTGGCCAAGTCGACATGGCAGTCACAGACTGCACACAGGCTCTGCAATGGCAGGCCTGAGACATATTTTACAAGCCGCTTCTGTGGGTGGCACAACCAGTGCTGCAAGCCCACCAGCGGCATTGGATTTACAAGCCCTGGGCACACTCAGTGCACTGTACTAGGGACTGACAAGTAAACCAATCATCCAATCATGGAGTCACTAATCCATAACACAATTTACAGTAGGGAGCACTTGCACTGTGGCACTGAACAGCAGTGGCACAGTGCCCAAAAGCATCTAAAACCAGCAAAACATAAGAGGCAACAGCAAAAAAATGGAAGGGAGACCCACGCCAATGGTGCCAAGTCTAACACGTGTCCCCTCCAGCTGAAATGTGGGGAGAACTACCCTTCCTCCTGGGAGTTCTCATCACTAAGGCGGAAAAATCTGGACAGACCATCAGCATTGGTGTGTTCTGTACCAGGGCGGTGTTCCACCGTAAAGTCCATCCCCTGTAGGGAAATGGACCACCTCAACAGTTTTGGATTCTCACCCCTCATCTGCATTAACCATCTGAGGGGCCTGTGGTCTGTCTGAACCCGGAAGTGAGTCCCAAACAAGTATGGTCTCAACTTCTTCAGTGCCCAGACCACAGCAAATGCTTCACGTTCAATCGCACTCCACCTCTGTTCCCGTGGGAGTAACCTCCTACTAATAAAGGCTACAGGTTGGTCTAGGCCCTCCTCATTCATCTGTGAAAGCACAGCCCCAACACCATGCTCTGAAGCATCTGTCTGCACAATGAATTCCTTTGAGAAGTTGGGCGCCTGAAGCACGGGCGCCGTGCACATGGCAGATTTCAGGGCATCAAAAGCCTTTTGGCAGGCATCAGTCCAGTTCACTTTCCTGGGCTGCTTCCTGGAAGTCAGCTCAGTCAAGGGTGCAACAATGTTGCCATACCCCTTGACAAACCTCCTGTAATACCCGGTGAGTCCTAAGAAGGCCCTCACCTCTGTTTGGGTTTTGGGGGTTCCCAAGCCAGGATGGTATCTATCTTGGGCTGTAGGGGCGCCACCTGGCCGCTCCCTACCTGGTGTCCCAAGTACACCACAGAACCCTGCCCGATCTGGCACTTACTCGCCTTGATCGTGAGGCCTGCCCTCCGCAGTGCCTTCAACACTTCCCAGAGGTGGTGCAGATGTTCCTCCCAAGTGGCGCTGAACACTGCAATGTCATCCAGGTAGGCGGCACTGAAATCCTCCAGCCCAGCCAACACCTGGTTGACCAACCTCTGAAAGGTGGCAGGGGCATTCTTCATCCCAAAGGGCATCACCCGGAATTGGTAGTGCCCATCTGGTGTGGAGAATGCTGACCTCTCTTTGGCCCCATCAGTTAAGGCGATCTGCCAGTATCCAGACGTTAGATCAAACGTGCTGAGGTACTGGGCAGCCCCTAACCGATCAATGAGCTCATCAGCTCTGGGGATGGGGTGCGCGTCAGTCCTGGTGACTGAATTGAGTCCTCGGTAGTCCACACAGAACCGGAGTTCAGGTGTGGCACCAGGGCGCGGCAGCCTTTGGGACCAAGACCACTGGGCTGGCCCAAGGACTGTTAGAGGACTCAATCACCCCTAAGGCAAACATCTTGGAGACCTCCTCCTTGATGCAAGCTCTCACCCTGTCAGTCACTCTGTAAGTTTTGTGCTTTACAGGAGGACTGTCCCCAGTGTCCACATCATGGATGCACCATTCAGTGATACTGGGAGTCAGGGAGAACAGATCAGAAAACTGTCCCAACAGTTGGCGACAGTCATTCTGCTGCTCCGGGGTCAGGGTGGGAGAGAGGTTCACACCATCCACTGACCCATCTTGCTCTTTTGCATACAGGAGATCAGGAAGAGGTTCAGTCTCCTCTTCCATCCCAGCATCTGTTGCTAAGAGCATGCCCACTTCAGACCTCTCAAAGTGGGGCTTCAGGCGGTTCACATGCAGGACCCGCAAGGGGTTCCTGGGAGACTGCAAGTCCACCAAGTAGGTGACATCACTCTTGCGCTCCACCACCTCAAATGGTCCGGTCCACTTATCCTGGAGCGCACAGGGCTCCACTGGGGCCATGACCCAAACCTTTTGTCCAGGCTGAAACTCGATCAGAGTGGCGTTCTGATCATGCCAACGTTTCATCTCTTCCTGGCTGGCTTCCAGATTCGCCTCAGCGAGTTGTCTGAAACGCCGAGTCTGGTTCCTGAAGGCCAGCATGTAACTAAATACATCCTGGGGAGTTTTCCTGGGAGCTTTCTCCCAGCCTTCCTTGACCAGACTCAGAGGTCCTCTTACAGGATGGCCGTACAGCAGTTCAAAGGGACTGAACCCTAAGGACTTCTGGGGCACCTCTCTGTAAGCAAAGAGCAGGCATGGCAAGAGGACGTCCCACTTACGCCTCATGGGTTCTTCCAGACCCATAATCATGCCTTTAAGGGTCCGGTTGAATCTCTCAACCAGCCCATTACCTTGGGGGTGGTAAGGAGTGGTGAACTTATAGGTTACACCACACTCCTGCCACAGGGACTTCATATACTTGGAAATGAAGTTAGTACCACGGTCAGACACCACCTCCTTGGGGAACCCCACACGGGAGAAAATCCCCATCAGTGCACGTCCCACCACGGGGGCCGTCACTGTCCGAAGAGGGATGGCTTCCGGGTACCGGGTGGCATGGTCCACCAAGACCAGGATGAACCTGTTGCCTATGGCTGTCTTGGGGTCCAGAGGCCCCACAATGTCAATACCCACCCTCTCAAAGGGGGTACTGACAACAGGGAAAGGTTGGAGAGGAGCCTTGTGCTTCCTCCCACTCTTACCACTTGCCTGGCAAGTCTGACAGGTCCTGCAATGAGTATCTGAACTCTTGCGCATTTGGGGCCAATGAAAGTGGGTGACAAGCCTTTGAAAGGTCTTGTCTTGCCCCAAATGTCCTGCTAAAGGCACATCATGAGCCAGACCCAGTAGGAAGGCTCTGAAGCGCTGGGGTACCACCAGCACACGGGCTGACCCAGGCTCAGCAACCTTAGGCTCACTATACAGGAGACCATTCTCCCAGTAGATCCAGTGTGATCCAGACTGATCACCTGCTGCCTGGCTTACAGCCTGTTGCCGCAAGCCCTCAAGAGAAGGGCACTTCTTCTGCTCCTCGCAGAATTCTTCCCTGGAGGGGCCTCCTTCCTGCTGCCAATGGGTCAGCTCAGGCAGGTCCCCCAGTTCAGCCACTTGTTCCCCTGTAGGTTCCAGGGCATCCCCCTCAAGGTCTGCCTCCTCCTGGACCGTGGGAACTTCGGGGGCCGGTTTCCCGCGCCCCCTGCCTCCTCTCTTTAAGGCAGGCACCTGGGCCCTTCTTCCAGGCTCCAGGTCCTCTTGAATACCCTTACCGGCTGCCATTGACCGAGTGGTCACACACGCCCACTCTGGCAGACCCAACATCTCCAAATGAGACCTCCGCTCCACCTTCGCCCAAGGGGAGCTCTCCAAATCATTGCCTAGCAGACAGTCAACAGGCATGGCTGGCCTCACAGCTACTTGAAGGATACCTGAGACCCCCCCCACTCAAAGGGAACCTGGGCCACCTTGCAGTGGCTCTCTGAGTTGTCAGCGGCAACTACAGGGTAGAATACGTTGGGGACCACCTGCTCCTCAGACACCAGCCGACAACTGACAGCTGTCACACTGGCCCCGGTGTCTCTCAGAGCCTCCACCCTATGGCCATTGATGGTCACCCACTGCCTGTATTTTTTAGTGTTATCAGGCAGCTGGGTCCTAGGGACCATCTCACTGTCTCCTAAAGAGACCAGGGACATCTCTGCGGGACCCCACCCACCTTGGGCACCCAACTCCTCCCCCAGGGCTACACTAGCCATCTGCCGGGGTGGTGCACCAGTGGGTGCAGTGGTCACGGTATTGGGGCACTTGGGACTTCCTACAAAGTGACCCACCTGACCACAACTAAAACATGCTTTGGGCCCCTTCTGAACAGACTTATCTGTTGGGACCCATGGTCTTTTCTCAGTGGGAGGCTGGGAACCCTTACCTTGGTTCCCTTGGGGTTTACTTTGGGGCCCTTTTTGGAACTCCTTCTGTTTACCCTTGTCCCCCCCACTCTTCTGCTGGGGACCCTGCCCACCTTTGGCGGAGTCTCCCACAAGACCCTTGTGGACCCGGGTACTGACCCAGCGGTCCGCCTCCTCAGCAAGCTTTCTAGGATTAGTTAGCTTACTGTCAACTAGGTGCTGGCGTAGCTCTGGAAAACAACTACTGGACAAGTGCTCCCATGCGATTAAATCATAGAACTCCTGTAAGTCATTTACTTTGCTACCCTTCACCCATCCATCCAATGCTCTGCAAAAATAAGACACATACTCCACCCAGGTACTAGACTCCAGCTTTTTGCAGTTCCTAAACTTCTGCCTATAAAGCTCTGGAGTTAACCCATACCTTGCCACTAAAGCTTCCTTCAGGTGGGCATAGGACATCTGATCCACTGTGGGCAAGGCTAGCAAGGTTTCCCTTCCCTCACCTGCAAAGCGGCCCCACAACCCCGCTCCCCAATCCTTCTCAGGGACCCGGTGTGATGTCATGGCGATCTCATAAGCTTTAAACCATTGCCCAATGTCCTCCCCCTTCATGAAATCCTTAATAACCTCCTTGGGGATGTACACTCTACTTTCTACAGGCACTGGAGGTGTGCTGCCACCAGAGGGAGTGATTTCTAGGCTCCTAGCCTTTAGCTCTAGCTCCCTCACCACTCTCTCATGCTCTAAAAGCATCTTCTTTTCTTCCATAGCCAACCTCTTACTTTCTAACTCCAATTTCTTATGCTCAAGGCTATCATGGCTTCCCTGTTTCAGTTTGGCCATCTCCATTTCATGCATCCTGCTTTTGTCCCTGTCCTCCAGCTCCTCTGGAGACAGGCCCTTTTGAGAAACACTGCTGCCCTCCCTGGAAGGCGCTCTCCTCCCAGTTAAGCCCAATGGCCCCTCAAGCTGCCCATCTAAATTCTCTGCCTCCTCCACAGGCTCCTCGGACTGCCCACTGGCATTCCGTGCTTCCAACCAGGCCCTTAGCGCCTTGTGAAACTCCTCCTTCCTGGTGAGGCCTCTCATAGAGATTTTAAATTTTTTGCAAACAGCTTTGAGTTCTGTCACAGTGTAGGTATCAACCCTATCTTCTTCAAATTCAATATCTGCAGGTGCAATGGATCCTTTTTTGCTCATGGTGAAAATTGGCAGTTCTCAACAAAAATAAAGGTTCCAAGGAAAAAAGTCCTATCAAAATGTATGTGGTCGCGTATTGGTCTGCACTCACTAGTAGTGTACACCAATCACTGTATATGAATCACAAATGCAAGTCCAAATCCTCACCGCTGACCACCAATGTTAGAACTGGGGGTCTCTAGTTGGCAATGGTTTGCACCTTTGTCCAAATAGGGACCCTTGCTTCTAGTCAGGATAAGGGGGAAACACTCCTAAAATAACCCCTGCTCACCCCCTGGTAGCTTGGCACGAGCAGACAGGCTTATCTCAGAGGCAGTGTGTAAAGCATTTGTGACCACATACAGTAATACAGTGAAAACACTACAGATGGACACCACACAGGTCGTTTATGTAAAAATAAGTAATCTTTATATAGACTTATCACAAGACCCAATAGCAAAAATCCACAATACAGTACTCAAAAATAGACTTAAAATGATAGAGACAGTTCACGTTATCTTCAAAAATAGGATAGTCAATCAAATAAAGCTTGTAGCAACAAATAACTCCACTTGGAGTTATCACGACGTCGAGACCGGTGGAAATCCCAAAGTACGGCGCCGACCGCGAGGTGCGCGGCGTCGGGCCCGGAGTCGAGCAGACCCACAAAGAACAGTACCTGGAATTCGATGAAAACAAAGACGGTGCACGGCGTCGGGGAGGTGATGCTTCGTTGGCGCCGGCGGCGTCGGTTCCTTACGACCCCAGGGGAGGTGATGTCTCGGTTCCTTACTGCAGCGCAGGGGAGGTGAGGCGTCGGTTCCTTACTGTGTCGGGGAGGTGACGTCACGGATGGCGGCGAGGCGTCGGTTCCTTACGATGGTGCGGCGTCGATGGATTCGGGGGTCACCCACGTCGAGGATCGGCTCCGCGATGATGAAGCCCTGGCGTCGGTGAAGTCGGGGCTGCGGTGCGAGTCGGGACGGTGCGTCGTGAGCGTCACGAGCGGTGTCCTCGGCTCCGGTGCAGGCAGCGGCCTCGATGACGGCTTCGGAGTCGATGTCGCACGGCGTCGGCAGGCGTCGGGCCTACGGTGCAAGTCGGGGCGGTGCGTCGTGCTCTTCACGAGCGGTGCCCACGGCTTCGGTGCAGGTTACGGCGTCGCTCGTCGGCGTCGGTGTTGCAATTTCCCTCTGTTAGCAGCTAAAACAGCAGTTCCAGATGCAGGCAAACAGAAGGGGTGAAGTCTTTGTGTCCCTGTGACTTCAGGCAGGAGGCAAGCTCAGTTCAAGCCCTTGGAGATTCCCTTCTTCAAGATGACAAAGCACAGCAAAGTCTTTTCTCCTGTCCTTGGCAGAAAGCAACCACTGCAGGCCAACCCCAATCAGCAAAACAGCACAGGGGCAGTACTCCTCCTTCAGCTTCTCCGGTTCTTCTCCTTGGCAACAGGTTTCTTGATTTCCCAGAAGTGATCTAATTTCCTAGGGGTCTGGGTCCCCTTTTTATACACAGTTTTCCTTTGTTCTCTGAAGGCAGAGAGGCCTCTGCCTAGTCCAAAACCAGTTCTGGTCAGTCCTGGAGCACTTTGTTTTTCTGACTCCTTCTTTCCTTTGAGAGTGAGGGGCAGAGCCATCAGACGCCCGGCAGGAGGTGGAGCCAGCATTGTGGAAGGCAGGCACAGCCCTATTCAGACCCAGGTGCAACTCCTCCCTCCACTCTGGATGCAGACCTTCCTATTCAGCCCTGTGCTGACTCACCCTGTCTCCTGTAGCCACCCCCAGCCCCTGTCACTCAATCTCCAGACAAGGAATACACAACCTAGCAGAGGCAGGCTTGGAAGTTTAGGCAAGAAAATACCCACTTTCTAAAAGTGGTATTTTCAAACACAGAATGTTAAAACCAACTTCACTAAAAGATGTATTTTATCATTCTGAGTTCAGGCATACTAAATTCGTTTTTCTACCATGTTCCCTGGGTCAGTTCTGACTATAACGTGTAATAGTCAGTCTGCCCATTCTGGCCTATGGGGAGCAGGTAGCCTTGCAATAGTGAAAAACGAAAATGGCTGTAATTCACTATCAGGACATGCCACACACACCAGGGCATGTCCTACCTTATACTTACAATGCACCCTGCCCTTGGGCCTACCTTAGGGGTGTCTGATATGAAGATAAGGGAAGGTTTAGGGACTGGCAAGTGGGTGCACTGGCCAAGTCGACATGGCAGTCACAGACTGCACACAGGCTCTGCAATGGCAGGCCTGAGACATATTTTACAAGCCGCTTCTGTGGGTGGCACAACCAGTGCTGCAAGCCCACCAGCGGCATTGGATTTACAAGCCCTGGGCACACTCAGTGCACTGTACTAGGGACTGACAAGTAAACCAATCATCCAATCATGGAGTCACTAATCCATTATACAATTTACAGTAGGGAGCACTTGCACTGTGGCACTGAACAGCAGTGGCACAGTGCCCAAAAGCATCTAAAACCAGCAAAACATAAGAGGCAACAGCAAAAAAATGGAAGGGAGACCCACGCCAATGGTGCCAAGTCTAACAGTTAAGTTTATACATTTGAAAAGTAATGATGAGATTGAATTTGGTATTGTCCAATTTGACAATATTAAGAACCCCAAACATATTGCAAGGGCAACAACAAGATTTTTATTAATGAAAGACTTATATATTCGAAGAGAGCAATTTCCTTTGTATTTAGCTTATGCTATTACAATACATAAATCTCAAGTTTTAAGCTTGGAATATGCATTAATTAACATTGGCTCAACAGTTTTTAAAGAGGGTATGGCATATACTGCTTTATACTGTGTGAAAACTTTACAAGGACTACATAATATAGATGTCGATGGCACAAAAATGAATGCAGACCCTTCGCATGTACGAATTAATGAGGCTTTAGTAAATGTTTAACCATGTGAAAAAAAGAAGAAAGAACACAACCTTGACATTTTAGGCTTTGAGCTACTAATACAAATGGTATTAACTGCTATAGTAATGTGATTGTTAATTTGTTTTCATATTTACCTTTAGTGAAAGACTTACTTTTGGAAAACACAGATACAACTTTTTGAACTACTGCAACAAATTTGTATTCCCTACTTCAGTTTAGCAAACAATTGTGCCAACCTACAAGTGGTGATAGATATATTGTTGATGTTTGTACAGGAAATGTTAATTTCTCAATAAAGGAGCAACAGGATACCCAAGATGGCCCGGGGGGGGACACTTGGCCCCCTTCCCTTTAAAAAAACACAGCCCTGGGGATGGGGTCCCCAGGCCCTCAGAAGGCTCAGAAGGCTCAGGGAGGGGGGCAACTTGGACCTCCTCCTACTTAAAAAATATATGGCCCTGGGGGATGGGGTCCCATGGGTCTAATGGCCTTAATGAGGATTGGGTAGGGGTGCCACATTGCCCCCTCCCCTTTAAAAAACATAAGGACCTGTGGCCAACCCCCCCATCGGCTCAGTGCGGCGGATGTTGGCTTTATGTAAGGTAATAAAACATTAGTTGACATTTAAAAAATCTAGAAATTCACTGAGAAAAGCAAAGGTTATAGTAATGTATTACTTAGGTGCAATAAAAAGATCTGTTTTTGTTTAAGAAGTCACAGAAAAAAATAAAGGTTAAAATAACGTTAAAGCTAGGCGAATATGTCAGTGACAACATTAATTTTTGACATACAAAAAAAACAAATTCACTAGTAATACTTAGCAGAGCAAATATACTCTTGCACCCCCGCAATGCACTGCTTATTATCTACATATTACATCACTCAGGACATGTTTGATTACATCATTTATGACATCCCTGAGATAGGATTTGTTCTGATTTTTCACCGTTAGTTATTTTGCTCCCATTTCATGAATCTCCACAAAACATTGCATATTATTAGCTTTTTTTTACAATGGTGGGTGCTGCAAAGTGTTGTGGTGATTGGTCAAGGGGGTACAAAGAAAAAAGGGGGGGCCCAAAATGCATTGCATTTTTCATACACTTCCGAACGCCCTGTCAGATTTTCGTGAATTTGGTAGTATTATAGATTATGGTGAGCAGATGATCTTTTTTGGTAGCACAGGTAAGTAGGATAAGTATTTTCAAAGTCATAAGGCATTTTAACTTAGTGATATCTGTGGCCATGACAGTTTTGTGAAATTTCGCAAAGTATCACTGTACATGCCAATGACAAGGCATTAAGTGATTGGCTAATGACTGCCTTTACAAAAGGTAAATGCAGCTATGTTGTTTTAAGTACACTTTGGCTGTGTTCTAGGTTAAGGCATTAGATATAGGTAAATATTAGGTTTTACATTATTTCCCTATCTATTACCACTTTATTAAAGTAGTAATAGTGTAGTGTAGTTCCTATTTCCCTAATAGGCTCTGCGCATTGGAATAATATACCCTATAGGTTTGACATAGGACTGAGGTCGGTATGTCCCTATCGAGTATATTAAACTTAATTACTTTTGTGCCAGCTAACTCAGAGGCCACTAGAAACTCCTTGTAAACAAGAAGGGAGTAGTTTCTGCCAACCGCATAAACATGACAACTTTGTTTCCCTTTAGAATCGGAACTCATCTCAGAATCGTGGAAACAATAGATAACAGTTTCACTCAGCTAATCGTGCATGCTTAGTTTCTTCAGAGTTACACAGAAAGAATAGACGGGCGTTTCAATAAAAAGGTTTTATTGAACAGTCTTGTTTCTAGTGTAAATGATATGAGCTATTATGATCACAAGACAGTATGCAAGATATATAATGTACAGCGTAAGCAGTAGAAAGAAATATACTGCGCTAGCATTATCTTTTAGCATATATTCACATACATAAATAACATGAGCTAAAAATGTGAGTACTCATACGATGCTTCTCTAAGCTAGTTCTACCCCAGTGTACCTAACCTGATCTAGGTGTAGGGCAAGGCAAGAAGTAGGTGAAGTATTCTCTAGTATAGTGTACTAAGAGTATGTTAAGTCTAGTATACCAAGTGTCCTCTAGGTTCTAGTCAGCTCCATACCTTGAGAATGAGAGAGGTGGGAATCTCCTTCCGGATCTCAAACTCTAACACCCCGCGAAGGAGTCAGAACACTGGAAGCTGGATTCTTCTGCGAGCAGGAATGACAGCGTCTTCTCAGTGCGTCAGGCCGGGATACGGGCTCCTCTGAAGTCGAGGTCTCCTCTAACTTGCTTGGGCAAGGGAAGGTATATTTATACCTGGTAGGTGCCTTGGAATGTTAGCATTGACGTGAATTCAGACAGAGGAATACGTCAGGAATGAACCCTTAAGGTATAGCGGTTCATGCATAATAGATGAGTTCTTGGAGAAATCAATAATCCTGTGCTAGGGGAACTCCCAAGAGCTTAAGGGTCTGGTTTCTAAGAACTCGTTGTAGACGTTAGGGTGGACGGATGTCGGTGACCATGCCTGTATTTGGAGTGCACGGCTAATGCCTAAATAAGGACTGGGATTCTATGCCTATATAAGTGCAATGCGAATTGTGCCTATATAAGGACATGTTTCAGGAAAACCTATATACGGACACCTAAAGCGGAATACAACACCCACTCCACTTTCGAATGAACGATAATACTAAATGCTAAACATTAAATGCTAAACATTAAACTGAGTACCACATGTTGCTAAAAACATTTCTAAAAGCATATTAAAAGAAGTTTAAAATAAACTGTTGAATGCAATAGGTACTGTACATTTTAAAGCATTTTTTCATTCTAAGCATATAATGGAAATAAATGCAACATGAATGAATAAACAGAAATATATACATATGATAAAAAGGTTGACAAGTTTTCAAAAATCAAAGCCATTGTATATCATGGTATTACAGGAATTTTAGACAAATAAGGTGACAATGTGTCCCTGGAAGTATTCAAAGAAGTCCGTTTTATAAGAATAGGTTTACTGTAAGCAGATTGTTTTGCCATGTATTTTCAAAAATAAGAAAAGAAAAAGTTCAATTTTAGGAAGAGTTCCAAGTTTTGAAAATATGAAGGCCAAATTCGCTACGTCCCCTGGTACACTGTGAGCCGAATCAAAGTCAGTGTATGGGTCTGGTGTAAACATGAAATCATCTATTTCTGTAGCCAAAATATCGTCTACCGAAGTTGGTGACATTTGGAACACCTCGTTCAGAAGGTTAATTGCACAGAGATGAGAAACATCGCCTTCAGCAGAAGATGCCACAGCAATGTTCGCGTCCGTTGTTACCTGTGTGCCTGTTGATCCATCTCGTACCTCAGCAGCAGCAGGAAGCGTCTGTGAGATCTCAATGAATGCCGTCATCAGGATTGGTAGCCTTTGGGGACAACACAGAGCATGGGCCGTTACCGGGTCCAGCAGAGTATCGATATCCGTTGGCATGACTGATGGGAGTGTTAGACAGTGTCTAGCACGCATTCTTTACCGCAAAGCAGGCAGTGTAGAACAGGTAAGATGCAATCTTGCCAGATTGGTCTGAATGACAGAAACCATGTTGTAGTAAGTTCCCGTAGAAGAGGTATGCCCAAAAGTTGCACTATGCGCTCACGGCACTTCCGTTCTAGGAGAGCTTTCTCCACATCACTCGGAGGGATGTCGGTGGATAGGCTTGCCATAGCGTAATAGTAGGAATAGAAATAGGATTCCTGCAACAAGTGCTAGAATTAATGGCACACCACCAAACACCGAATGTGCGAAGTTTGGGATGATTCCGAGGACTGCCTGGACGGATGCGAACAGTCCTGAGCAGATGGTCTTAAATACATGTACAATTCCGCTCATATCAGACATGTTAAAGATACGTCCCATCATTTCTGCGAAATGTATAGGGCAGTTTGTACGAATTAAAGCCTGTGTCTCAGCCGAAGTCCTTGCAATTTGTAAATCATAGATTTCTTTGGTCGAGGTCAGAGGCACGGTCTGTTGAAAAAGCATGGCTTTCATTCTGCTTAAAGTATCAAAAACGTATAAAAGAAACATTCAATGAAGGCCATAGAGGCGACTCCCTGACTGTGTCTATTGGGGGGAACAATACTTGCATACAGCAAGTAACCCTGGAGTCGACCGTTACCAGATATGGGATGCCTGGCAACATGCCACAGCAACTCTGATCATTCAACATGAGGTAACTCCCGTTAGAAAGTTGGCCAAACATTGTATTAATCACGGCAGCCGGTGTACCTTGCTGGTGGCAGGACAAGTTTTCCACAGAACCATTACAAGCCCCGTGTAAAGAAATGTCCTGACATATGAGTGAACCGCTTAGTGCATTTTCACAGTGTGTACCGCTTAGAAACACTTCACGATCCCCACTCCAACATCTGTATTCGTAAGGTAAATCCCAGGATGTCTTAATGTATTCTTTACCCAACCTTTCATATTTGCCTGCTTGCATTTGTTTGAGGCAATACTGAAACTGAAAAGTAGTGACAGGCAGAGTGATTTTGCCATGGATAAGCCATTCTGTAGCTGGTTTTTCTGCCACTGTGAATGGTAATTTTTCCAGTTTTTCAATGCTCAGCACTGTATACTTTGCTCCCCTTTGTGCCAGTTCGATCTGTTTATCAGTTAGATTGTATTCTGCAAACAGAGCCGACGTGTTGATAAAACGCCAAGGCACATAGCTCGCACACAAAGATTGCAGCGTCCAGCTAAATAACATAATAGAACGTAACTGAGATTGGCCCTGTTGTAACATGGCTAAATCTTGTTCCAGTATGTCAATAGCAGAGGATACAATGTTGTCCAATTAATAAATTCTGGATGACAAAGTTGTTAACCCATTGTCGACCACAGTGAGAGATTTCTCTAAGTTAATACGATCAAGTTCACGTATTCATTCTGCGGCCTCTGCCTGTGAAACCTTCCATACTTCATTATAAGCAGCATAGATGCCGGCATATATGAAACGTTTTTGACGCGGTTTTCTTGGTCCTAGCAAGAATTCCCTAAGGTCTGCGTCTTCTTTAAGTAAAGATAAGTGTTGTTTCACATCCTCAAGTGTAGATTTTTGTAGCCAGTCGAGGCACAATTTTCCTACACTGTACCCCCGGATGTTGTCTTTGAACGTATCGTGGGTCTGGCCTATGGATAGTAAAGCCCTGTCTTTTATTCAGGAATCTTTCTTGACAGATGTTTGTGTCTGTGGGCCAGAGTAACCAGTTTTTCCAATCAGGATCTGTTCTGTTGGTTTGTAGTAATATGTCAACTGTAACCGCTGCCTGTGTAGTGTTATTACTGGCAGGTGTTGGTACAGAAGGTGTTTTCATGTCTTTGATCTTGGCTAAACCAAGACAAGACGTTTGTTGCACAGTGTCATTCAAAAACATTATTTGCTGAGGGATGATACATGCTCTAAACAAAGCTTCTATCCCCTGTACTTGCCAATCTTTAGAACCCCAGACAGATTTTGTGTCTATTGTGTCTTTCCACAAGTCAAATCCATGTCTAGACAGTTGGGTAATAAAGGCTGCAGAGTAAATCTGTTTTGTATTAGTTAACATAATTTTCTGTCCTGTTTTGTTTACATGTTTATAGTAAAATGTTTCTGGATCAGATGTATTGTACCCTGAAAAATAGGGAAACTTTTTGCAAACATTTTTGAACTACCTTTGGTGGTGTAGGACAATGCTCCCTTGGTTAAACATAAACACATTTCTAGGTGTTGCAGATTTATGCAAGAAATGATGACCATAGTGGTTGTAACAATATAGCTGTTCATAGTCTGATGAACCCTCTAAATATTCATTGTTAGAGAATGCAGCAGACCTTTCTAGGTCAGACATCATATCATTTACAGTCTCAAAGTCCCAATCATCAGAATAGGTACTGGACGAAAAAAATCACTTAGTGAAATTTTAAATAAATGTGGAATGTTCAAAAGTTCTGTAGGGCCGAAGATATCAAAATCGGTTTTGTCCCACACTATACCATCCTGTATAGGAACGGCTGTGATGTTCACTGCTGACAAGTCTCTTGCTTCACGATGGGATGATTTGTGTGGTTTCAAAAGTAAGTTCACATTTTTACTTTCAATGTCCAAACGGATGTATCTGCCATTTATAAGCACGCTGATAGTCATAACCAAAGCTAGCCAAAGCAGAAAGAAAAATATTCCAGAAGTAATCCACAGTTCAATCCATGGTGAAACCAGATAAGTCTTTTTCAGAAAATGAAAAAAGTCTTGTACTTGTTGTTTGAAAGTTTTTGATGCTGGCGTCGATTCAGGCTCACTCGGATCCTCAGAAAACGTATCAAAGTTAATGAAATAGCCAGAAGCAGTTCGGTCAATTGTTGGAATTGCATCAGGATTTCTTGAAATCGCTGGAACCAGTTGATCACTTGTTACGTTGGTTTAGACAGGTGTATTTGGACGAACTGTTACTTGAGTTTCAAGAGGGATGAGTTCCATAGCATTGTTGCTTAGTCCTTCATCTGTTACTGCTGAATTCTCGATGGTTATCAGTCTTTCAGTCTGAACCTCTTGGATAGTAGCAAGAGGAGTGCGTCTGCTACTAGGTCGGAGTCCACGAGGCCTACTATTTAGTATTGGCCACATACTGTGGTTTGATGAGGTCGATTGACACAAATCTTTTCTCCTTTTTTCCAGCAAGGGGCGGCAGAAGTACTAATCTTGTTCCGTGAATGGCTAGGACAGGTACTGGTTGTCTGTAAGAAGGTCCAAATTCCTTCTTGTCCGCAATCTTCTCTCTGACTAGATCCCCAACTTTTGGGATCCAGACAGGCCTTGCTGGGACTGCCGGTTTTTCCCCAGTGGTGGTTGGCTTCAGGAACACGTTGCTTTGTTTCGTTCTTAGTTCATTTAGATACTGTAAAACAGCCAAACGATCTTTGATATCAAAGGGTTTATTTTCCACCACTGTGCCTTTACATTCGAGATCAGGAAACCACATTCTTGTCCCAAATAGGACTTCATATGGAGTCACCCCCCCTAGAGAACTTCTTGGCAAATTATTTAATGAGCGTTGGACCCCATAAAGATGTTTGACCCACCCATCACCCGAACCTAATACTCTAGCTGTTATAGACTGCTTTATGTCCCGGTTTTTCCTTTCCACAACAGAATTTCCCTCAGGATGAAATGGAGAGGAGTACCGCAATGCAACGCCCAAACTGGCCATGGCTTCTTTGTAAGCCCGAGAGCTAAACGTAGGGCCCTGGTCAGAATGTAGTGTGCCAATTGCGTATGTGCCGATAAAGACTCGCAAATCTTTTATAACAGTTCGAGCATCAGCCGAGCGCTGAGGCCATATCCATAGGAACCTTGAGCACGAATCCACTGCGACCATTATATATTTATAGTTACCGTCCCTTTGCAAGGGACAGAGGCTATCCCTTCATGTGCTGCTAGGATAAGTCCTAATCTACGTTCCATGTTTGGAATTACCCTATCCCCCACTCCAGGGATTCGAGCAAAAGGAACGTTGTTCGCATCAATTACATAAGAGTACTTGAGTGGAAATTTCTTTGGTAACGCTGCACCACTGCCTTTGCTTGAAGCATTGACAGCCAACAATATCTCACTGTCTATTCTCGTTTTTGAACAAGTGATCGCAGCTACGGAAGCCATCTGAACAGCCCCCTTTGCGGCTTTGTCAGCCAATGAATTCCCTGCAACGTGAATGCCATCACGTTGATGACTCAGCGTGTGTATTACGTGAGCCTTTGGTAGTTCGTTTCTCAACTGAACTACTTGTTCCCAAAGCGTTTTATGCTTTATTGTGCCACCTTTTGCATCTTTGAACCCGTTTTCAAGCCAATTCTGTATATATTCATTATACGACTGCACACAGTAGAAAGAATCTCACACTATTAGTGTGGTGAATTTGCGATCTGTACTTTCAAGTGCCAGTTTGAATGCTTGTAGTTCAGCTCGCTGAGCTGTGCAATCTCCTAGAGATTGAGTTTTAGTGACCATTGGTCTGAAGTTTCCATCGCGCATGCGACCTTTAACGATTGCGCACGCTGCACTGTAAGATTGCTTACTCCCTGGCGTGGGTTGTGCGGATCCGTCAGTGTAAATTATAAATTCATACTGATCGAGAGGCAGAATTTCAGTGGGCAGAGGACATTCATGTTCATATTGCAGGAACGCTTGTGTTTTTAAATCAGGATCAAAAACATATTCAACATCTGTTGCAGCAAGAGAATTAACCCATTGTATCCATCTAGGATGTAAAGCTTTTGCATTTGGAATGCTCGCTTTTGTGACCGCGTCTAAGGCTGGTACTGGAGTTTCGACAATAATGCGTTTCCCTTGGGCTAGAGCTCTTTCTTTTGCTACAGCGGTTTGAACTGCTGTCAGTATTTTTTCTGTTGAAGTGAAGCGCATTTCTGCTTGTGTATACAAATGTGATTTGTATGCTATTGGTACTTTTTCACCCTCATTAAATGTTAAGTAGGTGAATCCGCATTGACCCAAAATTATTCGGATCACTAGATTGCGTTGACTTACGCGTGTTTGTAAGTGATTTGTTGCTAACATGTTAGCTTGGAGTGAACGCAAGATTTCTGTGTGTTCCTGTGTCCAATGTTTTATTGAAAAATCAGGTTTGATTAATTTGTAGAGAGGTTTAACCCTTTCTGCGTAATTGAGAATGTAAGTTCTTCCAAAATTTAGGAAACCCAAGATGGATTGTAAGTTTTGCAGCGTTTTTGGAGGTTGGAGCAGCGCACACTTTTCTAAAAAGTTGGCTGCCAGGCTTTTGCCTTCACTTGAAAGCTCATATCCTAGAAAAAGGACATTGAGATGGGCAATTCTGGATTTTTTAAAGTTGAGCTCATAGCCCTCAGAGGCGAAGCCCAATATAATGGTACTCACCCTGTTCAAGTGCCTATCTAGGTCATCGTCTGTCAGATAGATGTCATCGACATATGACAATGCCTCATGATCATAAATTTGTAGTAACTCTGTTACCCTCGCTGACAATAACCCTGGGCTGTTTTTGAACCCTTGTGGGAGTCTACAAAATTGACGCTGGGTCCCCATTATTGAGAAAGCTGTTAAGTACCTGCTTTCAGGTGCTATGTTTTGACAAAAGAAACCATTTGAGATGTCTAATGTGGTTTTATATTTTTTACGCACAATGTTATTCATTAATGCTGTACTATGTGCATTTTGCACTGCAAATGTTTTTGAACAAGTGTTCAAGTGTCTGTAATCCAAAACTAGACGATATGTATTGTCTGGTTTGGATACAGGAAACAAAGGATTGTTCATTGAGGAGGTGCATGTTTCAATCACCCCTTGGTATTCAAGTTGATCTAAGATCTCTCTGACCTGTTTTTTAGCTTCTTGCTTTATTGGGTACTGCCTTTATGCAGTAGGTTCATTTTTTAGATGTATTTTGTGGTGAGGTGAGTCCTCATCCCATCCTACATGATTTTTGTATAATGCTGGGGCCTGGGCAACTGCCCATTTCCTGGCATAAGTATATTTTAGGTGAATTGGAATATGGTTGGAGAAGGCAGGCATAATAATGTCCTCACCATGTGGGCACTCCCTGACAAATTGTGGTGGCCAGTCTTTTTCTGCTAGAAGTATATCATAACCCCTTGAAAGTTTCTCCCAAAAGAGTATTTTCACTTTTCTTGGTATGTCTCCCTCCATTCGGAGTGTTATTTCATATAACTTTTGTGGAGTACTAACCCTGGTGTCTACAGTCTCTACTGTGATGTACTCATTCAAGTCCACTATCTCCAGAAGTTCCTTCAGGTTCTGGCGAGCTATTGTGACTTCTGCTGCACTGTCCAGCATTGTCTGAGCCCATTCTCCGTTCTTGAGCTGTGTTCTCAGTATTCTCGGCATGTCTGATCTTCAGACCTGCTACCTTCTTTTTTGAGATTTGAGGTTTTGATTTATTTTTCTGAACGTGTTTGTCGTCTTTGGATTTCACGCGTTCTTCTCTATGTTCTGACCGTCCTCTTCTTTCCGATGTCTGTGACGATATCTGAAAGGTACGAGAGGAACGTGTATCAGTATCTTGATACCTGTCAGGATTTCTTAAATTATCCCTATACCTGAGGTTATACCTCCTTTCAGAGGGCTCCTTTTGAGGAGACCTACCTCGGGATTGAGAACGTTTCTCGTTTGAATTTTGTTTATTAGTTTCCCACTTCTTTTTAGAAGATGTAGGAGTTTGTTTAAGAGAGTCCTTCTCAGGACTTTCAGATAGTTTTGGCTTCAAAGGTTTTCCACCCAAACTATCTCTGCCTAATTCTGCAAAAGATTGTTCTATTATTCTGGGTAGTTCAGTTTGATGTTCTGTAACATCAAATTCCCTTAAGCGTTGGCGGATCGCCACTGATGCTGCCTCCCCTTTAATATTAGATAATATTATTGTTGAGACCTGGTCGAAGTTTTTCAGTAATTTCATACCTAAATTCAGAGCAGGCTCTGCCCCGTATTCATTTTGAATTTGTTTCAGGACATCTGGTATTACTGCAATTGACGGAACACCATGTGTTTTAGTATAGATGGCAGCAAATACTGCGCCCAAGTGGTGCAATCTTCCAGTTGTGGTGTGATCCCCATTGGTAAACAGATTGTTAGGATTCTGTGTTTCTCATAAGGGCTAGTATTTGGAAATACTGCTTCGATTTGAGTAATTTTTTGAGCTATCCAGAATGGAATTTGCTCACGTTTTGTGGGCATTTTACCCATGACTGCGTATAAAGTCTGTGGAGTAATTTTTAGTGTATTCCCCTGTTGAGGGGTTTGATTTGGAATGGTCAATGGTGGTTGGACTGTGAAAGTCCGCATGACATATTGGACTAATTGTCTGTAAATTTTTATTAACTCTTGTAGTTGAGTAAGTAATTCCTCGTCTAACATTATATCGAGGTCAGGATGAGGAGTGTAGCCGGCTAGAATCGGCCATGTTGCTCCTGGTCTACCTAGTGGACCGAGCTTGGTAATGTTTTTGTGATGTTTTAGGGCGCCTTTAAACCAGAGATGATGCTCCTGGTATGTGAGTGGAATTTCAATATCCTCGAAAGGAATATATTCCTCTGGTGGTTCATCTTCTTTGTAGAAGTGAAACAATCTTGTGACTGGATTTGATTCTGGGAATACTATCCACGAATAGAATACCTCTGTCTGAAAGGATTCGTGTGCCTCTATCACGAAAACTGCTCTACCACCTCTTGGTGGGAGGCCGTGTTTTATAAGTTTTAGAGTGATGGCTCTTCTTAAGTTTGGAGCGATGTCTATAACACCCTCCTCGGTTTCATTTAAACCGGAAAAGTTAAAAGCTGTTACGACTGGTTCAGCTGCAGCTACACCGTTCCCGGTGTTATCGTCCCCGTGATTGGACATTTGTTTTTTGAAAAATGTAGAACAAGTTTCAAGGAAACAAAAGATAAGGTGCACAATATTTTGGAACACTGTATCCTTCAACGTTGATTAAACCAAAATAGCTAATCTATAGATTTTTTGTCCTATTTAGCTTTGGTGGATATTTAACCCTACCCACTCCAGACGTCTTATGGAGTATGTGATTAGGGGTCTCTGAGAGAAAAGCACGACTGAGTTACTCAGTATCTAGCGTTAAATTAGTGCCTTACCAAACTGTTGGGCGCCATGTAGTGTAGTTCCTATTTCCCTAATAGGCTCTGCGCATTGGAATAATATACCCTATAGGTTTGACTTAGGACTGAGGTCGGTATGTCCCTATCGAGAATATTAAACTTAATTACTTTTGTGCCAGCTAAATCAGAGGCCACTAGAAACTCCTTGTAAACAAGAAGGGAGTAGTTTCTGGCAACCGCATAAACACGACAACTTTGTTTCCCTTTAGAATCGGAACTCGTCTCAGAATCGTGGAAACAATAGATAACAGTTTCACTCAGCTAATCGTGCATGCTTAGTTTCTTCAGAGTTACACAGAAAGAATAGACGGGCGTTTCAATAAAAAGGTTTTATTGAACAGTCTTGTTTCTCGTGTAAGAGATATGAGCTGTTATGATCATAAGACAGTATGCAAGATATATAATGTACAGCGTAAGCAGTAGAAAGAAATAATACTGCGCTAGCATTATCTTTTAGCATATATTCACATACATAAATAACATGAGCTAAAAATGCGAGTACTCATACGATGCTTCTCTAAGCTAGTTCTACCCCAGTGTACCTAACCTGATCTAGGTGTAGGGCAAGGCAAGAAGTAGGTGAAGTATTCTCTAGTATAGTGTACTAAGAGTATGTTAAGTCTAGTATGCCAAGAGTCCCTCTAGGTTCTAGTCAGCTCCATACCTTGAGAATGAGAGAGGTGGGAATCTCCTTCCGGATCTCAAACTCTAACACCACGCGAAGGGAGTCAGAACACTGGAAGCTGGATTCTTCTGCAAGCAGGAATGACAGCGTCTTCTCAGTGCGTCAGGCCGCGATACGGGCTCCTCTGAAGTCGAGGTCTCCTCTAACTTGCTTGGGCAATGGAAGGTATATATATACCTGGTAGGTGCCTTGGAATGTTAGCATTGACGTGAAGTCAGACAGAGGAAGACATCAGGAATGAACCCTTAAGGTATAGCGGTTCATGCATAATAGATGGGTTCTTGGAGAAATCAATAGTCCTGGGCTAGGGGAACTCCCAAAGCTTAAGGGTCTGGTTTCTAAGAACTCGTTGTGACGTTAGGGTGGACGGATGTCGGTGACCATGCCTGTATTTGGAGTGCACGGCTAATGCCTAAATAAGGACTGGCATTCTATGCCTATATAAGGGCAATGCGAATTTTGCCTATATAAGGACATGTTTCAGGAAAACCTATATACGGACACCAAAGCGGAATACAACAATAGGTAGGGAAAATTTGTTACACATTTCTATATATTTTTTAAAATGTACTAATACCTAGGAAGTACCGCAGTACTAACATTTTTTTTCTAAATGAACATGTAAAAATCAAAATACACTGTACTACACTATATTTCACAAATATAGTGTACTACAATGCATTTTCAATTTTTTACAAAACGTCTTTAAGCAAATGTCTATATTCTTTTTCCTACTACTACTGCAGCACTTTGTAGGAACGAGCTTAGATCTCCATAAACTTTTAAAATTATATAGGAAAATATAAATACATTTCACAGCCTATTACCACTTTATTAAAGTGCTAATTGGTAGGGAAGAACAATAAAACCTACTAATTACCTATATCTAAGGCCCTAACCCAGAACACAGCCAAACTGTGCTGCAAACTACATGGCAGCCTTTCATGTTTTTATAAAAACAGCCATTAGCCAATCATATACTGCCTTGTTATCGCCATGTACCTTGGTATACCACAAAGTTACCTCAGTCTAGCGCAGCACAATATATAATGAAGTATTTTGAGACTTATAACTTTAACACTACTTAAACTATTTAAACCTACTGCCAGAAAGGACCATTTACACCTCATAATCTATATTCCTGCAGCATTACATCTACATCTGTTCACCCACTTTAATGATATGTCTGTTTAAAGTGCCACACTTCACTCTATGCCTCTCCACTCTATGCCACTTCACTATACACTATGCCACTCTACCCTGCTTCACTCAAAGCCACGCCACTATACTCCACTCTATGCCCCTCCACTCTATGCCACTCCACTCTACACCACTCAACTGTACGCTATTACACTCTACACCACCCCATTCTATGACACTTTAGTCTGCACCCCTCCACTGTAAGCCCCTCCACTCTATGCAATTCCAAAGTATGCAACTCCACTTGATGCCACTACACTGTACACCACAACATTCAACACTAATTCCACTCCACACCACTCTACTCTACGCTACTCTACTCTATACACGTCCACTCTACGGCACTCTACTCTACACCACTATACTCTTCGCTATTCCACTCCACACCATTCCACTCTATGCCACTTCACTCTAGGCTATTACACTGTATGCGACTACACTCTACACTGCTTCACTCAACATTACAACACTCCAGTTTATGCTATTCCACTGCACGCAACACTACCTTACGCCACTCCACTCTATGCTATTCCACTCAATGCCACTCCACTCTACGCCACTCTGCTATACTCTATTCCACTGTATGCCACACCACTGTATGCCACTCCACTATACGCACTCCACGCCACTCTACCCCACTCCACTCTACGCTATTTCACTCTATGCCAATCTACTGTACATCACTCCAGTCTATGCCTGTTCACTGTACAACACCACACTCTATGCTATTCCACTGTATGCAACTCCACTCTGTCACTCCATTCTACGCTATTCCACTGTAGGCCACTTCACTCTATGAACCTCCACTGTACACCACACCATTGTTTGCTGTTTAACTCTATTGCCACTCTACTGTAACCCACTCCACTCTATGCTATTCCACAGTATGCCACTCCACTGTACCTCAGTCCACTCTATGCCACTCCACTCTACAACACTTTACTGTACACCATTCCACTCTACACCACTCCACTGTATGGTATTCAACTGTACCCAACTCCACTCTACGTCACTCCATTCTACACCACTCCACTCTCTACTATTGCACTTCATGCGACTTCTATCTACGCCACTCTATGCTACTCCACTGTATGCCACTCCACTCTATGATATTCCACTATATGCCACTCCACTCTGTGTCACTCCACTGTACACCACAACATTCAACACTATTCTACTCTACACCGCTCAACGCTATGCTACTCCACTGTATACCACTCCACTTCTATGGCACTAAGCACTTCGCTATTCCACTCTACACCACTCCACTCTATACCAATTTACTGTACACTATTCTACTCTACACCACTCCACTGTACGGTATTTAAGTGTAAGCAACTCCGCTCTACACCACTCCATTCTATACCACTCCACTCTATACTATTCCTCTTTATGCCACTTTAATTTACGCCATTCTATGCTACTCCACTGTATGCCACTCCACTCTACGATATTCCACTCTACACAACTCCACACTACGCTTCTCTAATGTATACCATTCCACTCTACAGCACTCCACTCTATGCCACTACACTCTTCGCTATTCCACTCTACACCACTCCACTCTACGTCCCTTTACTCTAGGCTATTACGCTGTATGCCACTCCACCCTATACTTCTCCCCTCTACCCCACTCTACTTTACAACACTCCACTCTATGCTATTCCACTGCATGCAACACTACTCTACGCCACTCCACTCCGCTCCACTCTATGCTATTCCACTCACTGCCACTACACTCTATGCCACTCCAATGTATGCCACTCCACTATACACTATTCCACTGTACGCCACACCACTGTATGTCACTCTACTCTACTCCACTCCACTCTACCCCACTCTACTCTACACCACTTCACTCTACACCACTCCACTCTACACCACTCCACTCTATGCTATTTCACTCTATGCCACTCCACTGTACGTCACTGCAGTCTATGCCACTCCACTGTATGACACCACACTCTACACTATTGCAATGTACGCAACTCCACTCTACGTCACTCCACTCTACACTATTCCACTGTACACCACTCCACTCCACTCTACTGTACACCACACCACTGTATGCTGTTTCACTCTATGCCAATCCACTGTACCCCACTCCACTCTACGCTATTCCACTGTATGCTACTACACTGTACCTCAGTCAACACTATGCCACTCCACTCTACAACACTCCACTCTATACCACTCTACTGTACACTATTCCACGCTACACTACTCCACTGTATGGTATTCAACTGTACGCAACTCCACTCTACGCCACTCTACTCTACACCACTCCCCTCTACACTATTCCACTTTATGCCACTCCACTTATATGCCACTCTACGCCACTGTATGCTACTCCACTGTACGTCACTCCAACTCCACTCTATGCCACACCAATCTATAGTATTCCACTCTATGGCACTCCACTCTACTGTATGACATGCCAATCAACTCTACGGCACCCCAGTATATGCCACTCTACTGTGTGCCACTCCACTTTACTCTACGACATGCCACTCCACTCTACGCCACCCCCCTCTCTGCACTGTATGATATGCTGCTCTATGTCACTCCATTCTACACCAATCTACTACACTCCACACCACTTCACTCTATGCCACACTAGAAAACGCCACTTCCATCTACACTGTTGCACTCTATGCAAATGCAATCTACACCACGCCACACTACGCCACTCCACACTACACTTTTGCATTGTATGCAATTCCACTGTACGCTATTCCATTGTACGTCACTCCACTCTACACCACTAAACTCTATTCTATTCCACTGTACGCTGCTCCAGTCTACTCCACTTCACTCAACACCACTCCACTCTATGCTATTCCACTCCACTCTATGACAGACAACTCGAGTGTATGCCACTCTAGTGTATGCCACTCTACTGTACGCCACCACACTCTACTCTATGATACGCCAATACATTCTATGTAACTCCACTCTACTGTCTGACACACTACTCAACTATGTGCCACTACACAGTGTAGTGAACTCAGTAGCCACACTACGTAAACTATAACTGCTCCTTCTCCATGCACTGCTGATCACCCTTTCATATTACATCACTTATGCCATTTGAAATGACAGTATTTATAACTACCTTTATGACATTGCAAATCATGTCATTTTTTAGAACACATTGCATGGTAGAGTCGCGAGTTATAACTAATGTGTGTGGCTACCAAGTTCACTACACTGTGTATGGAGGTGGGTAAGTTATAGTAATTTGAAGCTGGTGCATATATTATAAATTTAAGGTATAAATGTAACTGTAGTATTTCTAATATTTGTGTAATTTAAGTTTGGTTTGTATGGAAAGAATAAACAAACTTTTCCTCACTATAACCTATCCTTAACCTTTGATTTTTCATTCAATATATGTGTGTGTGTGTGTGTGCGTGTGTGTATATGTGTGTGTAGATATTCTATGTATGTACACAACATATAATGGTATGTCTTAACATATAACTATTATTGCATGCTTGTACATATGGATGCAGACATATATGGATTAATTCCTTGTACATCAGTATTAAAAAGTGTAATGTTTAGATATGTGTATATTATATATTTGTATTCACGTCTGGATGTGTGGGTATGTTTGTAAACATGTATATATGTATTTTATTTTAGATATAACAAAAATGACAAAACCCAAACCAAAAAGCAACAAACGCTTTTTAAAATGACTCTCTATATTACAATAAGGGCCAGATGTATGAAGCCATTTAGCATTTCTTAATGGGCTGAATCACTATTTCGGGCAGTTAAGAAATGTTAAATAGCTTTTTCCTATGTACAAAGGCCAAATAGCGGTTGCAATTGTGATTTCTACCCAGTGAAAATTGCAAATTACGACCACAATTTAGGGCATCGCAAATAAGGATTACCTATTTGCGATTCCCAAAGCACAAACTAATTGGGCATTTAGGAAATGCAACTGCCTTCGACTCAAAGTCGATGGTAACCATGTGCAACTTAAAAAAATGCACTTAAAATCATTTTTTTTATATGACATGAAGTGCACATATGCCCGTAGGGCATATGTGCATTTACATATGCACTAGGAAATTCGGGATGCCTGCAGAGGGGACTTAAGACCAGAGGCACCCTTGGCTTTGCATTTCTTAAATTGTGATTTCCTATTAGTCTGTGTGTGTAACATAGAACAAGACACTCCTGGTGTCGAAACGCATAGAGCGTGCTGCTCATTTTCTACAATTTACCTGCTGGGAGTGCGTGTGCTTTCTTTCCTTGGATATTGGGAAAACTCTGTTTCTGATATATATATATATATCAGAAAATATATATATATATATATTCACTGAAAAAACCATAGGTTTCAGGGGCGTTATAGTTAGTTGGACATTTCACTCGGACAAAACCATAGAAATTCCCCTGTTATAGTTAGTTCAGCTAACTATAACTCGCGCGCCCGCAATGCACTGCTGATGACGTCACATATTACATCACTCATGACATGGTCAGTGACATCACTCATGACATCACTGATGACATCTCAAATGACATCACTGATGACATCACTGATGACATCATCCTTGTGATAGAGTGGCAGACCTCCTCTCACCCTAATATAACCTTTGATACACACACTAAAAAATACAAACTAACATTTTCAAAATAATGGACATACCAATACCAGTTACAACATACCTATTCAGTAATTCCAAGATCTACACACACATCCACTCATTCACCAACAGTCCCTATACAGTCACTCATACATGTACTCACTCATCATATGTACTCATGCACCTATACATCCTGTTACACACCGCCACTCATCCATAGAGTTACTCACACACATAGTCACACATGCAAACAAAGTATCAAACATCCATTTACTTGCATATACAGTTATACACACACTACCACACTTACTTCTACAGAAACGTACACATACTTACTCTCTTAAACAATCACTTATAGAAACACCTACTTATTTGTACAGGAACTCTTCCAATCTCTCACTCTCACATATACTCACTTATATACACCAATACTCACATATACTAGTTTAAAATATATGTAGTTACTCATAAAGACACTATTGAGACAGTCATTCACTCACTAACACACCCATACACATACTCATCCACCTATACAGTCCTGCACACATGCTGTCTTCAACACATACAAACAGTGAGTCACTCATTCATGCATCTATGCACTAAGTAATCCCCCCACCGAACCATACAGACACTCATACTGATACTCAAAAAACCAACTAATAACCCATATAGACACTCATGTAGCTACTCACCAACCCATGCAGCCACTTATACACAAAGTGAGAGACTGATACAGATATTTTCATATTTAAACATTACTCACTAACCCATGTATTCACTAAGATACACTTAGTCAGTTATACAATCAATTTTACAAAAAAATCATCCATTTAGACACTTATATACCCATTTATTCTTCCATCGACCTTGAGATATACATATATAAAACATATTTAATTTTCAGAAAAACACACATTCACTGGATGATGTCATCAGTGATGTCATCAGTGATATCATGAGTGATGTCACTGACCATGTCATGAGTGATGTAATATGTGACGTCATCAGCAGTGCATTGCGGGCGCACGAGTTATAGTTAGCTGAACTAACTATAACGGGGGAATTTCTATGGTTTTGTACGAGTGAAATGTCCAACTAACTATAAAGCCCCTGAAACCTATGGTTTTTTCAGTGAATATATATATATATTTATTATACTATGTATACATGTGAAAATGTCTCGGTCCCCTGTTTGCCTCGTGGCACGGAAAAAATGGGTGGAACTGACGTCAGCACGCCGACGAGGTCCTCTTATGGCTCCGATGATGTCATACGGTGTCGCGAGCGGAGCCGTGCTCGTTGACGTGGGAGAGCTAGGAAAGAATTTCTGTGGAATGCTGGTGCAGGGGATATTCACCTAAGTGTTCAGGCTAGTCCTTTGGGAGCAACTGTTTATGTTGCCACTCCAGAAACCGAAACCAGTGAGCCGAGGGCAGAGGCCCTGCAGATGGCACACGAGGTGGGGTGCCCAGTCGTGTGCACCGGCGGGGCAGCGAAGTGACAAGCACCACAACCCACAAAAACGGTAACGAGGTCACTGAATAACACAGGATCTTCTCTTTGTATCTGGCAGGAACAACGAAGTTAAAATGCCCTAGTACCAAAATGTAGAATTAGTGCTACAACGGTCTTCAAGAGGACCTGCGATGCCGCTTCTGCCTCCCGTACCCTGGAGGCGGCACATGGGTCACGCGGTACGGTCATACTGCGGTGGGACGCACACTCGTTAACCTCTCATGGCACTGCTCCACACTTCAGGGAGGATGCTTTCCATTAGCTATGTTTTCTGATGACATGTCGCGCCGGCCCCGTCCAACAACAGAACTCCTTTAGATCCAAACAGACTCTTCCACTCTCTCACCGGAAGTGAAACCAGGCCACGCGGACACTTTCACAATACAACAGCCAAGAATGCACTTTTCGGTTAAAAAAACCACATTCCTTCCTCCTAATTAATCAAATAAACGTCTCACTGAAGAACAGGGGCCAGCTTTGATCGGTAAACAGCCGTTACAACGACTTTTACTTTGCGATACCATTACAACGCATGCATTACCACGCATGCGTTGTACATCACGAAGTCATTACTACGTATTTTTAGAACGCATGGTCATTTACCACGCATGCCTTTACAACGAATTTTGTTGTAAAGGTATGTATGGTAAATGACCATGCGTTCTAAACAACATGTACACGATCCATGTCGTTGTAAGGAAACAGAGGCTGTTCCGTTTCCTCACAACAACGTGCACAGCCCCTCAGAGATGACGTGAAGCAGGAACCACGAGGAGAGAGGAACCATGAGGAGTGAGAGGTAAGGGGGATTGGGCATGGGGTGGGGGTTTCTTTTCTAGGGTTTAGGGTAGTGCAGTGGTGTTTGGGTGGTGTAGGGGTTCGTGCGGGGGGTAGTGTTTTAGGTTTTAGGGTAGTGCAGTGGTGTTTCGGTAGTGTAGGGGGTCATGCTGGGGGTAGTGTTTTAGGGTTTAGGGTAGTGCAGTAGTGTAGGGGGTCGTGCTGGGGGTAGTGTTTTAGGGTTTAGGGTAGTGCAGTGGTGTATGGGTAGTGTAGGGGTCGTGCTGGGGTAGTGTTTTAGGGTTTAGGGTAGTGCAGTGGTGTTTGAGTAGTGTAGGGGTCATGCTGGTGGTAGTGTTTTATGGTTTAGGGTAGTGCAGTGGTGTTTGTGTAGTGTAGGGGTCATGCTGGGGGTAGTGTTTTATGGTTTAGGGTAGTGTAGTGGTGTTTGGGTAGTGTAGGGGGTCATGCTGGGGGTAGATTTAGGGTTTAGGGTAGTGCAGTGGTGTTTGGGTAGTGTAGGGAGTCGTGCTGGGGGTAGTGTTTTAGGGTTTAGGGTAGTGCAGTGGTGTTTATGTAGTGTAGGGGGTTGTGCTGGGGGTAGTGTTTTAGGGTTTATGTTAGTGCAGTGGTGTTTGGGTAGTGTAGGGGTAGTGCTGGGGTAGTGTTTTAGGGTTTAGGGCAGTGCAGTGGTGTTTGTGTAGTGAAGGGGGTCATGCTGTGGGTAGTGTTTTAGGGTTTAGGGTAGTGCAGTCGTGTTTGTGTAGTGTAGGGGGTCGTGTTTTAGGGTATAGGGTAGTGCAGTGGTGTTTGGGTAGTGTAGGGGGTCATGCTGGGGTTAGTGTTTTAGGTTTAGGGTAGTGCAGTGGTGTTTGGGTAGTGTAGGGGGTCGTGCTGGGGGTAGTGTTTTAGGGTTTAGGGTAGTGCAGTGGTGTTTGTGTAGTGTGGGAGGTCATGCTGGGGGTATATTTAGGGTTTAGTGTAGTGCAGTGGTGTTTGGGTAGTGTAGGGAGTCGTGCTGGGGGTAGTGTTTTAGGGTTTAGGTAGTGCAGTGGTGTTTGGGTAGTGTAGGGAGTCGTGCTGGTGGTGGTGTTTTAGGGTTTAGGGTAGTGCAGTTATGTTTGGGTAGTGTAGGGTGTCATGCTGGGGGTAGTGTTTTAGGGTTTAGGGTAGTGCAGTGGTGTTTGGGTAGTGGAGGGGTAGTGTTTTAGGGTTTAGGGTAGTGCGCCCAACCAGCCACAATATCCGTGGACAAAGGGGATCCTGACTCTTTGGAACGCTCTGTCAATTGAATAATTTGGGTCAAGGGCCCTACCACGTCCAAGACCTATCAATTCCTTTCTTGGGATCCCTCATATACTTGGAGAAAAAGGTACATAGTTTCTCATCAATTTCAGGTGTGTGTGCCACCTTCCCCTTCAGTGAGGGCCTGGGGCATTCTCCCCTCATCCTATTCCTGACCTCCCTTTCAAGGGGTTGATGGATTTTCCCCACCACATACTCTGCCACTTTGGCATCAGGTGTCCACTCTGCCGACCTAGGATGGTAAATTTGGGTAGGCTCGAACATGTCCGAGTGGACCCCGTCCCCAACCGGGGACTGAGAGGAGTGGGACTCTGGACGCCAGGGACGCCCCGAGTCCTTATCCTCATCGGAGGAGAAATCGTCCTCCGATACACCCTCTCCCTCTAAGGGAAACCCGCCGTCGGGGTCTACAATAGTGGTGACA
Source organism: Calotriton arnoldi (assembly GCA_963921515.1). Classification (NCBI taxonomy): domain Eukaryota; kingdom Metazoa; phylum Chordata; class Amphibia; order Caudata; family Salamandridae; genus Calotriton; species Calotriton arnoldi. The sequence continues at coordinate 472,069 of CAWUFW010004053.1, forward strand.
GTGTCGCAATTTTCTCCGGGCCCCTCCTCCTCCCGGCAGGGTGCATGTTTTAGCGTTCGCGCACTCTTGAGGAAGGTCTCCGTAAGTTTATCAAATCCTTCCAAGTGCCCCGCGTTATGCTTAACGGCCCTTTTATTCCCCATCTGGGAGCTACTTGGACCCGCCACCACCAGATCTGGGTCACTGAACACCCCAGGGATGCTTTTTGCCAGCTTATCAACCTGATCCCTAAGAGGAGCCAGCACCCTAGAAATAGCCAGAGAGAGGACTTGGTCCACTGCTGGAGGGAGAAGTTGGGGGGCCATTCCTCCTCCACTTCCTGGTAGGAGGAGTAAAAATGGTCTTCTGGAGAAGACATGATAGCAGAGGGTGTGAGCACAGAACAAATGCCCTTAAAATCCTTAAGACAGCCCCCTCGCCGGTGCTCCAACAGCTGGGCTTTCCCCGAAGCTGTTATAAGAATAGACTGAGGCGCAATACCAATTACCACCACCAGGTGGTGCTGGTCACTAACGTGGCTGTGTGGGAAATCACCACGTAGCGGTGTCAAAATTAGGCGAGGGTTGGTCGGGAATCAAGCGGACACTAAAGGAGTGACCGGATTCCCAAACGCGCGTAAAGACCAGCGGGAGCGCTCGACGGAGCTGCCTCGCTCGGACCAGACGCGCCTGACAGGATCTCACCGCGCGCAGAGCACACAGCGGGAGAAACTGCGAGGGGAGAACGCGTCGGGCAAGAGCCTGCTGCGCAGGCATTATGAAACAATACCAATGCAATAATGCTAATAACGTGCACAAGAAACCGCTATACAAACAGCAACAACGTCAGATTAAGCCAAGAATGTAAGGAATGCACTTAACTGACGAGCAGTGAAGAAAGAGGAAGCGGAAGGGACGTCACGATATTATATACGATGGACTGTGATATGATTGGACTATAGTTGCCTTGGAGACTACCCCTAATGGTTCATGGGTTGTGTAGTCTTTTGTTTAATGATTGTTGTGTTAAGTTTTCTTTGAACTGCTATGCAAATAAAGTGAGGAAAGATATGCATAATCCTCGCCTCCGTCCTGCCATAGAATTCATTAAACTTTATTTGATCTGATTTAGAAACATAGATCATAAAAGTGTACATAAAAACAGTAAATCCTCTTTCCTAATACAATACAGTGAGAATTAATTAAAACCAGTAGGTAAAAACGGGTGTTACAAAGCCCGGTTCAGAGCAACTTCAGGTTAACAGAATCGTAAAGTTCAATGTTTCGCAAGATCAATCTCATGTACTTCGTGCAAAATACGCAATAAGGGGTCCAAGTAAGATGTAACGCTCCAATACCTGACCAGTTTGCACTATATAAAACTGCAGAAAAACTAAAAATAAAAAGTGTTTTGCACACTTCTGTCATTGGGCTATATGTGGGCTACATCTGGGTGATATTTGTGCTACATTTGGGCTCTTTTTTCTCTGGTGGCCATCTTGGGAGACTTATTTGTTATGAAGTTTCCTAATTTCGTCATTTACTGCAGTCTCCTCAGTAGGAAATGCTTTCAGTTTTTTACTTTGATTCCATCAAGAAGGCATTCAGATGTGTCACACATTTGCCATAAATTCAGAATGTTAGCACTCTAGTTGTTCATTAGATCACTGTAGTAAAGCTACTGCTCACCAGGGAGTTAACTGGAAGTCTACTGCTGGTATTGAAAGTGATTGTTTCAGTCTGCATGTCAGAATTTTCTAATGAAATAGAAGAGGATTTGAGATCTCACTTAAAACATGACCTAAATTTTCTTTCTGCAGCACTAACCATAATTTCTATGGCAAAATGAACCCCTCATTTTGTTCCTTTTTAAATTAAATGTTTTAAGTGTTACCAGTTTATTCCAATCAAGATGGCTTCAGGTGTGCCATACTTTTGTCATAAGTAAGACTGTTAGCGCTCTAGTTGTTCTTTAGAACACTCTGGGAAGCTGCAGTAGAACACAAAGGCATCAACTGACAGGCTGCTCCTGTTGAAATATAACAGGAAGATATTTGAGATCTCACTTAAAACATGTCCTAATTTTTCTTTCTACAGCACTAACCATAATTTCTATGACAAAATGAACCCCTCATTTTGTTCCTTTTTAAATTAAATGTTTTAAGAGTTACCAGTTTATTCCAATCAAGATGGCTTCAGGTGTGCCATAATTTTGTCATAAGTAAGACTGTTAGCGCTTTAGTTGTTCTTTAGAACACTCTGGGAAACTGCAGTAGAACACAAAGGCATCAACTGACAGGCTGCTCCTGTTGAAATATAACAGGAAGATATTTGAGATCACACTTGAAACATGTCCTAATTTTTCTTTCTACAGCACTAACCATAATTTCTATGACAAAATGAACCCCATCATTTTGTTCCTTTTTAAATTAAATGTTTTAAGTGTTACCAGTTTATTCCAATCAAGATGGCTTCAGGTGTGCCATACTTTTGTCATAAGTAAGGCTGTCAGCACTCTAGTTGTTCTTTAGAACACTCTGGGAAGCTGCAGTAGAACACAAAGGCATCAACTGACAGGCTGCTCCTGTTGAAATATAACAGGAAGATATTTGAGATCTCACTTAAAACATGTCCTAATTTTTCTTTCTACAGCACTAACCATAATTTCTATGGCAAAATGAACCCCTCATTTTGTTCCTTTTTAAATTAAATGGTTTAAGTGTTACCAGTTTATTCCAATCAAGATGGCTTCAGGTGTGCCATACTTTTGTCATAAGTAAGACTGTTAGCTCTCTAGTTGTTCTTTAGAACGATCTGGGAAGCTGCAGTAGAACACAAAGGCATCAACTGACAGGCTGCTCCTGTTGAAATATAACAGGAAGATATTTGAGATCTCACTTAAAACATGTCCTAATTTTTCTTTCTACAGCACTAACCATAATTTCTATGACAAAATGAACCCCTCATTTTGTTCCTTTTAAATTAAATGTTTTAAGAGTTACCAGTTTATTCCAATCAAGATGGCTTCAGGTGTGCCATAATTTTGTCATAAGTAAGACTGTTAGCGCTCTAGTTGTTCTTTAGAACACTCTGGGAAGCTGCAGTAGAACACAATGGCATCAACTGACAGGCTGCTCCTGTTGAAATATAACAGGAAGATATTTGAGATCACACTTGAAACATGTCCTAATTTTTCTTTCTACAGCACTAACCATAATTTCTATGACAAAATGAACCCCATCATTTTGTTCCTTTTTAAATTAAATGTTTTAAGTGTTACCAGTTTATTCCAATCAAGATGGCTTCAGGTGTGCCATACTTTTGTCATAAGTAAGGCTGTTAGCACTCTAGTTGTTCTTTAGAACACTCTGGGAAGCTGCAGTAGAACACAAAGGAATCAACTGACAGTCTCTGCCCTTGTTGGATGTACATGTTTTACTGAGAATGTCAGACTTCATTCTCACATGACTGAGAAAGATAATGTGAATTTACAGAAAATATGCTCTCATTTTAGCTTCTGGAGCACCTTCCAAAACTGTATGGGACAAGCATGTGAAAATAGTTTTCTCTCAAACATGATTCATGATATCCCAGCAGAAGGTTTTTCACAGGGTAAAATCACCTTAGAACACACCACAATTCCTGAAATTAGTATGGTACCATCAACAAATGAATTCTAATGTAACTAAAGTCTGTTATCACCCTTTATAGTTCTCCTTTTGGTAAACCTCAAAATCTTCGATTCACTACAATGCATTTCAATGGGGTACTATCATTTATATTGGTCCCAAGATGGCTGCCAGCAATTCCAGGATGAAGTGCTGACAGCCAATCAGATCTCACGATGACATGTGTGGTTAGGCTCCGCCCAGATATATATGTGTTTTCTTTTTCAAATTTCTCAGGAACTACTGAACGGATTTACACCATTTAACCAAAAGGCATGACTCTGAACCAAGGGCTACCTTTTGCCAAATTTGGTGTAATTCCGTTCAGCAGTTCGGGCTGTAGCTGCGACTAAAGGTTCCTATGGAAAATTGCATGGGGAAAACACGTTTGGGACCCCTTTTTCTCGGCCCCCACTTGATGAATCACCCCGAGACTTTCAGGATAGGAGCGGACCGGAGCACCCCACGAGTTTTGAAAATTTCACGAAGATTCATCAATTGGCGCCAAAGTTATTGGAAATAGAATGTTGTGAATTTCCTATGGAAAATAGGTCCTAACTATAACTGGTAATATATAGGCAAACATTACGCCCCAGGACTCAAGTAAACAAACAAAAAGCAAATCCAGGAGGCGGAGAGAAAGGCGCGATGCGCAACGAAAGCACAAGCAATACGAGCAGGAAACCAAACAACCGCAGATGGAAGAAGAACTAGCAAAAGCAAATCTTAAGGACAATACAATTATTAACCTTGCAGATATTAATCTGGATAAAGCAGAGGAACAACTGCTAAAATTAGGTTTGTCGTATTGCCCAGAAAGCTCATTTAACTATGCCACAACTCGGATGGATATTTTTAAAAGTGTGCGCAAACTAAAGCTTAAAAAATTCCATTTGTTACAGAAAAAACCGGTTGAGACAATACCAGCAAAGGTGTCTTGTACCAAAGTATCTCCTACCCTTAATATGACGCCATCAGATCTATCAACATTGTAAGACTTACAGGATCTAGCCAATGAAAGCGAGACAAGCGACACCATACAAACTGATTCAAACAGAACAACGGAAAGGAATTTAAAGACAGAGCAATTAGAGCGATCGCCATTTAGACCCAGATCAACTTTTAATCCTATTACTCCAAGAGATGCGATTGACATATTCCATGAAAATGTAACTAAAGGTATAAAACAGTTAAATTACAAGTTGCATAGCATTCAGAAAAACAAACGAAGACAGAAACAAGAAAAAAAAAATTATTCTCAACAACTCAAATATAATCAGGTGATATCCAAACTCAGTAATAATCCAGACATCATAATACGCAACTCAGACAAGGGTGGTAACTTGGTCATCTGGGACAAAAAATCTTATGTGGAGGAAGCTATGAGTCAACTCTCAGAAAAACATGTTACAAAAAAACTGACATTCTAGCAGTAAAAGTATATACAATGAATACTACAGCAAGCTCCTGGCGTGGAAAAGTGCTGGGCTATTATCGATGGAAGAGTACAAATTCCTAAAAATGAAAATCCAACTGTTCCAATAATATATTTTATACCGAAAATCCACAAAAATCCAACCAAACCACCTGGACGTCCCATAATATCAGCTCGTAACAGCTTGTTGGAGGCGTCGTCCCAATATGTGGACTTTTATCTACAGGAATTTGTCAAACAGCTACCATCATACCTCAGAGACACTAGTGACTTTTTAAATAAGATACAGGGCTATGCTTGGCAAGAGGATTACCTGTTAATTACACTAGATGTAAGTGCATTGTATACAAGCATAAATCACCAAGATGGCTTAAGGTCTTTACATCATTATTTAAACACCAGACCAAGCCATGCTAATGCACATAGCAGAATGTTAATGAGTATGGTAGAATTCTGTCTTCACAACAATATCTTTTTATTCCAAAACATGTTTTACCAGCAATTGCGAGGAGTCCCGATGGGGGCCAGCTTCTCCACCAGCTACGCGTGTTTACACATGGGCTGGTGGGAGGAGCTTGTACTCAAAAAACAATTTATAAAGGAATATAATGAGAATGTGAAATTATGGCTCAGTTTTATCGATGATCTTTTTATTGTATGGCAAGGGTCCCGTTCTAGTGCAGTGGATTTTGTAAATAAGATCAACACAAATGAGATCAATTTAAATTTTACAGCCAATATTAGTACTGAAGGGATAAGTTTTTTAGATGTGCAGGTATATGTGAAAGACAACATGTTGGAGACTAAGGCCTATAGAAAAGAAACAGCTGGTAACTCGATGCTTCATGCATCCAGTTCTCACCCTCACCATCTCATACAAAGCATACCATATGGTGAGATGCTGCGATTGAAAAGAATATGCAGCAATGAAGGAGAACTTAAAATAGCACAGCAGGCCAGTAAAGAGCGTTTTCTCCAAAGGGGCTATTCTATCAAATGTATCAATAGAGCGATAGAGAAAAGTAATTCAACAAACAGAATCAATCTACTAACTAAAACGAGAACAGTGGGGCAAACCACAACTATTGGCACAACAAAGGGAAAAGACGAGCCAAGTGATTTTAGAATGATCATACAATACAGTAGCCAAGAGAAAGCTATAAGGAAAATACTTAAAAGAAATTGGCCCATAGTATTAGATGATCCCACAATTGGACACTTATTACCCAACAATCTGTCCATCACATACAGTAGGGCACGAGCCATGCGTGACAGTCTGATCAAGAACAATTTGGAAACACAGGCAGGCACTACATGGCTCGCACAACGAAAGGGATTCTTCCGTTGTAAAATGTGCAAGGCGTGCCAATATGGAATAAACAAGACAACATACAGTAGCCCTTTTAAGAACAAAGAGAAAACAATCACAAAATCACTAACATGCAAGACCGACTTTGTGGTCTATGTGCTGGAGTGTCCATGTGGCCTAAGATATGTAGGAAGTACTAGACTCCAGGGCCACAAACGGATACTCCAGCACATCAGAGCCATCAAGAACAGAGATGTTACATACCCAGTCGCACAACACTTTGAAGAACTTCACGAATCTGACCCATCTAAATTAAAATACTTTTTAATAGACTCCATACTACCCAGTAAAAGGGGTGGGGACAGAGATAAGCAGCTACGCAAATTGGAAACAAGATATATCCTAGACCTCGATTCCAAACAACCGGGGGGTCTTAGCATAACGGAGGATTTATACACCTGTTTATAAAAATTGCCATAGTGAAGTGAATCAATGGTTGCCAATAGGTATTAAAACCGGGATGAACTTGCATCAGACACGAACTATGCCGAGCACCCCCTCCAAAATAAATTTTTAGCACAGTTTTTAAGGCACCATTAGTCACAGATTTTAACATAATATTTATCATTCTATCACTATTTTAGGTCAAGGGATACACAATTTTTTACATTTAAGCACTTTGCACTTTTGAACAGTCATTAGGTTTACATCGCAATTGTTTACAGATAAGTACAGTGGTTTTGCACATCGTGTAGGGCATAATTATGATCAGGGGAAAACGGAAGGATTAAAATAAGGAAATACATATTATGAATCCCGACCGTATTGCTGTTTTATGTTTTATGTATTTTAGGGCATTTTATAATGTTATATTGTGTTATATAAATTTTAGTAATAGTATTTATACTATAATTTTAACTCAATCATTATATTGCGAAATGTGTAGAACAAATTAAGTGATTTCGGGCGCGTACAATCATGACGCAATATGAAAGTAGACAAACAAACAGCAAGAAAAATTTAAACAACTGATTCCCATATGTGTAAAAAGTATACTTTTGTTAGCTATGACTGAGAGAATTATATATATGCATGTGGCACTTTAAGGTAGCAATGGAAAAAAGACATAAAAACAATGGCAGCATTACTGTGGGCGCGTCATGTGATCAAGGCCCTCCGGGGCTGAAACGCGTTATGGCCGGCAACTGCTGAAGGGAATCAATAAAGCACTTTTGCACGAAATCTGGTGTCCGTGCCTCTATCTCAGCGAGGGAAAAAGCCAGTGAGGTGTGGAGGAAGTTGGCGCATATAACCTGCTCTCTCTTCAATGAAGCAAAGCAGGATTGCTCAAATGCAATGCCGGCTCCCGCAGGAGGCGGGAGCCGGCGGGACCGTGGGGGCATTGGGGCTCCCCCGTGGTCCCCAACGTAAGGCCAGGCCCCGGGGTATTGGGTCCCCGGGGCCAGGAGTGGCCTGGGAGGGGGGCCACACGGCCCCCCTCTGCGTTAATTAAACAAAAAATGGCTGGGCCCCGGGGGATGGGGTCCCCAGGGCCAGAAATGGCCCATGGGAGGGGGGCCACATGGCCCCCCTCCCCGCAGATATATAAAAAAAATAATAAACCAGGCTAGGCCCCGGGGGATGGGGTCCCAGGGGCCAATAGTGGCCCAGGGAAGGGGGGCCACGTGGCCCCCTTCCCTTTTGTTTAAACATTTTTTTTAAATGCTCAGGCCCCAGGGGATGGGGTCCCCGGGACCAAAAGTGGCCCAGGGAAGGGGGGCCATGCAGCCCCCCTCCCATAAAATAAGAATTTAAAAAAGAGAAAAAAGAAACCGGCAACTCGCCGGAGGCCCCGCCCCCTCCCTGCAGCACTCTGCAAACTCGCCCCCTGGTGCGTTCTAAGTTGGGGGATTAAGTCCCCTTGAATACTGAGGGTCCCTGGGGGCCAACTAGCCCACCAGGTACCTTCAGTAAGCTCCGCAGAGCTGCATTGCAGAGAGGTGGTCTGAGGCCACGCCCCTTTTTACACCGCTCTGCAACGCAGCTCTGTGGCGCTTACTGGAGGTACCTGGTGGGCTAGTTGGCCCCCAGGGACCCTCAGGATTCAAGGGGACTTAATCCCACAACTTAAAATGCACCAAGGGGCATGTTTGCACAATGGTGCAGGGAGGGGGCGGGGCCTGACATAACAAGTGGGCAAACGAGCCCCCTGGCGCGTTGTAAATTGGGGGATCAAGTCCACTTCAATCCTGAGGGTCCCTGGGGGCCAACTAGCCCACCAGGTACCTCCAGTAAGCGCCACATATCTGCGTTGCAGAGAGGTATTCCGAAGCCACGCCCCTTTTTACACCACTCTGCAAGGCAGCTCTGTGGGGCTTACTGGAGGTACCTGGTGGGCTAGTTGGCCCCCAGGGACCCTCAGGATTCAAGGGGACTTAATCCCCCAACTTATAACGCGCCAGGGGGCGCGTTTGCACAGTGGTGCAGGGAGGGGACAGGCCTGATATAACAAGAGTGCAAACCGCCCCCCCCGGCGCGTTGTAAATTGGGGAATTAAGTCCCCTTCAATCTTGAGGGTCCCTGGGGGCCAACTAGCCCACCAAGTACCTCCAGTAAGCGCCACAGAGCTGCGTTGCAGAGAGGTGGTCCGAGGCCACGCCCCTTTTTACACCACTCTGCAAACATGGCTTCTGGTGCACTGCTGGTGGGGCGATGAGGTCCTCTTGTGTCCTGAGGACCTCAGGATAAAAGTGGACTTCATCCTCCGAGCAGCAGTGCGCCAGAAGCCACGTTTGCAGCGTGGTGTAAAAAGGGGCGTGGCTTCAGAACACCTCTCTGCAACGCAGCTCTGTGGCGCTTACTGGAGGTACCTGGTGGGTTAGTTGGCCCCTAGGGACCCTCAGGATTCAAGGGGACTTAATAGGGACGTTATAGTTAGAAATTAACATTTAAAAACCTTAGAAATTCACTGAAAAACCATAGGTTTTAGGGACGTTATAGTTAGAAATTAGCATTTAAAAACCTTAGAAATTCACTGAAAAAAACATAGGTTTCAGGGACGTTATAGTTAGAGATTAGCATTTAAAAACCTTAGAAATTCACTGAAAAAACCACAGGTTTCAGGGACGTTATAGTTAGAAATTAGCATTTAAAAAACCTTAGAAATTAACTGAAAAAACCACAGGTTTCAGGGACGTTATAGTTAGTTTGACATTTCACTCGTACAAAACCAGAGAAATTCGGCCGTTATAGTTAGTACGCTAACTATAACTCGCGCCCCCGCAATGCACTGCAGATGACATCACATATTACATCACTCATGACATGGTCAGTGACATCACTGATGACATCACTGATGACATCTCAAATGACATCACTGATGACATCATCCATGTGATAACCTGATGCACCTCCTCACACCCTAATAAAACCTTTTATACACCCACTCTAAAATACAGACTACCAATATCGAAACCATAGACAGACCAATAGAAGTTAGTACATACCCGCTCAGTGATTCCTAGGTCTACACAAACACATCCACTCATTCACCCATACAGTAACTCATACATGCAGTCACTCATCAATACAGCAGTATCATATGCACTCATACACCTATACATACACTCACACACCACCACTCATCCATAGACTTACTCACCCACCTCCTCAGTCATGCAAAGTATCAATCACACCCATTTACTCAACTATACAGTTATACACAGACCACCTCACTTATTTAGACAAATACTAACACATACTTACTCTCTTATACAATCACTGATACAAGCACACACTCATCCATACAGCCACTCTCACAATCACTCACTCTCACGTATAGTCATTTATATACTCCAACACTCACATATACTGCCTTTCACATATGTAGTTACTCACACATATACCACTGAGACATCCATTCACTCACTAACACACCCATACACACACTCACCCACCCATACAGACCTTCACAGATGCACTCTTGAACCCATACACCCAGTGACAGACTGATACAGACATTTACACAGTTTACTCACTAACCCATGCATTCAGTAAGATACGCTTAATCAGTCAGTTATACAATCAGTCACGCACCTACTAAATCATCCCTTCAGACACTTATACACCCACTCATTCTTCAATACACCTTGGCATATATATATATAAAACATATTTACACTTTAAAGAAACACACATTCACTGGATGATGTCATCAGTGATGTCATGAGTGATGTCATTTGAGATGTCATCAGTGATGTCATGAGTGATGTCACTGACCATGTCATGAGTGATGTAATATGTGACGTCATCAGCAGTGCATTGCGGGCGCGCGAGGTATAGTTAGCTGAACTAACTCTAACGGGGGAATTTCTATGGTTTTCTACGAGTAAAATGTCTAACTAACTATAATGCCCCTGAAACCTATGGTTTTTTCAGTGAATTTCTAAGGTTTTTTAAATGCTCATTTCTAGCTATAAGGTGCCTGAAACCTATGATTTTTTCAGTGAATTTCTAAGGTTTTTTAAATGCTAATTTCTAACTATAACGTGCCTGAAACCTATGGTTTTTTCAGTGAATATATATATATTTATTATACTATGTATACATGTGAAAATGTCTCGGTCCCCTGTTTGCCTCGGTGGCACGGAAAAAATGGGTGGAACTGACGTCAGCACGCCGACGAGGTCCTCTTATGGCTCCGATGACGTCATACGGTGTCGCGAGCGGAGCAGTGCTCGTTGACGTGGGAGAGTTAGGAAAGAATTTCTGTGGAATGCTGGTGCAGGGGATATTCACCTAAGTGTTCAGGCTAGTCCTTTGGGAGCAACTGTTTATGTTGCCACTCCAGAAACCGAAACCAGTGATCCGAGGGCAGAGGCCCTGCAGATGGCACACGAGGTGGGGTGCCCAGTCGTGTGCACCGGCGGGGCAGTGAAGTGACAAGCACCACAACCCACAAAAAAGGTAACGAGGGCACTGAATAACACAGGATCTTCTCTTTGTACTCCGTCCATCGTCTCCTTGTGTTTGCTTTGTTTGCCCTACGTTGGCAGGGTATGCCCAGACATGGGTCCCTTGCTCACTTTGCCACTGGATTCAAGCTAGCCTGGCTGATGAGGGCTGTTAGCCCGAAACCGGTCCCAGGATGCTTGATTCCGGTCCAGGGAAGACAAGGCTTGGCAGTTCAGTCTGGAATGTTCCCATGAGGCACAGGGTCAAGACTGATTTGCATATAGCTGTGTCTGAACTGGGGTGGCAAAGTGAGCTAAAGAATGATGATGGATTCAATCCAGATCTGTGACTGGGGGTGAGTGTTTGAAAGGTTTCAGCACTCCGTCCATCGTCTCCTTGTGTTTGCTTTGTTTGCCCTACGTTGGCAGGGTATGCCCAGACATGGGTCCCTTGCTCACTTTGCCACTGGATTCAAGCTAGCCTGGCTGATGAGGGCTGTTAGCCCGAAACCGGTCCCAGGATGCTTGATTCCTGTCCAGGGAAGACAAGGCTTGGCAGTTCGGTCTGGACTGTTCCCATGAGGCACAGGGTCAAGACTGATTTGCATATAGCTGTGTCTGAACTGGGGTGGCAAAGTGAGCTAAAGAATGATGATGGATTCAACCCAGATCTGTGACTGGGGTGAGTGTTTGAAAAGTTTCAGCACTCCGTCCATCGTCTCCTTGTGTTTGCTTTGTTTGCCCTACGTTGGCAGGGTATGCCCAGACGTGGGTCCCTTGCTCACTTTGCCACTGGATTCAAGCTAGCCTGGCTGATGAGGGCTGTTAGCCCGAAACCGGTCCCAGGATGCTTGATTCCGGTCCAGGGAAGACAAGGCTTGGCAGTTCGGTCTGGACTGTTCCCATGAGGCACAGGGTCAAGACTGATTTGCATATAGCTGTGTCTGAACTGGGGTGGCAAAGTGAGCTAAAGAATGATGATGGATTCAACCCAGATCTGTGACTGTGGGTGAGTGTTTGAAAAGTTTCAGCACTCCGTCCATCGTCTCCTTGTGCTTGCTTTGTTTGCCCTACGTTGGCAGGGTATGCCCAGACGTGGGTCCCTTGCTCACTTTGCCACTGGATTCAAGCTAGCCTGGCTGATGAGGGCTGTTAGCCCGAAACCGGTCCCAGGATGCTTGATTCCGGTCCAGGGAAGACAAGGCTTGGCAGTTCGGGCTGGACTGTTCCGATGAGGCACAGGGTCAAGACTGATTTGCATATAGCTGTGTCTGAACTGGGGTGGCAAAGTGAGCTAAAGAATGATGATGGATTCAACCCAGATCTGTGACTGGGGGTGAGTGTTTGAAAAGTTTCAGCACTCTGTCCATCGTCTCCTTGTGTTTGCTATGTCATCAGTGATGTCATCAGTGATGTCACTGACCATGTCATGAGTGATGTAATATGCGATGTCATCAGCAGTGCAATGCGGGGGCGCAAGTTATAGTTAGCTCTACTAACTATAACGGACGAATTTCTCTGGTTTAGTACGAGTGAAATGCCCAACTTCCTATAACGTCCCTGAAACCTGTGGTTTTTTCAGTGAATATATATATATATATACAGTGCATGGATGTTAAGATGTAACAAAATATGCATTACAAGGTATGAAGATGAGGTTGTCGTTATACATGTGTGCCTATCCATGGACCAGATGCATTTATATAGGGGTAGGAGAGAAAAATAAATAAATAAAAATAGTATACTTAGTCAAATCATTATATATATATATATATATATATATATATATATATATATATATATATATATATATATATATATTATCTACTGGCGGTCGCCAGTAGATAGTTATAGTTAGGACCTATTTTACATAGGAAATCCGCGACATTCTATTTGAAATAACTCTTGCGTCGGTTGACGAATCTTCGCGAAATTTTCAAACTTTATGGCCCGCTCCGGTCCGCTCCTACCCTGAAAGTCTCAGGGTGATTCGTCAAGCGGGGCCGAGAAAAAGGGGGGTCCCAAAACATGTTTTCCCATTCATTTTCCCATAGGAAACTTTAGACACGGCTACAGCCCGAACTGCTGAACGGAATTTCACCAAATTTGGCAAAGAGGTAGTTCTTGGTTCAGAAAGAACCCTTTTGTTAAATGGTGTAAATCCGTTCAGTAGTTGCGGAGAAATTAAAAAAATAAGAGTCAGAAAATCAATTTCCCATAGGAAACTTTATGCAAGGCTACAGCCCGAACTGCTGAACGGAATTACACCAAATTTGGCAAAGAGGTAGTTCTTGGTTCAAAAAGAACCCTTTTTGTTAAATGGTGTAAATCCGTTCAGTAGTTGCTGAGAAAATCAAAAGTAAAAACACATATATATCTGGGCGGAGCCTAACCACACATGTCATCGTGAGATCTGATTGGCTGTCAGCACTTCATCCTGGAATTGCTGGCAGCCATCTTGGGACCAATATAAATGATAGTACCCCTTTGAAATGCATTGTAGTGAATCGAAGATTTTGAGGGTTACCAAAAGGAGAACTATAAAGGGTGATAACAGACTTTAGTTACATTAGAATTCATTTGTTGATGGTACCATACTAATTTCAGGAATTGTGGTGTGTTCTAAGGTGATTTTACCCTGTGAAAAACCTTCTGCTGGGATATCATGAATCATGTTTGAGAGAAAACTATTTTCACATGCTAGTCCCATACAGTTTTGGAAGGTGCCCCAGAAGCTAAAATGAGAGCATATTTTCTGTAAATTCACATTATCTTTCTCAGTCATGTGAGAATGAAGTCTGACATTCTCAGTAAAACATGTACATCCAACAAGGGCAGAGACTGTCAGTTGATTCCTTTGTGTTCTACTGCAGCTTCCCAGAGTGTTCTAAAGAACAACTAGAGTGCTAACAGCCTTACTTATGACAAAAGTATGGCACACCTGAAGCCATCTTGATTGGAATAAACTGGTAACACTTAAAACATTTAATTTAAAAAGGAACAAAATGATGGGGTTCATCTTGTCATAGAAATTATGGTTAGTGCTCTGGAAAGAAAAATTAGGACATGTTTCAATTGTGATCTCAAATATCTTCCTGTTATATTTCAACAGGAGCAGCCTGTCAGTTGATGCCTTTGTGTTCTACTGCAGCTTCCCAGAGTGTTCTAAAGAACAACTAGAGCGCTAACAGTCTTACTTATGACAAAAGTATGGCACACCTGAAGCCATCTTGATTGGAATAAACTGGTAACACTTAAAACATTTAATTTAAAAAGGAACAAAATGATGGGGTTCATTTTGTCATAGAAATTATGGTTAGTGCTGTAGAAAGAAAAATTAGGACATGTTTCAAGTGTGATCTCAAATATCTTCCTGTTATATTTCAACAAGAGCAGCCTGTCAGTTGATGCCTTTGTGTTCTACTGCAGCTTCCCAGAGTGTTCTAAAGAACAACTAGAGCGCTAACAGTCTTACTTATGACAAAAGTATGGCACACCTGAAGCCATCTTGATTGGAATAAACTGGTAACACTTAAAACATTTAATTTAAAAAGGAACAAAATGAGGGGGTTCATTTTGCCATAGAAATTATGGTTAGTGCTGTAGAAAGAAAAATTAGGACATGTTTTAAGTGAGATCTCAAATAACTTCCTGTTATATTTCAACAGGAGCAGCCTGTCAGTTGATGCCTTTGTGTTCTACTGCAGCTTCCCAGAGTGTTCTAAAGAACAACTAGAGTGCTAACAGCCTTACTTATGACAAAAGTATGGCACACCTGAAGCCATCTTGATTGGAATAAACTGGTAACACTTAAAACATTTAATTTAAAAAGGAACAAAATGAGGGGGTTCATTTTGCCATAGAAATTATGGTTAGTGCTGCAAAAAGAAAATTTAGTGCATGTTTTAAGTGAGATCTCAAATCCTCTTCTATTTCATTAGAAAATTCTGACATGCAGACTGAAACAATCACTTTCAATACCAGCAGTAGACTTCCAGTTAACTCCTTGGTGAGCAGTAGCTTTACTACAGTGATCTAATGAACAACTAGAGTAATAACATTCTGAATTTATGGCAAATGTGTGACACATCTGAATGCCTTCTTGATGGAATCAAAGTAAAAACTGAAAGCATTTCCTACTGAGGAGACTGCAGTAAATGAGGAAATTAGGAAACTTCATAACAAAGAAGTCTTCCAAGATGGCCACCAGTGAAAAAAGAGCCCAAATGTAGCACAAATATTACCCAGATGTAGCCCACATATAGCCCAATGACAAAAGTGTGCAAAACACTTTTATTTTTAGTTTTTTTGCAGTTTTATGTAGTGCAGACTGGTCAGGTATTGGAGCGTTGCATCTTAAAACATGACCCCCTACACTACAAAAACACCACTGCACTACCCTAAACCCTAAAACACTACCCCAGCACGACCCCTACACTACACAAGCACCACTGCACTATCCTAAACCCTAAAACACTACCCCCAGCATGACCCCTACACTACACAAACACCACTGCACTACCCTAAACCCTAAAACACTACCCCAACACCACTGCACTAACCTAAATCCTAAAACACTACCCCCAGCACAACCCCTACACTACCCAAACACCACTGCACTACCCTAAAACATGACCCCTACACTACACAAACACCACTGCACTACCCTAAACCCTAAAACACTACCCCCAGCACAACCCCTCACACTAGCACAAGCACCACTGCACTACCCTAAACCCTAAAACACTACCCCCAGCACGACCCCCTACACTACACAAACACCACTGCACTACCTTAAACCCTAAAACACTACCCCCAGCACGACCCCTACACTACCCAAACACCACTGCACTAACCTAAATCCTAAAACACTACCCCCAGCACGACCCCCTACACTACCCAAACACCACTGCACTACCCTAAACCCTAAAACACTACCCCCAGCACGACCCCCTACACTACACAAGCACCACTGCACTACCCTAAACCCTAAAACACTACCCCCAGCACGACCCCCTACACTGCCCGAACACCACTGCACTGCCCTAAACCCTGAAACACCAGCCCCTGCTCGACCCCCTACACTGCCCGAACACCACAGCACTGCCCTAAACCCTGAAACACATACCCTAGCACGACCCCTACACTGCCCGAACACCACTGCACTGCCCTAAACCCTGAAACACCACCCCAGCATGACCCCCTACACTGCCCGAACACCACTGCACTGCCCTAAACCCTGAAACACCACCCCCAGCATGACCCCCTACACTGCCCGAACACCACTGCACTGCCCTAAACCCTGAAACACTACCCCAGCAAGACCTCCTACACTGCCCGAACACCACTGCACTGCCCTAAACCCTGAAACATCACCCCCAGCAAGACCCCCTACACTGCCCGAACACCACTGCCCTAAACCCTGAAACACCACCCCCAGCACGACCCCCTACACTGCCCGAACACCACTGCACTGCCCTAAACCCTGAAACACCACCCCAGCACGACCCCCTACACTGCCCGAACACCACTGCACTGCCCTAAACCCTGAAACACCACCCCTGCACGACCCCCTACACTGCCCGAACACTACTGCACTGCCCTAAACCCTGAAACACCATCCCCAGCACGACCCCTACACTGCACGAACACCACTGCACTGCCCTAAATCCTGAAACACTACCCCCAGCAAGACCCCCTACACTGCCCGAACACCACTGCACTGCCCTAAACCCTGAAACACCACCCCCAGCAAGACCCCCTACACTGCCCGAACACCCACTGCCCTAAACCCTGAAACACCACCCCCAGCAAGACCCCCTACACTGCCCGAACACCACTGCACTGCCCTAAACCCTGAAACACCAGCCCCAGCACGACCCCTACACTGCCCGATCACCACTGCACTGCCCTAAACCCTGAAACACCACCCCTGCATGACCCCCTACACTGCCCGAACACCACTGCACTGCCCTAAACCCTGAAACACCACCCCCAGCACGACCCCTACTCTGCCCGAACACCACTGCACTGCCCTAAACCCTAAACACCACCCACAGCACGACCCCCTACACTGCCCGAACACCACTGCACTGCCCTAAACCCTGAAACACCACCCCCAGCACGACCCTCTACACTGCCCAAACACCACTGCACTGCCCAAAACCCTGAAACACCAGCCCCAGCACGACCGTCTACACTGCCCGAAAATCACTGCACTGCCCTAAACCCTGAAACACCAGCCCCAGCACGACCCCTACACTGCCCAAACACCACTGCACTACCCTAAACCCTCAAACACCAGCCCCAGCACGACCCCCTACACTGCCCGAACACCACTGCACTGCCCTAAACCCTGAAACACCAGCCCCAGCAAGACCCCTACACTGCCCGAACACCACTGCACTGCCCTAAACCCTGAAACACCACCCCCAGCAAGACCCCCTACACTGCCCGAACACCACTGCACTAAAGCCTGAAACACCACCCCCAGCAAGACCACCTACACTGGCCGAACACCACTGCACTGCCCTAAACCCTGAAACACCACCCCCTGCACGACCCCCTACACTGCCCAAACACCACTGCACTGCCCTAAACCCTGAAACACCACTCCCTGCACGACCCCCTACACTGCCCGAACACCACTGCACTGCCCTAAACCCTGAAACACCACCCTCAGCACGACACCCTACACTGCCCGAACACCACTGCACTAAACCCTGAAACACCACCCCAGCACGACCCCCTACACTGCCCGAACACCACTGCACTGCCCTAAACCCTGAAACACCACCCCTGCACGACCTCCTACACTGCCAGAACACCACTGCACTGCCCTAAACCCTGAAACACCACCCCCAGCACGACCCCCTACACTGCCCGAACACCACTGCACTGCCCTAAACCCTGAAACATCAACCCCAGCAAGACCCCCTACACTGCCTGAACACCACTGCCCTAAACCCTGAAACACCCCCCTACACTGCACGAACACCACTGCACTGCCCTAAACCCTGAAACACCACCTCCAGCAAAACCCCTACACTGCCTGAACACCATTGCTCTGCCCTAAATCCTGAAACACTAGCCCCAGCATGACCCCCTACACTGCCCAAACACCACTGCACTGCCCTAAACCCTGAAACACCAGCCCCAGCACGACCCCCTACACTGCCCGAACACCACTGCACTGCCCTAAACCCTGAAACACCAGCCCCAGCACGACCCCCTACACTGCCCGAACACCACTGCACTGCCCTAAACCCTGAAACACCACCCCTGCATGACCCCCTACACTGCCCGAACACCACTGCACTGCCCTAAACCCTGAAACACCACCCCCATGCAGCACCCCCTACACTGCCCGAACACCACTGCACTGCCCTAAACCCTGAAACACCACCCCTGCACCACCCCTACACTGCCCGAACACCACTGCACTGCCCTAAACCCTGAAACACCACCCCCAGCACGACCCCTTTACTGCTCGAACACCACTGCACTGCCCCAAACCCTGAAACACCACCCCAGCACGACCCTCTACACTGCCCGAACACCACTGCCCTAAACCCTGAAACACCACCCCTGCACGACCCCCTACACTGCCCGAACACCACTGCACTGCCCTAAACCCTGAAACACCACCCCCTACACTGCCCGAACACCACTGCACTGCCCTAAACCCTGAAACACCACCCCCAGCACGACCCCCTACACTGCCCGAACACCACTGCACTGCCCTAAACCCTAAAACATCACCCCCAGCATTACCCCCTACACTGCCCAAACACCACTGCACTGCCCTAAACCCTAGAACACTACCCCCAGCACGACCCCCTACACTACCCGAACACCACTGCACTACCCTAAACCCTAAAATACTACCCCCAGCACAACCCCTACACTACCCGAACACGACTGCACTGCCCTAAACCCTCAAACACTCCCCCAGCATGACCCCCTACACTACCCGAACACCACTGCACTGCCCTAAACCCTAAAACACTCCCCAGCACGACCCCTACACTACCCGAACACCACTGCACTGCCCTAAACCCTAAAACACTCCCCCAGCACGACCCCCTACACTACCCAAACACCACTGCACTGCCCTAAACCCTAAAACACTACCCCCCGCATGACCCCTACACTACCCAAACACCAATGCACTACCCTAATCCCTAAAACACTACCCCCCGCATGACCCCTACACTACCCTAAACCCTAAAACACTACCCCGCACGACTCCCTACACTACCCAAAGACCACTGCACTGCCCTAAACCCTAAAACATGACCTCCTACACTACACAAACACCACTGCACTACCCTAAACCCTAAAACACTACCCCCTACACTACACAAACACCACTGAACTACCCTAAACCCTAAAACACTACCCCCAGCAGTACCCCTACACTACCCAAACACCACTGCACTAACCTAAACCCTAAAACACTACCCCCAGCAGTACCCCCTACACTACCCAAACACCACTGCACTACCCTAAATCACTACCCCAGCACGACCCCCTACACTACCCAAACACCACTGCACTACCCTAAACCCTAAAACACTACCTCCAGCACGACCCCTACACTACCCAAACACCACTGCACTACCCTAAACCCTAAATCTACCCCCAGCATGACCCCCTACGCTACACAAACACCACTGCACTACCCTAAACCCTAAAACACTACCCCCAGCACGACCCTCTTCACTACCTAAACTCAACTGCACAATTTGTTACAGGCGTTGCAACGCAGGCCTGTGGTGCTTACTGGAAGTACCTAGTGGGCTAGTTGGGCCCCAGGGACCCTCAGGATTCAAGGTGACCTAATCCCCAACTTAAAACGCACCACGGGGCGCGTTTGCACAGTGGTGAAGGGAGGGGCGGGGCCTCAGGTGACATGTGCGCAAACACGCCCTGTGGTGCGTTTTAAGTTGGGGAATTAATTCCCTTTGAATCCTGAGGGACCCTGGGGCCAGCTAGCCCACCAGGTACCTTCAGTAAGCGCAACAGAGTTGCGTTGCAGAGAGGTGAAAAAGGTGCGTGGCCTCGAACGCCTCTCTGCAACTCAGCTCTGTGGTCCTAACTGTAGGTACCTGTGGGGCTAGTTGGGCCCCAGGGACCCTCAGAATTCAAGGGGACTTAATCCCGCAACCTAAAACGCACCACGGGGTGCGTTTGCACACATGTCACCTCAGGCCCCCTCCCTTCACCACTGTGCAAACGCGCCCTGTAGCGCATTTTAAGAGGTAGTTTTAATCCCCCTGCCCTATTATGTACTAGGGACTTGCAGAGGAGGTCATGCTAATCACAGGGGTACCCCAACGCATAGTGTTCCCTAGTGTATGTAGGTGTTTTCACTGTATTCTAAGTGTCTTTTAGCATAGCACTGGCTCTGGTTAGTCAGAGTCAGTTACCACCAGTACCCGTCTGAAAAAGTTGTGGGCACAGGATGATTTTGCAACAAGGCCTCTTTCTGCTCCTCTGTTGGTTCTTTCTGCACATCTTTTGCTTCTTTCTGTGCGTTTTTCTTCTTTCTTCACATGTCCTACCTCTGTAGGCATAGTTAGAAACTAGCATTTAAAAAAACCTTTGAAATTCACTTAAAAATCATAGGTTTCAGGCACGTTATAGTTAGAAATTAGCATTTAAAAAACCTTTGAAATTCACTGAAAAAACCATAGGTTTTAGGGACAGTTATAGTTAGTTGGACATTTCACTCGTACAAAACCATAGAAATTCCCCGTTATAGTTAGTTCAGCTAACTATAACTCGCGCCCCGCAATGCACTGCTGATGACGTCACATATTACATCACTCATGACATGGTCAGTGACATCACTGATGACATCACTGATGACATCTCAAATGACATCACTGATGACATCATCCATGTGATAATTTCATGCATCTTCTCACACCCTAATATAACTTTTGATACACCCACTCTAAATTAGACTGCCATTCTCAAAACCATAGACACTCCAACACCAAAAACTACATACCCACTCACTGATTCTTAGGTCTACACACACATCCACTCACTCACCCGTACAGTCACTCATACTTAGTCACTCAGTACAGGACTATCATATGCACTCATACACCTATATAAACACTTACACACCGCCACTCATCCATAGAGGTACTCACACACCTAGTCAGTCATGCAAAAACTTAATCACACACCCATTTACTCACCTATACAGTTATACACACACCAGCTCACTTACTCATACAAATACTAGCACATTCTTACGCTCTTATACAATCACTGATACAAGTACACACTAATCCATACAGCCACTCTCACAATCACACACTCTCACTTATAGCCATTTATATACTCCAACACACATATATACTGCCTTTCACATATGTAGTTACTCACACATGTACCACTGAGATATACATTCAATCACTAACACACCCATACACACACTCACCCACCCATACAGTCCATCACAGATGCACTCTTGAAACCATGCACCCAGTGAATCACCAACTCACACATCTATGCACAGAGTCACACACACCCCACCCACACAAACACTCAGGCACCCATACAGATACTCAGACAATCAATCAATAACCCATGTAGACACTCATGTAGCTATTCAGAAAGCCATGCAGCCGCTTACAAACCAACAGACAGACGGATACAGACATTCACACAGTTTAGTCACTAACCCATGCATTCAGTAAGATACATTTAATCACTCACTTGTAGAGTCAGTCACTCACGTACTAAATCATCCATTCAGACACTTATACACCCACTCATTCTTCAATACGCCTTTCCCTATATATATTAAACATATTTAAACTTTACAGAAACACACAGTCACTGGATGATGTCATCAGTGATGTCATCAGTGATGTCATTTGAGATGTCATCAGTGATGTCATCAGTGATGTCACTGACCATGTCATGAGTGATGTAATATGTGACGTCATCAGCAGTGCATTGCAGGGCGCGAGTTATAGTTAGCTGAACTAACTATAACGGGGAATTTCTATGGTTTTGTACGAGTGAAATGTCCAACTAACTATAACTGTCCCTAAAACCTATGGTTTTTTCAGTGAATATATATATATATATATATGTGTGTGTGTGTGCATGCATATCACCACAAATTTAGATGTGTGGGTATGACTCTATACATGTATATGTTAATTTCAATTATTTGTTAAAAAAATCCCTTTAACCTTTGTCCCAGCCCTCCTCTCTCTGGCTCATCCCAAACCTTTCTGACTACTTTGAACTCCCAAGCACCCTTTTCACACTTCCACCTCCTTTTTATCCAATTCACCCAATTTACAGGTGCACTTGTCCACTATTCCCAATAACAAGTCACAACTTCCATTTTCTAATCCAATTCCATTATTCTGTCCCTACTCAAATCACTACTACACCAAGCATGAGAACTCAAGTGCACAAACTTAATAAACTTACCACAATTAACTCACAGGGAAAAAAGGAAGCACATATTAAGTACTAATTACTAACTCTAATCTTGAGTTCTGGAAGAGCGTGCTACTTGCTTCAAAGCACTTCAATGCCTTGTTGGCAATAGTAAGCACTGCATAGATACAAATTACAATTACAATTGCAATCTTAGATGTATGGCGTTGTATAGTCATGCATGTTCACTGTGCAATGTAATGGGAAGGCAGAAGATAGAGCGAGAGGGTCAGAAGGAATCTAAAGCAGAAAGTGAGCATGTGGCCTCGTGCATTAGGAAGTGAATCAAAGGAGAGAGAGAAAAGGGGGATTTTGAGCTTCTTCAAAAACTGCAGCATATTTGACTCGACTCTTGAGGCTAGATGCACAAAGTTGCATAGAGTAGGCTCTTGCACTGAGAAACTAGGTCCACCAGTGAGATTTAGCTAATGACAACCGAGTAGTATTGGTATATCTTCAATGACACGTTGGTCTAAATCTGGTGATTCTGTTCTGTGGAAAGATTGCCAGGAGTTATGGAGAGATTAGACAGTAGCACAAAGAGTCCTGAATTTAATGCATGCATCCTCTGAAAACCTGTGCAAAATATTTAATGCTGCTTGGTTAGGCTTTCAAAGCTGTTTATCATTGTCCTCCATTAGGCAAAAAAAACAGTTATTGGAGGTGCTTATGTTACCATTTGGAAAGGACCTGGCCTGGCAGATTTGGCTCGACTGTTTCAATGAGATCAGTACTAAAATTAAATTGTGTATGGCTGGTCTCTTCCTAGAGCTGCACAGTAGGAGAAATACAATGGAATGGAATGTAGCCTGAGAGATCACAAATGGCTGAGATGAATTGAAACTTTCCTTCCATCAATTTGTTGTTTGCTGCAGTATGTCATTGTCATACTTAATGGTGTGGGCATGTCTCCCCTATCACTAGCGCTGTGAGCAACGCTGGAAAGACCTCTATGGCAATCAGGCAGTCTTAGAAGGACCAGCCTGACAGGTCAGTGTGTGGACCAGTTTTGCAGTTGTGTGAGACATTCTTGTGGTGTAGTAGGCTGCGTTTTTGGCTGTGTGTGGTTTGATGTTTTGAAATACCTTTTGGTGGTGCTTTCCAAAAACATCAGATCATGAGCCAAATAGGTCAAGCTAGCTGGACAAGAACTTGTTGAACACAGAAAGGCAATATGCATGAAGCAAATGTTTAAGCACCTCTTTGGAGATTAGAGAGGAATCTGGAATTCGAGCAACACCGTAGTGTTGTAAGGTCAGTTAAAGACATGAGAAATCAAGAAACGAAGGTACCAGTGACACACGAAATGGTGGATGTAATAATGACATCATTACTGTGACAGTAATAATAACATTATTTTAACGTAGCCCCATTTAAATTTGGCGTAACCCATAACCATCGTCCGTGCGGATCCCTCTGCGCTTGGAGAAACTCCCAGCCCAAACCCCTACAAAAATATATAGCTACTCCTCTCATTGCCAGCCCTGCTGAGGCAAAAAACACTTTCGAGAAAGCTCTTGGGACAAAGAGTTTCGGTGAATTTGATTTCAAATGTGTTTCCTGAAGAAAAAGAACTTGTGGAGCAAAGGAGGCCAGCCATCTTATTAGCCCTCCATATTTTTGTTTATTTAGAACTCCATTGACATTAACTGAAATAATTTGACATTTAATACCCATCTCTATGATTTAACCATAAAGATAATAATACTTGATTCAGAACCCTGTTTTCCTTCCCCCTCTCCACTGTGCTTCTGCTTTTTTTGATATCATACCCCCCCTACTCCCTCCCTTATCCCTATCCTTCCTCTTCCCCGGAGATGTGGCAAAACCCGCAGGCCACATCTCAAATACCGCTAGTGCTCTGTGGGGTGCCCTGGTACTGTACCCTGGGTGACCACTCCCCCCCCTGTCTTTCATACCCTACATGACAATCTGTAATTCTATTTTATTTTCCAGAGGAAATTTCACTCAGCAGATCCTGCGCTTCCTCTATATTAGTGAACATATGAAACTTGCCTTTTGCCAATACTCGTAACTTCGATTGCTGAGCTATTGAAGCCTGCGCGCCCTGAGCCTTAAAAAAATATAGCAGTTTGACAAACTCTTTACGCCTGCGTGCAGCTGCCACCGACATGTCAGCAAAAATCCGGCAGCTAGAAACTTCATTAATCCCAAATTGCCTCAGCTGGATTGCCTTAGTTAGAATCTTTTCTTTGATACGATAGTCGGCAAAATTAATCAAAATTGTACGTGCAAATTTTGAATTTGGCAACGGGTGAAAGGGGACTCGATGTGCCCTTGTTATAGTGAGGTCTCCAGTAAATTCAGGCAAAACATTCTTCTTAATAAAAGTCTCGACCCATTGAACAGTTTTGGACCCCTCACTCCCCTCGGGCACCCCAACTATGCGTAAATTTGCACGTCGAGAATGATTTTCAAGTTCCTCAAGCTTATTCTCCAGGGCGACTTTTTCCTTGGTTGCTTCGTTCACTCTCTGGTGCATAGTGTTTATTTGGTCTTCCAGATGTGCAATCCTAGACTCCGCTTCTTGTATTCTAGCTGGAAAACCAGCCACTGCCTCCTCAATTTTTCTGAGGCGTTGGTGAAGGGAGGCTCTTTTGTTCACTTGAGATATCTTCATTTCTCTTATTTCTTCTAAAATGAGATTCAGCATGGTCTTTATGTCCATTTGATAAATGGTATCTTTTTCTGAGACCTGTTCCTGTGAGTTATCTTGCATTTTCTCATGAATGAATGAATGAATGAGTTATTTGTATAGCGCAACGTTAACTCCAAGGAGTATCTTGGCGCTGTATGCGGAAAGGGAGGGCACCTACCAGGAGAAAGAGCTGACGTAGATTTAGATAATAGAGATTCAGAGGAAGGCCCAAGCAATATTATCTGGAATACCAAAAATCCATGTTTTTAAGGACTTCCTGAAATTGAGTTCAGTTTGTGTATGTCTAAGTTGAGTTGGCAAGGAGTTCCAGGCTTTGATCCCTATGGCCGCCAGTGTCTTTCCGCCCCTGGTTTTACGTTTAAAATTGGGTGTTGTTAAAAGGTTCTCTGAGGATGACCTTAAAGTACGTTGAGTAATGTATGGCTTAGTTCTGACATTGAGATATTCAGGTCCAGTATTATTAGTTGTTTTATAGATGATGGTCAGAACCTTGTAGAGAACCCTCTTATGGACGGGCAGCCAGTGAAGGGTTTTTAGTGCTATTGCTGTGGAGGAATCTCTAGGCAAATTGAGTACCAGCCTCGCTGCGGCATTCTGGACCACCTGTAGTCTCTGTAGGACTTTTCTATTAGTTCCTGCATAGAGACTATTACAGTAGTCCAGGCAGGATAGAATTAAAGCTGCTACTACTGTCTTTTTGGCTGACATTGGGAGAAAATCAAAAAAAATTCTGAGAGTTTTTAATACTTGAAAACAGGTACCTGCCACAACAAGGGCTTGTTTGTGAAAGGATAATGTCTGATCAAATTTTATTCCCAGATTCCTTACAGTATCTACTGTAGTAGGAGGTGGGGCTGAATTGGACGGCCACCATTGGTCCGGTCTGAAAACGTTGGTCTTGCCAAACAACATTATCTCTGTTTTGGAGCTATTGCATTTCAGGTGATTAAGCTTCATCTTTCTTCCGATTGTCAGCTTGCTGTCCTAAAATTTCCGATCCTCCTTTACTAGGAGACTGAGGCTGGGGCTGGGGCTGAGACTGACTCTGAGTTGGTTGTTGCGGCAATCTTGAATCTTGTGATGCTGCCTGGAGCTGGGCCTGGGCCTGGGGCTGAAAATCCATCAGGGTACTCTTTGCCTTGTGAAGGGAAGCCTTTAAAGCCTTTTCTTCTGAAATGGTTACTTGGCATGAGAGTGATTGTGCATTTTGAGGAGGACTGGCTAATGCATCCTCAGAAGACCCCTCCAAAAGTTCTTGCAGCTTAGCCGGAGCTTTTACCGGTGTAGACTGAGATGCTTTTCCTTTTGAAAATAATGGGAAGTCTTTAACGTTTTTCAAGCCTTCCTCGCTCGCCTCGGGAATTAAATTAGAAGCCTGTTCTACCTCGGGTCTTATATGCTCTTCCGGAACTCCCCCCCTTTCCTTCTCTGCGCCTAGATCTCTCACTCTTAAATCCTGCTGGAGCTCTGGCGAATCTTCTTCCGAGCTCTCAAAGCTTGAATTTATGCCAGATCGCTTTAAATTGTACTCAGCACTAGCTGCAGATGATACAGCTTTTGATTGGGCTAATCGTGTTTTAGCTTTAAGACCTGCTGCAGAGTCCACTTTAGCCATTAGATTCGATTGCTTTAAATGTTTTCCCATCTTTATTTTTCAGTATCCGTGGATCTCTCCCAGCGACCGTACTTATTCTAGAGCTAAGTAGTTTTCGAAATCCAGCCTTCAGAGCCCAGCCTTAAGTTCAAATTGCCTTTGCCCAGTTCAGGTCCGATCTTATATTATCAAGGAGGGATTGGCTTTCCTCCGCCTGGTCCCTTATATTACGTAAAAACCCAAGAGAAAAAACCAAGCCCCCCCACACAGTCAACCAGCTGCTGACCCTTCCTACTCGCAGCGCCTCTCCTGCTCCCTTCACAGATATAAGGATTACCAGGATTATAAGGATTGCAGAAATTACCAGGCTCACATTCCCATTAGCACTTGCCGCCATGAAACGTCCTTCCTTTAAATCCAGACGTAAGGCTTTACTTGCTCCAAAAGCCACTGGCCAGTGAACCCCCTCAGCTCCTTCCACTCTCAGATGGTACGTCCCTCCTTGTATCACCTGAGGAGGATCCTCTGGACCCTGGCTCCACTGCCACTACTTCTGCCAAGAGAGGAAGGAGCACTGGCCACTGGTCCCTCGTGAGCGCTCCGCAGCTCCTCTGGGTACCCTCAAAGCATGCCGGCATAAGTCAAATTAATTCCAACCCTGACACTCCGGGGATCCTGCCACCGGCTACCACAACCATCACTTCATCATCAGCCTCCATATTAATGTACCTTAGAGCCTTTCTTCTTTGGTGTACTGCCTCCCCAGCCTCACAGTACTCAACCTCAGCCCCCACTCAGTGGTGGCTGCAGCCGTGATCTACGAGCTCCATGAAGACGGGAGACCAGCAAGCCTGTAATTGTCTCCACCTGCCACGCAAGACGCCAGGGACCGGCCTCCCGATGTTCCAGGGCCGACCGAATCCAGCGCACACAATCGCGCCCTGCCAGCCAAAGTTTCCAGCTGCTGCCGAGCCGCCAGACTTTCAACGAAAATCGCTGCTGCAAATCCGCCCGATCCGAAGCTCAGGTACGTGCAGACTCCATTACAGGGGGAGGAGCAACGATCACCTGTGGCTACGCGTCAGCGGGACTCGCCATAGTATTATGGTCCAATTACTGATGATCCCTCATCCGTGATAAAGATTAACAAATTATTTAGAGGATCTTCATGGCAGATTATTTTTGGAGGGGATTTTAATTATATTCAAGATTTGATAAAGGATACTTCAAATAAGAATAAAAAATAATTAAAACCTAAGACTAAAATAATTTTAGATACAAAAATACAAGATTATCAGTTAATCGACCCTTAAAGTTAATCAGGAAGCGCGTGAATATACTTGCTATTCCCGTCAATTTCGAACCACTTCCCGTATTGACTTTTCTGTAATATCTCGTTCCCTGAAACATATTGGCTCAGAAATAGGAGCCAACTCATTCTCAGACCATTCCTTGGTCAAGGTAGATCTAGAAATTGAAGGGGAAAGGAGGACAAGAACCAGGTGGCAGATGTATCAACTCCTCCTTTCAAATCAACAATGAGTAACAGCTATAAAGGAATGGATACAGGAATTTTTTAGGGTCAACGAGGGAACTGCAGAACTTTTTTCAGTATGGGGGGGCTTTAAGGCGTTAATGCGCGGGCAAATGATTGCTTTTATGGCCGCTCAATCTAATAATCGAAGCAATCGACTAGCCAAACTCCAACGGGCAGTCGATATTGCTCTAATGCAGAAGAATGCCTCTTTACAGGGTGAGGGGCTAGCAATAAGTGAGCTTTAAAAAGCAAAAAAGGAATTAAGAGAGTTTTTCTGGTTAGAAGAAATTAATAGCTCCAGGACATTCCTGCAGCGAACCTATGAAGAAAGCCAAATGATTGGTAAACTGCTAGCTTGGTCAACCAAGGTAAAACAGGAAGCGGCCTTAATCACTGAAGTTACAGATCCCAGGACCAGAGCTACGGTGACGGATAAGGATAGGATTGCCCAAGTATTTGTGGAACATTATGACCAGCTATACGCCACCAAGTATGGGGTCAGCCAAGAGGCAATTCAACATTATTTTGAGGGTGTTAATCTCCCGCACTTGTCAACTATTAAGGTTGAGAAACTTCAACTGGATATATCAGGAGCAGAAATCCTGGCAGCCCTAGATACAATGGCAGGAGCGAAAGCCTGTGGGAACGATGGGATACCAACAGAATTCTACAAGGTCTTTGCTAAGGAATTAACACCCTTCCTGACCAAGCTTTTTAGTTATATAAAGGCGGGTGGTTGTGTTCCCCCAACTTTTAAAGAGTCCATTATTGTTAGCTTCGTGAAAAAGGGGAAAAATCCTAAGGATATCAATGCCTATAGGCCAATTAGTCTACTTAACACAGACTATAAAGTTTTAATGAAAATCTGGGCACAGCGTTTTACCCCTTTAGCACACGAAAGTAATCCATAGAGACCAGACAGGGTTTGTCGCAGGGAGGTTAATGTCTGCAAATACAGGGTTTTTAGTACAGGCTCTCGACTTTTTTAATAGTAATCGAACCCCTGCGCTTGTCATGATGGTAGACGCAGAAAAAGCGTTCAATTTGGTCAATTGGGTTGCTCTTTTTTATGGTCTGGGCAGGTATGGGGTTCCCCCTCAGGTCATAAAAATGCTATGGAATATTTATCTGGGGCACAGGCTCAGGTTTTTATCAATGCTAACTTAGCAGGGACAATAAATGTGAACCGGGGGACTAGACAAGGGTGTCCGCTTTCACCCGTCTTATTTACCTTCTTTATTGAACCTTTGGCCACCAAAATTCGCAACATTATGATAATTAGAGCTCCAATAGCAGGCATGGCAAAATTAAAGTTGTTTGCGGATGACATCATCCTTTATCTTAATCCTGAGAGCCAGAACATAGAGCAAGTATTAGCAGAATTTGCTCAGTTTGAACGGATCGGGGGTTATAAAATTAATCAGAATAAGACCGAGATTTTAATTATCAATACGGAAAGCGATTTTCTTCCTGAAACCCTTAGACAACAAGCCCGCAATGTCGATCCAATTCGTTATCTCGGGATGTATGTCACCAATCAATATGAGGAACTATATAAATTAAATTATGAAGCCATGCGGAATAAAATTAAAAAACTGCTAGATGACTGGTCATTACTACCCCTCACCTTGATAGGCCGTGTGTCCCTTATCAAAATGCCTATTCTGCCTTTACTGGTTTTTCTCTTCACAAATATACCTATAAAAATTAACAATATCTATTTTAAAGAACTAGAAACAATGTTTAGAGAGTTTATCTGGAGTAGGAAGGTACCCAGGGTCAAACTCTCGGTTCTCCAATTGGACATTAACCAGGGGGGGCTTGCACTCCCTCAAATTCGGACATATTATGAAGCTGCTATTTTAGATTTAAGAGCTCGTTTAATGGATTCGAAAGGATCAGTAGATAATTTTTGGGGGATAAAATGGTGCAAGAAATTGGTTCACAGATCCCGATATTTTTGAAAACAGCAAAGCTCCCTAAAAAACTAGGTACAAGACTTTGCAGGAATATTCTTATAGACTTCAGATTTTTTATAAGCAAGCAGGTGCTACAGGGTTTCACTATTTAAAACAAGGCGAATGTAAAAGTCTGGGTCTTCAAATCAGGACTAGCCATCTAAGATGTTGGTATAATTGTGGTCTTAAAGAGTTGGGGCATTTTTTAATTGGAAATAGAGTGATTACTTGGCAAGAGGTCCAAAATAGAAGAGGTGACGGGAGCAAGCCGTGCTTCTTTGAATACATACAGATTGTATAATTTTTAAATAGACACAATCTCCCTTCAAGTATCGGTCCCACTAAATTCGTGACTGCCCTACTGGGAGCAAAGTTAAGAGGGGTGAGAAACTGCCACCATCTTTTATGCTCTCAGGAAGAATCAATGTTGGTCAAAAAATGTCTTGAAAAGGTCACTCAGGAGACACAATGTACTTTTTCAAATCGGGATTGGCAGGCCATTTCTCAGTTAGATAGTAAGGCCTTAAGAGCTGCTAATTTTAAAAGAATGGCCTTCTTGTCTCGATGGATGGCATATTATACACCTAAAGCACTCCATAAAATCTATCCAGAAGTGGAGAATAGATGCTTCCGTTGCCAGGCAGAAGATAAGGGAGATTGGTTGCATACATTTTTTACGTGTCCAAGGCTAGCGCAATTTTGGGAAAGGATCTTCTTTGCCGTTAGTCAGGGGATCCAGAAGAGATTAGATCCCGAAGTGGATGTAGCCCTCTCTGGTATTGCTAGACAAGGGGTGAACTTAGTATGACTAAGAGGTGAGGAGACATTTATAGCAATCGCGTCCCTCGTTGCACGCTCCTTGATACTACAGAATTGGAGGTCCCCAAAAATGCCTACTTATGAGGGTGGCTAAATAAGATGAAACGCACAAGGAAATTTGAAGAAGCATATGTTAACAGAGTAGGCGCAACCAAAAAGTTTACTGCTGTATGCAAATATATGGCGAAGCTAGAAAATACGGTGGAAGAAGAAGCCCATGTTTAGAATGCAGGGGTTACAAAAAAAAAAAAAATTAACAAGAATGCACTTTAATATAGCACATTAGGACGAGTAGTCAAGGATGACAAAGGAAATTTGCACTGGATGCACTTTATCACTTTAGCACCGCACTTTAGTATTAAGTAGGGATATTAACCTCTGAATTCTATAAAATCTGTATTTAGGTAGGTTATTGCTGAAATATGCCATTATGCACTTTATGGTATATATTTTATTCAATTGTTTCTGAATATTGGTTAAACTGTGTCTTAAAATGCCCTGTTTTCATCCATTGTTGTTTTTCTCTTTATGCTTCTGCTCAATAAAAAATCATTAAAAAAAACATTATTTTATTCTGTGAACACTCCAAGTTTTAGCAGCGTCTAGGAACATCGCTGGTTTTTCTACACATTGCAGTAGTTCTAGCCATGGAAAGAAATTGAGCTGAATATGGTACAACAATGCTAATCAGCATTGCCAACACTGTGCACTATTTATTGAAAATAAGAAGTATGCATTAAGATCTTTGCATCACATCAGCACCATCATCTTTATGTCTATTATCATCATCATCAAAACATGTTCTTATTGTCACTTCCACGGTATCCTGTGTATTTGCGACAACATAGGAGCCAGGTTCACAAAATTATTGCTGGGGCCCTGGCCAGAAGGCACATTTTGAATATAAATGTGTGGGAATTGAGGGTGGGATTGGAGCACAGAGGGCATAGGCACTTGTGAAATGTATGCAACTTGATACATATTAAGAATGAACAATATAGTTAATTCCATTGCCAAATAACGGTGTCATTTTATTTTTTATTTCATGTTTCTAAGCCCACATGTGGCTAAAATATATAGCCAAACAACTGTTTTCTCTAAATCCCTAAGAACGAAGGTGGAGGAAAGCTGAACTTTAAATGCACATTGAAAGTAGAAGACCTAGGTACTTAATCACTCTGTGTCTTTCTTTCGCGGCAAAATAAAGACATATTACCTCTCACACTGCGAGAAGTTTAAAATGTTCTTGATTATAGAAAATCTATAAGTGCTGTTCTTAATTAACAATTGTAGGTCAAACAGTTCCAATACTGTTTCCTTCATAAAAGTAAAAATAAGTAAAATAGTGCACAGATTAAAGGCTGAAAAAAGGGCAAAAATATGCCTACGCGCATTCATTTTTTAAAGTAAACTCGTTAAGGAGACGCTTCATGTCAATGGCAATTGTTATATTGTTTTGAATGAGAAGAATGGCCAATGATTCAAACGTTCCTGATTCATGGCGGTTCGCCAAAAACTGTTCAGGTCTCTTAGAGAACTGAAAGATGTCTCTACAGTGCATGTTGTTGCTGGATTCACATAGAACAATTGTATTAGGATTATATCTTTACATACAATATCCTCGATGTCTTCATCGTTTTTAAGACATGCCTTCAGCTCTCAGATTTTGGAAAGTAAATATTGCATTCGCAGACATTTTCAAAGGAAGTATTAGCCTGCCTGCATCAAAATCATTTTGAAACCCTTCCTTAAGGTTGGGCCTCTTCACTTGCAAGGTACCTGCACTGCATTTAGTGTACTCTTTCAATTTCACTGCAAATAAGAACCTTTAGAAGAGACCCGCTGCAAAAGAACTACTTGTCAAGTATCAATCATCTCAGTATATTCTTGCTGATAGTACATGTTAATGTCAGTAAAGATGTGAGCAGATCTTCCTTCATTCAAGCCATCTTGGACTTTTGTAATTCTGAAGTGGCGAAGTTTCCTCTAAATTCAGTAGCAAGTGGTGGATTTTTGAAGTGGTGGGGCAAAAATGTTGGAACCGAGTATAATGAGCGAGTGAAGTGAGTAAGTCCAAGTGCAAAAGAAGGGTGCGGGGTGGCTTCTCCCTCGCAAGAAAAATTTGGAAAAAATTGATTAAAAGGGTGGATTTTACACCACATATTCTCAGACAGCCGGGTCTCAATTGCTAGTACTACCTCTCAGAGAGTGTGAATTAGGCCCGGACGAAACATAAGTTACATCACCGTAATACATGTAATTTTGAGAAATGTGTGCTACCCTTTTTATGCGAATTCCTGAAACTATGCCAAGCCATGTTATCTATCTATCTATCTATCTATCTATCTATCTATCTATCTATCCGTCTGTCTATCTATATATCTATCTTTATTTCTGCACAGATCTACATCTAACGCTCTTTTTATAGCTATTTCTCTTAACCTTCTACGTATCTCTGCCTTTGTCTATCTATGTGCATCCAAATATCTGTCTGTATGTGCCTCTACCTGTCTGTCTCTGTCTTCTGCTAACTGCCTCTGTCTGTTCCTGCCTCTGTCTTTAGCATATTTTATTCTATATATTTATCTGCCTGTCTCTCCATCTATCATTGCTATCTGTGTCGTCCATCTCTCTGTCACGGTCTGTGCCTCTCTTTGTGTGTGTCTCTTTGTCCTTTTCTGTAATGTTGTCCCTCTCGCTGGCTCTCGGTATCACCCTTTCTCTCATGGTCCCCTCATCTTTCCCACTGTACCGTACCTCTGTGTCACTTGATATAGTTACCGTGTTTGGCTCTCACTATGCCCTGGCATTTGTAGGGACAGAAATGCCTTCTATGCAAATGAGATCCCTGTTGTATCTTACCCCTCTTCTCCCCTTCCTTTCTTCCCCGCCATTGGATCCTTCCGCCCTCCCCTCACCCATTGTTTTGAACCGTTCCTAGAATGCTGCGAAGATTCTAAGGTGCACTCCCAGACCCAACTGTCATATTCTGGGTCATGGATGTCGATGAAACAACTGAATAAAGTTTTGTTACCTGACATAGTTTCTTCATTTCACTGGCGACGATTTCTTGTTGCGAGGAGGGCAACGTATCGGCATTCCCTCCATATGTTGCCCAGCGGAGCTGTACATGTTTATTGAAGAATCGGGAAGGTGTCTGTGCAGATTGGAGTGTTCCCATCTCCCGTCTTCCGTTGAAGAGGTCAGCAACATGCAGTCAATTTGAGGCTTTTCCGGCTTTAGGAAGTTTGCCCTGGTTACGCACTGTGCCTTGTGCATTCGTCGAAGGGAGCATAGATTGATCTGCATTAATTCATCCGGGTTACCTCGGACGCGCCTTTTCCTGGGAGG
The DNA here is from genome assembly GCA_963921515.1 of Calotriton arnoldi. Taxonomy (NCBI): domain Eukaryota; kingdom Metazoa; phylum Chordata; class Amphibia; order Caudata; family Salamandridae; genus Calotriton; species Calotriton arnoldi. The sequence goes on from CAWUFW010004053.1 coordinate 506,828, forward strand.
AGCTTACTCTTGTGCCGCCCTGCTGTGGTAATCCTAGCAGGCGCAGCGGTGAGTGCACTGCCCTCTAGGAGGAGCTTGCTCTGTCCGGGAAGTGGTGTTTTTGTCGTGTAGAGTTACCCCTACGGTGGCAGTCTGACAGAGATTCCGGTTCCCTGGGAGGAGTTTACTTTTGCGCCGCCCTGCTGCAAAAATATCAAGTAATAGTAGCGGTGAGTGCATGCCCACTAGGAGGAGCCTGCCCTGCCCGGGAAGTGGTGTTCTGTCGTGTGGAGTTAACCTCAGTTTGACAGAGATCCCGGTGGGTGCATTTCATAATCTCTCGGAGTTTCGCCTTTGCGAGCGTTGTCATTCTGCGTGAGGTGATTTTCTCCTGAGGCAGTACGGAGTTTGAAGTTTCCCCTCATCCAGTGAGATCTCCGTAGTTGCAGGGAGTTTCAGACTATTTGTGGTGAGGGTGCCTACGTTCCTGATTAGAGTTTTCCATTCTTTACGTATCAGCATTTTTTCATTAACCTTGGGTTGGAAGTAAACTGGTAGTGAACAGACGATATTTCTCACGCATTTTGACATTTTTGTTTTATTATATTTTATCTCACATTTATATTAAGCCTTCTAAAAGATTACTTCATGCAATTGGCCTTCATAACTATTCTATGTGCTATACATTGTAAAGAGAAGTCCTCAGGTGAATGTGTTAGCCCAGCAGTCTCTGTCACAACAATTTACATGAGTATAACGACTTTTTGTAGTACATCACCTACCTGGCTTATCTCTAGTGCAGCATCTCCATTTTGGAAAATTAACATTTTATAACTCAATTTTCCATTGTCAACAGGATTTGTAATTTGGAGAGAAGATTATTAATGTAATTATACTACTTGTTGTCACTAACCTCATTTTTTCCACAGGGTACTTTAATATTTTTCGTATCTCAGATTTGTCTATAAGTTTATAGTGGCAGCGGCTAGCATGAACCAACCTCCACCTTTCCTATCAGAGGCTGGGGAACCTATCATGGCATGGAAAAACTGGATCAAAGGGTTTGAAACATACTTGATTGCTATAGGTGCCAGTGGGTTTTCAGCTATAAGGAGGCAACACATTTTATTACATAACATAGGTGCTGAAGGGAGGAAAGTATTTGACAATCTTCCTGAGTTAGAAGAAGAGGAAGGAGAATTTGATGAGAGAGATGTTTATGCCACTACCATTAAGAAATTAGAATTACAATTTGCTGATAAGATAAATGTTATTTTAGAGCGACGCAAAGTTTTTGGAAGAAGTCAGGGAAAGAATGAAAAAGTGGGGAATTACATAGCAATATTAAGAGGTTTAGCAAATACTTGTGAGTTCAATGAATTGACGGATTCCCTCATTCGGGACCAGTTAGTACGATGTACAAACAATAAGAAAATACAGGAGAAGTTATTAGTAGGTAATCCTGATTTAAAGAATGCTATTGATATAGCAAAAAATGTAGAACACACTGCAGAATGTATTAAGGAAATGAATGTTGCTAATGACAAAGAAGTAAATGAAATCTGTGGAGAAATTTAAAATGTATGTGCCATTAAGGAACAAAAGAAAAGTGAAATGGTTAAAGAGCATAACAAAGGAAAATTTATTTCAGAAAACAGATTAAAGTGCTTTAGGTGTGGAAGTACAGGGCATCTAGCCAATAATGCTAATTGTTGGGCTAGAACAGCCACGTGCAGGAAGTGTAACCGTAAAGGACACTTTGCGCGTGTATGCAAAGACATTTCAGGCAGAACAGTTAATGTTATTGAACCCAGTGAAGATGACAGAAGTAAATATGTCCTTCAAGTAGATGTGGAAGGAAATAAGGATGTATACATGGTTAATTTGCCTAAGTGTGAGATTGGATTGGATGGGAAAAGGGTGGAAGTTTTTGCAGACTCTTGTTCACCTTTTACATTCATCAATAGTGAAAAGTATCATACCAGGTTTGATGATCAGGCATTCTCCCTCATAGAACCTGATGTGATTCCAGTCGGGTATAACAAAGACCCTATACCGCTGGAAGGAGTAGCCATTATGAAAATCACATTTAAAGACAGAAGCACAGTTGGAAAAGTGTATATAGCTAAACAAGGATCTAATCTTCTAGGATGGGCACATCAAAAAGACTTGGGAATAAAACTAGATCCTACAGCAGAAGTCCCTGTCATGCTTGTGGAAAGATCGGTATGTGGTATGGAGTTACTAGACGAGTTCCCTGAAGTATTCACAGACTTGGGTGTTTGAAAGAATTCCAACATAAAATAAAATTGAAAGAAGGTGCCAAACCTGTGGCACACAAATGTAGAAACATACCAATAATGATGAGGGAACCCCTTAGACAGGAATTGGATAGGTTAATCAGTCAAGGAGTTATCGAACCCATCGAATGTGCTGAATGGGTTGCCCCCATAGTTATCACGTCTAAATTCAATACCAAAGCTATCAGACTATGCATTGACCTGAGAGAATTAAACAATAATATTTGCATTGACAGGCATCCTTTGCCTAACATAAATGAAATGTTGAGCCAAGTTGGAAAAGCTGAGTTTTTCTGGGTAATTGATTTATCTTCCGCTTATCACCAAGTGAAGCTTCACCCTACTAGCAGAGCATTGACATCATTTATCACACCGTTCGGTGCATTTAGATTCTGTAGGATGCCGTTTGGTTTAGCATCCGCTGCCGCGGTTTTCCAAAGAGCTATGCAAAAGATCCTGGAAGCGGTAGAACATGTACTGTGTTTCCAGGATGATTTGTTAGTTTTTGGGAAAAATGAAAACAAACATAATGAGACTTTCAGAATTGTTTTATCCAAGTTGAAAGAGGCAGGATTAACTTTGAAGAGAGAGAAGTGTCAAGTAGGGGTACGTTCTGTCACATATCTAGGACATGTTATATCCAGAGATGGTATTAAGCCTAAGATAGATTTGGTGGAAGCGAGCAGATCAGCTCCGGTACTCGAATACCAAGGAAGAAGTAAAATCTTTCCTCGGTTTGTCAGAATATTATTCTAAGTTCGTGAAAAACTTTGCTGACATTACTCATTCCTTGCGAAACTTGTTAAAAAGGGTGTAAAATTTATGTGGAACGAAGAATGCATGAAAGCATTTAACAAATTAAAGTGCCTTATTGTGAATGCCCCTTTTTTAGGACAATTTGACACCAGCAAAGGCACCATACTTACTACTGATGCTAGTACCAAAGATATAGGGGCGACCCTTAGCCAAGTAGTTGATGGTGAAGAAAGGATCGTAGCATTTGCGTCAAGAGCATTAACTTAAGCAGAATCTCGATACTCAGTAGTAGAAAGAGAGGCGCTAGCCTGTTTCTGGGCAGTGAAGCACTTCCGTGTGTTTGTGTGGGGAATTCCCTTCCCTCTAAGAACAGATCATAAACCTCTGGTAAGTGCATTTTGTGTGAAAAATATTGAAAGAACCACACCTAGAATCTCCAGGTGGTTCCTTGGCTTAGAAGGGTTCAACTTCAAGATTGTGTATATACCAGGACCCAGAAATCAGGCAGCTGATTATTTGTCTAGACTTCCCTTACCAAATGATGAGTTGGAAAAGAATGCTGTTGAAGAATTTGTGGTGGCAGCTATTACAGAGGGTATACAAAAAGAAGAGTGGGAAGACAGTATGAAAAGTGATCTGGCGATTCAAAACGTAAAAGAACTTATTTTGAAGAGATGGCCTAAAAAGTGTTCTGTCTTAAAAAATGATGAAAAAGGATTTTGGGAGGTGAGGAACGAATTGTATATGCGTGAGCATAATTTGTATAGGGGAAACAAACTAGTACCTCCTGAAAACTTGAGCGAAAAAATAGTATTGTTGGCACATGAAGGCCATTTAGGTTGCAGTCTTACTAAGAACAAACAATAACAATTAGACCTGATCAAAAAGGGCACTCAATTCTTTTATCTTCCTGAGTGGGAGTGGGAATTCATTTTCTACCCCGACAACAATCCTTCATATTTCTGAGGTATTGTCCCTACTCATGCTGGCCCTGTATTTTCATTTACAAAAACAAACCTTCAAATTAACAGTCACTGTGTTCCACAAAAATACCCTCCACTTCAACAGGTATATATAAAGTTGTGAACAGAATTCGTGAAACAATTGTGAGAAAACGAGATAGCACCTCACGTGCGCAACACCACAGGAGCTTACTGGTTAATTATCACCAACAACTGGTGATAATTGACCAGTAAGCTCCTGTGGTGTTGCGCACGTGAGGTGCTATCTCGTTTTTTCACAATTTTTCCCGAATTCTGTTCAAAACTTTATATATACCTGTTGAAGTGGAGGGTATTTTTGTGGAACACAGTGACTGTTAATTTGAAGGTTTGTTTTTGTAAATGAAAATACAGGGCCAGCATAAGTAGGGACAATACCTTAGAATTATGAAGGATTGTTGTCGGGGTAGAAAATGAATTCCCACTCCCACTCAGGAAGATAAAAGAATTGAGTGCCCTTTTTGATCAGGTTTAATTGTTATTGTTGGTGTTTTGAGTGGAGGGCGACCTGATCAATTCTTCCCTCTATAGCTCCTTTGTGTGTATGATAATTACTAAGACCAAAACCAGACTCCATTATTGGTGGCCAGGCATGGACTCCATGATCGAAATGAGCATAAGACAATGCATAAGCTGTGCATACAGTGATAAGAGCAAACATGTAAGCAAAAGTCACATTTCTGCTGTAGAAGTACCTTTTGTCCCGTGGAATAAATTGGCTCTGGACATTATTGGTCCTATAAATGCTAAGGGATTAGGAGGAAGGTTCATATTGACACTAGTTGATTATCATTCAAAATGGGTGGTCATCAAAATTGTGGACAATGTCATTACCAGTACTGTCATTTCTTTTCTACAAGATGTATTCCGCATTGAAGGTGTACCCCAAACCTTAATAACAGACAATGGTGTCCAATTTACTTCATCGCAAATGAAGGAATTCCTACACAAATTTTCTGTAACTCACTTGCAGACTGCTCTCTATTGTCCGAGGGCTAATGGATTCGTTGAACGAGTCAACCGGATGATCAAAGATTGTATTCAACTAAATGTGAGCAGAGGGTTGAACATTAAGAAAGCATTAGACGAAATGATTTGGTCCTACCTCGTTACTCCTCACTCCATTACTGGTGTTTCCCCATTTAAGTCCCTTAAAGGAAGGGAACCAGGCACAAAATTAAGTCCTTTGTGGTTAGTCGGTAACAATGTTGAGGGGGTGGATCGGGGCAAAATAATGGAGAAGATTCAAGAACATCAAAAGAAATATGTTAACAGGTACAACAGTAGAGTGCTAGGAAAGAGTGAGATTTGGGAGGAAGGAGATGTTGTAAAAGTAAAATTACATAGATCTGTTTACTCTGGTTCTTCTAAGTTTTCAGAGAGGAAGAAAATATGTAAGGTTTTCAAAAATGTTGTACTTTTAGACGATGGTCAAATGTGGAGCTCTGACAGGATAGTCGGGGATAACAGTGAGGATGTATCTAATTCCTCCAGGGAATACAGAACACCTATAAACAATGGACTTGATTTTCAACAGAGAAAAGAGTTTCTAAGGAACCAATTTAAGAAACCGTTGTGGCACAAGGATTACAGAATGTAATAACCTGTTTTCGTTACTTCACTGTTTACTTCAGTCATGTCATATGTATATATTTTTTTTGAAGTGGTTATTGTATTTCCCTAGGGGAGAAGATGTGTTGTATCTTACCCCTCTTCTCCCCTTCCTTTCTTCCCCCCATTGGATCCTTACGCCCTCCCCTCACCCATTGTTTTGAACTGTTCCTAGAATGCTGCGAAGATTCTAAGGTGCTCTCCCGGACCCAACTGTCATATTCTGGGTCATGGATGTCGATGAAGCAACTGAATAAAGTTTTGTTACCTGACATAGTTTCTTCATTTCAATCCCACATCTAACTCTTTAGATACATTGTAATTTTTTCTATATATGTTATTTAAGATTTGAGTGCCAGTGTCCTGCAGAAAAGGGAACAAAGGAATTTGTAGGAGTCAAATAAAACTACAAACCGAAAACAGTAATTTTCCTTGAGAGCAGCGGCCACTACCAGCAACTACTGGTGATGGATGAGAGGGGAAAAGCAGTCTAGAGCTCTTAACACACGGGCATATGTACCAAGCTATTCTTTCTGTCACTAACTGAAACTGTAGCACCTACCTCGAACCTATGTATTCTGAGATCCCCTCACTGAAGTGCAGCAATTTACCCGACAGGGACATGGATATGTAGGCGAGTTCTTATGTCCGTTGCTTTGGTGCCAGAGTTTCGAAACTAGCTGTGAGTGTGCCTAATTATCAGTTTCCATGTGCCCTGTGTTCTGCTGTATTCAGAAGTAAAAGACAGCCTTCTACAAGGTCCTTTCATCCCTTAGTGCCGAGTAAGGGGCACCATATCCTATCTGAGAGAGGCGCTATCATTGTGCTCCTTCAGCTGCCTATGCACACAGACTGACATAAGTACAGTATCGTGTTGATCTGAGTGTGTTTTTCCTGTGTAAAGTTAAAATATAAAACTCTAAATTCTTCCACCTTAAGGCATGGATTTTAGACAGTACAAGTCTGTAACAGAGGGTGGGAATTTCTACCCACTGTGTCCCAATTGTTTGCTTTAAATTTATGCAATATCACAGAGAAATTTAGAGTTATGTGTTTGAACTTCAGGCACCTCGCACAAAACAGGTGCTCGGCCCATCATGATAGGTCCCAGGGATGGTGGAAGAACCGCTGAGCCATGTATTATTATTTTGAACACTGCTGAGCAAGGGAAGGCTCTTCATTATCATACTTACCTGTACACAGCAGTCACTTCAGAGTTGATTGTTTAAGCCAGATGGCTTGATTGAGCCAATAGAATTATTGTAATATAATGATATGATGTGACACAAACAAACAATTGTTAATTTGTATTATCTCGCAGAGCCTTTGTTCCAAACAGTAAATGATAACGCAATATTTAAATGTAAGAAGGACCCTCAATTTACACAAATAACGCTGCCCCTGCAGTAACAGGGCCCTAGTTTCCTAATCCAATGTAACATTTGTTTTGCTGAAATGCCACTCAATGTATTTCGTTGTACCCTAAATGATGCACACAAATACGCACCCTCCGGTCTCCCATCATATATTAAAGTCATGGCGGTTTCTCCATTAGGGCTGTGGGGCTGCGCCCCTCTGAAATTCCAACACATTTACATAACAACATATTAAATATATCTATTTATTTAGCGATACGATCGTATCTCTAAGTAAATTGATGAATTTAAGTCTGGGCTGGGTTGTCTGTTTCAGGCTGCCTGCCCCGTCTCGCTCTGAAGCAGGAGACAGAAGCCAGGCAGTAAATCAACTTTCGGAACTGTGGTACAGGACGCAGGGCTTTCTGTTTAAAAGCCCTTCATTGCCATTGCGTCTATGGTAGCATGCACTCTGTGGGCCAGTGACGCAATTAGCGTCATGGTTTCAGGCGTCAGAGACTTCATCCCTGCGTGACTTCAGACGTCTGTCATTCAAAGGTGTAGATCCCACCCTTTCGTCATACGTGAGAGTGGATGCAAGCACGTCTGATCCGGTGCCTTGTTCTCGGTAATGGTAAGTGTTTGCAAGTTAAAGTTGTGTTATGTATATTGTGCTGAGACCCCCTCATCACGCTAACCTCCCCCACTGTGACACCCCAGGCCCGGACTGCAGGTCGCTGGCCCTGTCAGAAGTGGAGTTGCAGCCTTTGTTCCACCGTGAAATGAAACCAAATAACAAGCAGGGTTTGTTCTTGTTCCCTTGCGAAGGTGATCCAAATATCTGAGTCAAGCAAGCCGAGAAATATGTGCTTACAGTGGACAGTTCTCTGATGTATGACATTAAAACTGCCCGTGGCTTCATGCCTCTAAGTTAACACTGATGCCAAAAACATGGATTGACTTGCAAACAACGAATACTAAAAATGTTGAGGCAATATATTTCATTGATTTAGTTCCTCTCTTACTTCTCATACTTTACTTAATCTTGCATTCCCCAAGAGTTAGCTATTTTATAATGTTGTTTATCTGTATTTTTTTCTGTGCATACTTTGAGACTTGAGCCATGCCAGGTATTTATGAGGGGCTTTGATTGAGCGTGCAGGTGCTAAGGCTGAAGCCAAACAAAGTGCCTGTCAGAGAGTTGGCCTCTCTGTAGAGCACATGGAACAATGCTTATGTATTCCATTTGCAACTGAATTCTGTGGATGAGTGTGTGAAGGGGGTACACAGATGCCAAAATATTTGCAAGAGAAAATAAAGTGCTTAAATTTGATGGAGTGCAGGGGGCAGTGAAGTGACAGAGATGCAAGGAAGTGCATTCAGGGAAGAGTGAAAAGAGGATGTTGAAGAGGAAAGAGAGGTGGTTGAAGATGTGCAGACGGACAAGATATGCAGAGAAAAAGAGGATACATATCTAACATAACCCTCACATAACTGAAGGCCAAAACTCCCTCCACAGGCCTCAATGCTATTTAATTTACAGACTCACTATTTCAGAATTGAAACATTTCCACTGTTAACTATTTATAACAAATCATTGTTGTTACTCATTTATTTTAAACACCCGTTGATAAAGCCAATCGTAGTGAAAGGTTTTAGATGTAGTTCAGTTGTTATGTCATTTATCTGAATACAATTACATCTCAGAGAGAAACCAGTAAACCAAAGTACTGGTCGGTTGCACACTATGGGAATCACAGAAATGTATTTGACATGTTCCTTTATAGAGAGCCCCTACTTTTTTCATCCCACTTAAGGACTTGTCTGCACATATTTCTATATGACTGGTTGCAGCCAGAAGCTGTGGGTGCTTCCCGAAGCCTGGTGGTTGCTGCATGCAGTGCAAGACAGTGGGCAAGCATACATTTTAAAGTGCAAAAGTTGTCACGCTGTACAATTTACACATGACATTAACTGCCCAACATATGAATGCAGTAAGAAATGGGGCAGTTTTTAATGTTTTAATATTTCAAGACTATACTTTCCCACTGCTTTATAAGCCTTGCTTTATCGCTGCATTCATTTGCTTTGAAATGTACCATTTGGCAATCTTTTTTTCATTTCTTCCTCGGGAGAGGGACCCACCCTGGATCCGAGGTTTGTCCATTAAACATGTTCACGTCGCTCGCTGTATAAAACTCATGCCCAAAGTTTACGCCTCACCACTTTCAAATGTCACCAGCCGCCACTGAGTGTGGGTCCCTTTAATTGCACCTAAACAAGAGGCTGCTGTGCCACCCCAACTTTTTGTGGATTTTGCTTCTAACTGCCCCAAAATCTGAATGCGCAGTAAATCGTGTGCACTTTATCACTTTTGAATTCCAATAGTAATTTCCTGCTGAAATTTAAAGAACGTTGCTGGCTTTATAATACCTAATAATTACCAGCTGTGGTACTAAATTCCACATGACTCGGAATTCCGAATGCTGCAAAATCGATGAGGGGTTGGAAAACTCCAACCCTCTCATAATCAGACAAGTAAGAAACAGTAGCAGAAGCGAGAGAGCAGTATTTGCTTCACGGCGAACACAAACACTGCAGGATTCGACAACTGGAGGATGCGTGGGGAAACGTGAACTTACCGTCCCAGAGGCTATGCTTTTTCAGTGGGAAATGACTAGGCCCAGTAGAGGTGGCTCCCTCTTCGTCTCTAAGTGCACAGAGGAACCAAGGTGACTTGCGAGTGAAGCTTAGTGAGCCATGACCCGCCCATCTCTCAGTCAATAAACATTGACTTGAGGCTAGTCTCAAAGAGCTTAGGACTGCAAACAAACACTGGCACCCTGGGCGCCCCCGAAGAGAGGTCACAAAGTTAACCCTCAGCAGTTATTATCCCGATTCTGCGATCCAAAACCCATGTCTTCCAGGCAACCAACCTTTCAGAGGAGAACACGCCAGTCAAGGGTTCACTCACTTGTATGGTTCGATAATGAGATACCAGGATAGTTATTTTTTGTTTTTGTCACGTGCCTATAACGGCAAGAAAGGTGTGAATAGTACCCAACTGAATGTTACGTCTGTTCTGCTCTTGTCACAGGCCTCACATTGATCACCCTAGCTCCTCACTCAGCGTCTTGACTTCGTACATGGCTGCTGGCAGACCGAGGGCCCTGGTACTGTCCTGACAGTGTGCGCAAGGCCCACAAACATCTGCCACTCTGCCTGCACACTGGTAATGCCACACACTGGCCCTCACCGCATGAGCACTGTAGCACTGGCACTGCTCTTACAGATACCTCTTAACCTCACATTAAACACTCACCTACATAACTTTCTCCCTGGGCCTGGCGACTGGACTGAAGTGGCACGAAGCACGAACTATCCCACACTGACTGTAAATGGACCCAAAAGGAAGCTGCTGGACTCCTTCCACAGGCCCCAGCCCCAGGGCACTGACACACACCCTCCTACATTGTCTCAGACGGCCTGCCCTGCCCCCAGCAATTGAGATTAATGGAGTTCTTCCAACTCCTCCCTGGGCCATGTGAATAACGCCCAAATTAAAACTATTCTTGGCAGTAACACACTTACCGCACCCATCAGTGTGTCTTCTCTGGCCTTATTTATGCCTCCAGGTCGAAGACATCTTCGCCCAGCAAACGCCATAGGCAGGGCCAAAAGCCATCCTCCACTACCCCCTAAAAAAAATTATATTTACACATGTTTGATCATCGAGCAGCCAGCATAATTTCTTATGAGCTGCTCAGTGTTCCTTCTCACTCTTTTCTTACTCGCCCAGGGTAGCAGGGTGATACCCATCTCACCTCTTAACACCAGCCATCCCTGTCTAAAATAAAACTTAAGGACTGCTTTGATATAATGAAAGGAAGCATACTCGGAACGCAAAGAGGTATGGAAATATGTCTTTATTCTGAATCTTCTTCGTCAGAGTTATGACCACTGATCCCTCACCATTCCAACCACCAGTCCCTACAATCCCCCACCGATCCACCACTCTATCTTGCTAACCTCAGATACCATCACAAGCAAGAGGCCAGGCCCAACACATTTACCCCTCAAACAAATCAAACATGAGTCTGATATAGACTTCTAGAAAGAATCACAAAGAGAAACAAAAGGTATAGTGCATACAATATATCCAGGCGAGCACTGGAGCAATAAAGGAGGCAATAAGAAATTAAACCTTCTAACAAAAGAAACCCAGGGAAAGGAGAACAACAAAGGAGGAACGGAAAACGAAGATAAAGCAATGGGTAAGCACAAGGGATAGACAAAATAAAACTTTAATAAAATGCAGTATACACAAAATCACTTTACCATGCGATGCAAAGTCACATCGCAATAGTATTTAACACATCACAAAGTCTTTGTACAACACCAGTGATAGAGCGCTTACAACACTCTAAATTGTAGGGGTGCACTATACTCCTGATATAAACGCACTCATATGTATTTTTGTCGTGTGCAGTGTTTTATGATTATTAAGATGCATTTATTCACGTCATATTAGTATTAAAATGGAGTGAGCACATTTAAGTAGGATTTGCGTGTATTAGAAAACTTAATTCCTGTATGTGTAATGTGCAGGACGAAATTATACTCATATAATGTAACCATGTTTAGTTTAAGTTACCCGATTTGTAGGCCCAAATTGTAGGTTGTTTTGAGTTTCGTTTCCCCTTGGTTGCTCAAGAATTAATTAAATAAATTCTGTTGTGCTCGAAGACAATGTGTTCTCATCCTACTGCAGGTGCAGGAATCCAACCTCGTTATTCTTAGATTTAAGGAGATACCCGGAATGTCTTTGAAGAAGACTGCAAGGTGAGAAGGGAGGACTCCTTTCGTGCCTGGCCTATCTGGGAACCAAGGCCACTGGAAGAAGAGTCGACTTAATTAAAGCTTCTGTGGAAACTTACTGAAAAATTTTGCAAATAGAAAAAGTTTAAACATGACGTATTGTGGGTTGAACATTGTCTTTTTGTATGATGCGCAGGGACAGATTCGAGAGACTTCTGCTGATTTTCGGAGGAGAAGGAGCATCTTAGAGCGAGCTCCATAGCTTTAAGCTATCAGACCCATTTGACGTGAGTACTTCTTAGGAAGTCAACACGTGCTGACACCTTTGGGATATGATACAAGGGAGATAGGTAGGATCCTCATTGAGAGCAGAGTAGGGAAAGATCTTGCTTCTTCTTAAATTAAAAGAGAATTGGACTCCGCTTCTATTCTTTGCTGTATTTTGATTTTGGAGTTCATCATATTATGCCTTCTGTGCCGAATGACTTATATTCGTAGAATCGGCTCTGTATTGATTTTTTGTACCTATATACTCTGATATTGAGGTGTGTTTATATTCAATTATTTTTGGCCTTATAATAAATCCACCAAATTGAAATTCGGAGTCTGTGGTCCATTACAGCCTGACTAAATCGAAAGTATAATCTTGAATTGTTTTCCTCCCCTCTACCACTTTTAGTAGGCAAATAAAAGACCATCTGCATTAAATCTAGTAGGGAAAAGTAGGAGTAAAGGTTGGCGTAATCAAATGGTAGCAGAGGATGGTTTGCCTCTAAGAGTGAGGGGAGAAAGAGAGTAGGAGTAGGGTCGGAAGAACATTAAGGCCCTGGAGACGGAGTAGGCGACGGCAGACATTGATGGAGGTTGGCGGACGTTGACGGTGCGGCGGAAACAGTGGTAGCGTGAGTATGGAATTGTGTGGTGTGTTAGATTGCAGTGATGATATATTTGTGTGATGTCTTGCGAAGTTGGGATGCATGTTGAGTGAGTGTGGGTTTATTGGTTTACTGGTCCGGACACGTGCGGGTCAGGAAGTTTGGTTAGCGAACTCAAGAGAAGTCCAAGATCCCGGGATAGTTTTGTATTTGTAATTGTCTGATTAGAATTGTGGGTGTCATGAAGCGATATCGTCGATCCACTTGTGACAGGGAACTTTGTGGGAATGGAGGGATACGTCGCGGTAGAAAGCCTCAGGTACCGGGAGTGGACTATGGCGATTCAGTGACCAACGCAGGTCGGGGGTCACAGCGGGTGAATGTTCTTGTAAGCGTGTTCTATCGATCTTTTAGCGAACAGACAATTATTTGTTTTATGTAACTGGAAGTTATTGTGATTGTGTTAGGAGCAGTTACTTGGTTTAATAGCTTTGGATATATAGTTACTTGTGGCACGAATGTGTGAGCGAGTGAAATTGTAAAGGCGGGTGAGCCGCTGCAAAGAGCGAGCAGTGACGTCAGTGTGCGCCGCGCTGGGATTGGTCGGTTGGTGTAACGCCGCGCTGGTATTGGAGGAAGTTCGTTCGAAACTGAGTATTGAATTTGGAGGGCAAAACAATCGATTTTCATGATGAGATGTTTTAGGGTGCTGCGGGATTTGTGTAGAGGCGACACAGGAGTGGTGACACGGGTAGGAGAAGAAGCTCCGCCTGAGCATACACCGGCGCATTATATGGCAACAAATTTAGGACTCCATACTATAGTCTGGCTTCAAAATTGGCATAAAATTACAGAAAAAGAAGGAGAATTGGCTTTTCCTCGTTATGGGTCATTTCGTATGGAGGTGCTGTATCAGGTAAGAGGAGTGATGTCTGCTCTGAAACCTCCGCCTAGACCAACCCAATTTGAGGCATTTGATGCTTGGATGAGAGCAGCAATGGCAAAGAGAAGGGAAGCTTCTCAGGGAAGAATGAAAAAAGCAATGAAGGCATATCAGGATGCCAGGTGGGATGCACAGCTGAAAAGATGGAGAGTAGACACCATAGAGGGAGAACGATTGAATCCCTTTCGGGTGCTAGAAGGTGGGTCCGAAGGAAAGAGTAAGTCGGAAGAGGACAGTGACACAGATGACAGTTTTCTTGATAGATTGCTAGCAGAACGGCCTCCACCTTATGACTCTAGGCCAGAACCGGAGCAGACGCAGCAACCTGAGGGCATTCTAAGAGTGGGACGAATAGGTGCAGAGGAGCAGACTACAGGAGTAAGAGGGAGGATTTCAGTGGGAACGACAATTCCAAGAGGGTCTGGAGGGATAGGGTACGCAACTTCGGAGTCAGGAGAGACTGCCTGTAACATGCGGCTACCAGAAGCTCTTTCGGTACCAGTTACTATTGGACCGGTGGTTTCAATATATAACCCTAGAGAGAGAACAAGGGAAAGTCAACAACAAACAGAACAGGGTGAAGAGACTATCTCTGGAGGGAGTCTTACAATGAGTGGGACAGGTATGGCTCAGGTACCAGTGGAATCCAGTACTCCACTACCTGCTACATCTGATCCATCAAGAATGGACAGTGGGTCAGAACGAAGGCGAACAGGAGCTTTGGCAAATTCTAGGTCAGACATCAGAATGTGGGTTCCACCGGTGAGGGAGTCACAGATATTGACGGACGAATTGGGGTTGAGACAAGAAGCACCTAGAGTACCATTAGGGCCACAGTATGTGTGTGAGGGTAACCATTGGAGAAGTCGAAGCTGTGAAAGAGAAAGTTGCCCAGTTGTGAGAATTGAGGCGAGTTGGGACCTAAGGAGAACACAAAGTTGTGAGAGGGAGGAATCGGGAAGTGAAAGAGGAGGTCAGAAGGTTTTACAGGTTGCAATGAAGGCACTATTGTTAGATGTGGTAAGATTAAAAGCAGAAATAGATGAGGTGATAGAAGGGAATCTGCCATGGGAAAGAATTGACACATATGATCCAAGCGAATTGCTCTTTGTAGCTAAAGACGTTACCAGAAAGGCAAAGCGAGCTCATGATGCATTGTCACAGCTGTCACGAAGGTATGAGGTAGATCTAACAAAGACTAAAATGATGCAGGGAACTTGCAGATTGCATTATACGGATAAGGAATTGGAAGAAAAGCGAATGACAGGATTAAAGGCACAAATTAGGGAATTGGTGATAGGGATACGAGCGTGGAGAGCATTAGACAAATGGGAAGAGAGGTGGAACAAAAAGAAAAGTGCCAAGAAAGGGATAGGAGACACTCCACCTCCGGGTGGAGGGATGGGACCAGCAGGACATTACCCTCTGAGAGAAGTGCCAAATGGAGGGTACGTTCATGTGCCATGGAGCAGGGGTGATTTGGCAGCATTCACTAATGATTTTCCTCGGCTGAGGGAAAAACCTGCTGACTGGTATAAGCAAATAGACCAGTTTGTCAAGATTTCGAAGGTGCTTTGGATTAATTTGAATACCTTGTTTGATATAGTGGTCCCAAGTGATTTGTGGACGGCATGTAAAGTTGCCATTGATTGGCCTGCTGCAGAGCCAACCAGAGATCCGGTGAATCATGGTCCTTCTCCCGAAGTAATGAAGAAATATGAGCAAGTGATTACATGGTTACAATCCAAGGTAGCTCCGCAAACGGTTGATTGGCTTAAAATCGATCGTACTACTCAAGATTCTAAGGAGTCGGTACATGACTATTATGAGAGACTTTTAGTGGCCTTTAAACAGCATAGTGGATTGGATACAATTGAGCAGAACAAGGGACAGTTTGTCTCAAAATTTGTGCTAGGACTAAGATCTGATATTAGCTTGATGATACAGACACATTTGATATGTTGGCAGAATAAGACGGTGGACGAAATTCTGCGTTATGCAAAATACTGTAGTGATCAGGTGGAATCGGCACAAAAGAAATTGAAAGACAAGTTGATGTTGGTGCAGTTGAGGAATGCCGAAAGGCCTGATCAGATGCAAGGGGTTAGAGGAGCGATGGGTCGAGGCAGAGGAAGTGGTAGAGGAATGGGTCAACAGATGGTTACCCAACCTGGACAGGGAAGAGGCAGGTACAGGAGGTGATTGGGTGGCGAACCAAAAGAAGGTCACTGCTTGTCATTATTGTCACAAAATCGGGCATTGGAAGCGCGAGTGTCGATCGAATCCAGCAAATCAATTGCCAAATGAGAGAGAGGGACAGATGTCAAAGACTTTGAATACTGTAACTAGACCTAGGTCCATGTATGGGGCAGGATATGAGCCGCAAATGCAGATTCCTCAGCCTCCAAGAATACCTACTCATAATCAGGTGTATCATCAGATGCCCTATTTTGAAATACGAGACAGAGTTGTCCAATCACAAAATCTTCATGAGTGTCAGAGGGGGGTGCAGGAAGAATGCCCTTTGGATGCGATTCTGGAAGTAGATCAGAGTGGACCGTTTGTAGATGCAGAGGTGAACGGGTACCCTGTTACCTTCTTGTTAGATACTGGAGCTGCGCGCTCCACAGTAAGAACAGAAGTGGTTCCAGATGTGTCCCTTTCGGGACAATTGATTCAAGTGGTGGGAGTTACCAATCAGAAAATGATTAACCCATTGACAAATGAGTTGCCTGTGTGTATAGGAACGTTCCGAGAGAAACATCAATTTGTAGTATGTGATTCAAGCCCAGTCTGACTATTGGGACGAGACCTGTTGTGTAAACTAAATTGTACCATATCTTGCACTCCGAGGGGTGTGGAGTTGCAAACCTATGATGATGATGCCGATTTTTAAATGGCCAACACGAGCTTGTATGCAGAAATGTTCGTGGTTCTCACGCTAGAGGAGTTGCCACATGATTTGAGGAACTCTGTTTCCCCAAAAGTGTGGGACTTCACGGGAGAGGACATAGGATTGATTCGAGGGGTTGAGCCTGTTAGGATACAGATCAAACAAAATGCAGAATTTCCACGAACTCCGCAGTATAAATTAACTCCAGAAACTGTGGCTGGAATAAGGCCTGTAATTGAGTCTATGATTGCACTAGGCATTCTCAAAGAGATACAAGGAAGACCCTGCAATTCACCTATTATGGGACTGCAGAAGCCTAGCGGCAAGTACAGAATAGTACAGGATTTGCACAGAGTTAATGAAATCGAGATTCCATGTTCTCCTGTGGTACCGAATCCAGCTGTTATTCTGTTCCAAATACCATATGAAGCAGAATGGTTTACAGTCATAGATTTATGTCAGGCATTTTTCTCCATACCGTTGCATGAAGACAGACAATTTTTATTTGCATTTAGGATGGACGATCGTGTGTTAACGTGGTGTAGAATCCCTCAAGGGTATACAGAAAGCCCTTCTATTTTTAGTCAGAGTTTAAGAAGAATCTTGAAGGGCTGATGATGCCCCAGAACTCAGTCCTAGTTCAGTATATTGATGACCTTTTGGTCGCTTCAGAGACTGAGGATGCTTGCAGAATTGATACTGTGGCTTTGCTGAATCATTTGGCAGAAAATGGGCACAAAGTGTCCCCGAACAAACTCCAGTATTGCTTGAATTAAGTTCAGTATCTAGGTCACCGGATTGAGAAGGGGAAACGAAGGGTGTCACCAGATCGCATAGAGACGATTTTGCAAATGGGAACTCCGAAAACACAAAAAGAAGTCCGAATGTTTTTGGGAATGGTCGGCTATTGTCAACAGTGGATCCCAAATTTTTCCTTGCAAGCATTTGCTGTGTCCACCATCTTGGGGGTGGTGGAAGCTGCCTGTCTGAAAGGAGTATACTCTGCTCAGGTAGCCAAAATTATTGCTTTGACACGTGCCTGTATCATCTCAAATGGTGTACGAGTGACTATACGGACAGCCAATATGGGTTTGGAGTGGTTCATGACTTCGGCCAGTTATGGTCACAGAGGGGATTTTCAACGTCCTCAGGATCCCCAATCCGTAATGGAGAATTTGTGCGCCAATTGTTGGAAGCTTTGCAGAAACCCAAAGAGATAGCTGTAGTAAAATGTGCAGCTCATGGAAGGGGAGAGGACTTTGTTACAAAAGGAAATAACTATGCTGATGAAGTAGCGCGTTTTTGTGCTATACATGCTTGTGTTTTCAATGGAACATATGTAGGAGAGGGCACAGAAGAGACTGAGCTCAGCATGATGTTAGCAATAGCCGATACCTGGGATGAGGTAAAGCGACTGCAGGATGAAGTCCCAGAGGAGGAAGTTGCATCATGGGTTAGAGCAGACTGCGAAAAGAGAGAGGATGGCATTTGGGAGTCGACAGATGAGAGAACAGTATTACCTAACTGTTTATTGAGCCCTATGGCAAGGCAGATTCACGGAGTAGTTCATCTAGGGAGAGATGCCATGGTGCGAGTGTTCAGGCAAACTTGGTTTAACCCACGATTTTGTGTGTATGCTGAAGCAGTGTGTCACAGGTGTGTTACATGTCAACAAATGAATGTTGGAAAGAGAACTGTGGTTGCAATGAGTCATATTGGAAGATCAGGAGGGCCTTTTAATAGGATTCAGTTGGATTTTATCGAGATGCCTAGGTGCAATAGGCTGAGATATGTTTTGGTGGTAGTGTGTATTTTTTCACGTTGGGTTGAAGCATATCCAACTAGACGATGTGACAGTCTCACAGTGGCAAAACTGTTGTTAAGGGAACTGATACCATGGTTTGGATTTCCGACCTCAGTGGAGACAGATAGAGGAACACACTTCCATAGTGAAATCATCAAATTGTTATGTACAACTCTAAACATTGATCAGAGATTGCACTGTAGTTACAGGCCTGAGGCATCTGGCCTTGTGGAGCAGATAAATGGCACAATCAAGATGAGGGTGTCAGAGGTTTGTTCGTCAACTTCATTGAAGTGGCCAGATGCGCTACCATTGGTGTTGATGAGTCTGCGTAGTACTCCTGATAGGAGGACAGGACTCTCTCCCCATGAGATATTGATGGGAAGAGCTATGCGATTGCCTATGGTGCCAGCTACAGCACTGATAAACATCACAGATGATTTGGTTTTGGATTAATGTAGGGGACTGGCTGACGTGGTTAATTCTGTGTCCCATCAGGTCGAGGCTGCGACTGCATCTACCTCGAGAGACCTGCTGCATGATCTTAACCCTGGTGACTGGGTGCTTGTTCGAAAGCACGTGAGGAAGAGCTGCCTTGATGCTCGCTGGCGAGGACCATACCAGGTGATCTTGGTTACAAGTACAGCTGTGAAGTGTATAGGATTACCAAACTGGATCCACACTTCGCATACTCGTCGCGATCCAGAACCCGAGGAGGCAACGATTCCTCTTGTTCCGAGGAGTACAACTGAAACTGACACAGAGAACGAAGGAACAAGTCAAGTCGTAAGAATTCCTGAAGTGGCTGAACAATCGACTGAGCAAGAAAACCAAGATCAAGCTGCTCCAGAGTTGAGTTCAGATCATGAAATAGATGAGATTGCAGAAGTGAACTTTGAACCAGATCAAAGTGAACGGCTTGATACAGAAGGATCAAATCAAGAGGAAGAGAGGAGACCAGGTGCAGAAGCAGAAAAGTGGCCAACAAGAAAAGAAAGGCTGAACATAAGGCTTGCATCTGAGAAAAATCTTGCTCCGATTCCTGAAATGTCTGAATCAGATCAAAGTGAAACTGAGGAGAGACCGGATGGGCTAAGACGATCCAGAAGAGAGAGGGTACCGTCTCAAAAGTACGCCTCTCCTGAGTGGACGTACCTGGCTGCAAATGCAGAGACCGAAGAATTCCGGAAGGTTGGGGACTGGTACAGTGAGCTACGGAGGGGACACTCTATCGATTGATATTCAGCTGTTGGTCCCTGGAGTTGAAGCCTTCGGAATCCTAACTTTGACAGTCCCCGATCCACCAAGGCTAAGTGGTTTGCGCTTTTTGATTCTTAACCAGGTTGCTTTCCCCACATTTGGTCGACAACCCACTGCACAGGAACTGGGAGAGATTCGTGCAGAAATTCTGCAGCTTGTTCTTACCATACTTGGATCTAATATCATTAATGATGAAGCTTGAACTTTGAAAGAAGAACTCATTAGGCTTTAGAAAGAATATAACCTAGGCCCGAGTGGAAGAAGATTTAAATTAGGGACTTTCAATAGAAGAAGAACTGAGGGCTCAGGCTGACTGCACCTCTACAATAGGCCATAGATACTGGACTGAATATTGGAATAATCGAATGGGAAAAGGAAAATAAAAAGACATTGTAAATACCAAAATAAGACAAGAAAAGAAGAAAGAGACTTTGATTTGTTTGCGCCTTGAAACCAAAGGTGGCCCAAATGGAATCTGGAAATCCAGGACGCAAGCAGAAGTGCATAATTGGTACCCTTATTGTTGTGGTGCTTATTGTCATAACTGTGGTGATTGTTACATCTTTGATTGAGTCACACGATGCCGAAAGGAATGGGGAACAGACGACACTTACCCCACCTACTTCAGAGTTCGAAGAGGGTGCATCCGCAAAAGACAGAGAGATGATTAGGGAAACTAGTCGAATGTTACATGTAGATTTGTCAAAAGGTGATTTCACACTGAATGCATATACTCGTTTGTTGTATGAGTATGTTGATACAATGGAAGCGAAAGATTGCTATGTGTGTATGCAACTGCCAGCATCCATAGAAGAAGGCATTCGATACCATCACTTACCTTTGACCTATGGCATTACATGCAGTGTGTTATTGAGTATGTTTTATAGCAAGGCACATTTTGAGTACTACTTCTCAAATTATGATGTGGTACTCTCAGAAGTCCCCGTTCTAAAATACATGAATAAATATGATTACTATAAGCAGGTAGAGAGGATGTCTACGTATTTTGTGCCTACTATTACCTTAGATACATCTTATGCCCATAGTCACAATTTGACCTGCATGTTAACTGACATTGAAAAGAAGTTTGTGGACCAGATAGAAGATCGACATAGGCAGACCTTATTTAGACCAGATCCGAAGCACAAAGTGATCCCATGGACACAGGAGGAATTAGATCATAAGGCAAAGGGAAGTTCTGGTCCAATAGCTTTAGACTTCCAGCAAAAAGGGAGACTGTGCATTAGACACCCGTCCACATATTATGACAAAATATTTGTGGGTGAGAGTGATTGTGAACACATTTTCTTGATTGAGGAATCCATTGAGAAAGGCGCTGTTGGATAAATTGACCATAGTGCCAAATGTGTACTTTGTGTGCGGGGAAAATGCTTATGTAAAATTGCCCAAAAATTGGTATGGTACATGTTATTTGGCTGTGGTATTTCCCAAGATCTTCCATGTGGATGACTTATGGCCTTTGGAAGGGAAGAGATCTCATAGAGGAAAACGCGGTGTAAGTGCGGGAGAAATTATTGGGGATGTATTTGGAGCTATGATACCTAGTTTGGGTGTGATTTTGAATGATGTGAAGATTAGAAAGCTGGCAACTCTGGTAGATAAGCTCTCTGTGAATACGGCCCAAATCCTATTGCTTGTTGATGGGGAGATGGTTTCAATAAGGGCTATGGTTCTTCAAAATCGTCTTGCTTTAGATGTGCTATTAGCAAAAGCTGGAGGAGTCTGTAAATTATTGAAAGTTCAACAGTGCTGTACTTATATTTCTGACAATAGTCGGGATATAAGGAAGTACATTAGCAATATTTCAGAGATACATCAAGATTTACGTGATCTAGCTGCTGATGGACTTTGGGAACAAATTGGCAAGGGATTTGGCAAGATAGGAAGCTAGTTTGGAAGTTTGGGACAAGGAATAATGGGATACATCTTGAAACCTATCATAATAGCTGTCATTTGTATAATTGTATTATTGGGAGCCATCAAGGCTTACAAATGGCACGACATAATGAGAACTCTTTGAGAAAGCAAGAGCAACAATTAGAACGACTGCAGGACAGTCATTATCTGCACCTTAAAGGGTTGGAAAGATTTAGACAGGGACGGCAAGCTACAACCACTGTTTAGGTCGGTCTCTTCTACAAGGAGAAACTTATGAGAGGGTAAAAAGGTTGGTGTTATGACACTAGTCATAAGAGGGGGTAACTGATAGAGCGCTTACACCACTCTAAATTGTAGGGGTGCACTATACTCCTGATATAAACGCACTCATATGTATTTTTGTCGTGTGCAGTGTTTTATGATTATTAAGATGCATTTATTCACGTCATATTAGTATTAAAATGGAGTGAGCACGTTTAAGTAGGATTTGCGTGTATTAGAAAACTTAATTCCTGTATGTGTAATGTGCAGGACGAAATTATACTCATATAATGTAACCATGTTTAGTTTAAGTTACCCAATTTGTAGGCCCAAATTGTAGGTTGTTTTGAGTTTCATTTCTCCTTGGTTGCTCAAGAATTAATTAAATAAATTCTGTTGTGCTCGAAGACAGTGTGTTCTCATCCTACTGCAGGTGCAGGAATCCGACCTCGTTATTCTTAGATTTAAGGAGAAACCCGGAATGTCTTTGAAAAAGACTGCAAGGCGAGAAGGGAGGACTCCTTTCGTGCCTGGCCTATCTGGGAACCAAGGCCACTGGAAGAAGAGGCAACTTAATTAAAGCTTCTGTGGAAACTTACTGAAAAATGTTGCAAATAGAAAAAGTTTAAACATGACGTATTGTGGGTTGAACATTGTCTTTTTGTATGATGCGCAGGGACAGATTCGAGAGACTTCTGCTGATTTTCGGAGGAGAAGGAGCATCTTAGAGGAGCTCCATAGCTTTAAGCTATCAGACCCATTTGACGTGAGTACTTCTTAGGAAGTCAACACGTGCTGACACCTTTGGGATATGATACAAGGGAGATAGGTAGGATCCTCATTGAGAGCAGAGTAGGGAAAGATTTTGCTTCTTCTTAAATGAAAAGAGAATTGGACTCCGCTTCTATTCTTTGCTGTATTTTGATTTTGGAGTTCATCATATTATGCCTTCTGTGCCGAATGACTTATATTCGTAGAATCGGCTCTGTATTGATTTTTTGTACCTATATACTCTGATATTGAGGTGTGTTTATATTCAATTATTTTTGGCCTTATAATAAATCCTGTGGTCCATTACAGCATGACTAAATTGAAAGTATAATCTTGAATTGTTTTCCTCCCCTCTACCACTTTTAGTAGGCAAATCAAAGACCATCTGCATTAAATCTAGTAGGGAAAAGTAGGAGTAAAGGTTGGCGTAATCACTGGCATCCACCTGGGGTTATGAGAACGTGCATGGTGAGGTGCAGGTGCTTCCTCATCTAACTCAGCATCCTCATCCCCCAATGGAGAACGTACAAAACTGGCTTTACTCTGTGGAATCACAACAATACTGCTCCTGTGCCCACCATTAGGTGTGGCACTAACTATTTGCCTGGGTGATGAACATTTTGTTTTCTTTTCTCAACATGTTCAGGTTTCTTTACTCTGACCCACAATTTTACTCTCAGGTTGTAAACATCGACCTTCTTTCATTCTTCTCTATATCCTTTCTGCACTATCTCTTACATCCAACACATTGGATAAATGTGAATTGAATTTCCCATCCCTTCCCTGTTAAGTTTAGATCAAGGCACACATCCCCTCAACAGTAAAAATCATGACAACCCAGTACTACCATAAGTTGTTGTCCTGTAGGTCCATATCATAGTCATTACAAGGTTTCAAGTTTTTTATTGGAAATTTAGATCTTACAATGAGATCTACAATATATAAAATAACATTGATTATTACAACTTTAAAAAAGAACCAAAAAAACTTAAACATTTTACAACACATTACTTAATTAACTGGGCGATTTATCATCTTCATTGCAGCTTTTTCTGTTGAAATACCATATTTTTTAAAAAGTCGTTTTAAAAGTCTCTGTTGATAAAGTTTTCAAACGGGACAAACAAACTGAACATGGTCAAGGGTCTGTACATCAATATAACATAAGGTGCATATTCTCTCATCCCAAATAGCATTCTGCCATGCCTCTATCACAGTTTTAACGGTAAACATTTCAGCCTACACAGCATTATGCATCTTCGCACCCTATGTTCCAGGTTCCAATTCAAATATACTTGGGGACTGCTGCCTGACATGATTGAATAATACAATGGAAACAAGATTTTGCTGTACATATCTATATCATTTTCCATGGAGCAATTTTTCATGGTATGTTTGAAATTAATTTTTATGGTGAATATAGCTCATACTCTGTATATCTAAACTAATCAAAGAAAAGTGCTAAAGTGCAGTTAAAGTATTATATAAAAATGATCCAGCCTTAAGACTCGTTAAAGCCACAAGACTCATTAAAGACTTTTCCTTAGCATGTAGTGTACAATGGTACCATCATAAAATAGCAGCTAGTCCTCTTATAAAAGTGCTCACCAATCCTAATTTTAACCTTCATGCTTCTATTGAGACCATATAATTTAAAGTGCAAATAGTGAGAAGAATCTTCCCCTCCACCTTATGTATAAAGCGCCATTGATTAATATTTACTGTCTCTATAGCGCATAAAAGAGTCAGTGGAATCTTCATTTTATATACTGTTAAGAGATGATTAAAGTGCCTGTTATTTGTTGCCCCGTAAAGTGCCTTTAGTGCATTCCCATGTGCAAATGCCTAATTTGATATAGGTGCATATATGTGCAATATGTTCGCTGTCAGCCAAGTTTGCAGACATAATTCTTCCAAGATAAGGGTAAGATTTTACTACTATGGCAGATTATTATTATACCACTTATACTTTGTATTAATCCAACACCCTTTTGGAAGAAACCTCATGACCTCAGCTTTATTTATATTTACCTTCAGGAACTGACCATCTGAAAAAGGAGTCAGGTCTTGCAGGACAATATCGTTCACATAAAGGAGTGTACCTAAAGAATAAGAGCCAAATTTTGGGGCATCACCAGCTACCTTACTCAACACATCGGGCAGATCTGCCATGTATAGTGAAAAAAGGAGGGACACCAACAGGCATCCCTGTTTCATGCCATTTCTGGTAGTGATTTTCGGAGTCATACCTCGCCTACCTCCTAATATACCATGACACCAGGTAGCGGTGTGAAGAGCACTGATGAGTTTTAGGAGACCCCCTGGCATTCCCATGCCACTCAACTTCTTTCAAAGGGTCTGCCTGTCTACGTGATCAAAAGCAGTTGAGCAATTAATATAGGCTCATAAACAGGCAGCCCCCTCCATTTCACATATTTCTCCAGTATACGATGTGTGCAGTTATATTATCCAGAGTCGAGTGGCCTGCTCTAAACCCTGCCTGCTCCAGTAGTATAATATTTTTTTCCTCCACCCTTTCTAGTAGATTAGATAAAATACATTTAGAAAAAAAACTTCCCTGTGGCGTCCAACAGGGTAACCTGCCTATAACTGCTAGGCATGTTTAAGGGGCCTTTTTATGTAACAGCAAGATAACACTTCCCCTCTATGAACTAGGGACCACGCAGCATAATAACAGTAGCGGATAAGCACCATTAAGTAGGAGGCCCATAGGTCCAGATCCAATTTTATGATAGTGATAGGTAATTGGTCTGGACCTCTTGCATCAGTATTCCCAGCAGCCTTAAGATAATACAACAACTCCTGTCTAGAAGAAGGGGAAAGGGGAGAACATCTCCTGACTGATACCCCACCTAGAGACTCTGTGGCAATGCTGCTGTCCATCGGTATATTCAAAGGATAGAGAGAAGTTATGTATTCCTGCCATTCCATGCTAGTAATATTATTTATCTTAGGTTTAGAAAAAGAGCTGCTAATCTCCCCTATAATTTTCCAAAAGACTTTTTGAGATTTACATTTCACTGCTTCTGTTATTTTTTTTCTTCTTTTCAAATGAGAGATCCACTTATTACGTTCCTTAGAGTAAAAGGTGAATTGGCTTCTTTGCAAGTGATTAATCATTTTGTTAAAAAACAAACAATTTATTAAAATTATCAAACTGCCTTATGGTTTTTTTTTACATATGCTACCTACCAAATTCGGGGTTACCCTCAAACATTTTTCTATGTGCTCCTCAAATACATCTTACAGGTAGACAACCTAATGGGGGAAGAATTTCAGTAATTTTCCTTAATTCTACTGACAGCGACTGCTTATCTTCCCATTCACAGACCTAAACAACATGTCTTCACTATCAGGAATCTGCCATGAATACACATCATCAGGTTTCCCATAGATGCTAAAAATGAGAATATTGTGGTCACTCCAAATAGTATTTATCCCCTTTAGATCTGATAAATAGGAAAAACCATGTACGAATATAATGTACATATATTAACAGCCTCTTCCTGTTCTCTACAGATGAATGTACCCCGGCACTCCCAACATTTAATGTTTCATTATTCATTCTATTTAAGCAAGAATCCTGAAACGATTTTGGATTCCAATTATTCTGGAGCATTTTTAGATTTATTAAACTTGTTAAGTTCCTTTGTTCATTTTCAATGTTTAAATACAACACATTGTGTACAAGGACTGGACACTTTCCAAGGTGATGCGTTCAAGTCCTAAACAATATATAGATCCTCAGTACTAAACAATTTATAAATCTTCAGTAAGATGACAACAGTCCAATTTTCGATGAATAAGAAACACAACAGCCAACATGTGTTTCGTCACATCCGTGACTTTTTCAAGGCTTGGTCACAAGAGTATGAAGAGTCCCAAGAGACTTGGAGTGACTCGACAAATACGAAGAGCAGCCGTGTCGTTTAAATATCACAACTTCATAGCTTCACTGTGCTGTAACAAAGTAGGGTATTGTTCAAGTTTCTAACGACGGTATGGATCAGTCTGAAATAGCGTTGTGGTCAGTCAAGTAAAGGCACACTTATTGGGTCAACGTTTTTCATAAGAAGTGAAGAACCCAAAGTATCAGAAGCCGTAAAACATTTACATCGGCTTAGAATGGACTATGGTAGGCCCCTCTCTACTCTGTAGAACACACCGCTTCCGCAGTCCTCTCTAGTCTGTAACGCAAACCTCTTCCTGTTCTCTGTCTGCAAATAGAGCGAGTGCATGATTAGAGACAGTAGCATTAAAATCTCTCATAATTAGGACCTTAGACATACCTACTTTACACATGATCATGTTTATATAATGAAAGAACTCACTTAACAGACAGTTATTTTCTTGACCTGGTAAAATATAAAGATTGACCAAAATAAACGGAAAAACAGAGCATTGACCCTAATTCTGCTTTGGAAAAACAATACAATGTAGTAAATTCAATTGATGACAATGCCCCTGATATGTCCAAGTGAATAAAGACTCCTGCTCAGCAGACAGGTTTAAGGTGGACTGTGGATCGTAAGTTACTTTTGGACAATAGGTTTAAGGAACAGATTGAGGTCAGAACGAAAGAATATTTAGAAAGAAGGCTCGCCATCACTCCGAGTGGTTTGAAACGCATACAATCCATACTTAGGAGGGGTTATTAAATCCATAGCAAGAAGACATGCCAAATTGCAGGCATCTACAAACAAACAACTGTAAGATAGAATAGGGAATATTCAAGCACAGATGCAGGCACAGATGCAGCCCTGTCCTTGGATGGATACTTTACAAAAACTAAGTAGAGATCTGGAGGGGATGCAACAGAAATATAGAGTTGGGTTTGAGGTAAGACTTAAGAAGTGCTGCTAGGTCAGCAGGATTAGACATTTTGAGTATGGAAAAAGGAGTGGAGCTTTATTAGCATGGAAAGCGTGGATGGATATAATGACGAATTATATTAAAAGGTCAAGATAACTGGAAACGAAGCAGTCAGAATCTGATTCGGCCAGATACAGAAAAGTTTCTATGAGCACTTTAGAGCAATGTTTCAAAGAGATCTATTGGTCATTCCAATGACATGTAGTATATGGTTAGAGAATGTCAGCATCCCGGCTTTTATGCAGGCTCAGTCCGACAACTTAAATGCACCCATAACCGAAGATGAAATTAGGCAACCTATGAGTAAAATTAGAATAAGGAAGACTGTTGGCCCTGATGGTAATGCAGGGGAAATTTATTAAGAGCTCACTGATATATTAGTGTTGGTCCTACAAGTCCTATTTAATGCCATATTGATGAAAGGACTAATTATCTCACCCTCCTGGAATATGACTACTATCACTCTCATTTTGAAACCAGGGAAAGATCCTACGCAATGCGGGTTGTATATGCCTATTTCCCTACTAAAATGTGATTACAAAATATTCACCATTATGCTGGCTAAGAGGTTGACTGGGGTGATGGAAGTGTTGATTCATGAGGACCAAAAGGGCTTCATTTTAGGGAGACAAATGCAAGAGTTGCTTCATCTGTTGATTGGTACTGTAGATTTTGTAAAGGAATATTAAAAAACCCTTAGTTATCACCACTTTAGATATGGCCAAAGCTTTTGATAGGGTCAATTGGACCTAATCGTGGGAGACCTTGCACTGATTTGGGATACAAAATAAGTTGTCAGAATCATAAAAGCTTTATACGACCCCCACCCCACCACCTAGCCTGTTAATTAATGGAAGTCTCTCTCTTGTTTCTGTATATTCAATCAATCAGGATGTATAAAGTGTGGCTAATCACCCTATAGGGTACCCAGGCATATATTGAGCCACCAACTCAAATTTAGAAAAAAAAGAGAAGGATATTACTTCTTTTCAGCATGGCCTGTTATGCATAAGGTAACAATGTATGAAGACGAAATACTAATATATACTGCTGGCATTAAACATTAATTAATTAACATTAACCAGATCACTAAGGAATTTGATAGTATTTCCGGGTATCAGGTGAATGATGATAAATCAGAAATATTGTCACGGAACACAGAGTACGTAGACACCAGAATGAAACCGGAAATTAGGGTTTTAGGTATAAACATCACACATAGGGTAGAAGATACACTGATAAACAATATTCAAAGGATTAAGAAGCAAAGTGGTTGCTGCCTGGGAAGATGGGAACATCTGCCACTAATGAATTACGGAGTAATTAATTGAATAAAAAGGCAATCCTCCCCAAGATCCCTTATATTTTGGCAAGTTCCCATTTACTTTCAGTAAATCTTATTTAGCTAAGCTCCAATCCAGAATTAACAGTTTTATCTGGAACTCGAAAAGAGACAGACTGTCATGGACAAAACTTAGGAAGAAAAAGTTGAAAGGTAGCTTAAGTTTGCCAGATGGAAAACTTTACTGTTGGGCATTGCAAATTCAAGCGTCTCGATTATTATTCAGGTTTCCAGATGAGTCCAAGATGGGTACACTTCATCAAGAGATTTTGACAGGATTATGCAGAGAAAATGTATGTATAAGTTTGGGGCTTCAAAAAAAAAAAGTTTAAAAAAAGTAAAGCTCAAGACTTTGAAGTCAGCAGGATATTTGTGGTTTGCTGTCATAAGTGCTTTGGGGATCTCATATTATGGGATGCTGACTCCCATTTGGAATTCCCCAGGCACCCCGGAGTTCCTGAAGGAGTACTTGAGAAAACTGCTGCTTAAGAGTGGGATAGTCTAGTGGGGGCATTTAATTGAGGAAGGTGAACTCCTCTCCTGGGAGGACTTGTATCACCTTACTGGAGGGAATATTTGGGTACCAACAATTAAGATCTTGGTGCACAAAGGAGAATTGGCCACAAAAGGACATCTCGAAGATAGAAGAGTCTTTGCATATCCAGCCCGAGAAAGAAGGAAGTGGTGTTTTGAAACGAGGGCTTACTACTGGAAAATGAGGAGAAGGAGGTTTCAGAACATTATTATATTTGAGATCTGGACTTGCCACACCAGAGATAGGACACTAATGGCAAGTATGTCTGAAATATCTGTATAAAACCATTAAATCTGCATCACAGAGGAGGAATATTTTTTATCATCTACAGAATCTACTGGTCCATGAAAGTTCTCCAACCAGCGTGAGGGAAGGTGTAAGAAGTGCTTGGCAACCCACTGATTGGAAAATACTCAATAAGTCAGGAAACTTTGGGAAAGTTTTGATGCTTGGATGAGAAATCAATTGGTTCTAAAAACCTCCCCTCATCCCATCAGGGTTATGGGGATGGCATGGGAGCCTCGCTCCGGGGTTGAGATACAAGATGAGTTTGGACAAAGACTACAGTGTGCAGAACCTGCAGAGCCCTGTAGTTGGAGCAGCTATTTTCTGGTGAATGAGGACAAAAAAAAAACAAATTTTTTTCAGAAACTGGATTACAGTTAAGATGTTGACATTGTTTACAAATGTGAGTTCTGGAAAATTCCTCATGTAATCTATAAATACAATGGCATACTTAAAAATGTTACCTAATAACCTGATGGTACAAGTGATGTCCAAAGAAAATGTCACCCACGCTGCTACTGGTGCTTCAACAGGAACAATTGGTGATGGCTTGGATACTTGTGACTTGCAACTTAAAATACAAGGCCCACAATACCACACAAAACATTAAATTGCCTTGTCCATTACTGGCTAACAAAAATCCTCCTGTACCCTGTGCTTCACTGCCTAAATTCCCACATGACCTTCATGGGTTAATTCTAAAACCCTTTTCCTTATGCTGGTGGGAACAACCAATTGTCCTAATCTGCATAATAACCCTACATCACATGTAAGTCTGGGTGCAATCTATGCATAAGACACAGCATCCTGAGCCAATTTTGTTTAATTGGGCCATCGTTTCATCAGCCATGGCATTTCTTGCTTGGGAACCTCAAAGTCCTCCAAGCATTTCCTCCAAAAACCTTCATCAACAGCTCCTTGCAACACTCTATCAAGTTGTTTGCTCATGCACACCTTTACAACGCCATTGTAATCGTTTTCATTCTGGTGACACAGTGGCATCCTGGATAGGAAATTCGCCACAACATTTCTCTTACCCAGAACATAGTAAATCCTGTAGTTGTATTCTTGCAAATTAAATTGCTATTTTGTAGTTCTGGGAGTGGTCCTACCAGTCCCTTTATTGTAATAATTTGATCGATGCCTTATGGTCTGTCTGCAGAACCCATCTCTATGTTGCTACAGCACCCCAAAAGTGCTCTGCAAGAAAAAGCAATCACATCTTACCTACCTCTTTTCTTCTCTGCATGAATACAGCATCAAATCAAAAATTGTTGACATCTGTCAAAATGATGCTAGTGTCCTTTGTATCGAAGGGTTTTAACAGGTCAGCAGTTTCAATGTCTTTATATACCCTGTCAAATGTGTTATAACATACGTTACCAAATCAGACCTTTCCTAAGCAGGTATCTCAATAGGGGCCGTTTTTTCTGCAAAATGCAGAACAAACTTTGAGTAAAATTCGGTCAAACCCAAAAATAATCTTAACTGGTCTTTGTTGGATGGGAAAGGAGCTTCTTCAATAGCCCTCAACAACTTCATTCCGGGTTCCACACCATGTTTTGATAGCTGGTGCTCCAAATAGTCTACACCCTACTCATTGAACCTGCATTTTTCATATCGAAGGGTTAAACTTTCTCTTGCAAGACACATAACACTTTCATCAATCTGTCATTTTGTTTGGAAATATCACTGCCATCCACCAGAATGTCATCTTGAAAATATAGTACACTATGGATATTCTGTCATTTCTCCTCCATTAATCTCGGAAATGCCAAGGAGGCTGATGCCTGGCAAAACGGCATATGCATGAAGCGAAACACTCCTTCATGAGTAACGAAAGATGTGTGATTTTGCATCATCGGGTGATATGCTGCTGAAATGTCCAATATTCTGCGACCACATTAAAAAAAAATTATTCCACAAGTCCTTACATTTTGTGGTTGAACTTTTTTGAAAACCCCCAATTCATTGAATGTAAATGGTGTTCCAGTGTCAGCCATCAATTGAATGTCAACTCAATTCACACAAGCATTGCAATAAGGGAGCTTCCTTTAGAACAATCTTATCCGAACAACCTACTCACACCCTTCGCTCATGCCAGACCAATCTGTATCCCCAACTTGGGCAACATTCAGCACAAATTCACCCATGTTCTCATTCACTGATGCTTCTTCCACACTTGATACTAGTGTCTTACATATGTTGTGACGCACCCTAACAAAGTGGCCTTTACGGTTGCACTTAAAACAAATTTGGAAGATTGCAGCACAATTACTTGCTGCAGCTAGATAATTACAACTCCCAAACCTGAAACACACATTATAGTCAGTTTCTCGTTTCCTCTCTGACACTCTATTTTGTTGCCATGCCACTTCTTTATGTCTTTATGTTCTTCTTTCACTTGAACTAAATTAACAACTTTGCCACAGGTTGAATCCACTGGAGTTTACAGTACCTTAAAATACACATCAGAATTGTCAATGGTTGTAGCCATATAAAAATGAGCTTCAAAATCGGGGTCTTCTATGGAAAGTAACCTCCATCGGTTGATCATAAATGAACTCATCCTTCAGTTCATGATAATTGCAAGTAACTGCCACTTTTCTTAAAGCTGACACAAAGTCATGGATGGATTTGCTGTGTTGTTGACACCTCTGCAAAAATGAATGTCTTTCCAAGACAACATTCATAGGCAGTACAAATCGTTTGTCCAAAGTTTTAATGAATGTTGCGTATTCGTCAACGATTTCCATAACTATCATCTCATGTGATGTACCTTCTTGGTTTATTTGTGTTTTTACTTCCAGTAATGGCAAGGTACAGATCTACCCTCTAGACCTAAGTTGTGGATCAAGAGAGTTTTTATTGCTAAAAGTATCCTCATCGATGACATTCTTATAAGCGTTGAAAGCATCCATCCACTTAAGCAAATCTAAAGTAGACGTACCAGGTTTCATTAAAAATGGAGGAGGAGCTGACAAACAATCCGGAGTCCAGGGATATTAAGATGAGGTGCGGTTCAAACAGTGTGGGAAGAAAAGACTTTGTTTCCTAAGAACAATTTACTTGTGCTATTTGGTGAAATATGTGTGTTACTGTTCACACTAATCCCACTCCAAAATGGTGGCACAACTGCCTATAAATTGTACTGTACATCGAAATGTTACATTACAGAACTCCTCCTTATTTAAGATGGTGGCCAAACTCAAGAGATGAGTTTCAAACTACAGGTTTATCCTGACTCCAAATATCAGAACCAGACTGTGACAGTGTCCACTAGTAACTGTGGTTAAAACCATCATCAGATACTGCTATAAAATAGTGTTGCAAGTGACAAGGTTGTGCACATCATGACGCATGTTGCGTGATGGAGTTGTTGGCTTCAGGAGACCACATCAGCACAACGCCGACTGGAAGAGACACAGATTCCAATTGCTCTTGTAGAGGAGATTGTCTTGGCAGAAGCACATTGCCAGCTTCGCGTTTCAATCACAGCAAATTAGTAGTCATGAAATTCGGGTTCACCGCTCTTCGACAGTGAAGGGAAGCATACTCGGCCCATGAATAGGTATGGAAATGCACCTTCATTTTAAATCTTCTTGATCAGAGTTGCAGCATTATGGCTACTGCCACCTTGCCAATCAAACTGCCAAGCCCTAGGATCTAATATATGGTTTGCCAGAAGTTGTCAAATGAGGCATCACTGTGAATCACAGTGAAACGGTCTTGCAGTACATTAACTTAACCCAGAATACTAGAGAGTGATATTTATGGACTGTGAATTTTTGCTTTCTCTTCTTCCAAATGTCCCATCACTGTTTCAATCACATTTAGTCTGAAAAAAGTGAAAAATGATTGGAGCTGCTTAGAGAAACCACTTTTTGAACCAAAGAGGGTGTAACTGAACTCAACCAGATGCTCAACAATGGCCAACTAGTTTTTGACCTTATCCCACCAGTCATCAGGGTACATCATGTTTGAGGTAGGAGGCGTAATGAAGAATCTCCTTCACTTAGAAATTCATTTCATGCATTAATGAGGTCTTCTATTAAGCAAAGCAGTCTCAACAAGCAGCAATACTTTTAAGAGCATCCTGACCAGCAAGACAGAGTGAGCAGTGTGGTCAACAAACAGAGCTTGTGGTTCGTGTCCCTGCACTCTTGATTAAAGTCATGTGAATTTGATGGATATATTACTGGCTCCATCAAAACACTGACCTCAACAATCCGAACAAGATAGCTCAAGTCTGAGAATGATATTATACAAAGAAGCAACAGTAACAGGGTACAGTCCCATAACCGCTTCATGAGTTTCCCAATCACACTCTGAAAAGCACCCGAATGAAAAGCGTCTTTGTTCCTTCCAAGACAGATCTGTCCATCAAAAATAACATAATACATTGCATATTTCACATAATTCACAACTGTTCTTAACAAAGCCAATGCCATAATGCTTTTCTTTCTTTTGGCATGAAGACAGTAAAATAGAAACATTTGTCTGAGTGTAGAGGCACGCTTAATTAGAGCTTCTTTGTGACACGACGTTTGCTCATGCTGTGTAAAAACACACAAGACATGTTTCTAGTCTTGATTTCCCAGTCTAATAAATATTGGTTCAGATTTTGTAGAACATGAGAGGAGCTTCTTTTCTGTGCATGATCTGCAAATTGAGCAAAATACGTTTTGCATTTCTTTCCTGCACTCCAAACATTCACATTTTGGTATCTAGGGCTGCTTAAAAATCATTTGTTTCTTTTCTACTGCTAAAGTACCATATAAATCAGGTCTGTGTTCAGTTTTGGTGGAAATAATAGGCACTAAGGTGGCAAAAGACAGATATGTCACTGAAATGCTCCTTCTCTGCACTTCTCCGTCTGGCTTTTCTGATCTCTTTATTAAATACTTGTCCATTTTTACAAAGCCTGTAAAAATTGCCAAATTCCTGTTTTTCAAGATGAGCAAAAAAGAGATGTTAACTTATGTAGAGCGAATGCACATTCAGTTTCAAGAAAAGAGTTGTTATAGATGCCTTGTCATAGAAATTCAGCATAGAATATATCTCCAGACCGACAAATAAAATATGACATTTGAGTAGCGTTAATATTGAAAGTGATTTCTGAAATCAGTGGAAGTAAAATGATTCCTGCTTCTTAAGCATTGCAAACTCTCCTTTTAGCGGCCTTCTTTTCCCTGCAGAGCACCTGCCCCAGTGCAGTCTGGACTTGAACACACAGTACTGTATGGAATAGTTACTTAAAATGGTGGTAATATTGTCCCTTACTAAATAAGACTATCATAGGAAATGTATGCCAGTGCCAATCAGAACACCTATCAAGCTATTATAAAATGCAATAAACACTCATGATTCCACCATTTAAAAGCGGTTTTCACATGCCAAAACCCAATTTCTGGCTACTTTTTGGCTGAAAACAAAGTGTGTGTTTTTCATTTACTAAACACACAACCATTAACAGCCCTACTCTGACTGCATAAAAAGGTTAGGATTGGAAGGATCTTCAGCAGCTGGTAATTTAGTGCACTCCATCTTAATTAGAGATCTACTGCACAGATGCCCCCACCCTCTTGTGCCAGCACTGCACAATCACTCCACCCGCCTGATTTACGTGAGAGAATCATGAGTTTAAAGCAAAATAAATAGTCATTTTGACCACCCTAAAACGTGCTCCATTCCAATGCAAGTTACTGGGGCAATTAAATCGGCCTGTTTTTCCATTAGGAATGTCACTCCCAGCGGCCTATGTTGTCATGTATTCACTGCACAAACAAGCCCACCTTCTTGGTCCACCATTGTACTGATATCCCACCACGTTAAAGTTATCAGAATACTCTATTTGTATCACAGACACTTTTCAAGTCATGACTTTCCGAATCCATTTTGGGAGATGTGGTCTTGCATAGCAAACAATAACTTTGCAAATACAGATGTGGGGCCAGAGAGAGAATCCATGGAAAGAAACCTATTAACTGCTCTGTTAGGCAATGGGGAGGGAAGGACAGTTCGAAAGAAAGAAAATCTTGAAGACTACTTTGGAAAACTAGACAGAGACAAGAGGTCTGGTGCGTTATGGAGATGGGGATAGTAGAAGCTGGAGAACAGGGCGATTGGCTCTCATAGACGATCAACTGCTTTAAATGTCCCAATCCACATTTAATATAGATTTTTGTAGATATACAGTGCATAGTATGAATTGTGTGTTAAAAAGAAATAAACCGCCTGTGAATCTATTGCTAACCTCAGTGCTGGTAATTAGACTAGTAATGCACAGCTTTTCATGGCATCCTGTTTTTAATTGACTCAGCATTACTGGACACAATCTATATTTCATTGATATGTTCTCATCTGAATTGCAGTTTCGCACAATAGGAGAAAACGAATTTACTATCAGGAAGAAAGCTATATAGATTTTTGTAGCTATAGAGTGCATAGTATGTATTTTGTATTAAGAAATAAACCGCCTGTGAATCTATTCCTAACTGCAGTGCTGGTAATTAGACTAGTAATGCACAGCTTTCCATGGCATCCTGTTTTTAATGGACTCAGCTTTACCTGACTCTATCGATATTTCATTGATGTGTGCTCATACGAATTGCAGTTTCTCACAATAGGAGAAAACATGTTTACTATCAGGAGGAAAGCTAATGGGGTGGCTGGTTCATCCAAACAACAGTTCTTTGTTTTTCACTGCTTACAGGACAACATGCCAATTACACTATTTCGCCTTTTAAAATGCACGTCAGCAAGGACAGCAAAATAATTCACAACTCGTGGGGGGTGGTTGGGTTGTGGGTTCATGTGGGAACAGAGAAGGTGCATTTTCAGCGGCGGAGCACGCGCTTCATGCGTCACAATGCAAGCAAAGATCTTGAGTCACTTCATCCAGGCTAGGTACTAGAAGACAGATGATATTTGGTGCAGTGAACCCTTTAAACCAGTGGGTCACGGTGCCGCTGCACTACGAAAGCTAAGTCCCTGCCCTACACGATGTATGCTTTGCATGGGGTGAGGCTATATACCTTTCAACACCCTGGAGAATTGGGGAAACGGGACAGTAGCAATCAGATTCATTTAAGGAGAACATTGAAAAACAGTTGATTTTACATTACTATGCCCACAAGTGAGGATTCCACAGATACGATGTATTCATTATTCCCAAATTATTATGTTGTATTGCTCATACAATAATTGCCCTTTTGGGGAAGCTGAAGAGGGTGCGGTTTGCTCGCATGCAAAGATCGTGCACACAATTACACAGCACGTTTTTAAGTATAATAAGACGTGTGCTGAAACAGCGGCTGGAAGCCTCAGTAAATCCAGCCTGGCAAACATGACCTTCTGCTTTTGCAGGTGTTTCTAATGCTTCCTCTTGCATACTAATGCAGGCGCAAACTCAGGAAAGGCTGAGCAGATGTATGTGTTTATTTCACCCCGCATCAGCTAAGCTCCTCTTCAATACAGTACCAATCTTTAGCTGTCAGTCCCCCACTACTCACATTCCAAATCAGAATATTGGCAAGGCAAATACGGTAGCCAGAAGGAGACAAAGAACATAACCACTCACTGAGGTGGGAACCATATACAGCACACCTTTCCCCCTAAAATAAAACAAATAAAATACATATTAAAAACAAAAAACATATTCTAACCTATACTTCCATTAAGAACTGTAACTCGCAAATAAGAAAATCATAAGTGCAGTATATGTACATAGCAAAGATTATATACATGTATATATATATGCTCTCACATTTGGCAAATTAAGTAGACATACATAGTGCAGAGAACATCAGCACAAGTAATCAAATTGAATGGCAATACAAACACAGGCAGCGTTGCATGGACATAGAGACAATGACACATTTTTGAGTTGATATTAAGCTCACTCAATTAACAGTGTAAATGAAAATAACAATAGTAACTTTTTTAATTCACTCACTGCACTTTGCACATTTAGCACTTTTTGTAAATAAACAAGTTTTTATGTCATCAACTAATTTAGCAGTCGGCAATACGAGCAGATTAAAAACTTATAAAAGCTAAATCAAAGCGATCCAGTATAAAGCGTATGTTTTGAAATGAATACGAAATATATGTTAAAAAAAATCGAGAAAAGAAATGATTTTATTGTATTAAGTAGAGTGTATATAGATCTGCTCATAGCAATATTCATATACACAGTTATGTATAGATATTTCTTTTATGTCTATTGCTGATTTGCACATGTGATGTCTCACAACAAGCACTCGTCACTTTAAATACGAGAGGTTTTCTTACTTCCGTGTCATGTGATCAAGGCTCTTCTGAGCCGTAACGCGTCAGACCGAGTAAATAGCAATGAAGAAAACTGCAGCACGATTCTGTGGTCCGTCTCCGTCTGTGGAACGAATGCTGAGGAGCAACGGAGCGACTGGATATTGGGAGTTGAAAAGTCTCCTTCAACTCTAGACGGACCCCCTTTCCTAATTGGTCAACACTCGTGAGGCGGCACCAGGTCCCGGGGTAACCCGGAACGAGAGCAAGTTTCCGGAAGGAATCGAAGCGTTTGATCCCCCGCAGCCCTCGAACAGCCGTAATTCCTAAAGCTTAAACTGAGGAGCCTGAGTCGGAGGACCCAGACGACCCACGCTATGTGGCAGGTAGGCAGCACACGGGCGATTGTGGGGTGGAGAGGTGTGCTTAGTTGGGGAAGATACACAACTGCTGTTACGGCCAGTACCCCCACAGTACAAACTTATAACATTGCTATGTCGGCAGACACGGTGCGAGACAGAGAAGCTGCGGCTCTGGAAATGTTTGAAGATTGCCCAGCAACAACTAATAGTGCTACCATACCTAAACTGACACAAAGTCAAGCAAACACATTGAAAGAAAAATTTTAAATCCTAGAAAAAAAGAGCAAAGCAGAACAAAGCAAATGGTGGGAGTCCCGCTCCCTGCAGCGCTATATCGACGTTGGCAGAATACCCCGCGGCCTTCGTATATTTTTAGCACCTAGTTATGAAAAACCGAACACCGAAATGATGCGTGAGTGGGCGGAATGTAACTTAGATTCTTCAAAATGTTTGGTATTGATTCTTATCAAATATGCAGACATTGACCGGGCAGCCCTCTTAGAGGAAATAAACAAACTGAATGAGGAACTTGAAAGTATGGGAACCAGTGAAGAAAAAGACAAACTCCGCAAAGAAATGATGACTCGCCTCAAAAAGGAAGAGGACTCCATCAAAGAAAGGAAGAAATACAAATTCCATCGAGATAAGATGGATTATGAACAAGGTCAGATTTTTACGTTTGCCAAAAAGTTCGAGGCAATGCGTACATCTAAATTCAAATCGGCCATAGCTAACAAAGCCGGTACATCTAAAGCTGCGGAAACAGGTTCCAACTCATCACTATCTGAACTCAGTTCCACTGTCGACAGCGGATCTGAACAAGAATCTAGCGGCCATGAAAGAGATCCACAAGCAAAGAAATCCACACTGGATGAAGAATTATCTTTTTATACTACGACCGAAGACAGACACTCCGCCCGAGAATACCGCGGCACAACGCAGAACAACCAACAACTTCAGGAGGAGACAAAGGCGGAAGGCAAATAGAAAACAACGGAAAATCAAAGAAAACAAGAGGGGGCCGATGGCAGAACAGACAATAGAGGTAAACAAAGAAACTAAAGACAAAACCATCATGAACTTAGCCAAAATCGATTTAAGCACTGAAGAAAAACGAATTCTAGGCCTGGGATTATCCAATTGCCCAAGAAACAATTTCAACTATGTAAACACTAGACTGGAGATATACAAAAATGTGAGAAAATTAAAGAAATTCCACAAATTATCGAACAAAGCAGGAACTAAAACAATGACACCAGAGATCGGATCGGGCCAAGGTGACCTAGTAGGCAACTTAACACAATTGGATATATCCTTAATAGATCTATGGATTCAACCTAATGAGATGTCAGAAAGGATAAATAACGCAACAGATAACAATGTGCCTGGCATGTCTACCACTCTAACTGCTAAGACCAAACAAGAAACACCTTATAGACCTAAAACTACATTCAATCTGGTGACTACACATGATTCAATTGATGTCTTTCATGAACTTGTGTCAGATCAAATCAAAGAACTATATCACAAAATACAAAGTACAAATATAAATGGCAAGACCGAAAATACCAGGAACTGATGAAAAAATTGAAAGAAAATAATGCTATCGTGATACGCAATTCAGATAAGGCGGCAACATTGTGATTTGGGGTAAAGCGGACTATACAAAGGAAGCATACGCCCAATTAAATGACAGATCCTGTTATGCAAGAATAAGCAGTGTGGACCTTAAGTCTGTTTATACTTAATTTTACAAAAAACTGCAGACATTGAAAAGTATGGGTTTAATCACAACACAGGAATTTAAGTTTTTAAAGAATGAGAATCCAGTGATACCCACGATTTATTTTATTCCAAAGGTTCATAAAGATCCAGTCAGACCACCGGGTAGACCTATAATATCAGCGCGCAACAGTCTGCTCGAGCATACATCACAGTATGTAGATTACTTTCTTCAAAATCACGTAAAAACATTACCATCTTATGTTCGCGACACGAGCGACTTCCTGAGAAACTGTAGTGTAGTTCCTATTTCCCTAATAGGCTCTGCGCATTGGAGTAATATAACCTATAGGCTTGATATAGGACTAAGGTCGGTATGTCCCTATCGAGTATATTAAACTTAATTACTTGTGCCAGCTAGCTCAGAGGCCACTAGAAACTCCTTGAGAACAAGAAGGGAGTAGTTTCTGACAACCGAAAAACATGACAACTTTGTTTCCCTTTAGAATCGGAACACGTCTCAGAATCGTGGAAACAATAGATAACAGTTTCACTCAGTCAATCGTGCATGCTTAGTTTCTACAGAGTTACACAGAAAGGAAAGACGGGCGTTTCAATAAAAAGGTTTTATTGAACATTCTTGTTTCTCGTGTAAGAGATGTGTGCTGTTATGATCACAAGACAGTATGCAAGATAAATAATGTACAGCGTAAGCAGTAGAAATAAATAATACTGCGCTAGCATTATCTTTTAGCATATATTCACGTACATAAATAACATGAGCTAAAAATGCGAGTACTCATACGATGCGTCTCTAAGCTAGTTCTACCCCAATGTACCTAACCTGGTCTAGGTGTAGGGAAAGGTAGAAGTAGGTGGAGTATTCTCTAGTCTGGTATACTAAGAGTATGTTAAGTATAGTATGCCAAGTATGGTATGCCAAGAGTCCCTCTAGGATCTAGTCAGCTCCATACCTTGAGAATGAGAGAGGTGGGAATCTCTTGCCGGATCTGGAACTCTAACAC
This sequence comes from Calotriton arnoldi, assembly GCA_963921515.1. Classification (NCBI taxonomy): domain Eukaryota; kingdom Metazoa; phylum Chordata; class Amphibia; order Caudata; family Salamandridae; genus Calotriton; species Calotriton arnoldi. Next base: position 547,789 of record CAWUFW010004053.1, read on the forward strand.
CCCACGAAGGGAGTCAGAACACTGGAAGCTGGATTCGTCTGCGTGCAGGAATGACAGCGTCTTCTCAGTGCGTCAGGCCGGGATACGGGCTCCTCTGAAGTCGAGATCTCCTCTAACTTGCTTGGGCGAGGGAAGGTATATTTATACCTGATAGGTGCCTCGGAATGTTAGCATTGACGTGAAGTCGGACAGAGGGAGACGTCAGGAATGAACCCTTAAGGTATAATGGTTCATACATAATAGATGAGTTCTTGGAGAAATCAATAGTCCTGTGCTAGGGGAACTCCCGATGCTTAAGGGTCTGGTTTCTAAGAACTCGTTGTGACGTTAGGGTGGACGGATGTCGGTGACCATGCCTGTATTTGGAGTGCACGGTTAATGCCTAAATAAGGACAGGGATTCTATGCCTATATAAGGGCAATGCGAATTGTGCCTATAGAAGGACATGATTCAGGAAAACCTATATACGGACACCTAAAGAGGAATACAACACCCACTCCACTTTCGAATGAACGATAATACTAAATGCTAAACATTTGAATGCTAAACATAAAATTGAGTACCACATGTTGCTAAAAACATTTCTAAAAGCATTTTAAAAGAAGCTCAAAACTGTTGAAATGCAATATGTACTGTACATTTAAAGCATCGGTTTCATTCTAAGCATATAATGGAAGTAAAATGCAACGTGAATGAAACAGAAATATATACATATGACGAAATGGTCGATAAGTTCTCAAAAGCAAAGCCATTGCATATCATGGATTTAAATGAAATGTTAGACAAGTAAGGTGACAATGTGTCCCTGGAAGTATTCAAAAAAGTCCGTTTTATAAGACTAGTTCTACTGTAAGCAGATTGTTCATTTGCCATGTCATTTCTATCGAGAAAATTTTTTTTAAAAGAAAAAGTTCAATTTCTGGGAATAGTTCCAAGTTTTGAAAATATGAAGGCCAAATTTCATTGTTGCCCTGGTACACTGTGAGCCGAATCAAAGTCAGTGTATGGGTCTGGCGAAAACATTAGATCATCTATTTCCGTAGCCAAAATATCGTCCACCAAAGTTGGTGACATTTGGAACACCTCGTTCAGAAGGTTAATTGCACAGAGATGAGAAACATCGCCTTCAGCAGAAGAAGCAATGTTCGCGTCCGTTGTTACCTGTGTGCCTGTCGATCCATCTCGTACCTCAGCAGCCGGAAGCGTCTGTGAGATCTCAATGAATGCCGTCATCAGGATTGGTAGCCTCTGGGGACAACACACAGCATGGGCCGTTATTGGGTCCAGCAGAGTATCGATATCCATTGGCATGACTGATGGGAGTGTTAGACAGGTGTCTAGCATGCATTCTTCACCGCAAAACAGGCAGCGTAGAACAGGTAAGATGCAATCTTGCCAGATTGGTCTGAATGACAGGAACCACGTTGTATTAAGTTCCCGTAGACGAGGCATGCCCAAAAGTTGTACTATTCGCTCACGGTATTTCCGTTCAAGGAGGGCTTTCTCCACATCGCTCGGAGTGATGTTGGCGAATAGGCTTGCCATAGCGTAGTAGGAGGAATAGAAACAGAATTCCTGCAACAAGTGCTAAAATTAACGGCACACCACCAAACACCGAATGTGCGAAGTTTGGGATGATTCCGAGGACAGCCTGGAAAGGTGCTAATAGTCCGGTACAGATGGTCTTAAATACATGTACAATTCCGCTTGTATCAGACATGTTAAAGATACGTCCTATCATTTCTCACGAAATGTATAGGGCAGTTTGTCACGAATTAAAGCCTGTATCTCTGCCGAAGTCCTTGCAACTTGTAGATCATAGGTTTCTTTGGCCGAGGTCAAAGGCACTGATTGTTGTATAAGCATGGCTTTCATTCTGCTTAAAGTATCAAATCGTATAAAAGAGACATTCAACGAAGGCCATAAAGGCGACTCCCTGACTGTGTCTATTGGGGCAAACAATACTTGCATACAGCAAGTGACCCTGGAGTTGACCGTTACTAGATATGTGATGCCTGGCAACATGCCACAGCAACTCTGATCATTCAACATGAGGTTACTCCCATTAGAAAGTTGGCCAAACATTGGATTAATCACAGCAGCTGGTGTACCCTGCTGGTGGCAGGACAAATTTGCCACAGAACCATTACAAGCCCCGTGTAAAGATATGTCCTGACAAATTAGTGAACCGCTTAGTGCACTTTCACAGTGTGTACCGCTCAGAAACACTTCACGATCCCCACTCCAACATCTATATGTGTAAGGTGAATTCCAGGATGTCTTAATGTATTCTTTACCCAACCTTTCATACTTGCCTGCTTGCATCTGTTTAAGGCAATACTGAAACTGAAAAGTAGTCACAGGTAGACTAATTTTGCCATGAATAAGCCATTCTGTAGCTGGTTTTTCTGCCACTGTGAATGGTAATTTTTCAAGTTTTTCAATGCTCAGTACTGTATACTTTGCTCCCCTTTGTGCCAGTTTGATCTGTTTATCAGTTAGACTGTATTCTGCAAACAGAGCCGTCGTGTTGATAAAACGCCAAGGCACATAGCCCGCACGCAAAGATTGCAACGTCCAGCTTAATAACATAATAGAACGCAACTGAGATTGGCCTTGCTGTAACATGGCTAAATCTTGTTCCAGTATATCGATAGCAGAGGATACAATACTGTCCAATGAATAAATTCTGGAGGACAAAGTTGTTAACCCATTGTCGACCACAGTGAGAGTTTTCTCCAAGTTAATACGATCAAGTTCACGTATTCGTTCTGCGGCCTCCATCTGTGACACCTTCCATGCTTCATTATAAGCAGCATAGATGCCGGCATATATGAAACGTTTTTGACGCGGTTCTCTTGGTCCAAGCAAGAATTCCCTAAGGTCTGCGTCTTCTTTAAGTAAAGATAAGTGTTGTTTCACATCCTTAAGTGTAGATTTTTGCAGCCAATCGAGGCATAATTTTCCTACACTGTATGTTGTTACTACCCCGGATGTTGTCTTTGGACGTATCGTGGGTCTGGCCTATGAATAGTAAACCCCTGTGTTTTATTCAGGAATCTCTCTTGACAGTTGTTTGTGTCTGTGGGCCAGATCAACCATTTTCTCCAATCAGGATTTGTTCTGTTGAGTTGTAGTATGGTGTCAACTGTAACCGCTGCCTGTGTATTGTTATCACTTGCAGGTGTTGGTACAGGAGATGCTTTCATGTCTTTGATCTTGGCTAACACAAGGCAAGACGTTTGTTGGACCGTGTCATTCAAAAACATTATTTGCTGAGGGACGATACACGCTCTAAACAAAGCTTCTATCCCCTGCACTTGCCAATCTTTAGTACCCCAGACAGATTTTGTATCTATTGTATCTTTCCATAAGTCGAAACCATGTCTAGACAGTTGGGCAGTAAATCTGTTTTGTATTAGTTAACATAATTTTCAGTCCTGTTTTGTTTCCATTTTTATAGTAAAATGTTTCTGGATCAGATGTATTGTATCCTGAAAAATATGGAAATTTTTAGCAAATGTTTTTGAACTACCTTTCGGTGGTGTAGGACAATGCTCCCATTGGTTAAACATAAACACATTTCTAGGTGTTGCAGATTTATGCAAAAAATGATGACCATAGTGGTTATAGCAATACAGCTGTTCATAGTCTGATGAACCCTCTAAATATTCATTATTAGAAAATGCAGCAGACGTTTCTAGGTCAAACATCATGTTATTTACAGTTTCAAAGTCCCAATCATCAGAATAGGTACTGGATGAAACAAAATCACTTAGTGAAATCTTAAATAAATGTGGAATGTTCAAATGTTCCGTAGGGCCGAAAATATCGAAATCAGTTTTGTCCCAAACTATACCATCCTGTATAGGAATGTCTGTGATGTTCACTGCAGACAAGTCTCTTGTTTCACGATGGGATGATTTGTGAGGTTTCAAAAGTAAGTTCACTTCTTTCCTTTCAGTGTTCACATGGATATATCTGCCATTTATAAGCACGCTCATAGTCATAACCAAAGCTAGCCAAAGCAGGAAGAAAAATATCCCAGAAATAACCCAGAGTTCAATCCACGGTGAAACCAGATAAGTCTTTCTCAAAAAATGAAAAAAGTCTTGTACTTGCTGTTTAAAAGTTTTTGATGCTGGCGACGTCTCGGGCTCACTCAGATCCTCAGAAAACGTATCAAAGTTAATGAAATAGCCAGAAGCAGTTCTGTCAATCGTTGGAATTGCATCAGGATTTGTAGAAATCGCTGGAACCAGTTGATCACTTGTTACATTGGTGTAGACAGGTGTATTTGGACGAACTGTTACTTGAGTTTCAAGAGGGGTGAGTTCCATAGCATTGTTGCTCAGTCCTTCATCTGTTACTGCTGAATTCTCGATGGTTATCAGTCTTTCAGTCCAAACCTCTTGGATAGTAGCGAGAGGAGTGTGTCTGCTACTAGGTCAGAGTCCACGAGGCCTACTATTTAGTATTGGCCACATACTGTGGTTTGATGAGGTCGATGGACACAAATCTTTTCTTCTTTTTTCCAGCAAGGGGCGGCAGAAGTACTGTTCTTGTTCCGTGTATGGCTAGGACAGGTACTGGTTGTCTGTAAGAAGGTCCAAATTCCTTCTTGTCCGCAATTTTTTCTCTGACTAGATCCCCAACTTTTGGAATCCAGACAGGCCTTGCTGGGACCGACGGTTTTTCCCCAGTGGTGGTTAGCTGTAGGAATACGTTGCTTTGTTTCGATCTTAGTTCATTTAGATTCTGTAAAACAGCCAAACAATCTTTGATAACAAAGGGTTTATTTTCCACCACTGTGCCTCTACATTCTAGATCTGGCACCCACATTCTTGTCCCAAATAGGACCTCATATGGAGTGACCCCCCCTAGAGAACTTCTTGGCAAATTATTTAATGAGCGTTGGACCCCATAAAGATGTTTGACCCACCCATCACCCGAACCTAATACCCTAGCTGTTAAAGACTGCTTTATGTCCCGGTTTTTCCTTTCCACAACAGAATTTCCCTCAGGATGAAATGGAGAGGAGTACCGCAATGCAACGCCCAGACTGGCCATGGCTTCTTTGTAAGCCCGAGAGCTAAACGCAGGGCCCTGATCAGAATGTAGCGTGCCTATTGCATATGTGCCGATAAAGACTCGCAAATCTTTTATAACAGTTCGAGCGTCAGCCGAGCGCTGAGGCCATATCCATAGGAACCTTGACTTAGTATTTGTGGGATTGCAGTTGTCCACAAGGACGCTTGTGCATAGATAGTCTAATGCTGTCTAACAATGGTGTCTGTCCCTGGCAGGCTACTTCGTAGCATGGTGTCTGGTGGCGTTCTGCATCTCGCAGTACCTTACAGTCTATGCAATCATTGATGAAGATGTGAATCTGTGTATTCATTCCAGGCCACCAGTACATCTCTTTTAATGTTAATATTGTTTTAGAGATCCCTTCATGTGACAGACCCTCCCCCAAATGTGCTTCATAAATCAAAGCTGCTCTACGTTCCATGTTTGGAATTACCCTATCCCCCACTCCAGGGATTCGAGCAAAAGGAACGTTGTTCGCATCAATTACATAAGAGTACTTGAGTGGAAACTTTTTTGGTAACGCTGCACCACTGCCTTTGCTCGTAGCATTGGCAGCCAACATTATCTCACTGTCTATTCTTGTTTTTGAACGAGTGATCGCAGCTACGGAAGCCGTCTGAACAGCCCCCTTTGCGGCTTCGTCAGCCAAGGAATTCCCTGCAACGTGAACGCCATCACATTGATGACTCAGTGTATGGATCACGTGAGCCTTTGGTAGTTCGCTTTTTAACTGAACTACTTGTTCCCAAAGCGTTTTATGCTTTATTGCGCCACCCTTTGCATCTTTGAACCCATTTTCAAGCCAAGTTTGTATATATTCATTATACGACTGCATACAGTAGAAAGAATCGCACACTATTAGTGTGGGGAATTCTCGATCTGTACTTTCAAGTGCCAGTTTGAATGCTTGTAGTTCAGCTCGCTGAGCTGTACAATCTCCTAGAGATTGGGTTTTTGCGACCATAGGTCTGAAGTTGCCATCGCGCATGCGACCTTTAACGATTGCGCATGCTGCACTGTAAGCTTGCTTACTCCCTGTAGCGGGTTGTGCGGATCTGTCAGTGTAAATTATGAATTCGTACTGATCGAGAGGCAGAATCTCAGTGGGCAGAGGACATTCATGTTCATATTGCAGGAACACTTGTGTTTTTAAATCAGGATCAAAAACATATTCAACATCTGTTGCAGCAATAGAATTAACCCATTGTATCCATCTAGGATGTAATGCTTTAGCATTTGGAATGCTCGCTTTAGTTACCGCCTCTAAGGCCGGAACTGGGGTTACGACAATAATGTGTTTCCCTTGGGCTAGAGCTCTTTCTTTTGCTACAGCGATTTGAACTGCTGTCAGTATTTTTCTGTTGAAGTGAAGCGCATTTCTGCTTGTGTATACAAATGTGATTTGTATGCAATTGGTACTTTTTCACCCTCATTAAATGTTAAGTAGGTGAATCCGCATTGACCCGAAATTATTCGGATCACTAAATTGCGTTGACTTACGCGTGTTTGTAAGTGATTTGTTGCTAACATGTTAGCCTGGAGTGAACGCAAGATTTCTGTGTGTTCATTTGTCCAATTTTTGATTGAATAATCAGGTTTGATTAATGCGTAGAGAGGTTTAACCCTTTCTGCGTAATTTAGAATTTATGTTCTTCCAAAATTTAGGAAACCCAGGATGGATTGTAAGTTTTTCAGCGTTTTTGGAGGTTGGAGCAGCGCACATTTCTCTAGAAAGTTAGCTGCCAAGCTCTTGCCTTCACTTGAAAGCTCATATCCTAGAAAAAGGACATTGAGATGGGAAATTCTGGACTTTTTGAAGTTGAATTTGTAGCCCTCAGAGGCGAAGCCCAGTATAATGGTGCTCACCCTGTTCAAGTGTTTTTCCAGGTCATCGTCTGTCAGATAGATATCATCGACATAGGACAATGCCTCATTGTCATAAATTTGTAGTAACTCCGTTACCCTCGCTGAGAATAAACCTGGGCTGTTCTTGAACCCTTGTGGGAGTCGACAAAATAGACGCTGGGTCCCCATTATGGAGAAAGCTGTCAAGTACCTGCTTCCAGGTGCTATGTTTTGACAAAAGAAACCATTTGAGATGTCCAATGTGGTTTTATATTTTTTACGCACAATGTTATTCATTAATGCTGTACTATGTGCATTTTGTACTGCAAATGTTTTAGAACAAGTGATTAAGTGTCTGTAATCCAAAACTAGACGATAGGTGTTGTCTGGTTTGGAGACAGGAAACAAAGGATTGTTCATTGAAGAGGTGCATGTTTCAATCACCCCTTGGTATTCAAGTTGATCTAAGATCTCCCTGACCTGTTTTTTAGCTTCTTGCTTTATTGGGTACTGCCTCTGTGCAGTAGGTTCATTTTTAGATGTATTTTATGGTGAGGTGAGTCCTCATCCCATCCTACATGATTTTTATATAATGCTGGGGCCTGGGCAACTGCCCATTTCCTGGCATAAGTATATTTTAGATGAATTGGAATATGGTTGGAGAAGGCAGGCATAATAATGTCCTCGCCATGTGGGCACTCCTGACAAATTGTGGTGGCCAGTCTTTTTCTGCTAGAAGTATGTCATAGCCCCTTGAAAGTTTTTCCCAAAAGAGTGCTTTCACCTGTCTAGGTATGTCTCCCTCCATCCGGAGTGTTATTTCATATAACTTTTGTGGAGTACTAACCCTGGTGTCTACAGTCTCAACTGTAATGTACTCATTCAAGTCCACTATCTCCAGAAGTTCCTTCAGGTTCTGGCGAGCTATTGTGACTTCTGCCGCACTGTCCAGCATTGTCTGAGCCCATTCTCCGTTCTTGAGTTGTGTTCTCAGTATCCTCGGCATGTCTGACCTTCAGACCTGCTACCTTCTTTTTGAGAATTGAGGTTTAGATTTATTTTTTGGAACGTGTTTGTCGTCTTTCGATTTCGCGCGTTCTTCTCTATGTTCTGACCGTCCTCTTCTTTCCGATATCTGTGACGAGATCTGAAAGGTACGAGAGGAACGTGTATCAGTATCTTGATACCTGTCAGGCTTTCTTAAATTATCCCTATTCCTGAGGTTATACCTCCTTTCAGAAGGGCTCCTTTTGAGGAGACCTACCTCGGGATTGAGAACGTTTCTCGTTTGAATTTTGTTTATTAGTTTCCCACTTCTTTTAGAAGATGTAGGAGTTTGTTTAATAGAGTCCTTCTGAGGACTTTCAGATAGTTTTGGCTTCAATGGTCTTCCACCCAAACTATCTCTGCCTAATTCTGCATAAGATTGTTCTATTATTCTGGGTAGTTCTGTTTGATGTTCTGTAACATCGAATTCCCTTAATCGTTGGCGGATCGCCACTGCTGCTGCCTCCCCTTTAATATTAGATAATATTATTGTTGAGACCTGGTCGAAATTTTTCAGTAATTTCATACCCAAATTTAGAGCAGGCTCTGCCCCGTATTCATTTTGAATTTGTTTCAGGACATCTGGTATTACTGCAATTGACGGAACACCATGTGTTTTAGTATAGATGGCAGCAAAGACAGAGCCCCAAGTGGTGCAGTCTTCCAGTTGTGGTGTGATCCCCATTGGTAAACAGATTGTTAGGATTCTGTGTTTCTCATAAGGGCTAGTATTAGGAAATACTGCTTCGATTTGAGTAATTTTTTGAGCTATCCAGAATGGAATTTGCTCACGTTTTGTGGGCAATTTTCCCATGACTGCGTATAGAGTCTGTTGTGTAATATTTAGTGCATTCCCCTGTTGAGGGGTTTGATTTGGAAGTGTTAATGGTGGTTGGACTGTGAAAGTCCGCATGACATATTGGACTAATTGTCTGTAAATTTTTATTAACTCTGTAATTTGAGTAAGTAGTTCCTCGTCTGACATTATTTCGAGGTCAGGATGAGGAGTGTAGCCGGCTAGAATCAGCCATGTTGCTCCTGGTCTACCTAGTGGACCGAGCCTGGTAATGTTTCTGTGATGTTTTAGGGCACCTTTAAACCAGAGCTGATGCTCCTGGCATGTTAGTGGAATTTCAATATCCTCGAAAGGAATATATTCCTCTGGTGGTTCATCTTCTTTGTAGAAGTGAAACAGTCTTGTTACTGAATTTGATTCAGGAAATATTACCCATGAATAGAATACCTCTGTCTGAAAGGATTCGTGTGCCTCTATCACGAAAACTGCTCTACCGCCTCTTGGTGGTAGGCCATGTTTTATAAGTTTTAGAGTGATGGCTCTTCTTAAGTTTGGATTGATGTCTATAACACCCTCCTCAGGTTCATTTAAACCTGTAAAGTTAAAAACTGCTATGACTGGGTCAGCCGTAGCTCCACCGTTGTCGTGGCATTGTCCCGGTTGAACATTTGTTTTTTGAAAAATGTAGAACAAGTTTCAAGGAAACAAAAAGATAAGGTGGAAAATATTTTGGAACACTGTATCCTTCAACGTTGAGCAAACCAAACAACTAATATATAGGGTGCTTCCCTATTTAGCTTTGGCGGATATTTAACCCTACCCACTCCAGACGTCTTATGGAGTATGTGAGTAGGGGTCTCTGAGAAAAGCACGACCGAGTTACTCAGTATCTAGCGTTAAATTACTGCCTTACCAAACGTTTGGGCGCCATGTAGTGTAGTTCCTATTTCCTAATAGGCTCTGCGCATTGGAATAATATAACCTATAGGCTTGACATAGGACTACGGTCGGTATGTCCCTATCGAGTATATTAAACTTAATTACTTGTGCCAGCTAGCTCAGAGGCCACTAGAAACTCCTTGAGAACAAGAAGGGAGTAGTTTCTGGCAACCGAAACCATGACAACTTTGTTTCCCTTTAGAATCGGAACATGTCTCAGAATCGTGGAAACAATAGATAACAGTTTCACTCAGTCAATAGTGCATGCTTAGTTTCTACAGAGTTACACAGAAAGGAAAGACGGGTGTTTCAATAAAAAGGTTTTATTAAACAGTCTTGTTTCTCGTGTAAGAGATGCGTGCTGTTATGATCACAAGACAGTATGCAAGATAAATAATGTACAGCGTCAGCAGTAGAAATAAATAATACTGCGCTAGCATTATCTTTCAGCATATATTCACATACATAAATAACATGAGCTAAAAATGCGAGTCCTCATACGATGCGTCTCTAAGCTAGTTCTACCCCAATGTACCTAACCTAGTCTAGGTGTAGGGAAAGGTAGAAGTAGGTGGAGTATTCTCTAGTCTGGTATACTAAGAGTATGTTAAGTATAGTACGCCAAGTAAGGTATGCCAAGAGTCCCTCTAGGATCTAGTCAGCTCCGTACCTTAAGAATGAGAGAGGTGGGAATCTCTTGCCGGATCTGGAACGCTAACACCCCGCGAAGGGAGTCAGAACACTGGAAGCTGGATTTGTCTGCGTGCAGGAATGACAGCGTCTTCTCAGTGCGTCAGGCCGGGATACGGGCTCCTCTGAAGTCGAGGTCTCCTCTAACTTGCTTGGGCGAGGGAAGGTATATTTATACCTGATAGGTGCCTCGGAATGTTAGCATTGACGTGAAGTCGGACAGAGGAAGACGTCAGGAATGAACCCTTAAGGTATAACGGTTCATACATAATAGATGAGTTCTTGGAGAAATCAATAGTCCTGTGCTAGGGGAACTCCCGAAGCTTAAGGGTCTGGTTTCTAAGAACTCGTTGTGACGTTAGGGTGGACGGATGTCGGTGACCATGCCTGTATTTGGAGTGCACGGTTAATGCCTAAATAAGGACAGGGATTCTATGCCTATATAAGGGCAATGCGAATTGTGCCTATATAAGGACATGATTCAGGAAAACCTATATACGGACACCTAAAGCGGAATACAACAAAACCTGGAAACAATTGAAAGGAAAAGCAGTTATCACATGTTGGCATTAGACGTGACGGCGTTGTATACGAGCATCCAACATGATGATGGTGTGAAGGCTATGGAACATTTTCTGAACAAAGATCCAGATCATTCTAGTGAACACAAGAAAATGTTGTCAGATATGGTGACTTTTTGTTTACACAATAACGTGTTGATATTTAACAGCATATTGTATCAGCAAATAAGGGGCGTAGCCATGGGGGCCAGCTTCTCCCCCAGTTATGCCTGTCTCCATATGGGATGGTGGGAGGAGCTGGTCCTAAATACCACACATCTTCATTATGTTAACAACAATATCAGAACATGGCTACGCTATATTGATGACCTATTTGTTGTATGGGAAGGCACTGAGGAGTCAGCCAGACAATTTGTGACAGACATCAACGCAAATGAGATTAATTTACACTTTACTGCCACCGTCAGCAACATCACAGTGACATTTGTAGATACACAGGTGTATATTAATGACAACAAAATAGAGACTAAACTGTTCAGGAAGATAACATCAGGGAACTCTACCCTACATGCCAGTAGAGCCCATCCCCGACACCTCGTCAACAGTATTCCCTATGGTGAGATGTTGCGGCTCAAACGAATACACAGCAATCATGAAGATCTTGTGACAGGTCAAATAGAATACAAAAATAGGTTCCTAGATAGGGGCTATTCAAGAAAAACTATTGAATCTGCTATAACCAAATCCATGACCCGCACTAGAGAAGAGTTATTACAGGACAAACTAGAGGATACACAGATTGAAGTAAAGTGGACTTCCAATGATAGCAAGGAAGATGGCAAAGACTTCAGGTTAATCATGCAATATAGTAACCAGCATAAACAATTGCAGGCCATTATCAAGCGAAACTGGCCATTGGTACTTAATGATCCGGTTATCGGATCTGATCTACCTCGAAGACTTGCTATCACATACAGTAGGGGCCCATCTATGAGGGACCAGCTGGTCAAAACGAGTCCTGAAATCATAGAGGAGTCAAGTTGGCTCCAACAACACAAGGGATTCTTCAAATGCAAAACATGCAAGGCATGTCAGCATGGGGAGAATAGAATCAGCTATCAAACACCATTTAGCTCCAGAAGACATAATATAACAAAACTCTTAACTTGTTAAACCGAGTATGCAATTTATGTCTTATCTTGTCCCTGTAATCTGCTATATATTGGCAGCACAATATTACAAGTACATAAACGCGTGCTGCAGCATTTGAGGGCCATCAGCAATCAGGACAATACCTATCCAGTTGCCAGACATTTTAGAGAATGTCACCTATCAAACAACAAGGGTCTCAAGTACTATGTGATTGATGCTGTTCCACCCAGCAGAAGAGGCGGGAACAGAGAAAGTACCCTGAGAAAGTTAGAGACTAGGTATATCATAGAGATGGACACAAAGCAACCGAATGGGCTCAACATGTCAGAAGATCTATATACATGTCTATGAATCTAGTCACTATTAACTTAGAGAAAACAATCTCCAGGACACCAACACATACAGAATGTCCGATGTTTAGAAAAAGTTTTAAAGGGTTTTAGGAGTCTTATTTGATTATTTTTATCCAATGATTTGATTTGATTTATTATTTTATATATATACATTGTATTCCAAGAGAAGTGCTTATTAGATAGCACATTTATACAATATATGCATTTAAGATGTTTAAGTATTTATTGCACTGATTTGCACTGTGTATTTATCAGAATATTTATTATAATATTTATTTCAGCATCTATATATTTATATATATTTATACATTAATCTATTGAAAGGTATACATTATAGAATGTGTAATGAATATTTATTGGAATTTTAAGAAAATAGGCTCTTACACAATATTATTTACAGTAAATGTCACCTGATAAACAAGATGGTACATGACATACCTGGCTCACAGAACTCATTCGAAAACAAGCTCTGACATTGGTTGAATTAAAGAGATCCAATGGAACATCTTCTGGTATTTACACCGACATTGCTCTCACATTTGGCAAATTAAGAAGACATACATATTGCAGAGAACATCAGCACAAGTAATCAAATTGAAAGGCAATACAAACACAGGCAGCTTTGCATGGACATAGAGACAATGACACATTTTTGAGTTGATATCAAGCTCACTCAATTAACAGTGTAAATGAAAATAAAAATAGTAACTTTTTTAATTCACTCACTGCACTTTGCACATTTAGCACTTTTTGTAAATAAACACGTTTTTATGTCATCAACTAATTTAGCAGTCGGCAATACGAGCAGATTAAAAACTTATAAAAGCTAAATCAAAGCGATCCAATATAAAGCGTATGTTTTGAAACGCGTTTGTTGTTAATACTGGAAAAATAAATATTTTCAAACGCCCCCGTGAGTGCTGAATTTCTTTCATTCAAGGAAAAGGAGCAATAATAATTTGCGGAGTACACAGCCGCATACAAGCACCCGTCCGAGAGTGCTTCCCATGGAGGTGTAAAGTGAGCGTGAGATATATATATATATATATATATATATATATATATATATATATATATATATATATATATATATATATATATATATATATATATATATATATATATATATATATATATATATATATATAAAAGGGTTTCCTAGTGTTTTCCCTCGATTTGTTTGTGCCAAAATCCCAGAGGGGCACAGAAAGGCAGCACTCACGCCAGCAAAATCCAGGCAAGTCGTAGTTGTTTTAGGCAATCATAGTTTTATTTTTATTTTTTGTTTATTTTCTCCATTATTCTCCATTTAAAACGTGCAAAGTGCATCAGGGAACAAACAATCGACCTATGCGTTTTGGCCAGAGGCCTTCGTCCGGGTCATATATATATATATATATATATATATATATATATATATATATATATATATATATATATATATATATATACACACAGCAATCCTGTTTTCTACTAAATAAACAGGCACCGACACGCTAAAGTTTGAATCACAGTTTACTGGAAACAGAAGGCTCTGCTTTTTTAAGTTTGAATCACAGTTCTCTGAGACGCGTTTCGGTGGACAGACCACCTTGTTCACACAGGTCAGCGCCATTGGAGATAATGTTTATAAAGTGTTGTCATGGACACCATGTCAATGAAATGGACTTAGAAGAGATACGAAATAAAGCTATACCAGCATGTTAACAGCACATTGCCAGTAGTAATACAATGTGTACAAGTGTACCTTTTAAAACAAACATGGCATTGGAAATAAAATTCAATATTTAGAGGTTGTACTCATGCATAATATGTTTCAAATGCAGTACAAATTATATGCTAATCATAAATGAGGAAAAGGTGTATGTGATTCACAGTGTGCTCATTGAAATTCTTTTATAACAATACGGGCGGTTAAAGAGTGTGTTAGAGTATATGGTCACATAATTTCACATGTAAATCCATTTCTAAATGGCTGATAGGTTAATACCAACTAACACTAAGTAGAAGAAACTGTGTAAATGTGCCTATACATACGCAAGCGCAATACCAAGCCCAACTGGGCATAGGTTCTCTAACCCTCAATCATGTATTTGACTGCATACTGAGCTATACACTCATGACACCTGATCCCCTCAGAAAGTACAACTTATTATTACATGTCTGAATCACAACTTATAAGACATAGTGTCAAAACTTAAATCCAATGATGTAACCCATGGCAATAAAATTTAAAAAGTGTATAAAAGAAAATTAAACTCTTGCACTGGAAAGGCTACTAAGGAGCGGGTGTACCTAAGCAAAATTACAGATGTGAGATTAACTCTTCGTCAGAATTGAGACCATATGGAATTTTGCTATTGAGCATGATGATGTACCGTGATTCTAACTTTCTCAATTGTTGCTCTCTGTTGCCACCTCTCGGATTTTTGGGAATGGCACCTACCACATAATACACCAGATCTTTTGCTGTACCTTGGTGGTGTTCATGGATATGCCTAGCTACTGGGTAGCTTTTGTCATTGTTGGCTATGGCCCTAAGGTGTTGCAAAATTCTAACATGGACCATATGTATGGTGCTGCCCACATATTGTTTTGGACATGTACATTCCAGTATATACACTGCAAATTCTGTCTTGCAGTTGTACTTTCCCTTAATGGTCACAGGTGAGTTTCTCAGGGGTGATTGAATGGTTTTCATATTTCTCCTATGTTTACAGGCTTTGCACCTGGAACATTTCTGGAAACCCTTGCTAGATGTCAACCACTCTGAACCACTGCTCGCTTGGGGTATGTTTTGCACCAATTCATTCCTCATCGATTTGGCCCTTCTAAACGAGATGAGAGGTACACAGGGTATGTCATTTCCTATGATAGGATCACTCTTAATGAGCCGCCAGTGCCTGTACATGATATTACGAAGTCTGGCATGATATGTAGAGTACCTTGTGGTCAGACGTATCTGACTGGTGTCACTGACTTTGTTCTTCCTCTTGTGTATACCAAATAACAGATCTTCTCTCTTTTTGGTTTTAACCTTATCCCTGGCTGTGTCAAGGATATCACCTGCATACCCTCGCATGGAAAGACGTGTTGAAAGATCACTCTGGACCTCCCTCAATGAATCTTCACTGCTACAGTTGCTTTTCATGCGCGGATTTACTGCATAAGGGATGCTATTTTTGAGTTTAGTAGGATGGAAACTGCTGGCATGCAATATAAAGTTGCCCGCAGTTGGTTTTCTATTTGTTTTGGTATGCAATCTATTCCCTTCTACATACACTACTAAATCAAGGAAATGTACCTCACTTTTGCTGATGTCATGTGTGAATGTTATATTGAGATTATTCACGTTCTGTTGTTGTGCAAATGTTTTTGCTGACTCTGGTGATCCCTTCCACAAAATGAAGAGATCGTCTATGAATCTGGTCCACAGGAAGATATTTTCTGCCCACTCCTTCGCAAAGTCAACTGCCAGTACATGCTTCTCCCACCAGCCCATATGCAGATTCGCATAGCTAGGGGCGAAGCATGTACCCATGGCAGTCCCTTGCATCTGTCTGTATGTCTGCTGTTGGAACAGAAAGAGATTATTCTTGAGGCACCACTCTGCCATACTGACCAACATATGTGTGTGTTGATGTAGATGAATATGCCTTGTTCCAAGATAGTGTGATAATGCCTTTAAACCATCTGTGTGTCTTATGCTCGTATATAAAGCCATGACATCCATGGTCATAAGGACATAGTAGTCATCCCACGTTACAACATAAATTCTGCGTAGGAAGTCTCCTGTGTCCATAATGGACGATGGTAAGGATCGGACATGTTCTTGAAGAAAGAAGTCTATGAACCTTGAAGTAGTCTCAAACAACCCTCCTATTGCCGATATAATCGGTCGCCCAGGTGGATCAGTGGCGCTTTTATGGACCTTTGGGATAAGGTATAGTATAGGGGTTACAGGATGTTCTACTTTTTGGTATCTGAGTCCATCCTGTGATATCAAACCTCAACCTCTCCATTTATATAATTCTGCATGGAATTTGTCCTTGGTTTCCTCTATACATGAGGGACTCACTCTGCAATAGCATTCCCTATCTTGGAGTTGTCTAAGGGCCTCATTGTTGTACATATCTATTGGCCAAAGTACAATATTGCCTCCTTTGTCTGACCATCTCACAACAATATCCTTTCTGTCTTTCACTTTCCTCATAGTCTGAGCATACTGTTTACTAATGCTGGAATTTGCATGAAGGTACTGCATGCTCGAATCAATGGGCAGTTGTTTAAGGTCTGAGATTACAGTCTCAGAGAATATGTCCAATGAATCTCTAGGCATGATAGGTAGGAATACAGATTTGGGCTTGAAAGGTGTCTGTGTGCTGCCATAAATGTCCAATCCCATGACTGCTGCTAAGTCTTCCGACGATCGGAATACAGAATCTTGCTGTGTTTCATTTTGAAGTTCATCGAGAGCGTGCAGCACTTGCGTAACACCCACTGCTAGATTCACTGTAGTTGCTTCGTCCTGGTTCTCCGTGTGTGGCATATTAGATTTACCTTTGAAAAATTTAAAGAGTTTTAGTTTTCTCACAAATATATATATACACACACAAAGTGGATACACATGTAATGTACATACCAATAACAATGGCATTCCTACAATTCCATCACATATCAGATTCACATATGAAATCATTACATTTTTTAGGTTTGATAATAGACCTGCAAAGCATGCCTTTCTTCGCCTTTATAGAGATATTGCAATCAGGGAGTTCTGTATAGCATCATCCAATATCAACACCACCTTGCAGACCACTTATGTTTCGTTCTGAATGGTCATCCGCCTCCAACCAATCAAACCGATACCCTGTTTTTTCTACTGACTTATTTTTACATTTAGATAACTTTTTCATGTGCCAAGTTCTGACACCCTCTCATAATGCAGAATTGCATTTCAACCTCTTGGCACACAGTGACTCAGAATATCTACATTCTCCTTTGGCAATTCCTCCACTTAACTTTACACCAGTCATCAGGTTCACAAGACACTTCTTTAAAATTATGCTTACTGTCATCCACAGATTTGGCTTTTGCTACTGTTTTTATCACAAATTCAAGTGATCATTGTACAAGCTTGGCATTTGTTAACCATTGACGATGAATGTATGCCGGAACCACGCAAGCCATTACCAACGCATGGCTTTACAGCGCGATCATTACAATGACTGCAACACTAACACTCAAGTCTTTACCATACAAAACTTTACCACACATATGCCTTTCCCAAGCATGCCTTTACAACGAAAATTCGTTGTAGACACATATATGGTAAAAGGGATATATGTGATGAAAATTTACCAGGTAAGTATTTCCAAAATGTTTGTGTGGGTGTGTATATATTTATGCATATATATGTAGTAAATATAGTAATATATAAATATATATATATCTACACACACACAGCATACACATACACCCTTTCCACCAAACCCCATACCCACCCTAAACCCTAGACACCTCTTACCATTCAAAAAACCCATACCCATCTTAAACCCTAAATCCTAAAAATACCATTGCCGTCTCAAAACCCATACCCACTCTAAACCCTAAAATTTCCTTACCACCCAAAAAGTCATATCCGCCCTAAACCCTAAAAACACCCTTGGCACCCCAAAACCCAAACACACCCTAAACCCCCCTTACCACCAAAAAACCCATAACCACCCTAAATCCTAAAAATACCCTTGCCACTTAAAAACCCATACCAATCCTAAACCCTAAAAATTCCCTAGGCACCCAAAAACCCATACCCACCCTAAACTCTAAAAATATCCTTGCCACTTAAAAACCCATACCCAACTTAAACCCTAAAATTACCCTTGCCACCCAAAAACCCACATCCATCCTAAATCCTAAAAATTCCCTTACCACCCAAAAACCCAAACACACCCTAAGCCCTGAAAATTCCCTTACCGCCAGAAAACCCATACCCACCCTAAACCCTAAAAATGTCCTTACCACCCAAAACCCCAAACCCACCCTAAAGCTGAAAAATTCCCATACAACCCAAAGCCCCAAACCCACCCTAAAGCTGAAAAATTCACTTACCACCCAAAACCCTAAAAATTCCTACGACCCAAAAACCCATCTATTCTTACCCATCCTAAACCCTAAAAAAACCTTTCCCTAATTTAATATATATATTAAAAAACAAAGGTTACAGGGACATTATAGTTAGGCTGACATTTCACTCGCAGAAAACCAGAGAAATTCAGCAGTTATAGTTAGCTGAGCTAGCTATAACTTGCGCCCGCACAATGCACTGCGTATGACCTCACATATTACATCACTTACGACATGGTCAGTGACATCACTGATGACACCATTGATGAAATCCAAAATGACATCACTGATGACATCAACCAATGACTGTGAGTATTTTTAAAATGTTTATGAGTGTTAAATGTATATATCAAGGTGCATTGATGAATCAGTGGGTGTATGAGTGCCTGTATTGATGATTCGGTTGGTGAATGACTGACTGTATAAGTGAGTGATTAGGTGTCTCAGTGAATGTATGGGTCACTGACTAGGTTGTCGGAGTGTCTGTATCAGTCTGTCAGATGGTATCTAATTGGCTGTATGGGGTGGTGAGTGGGTATGTGAGTGGCTTTATGGGTGATTGATTGGTTGTCCGAGTACCTGTATGGGCGTATGAATGTCTTTGTGGGTGGGTGAGGGGATGTGTGACTTCCTGCATTGATGAGTGAGTGGGTGAGTCAGTGGATTTATGGGTTAGTGAGTGTGCTTGTGAGTGGCTGTATAAGTGACTGAGTTTGTGTATGGCTGTGTCAGTGAGTGAATGTTTGTGTCCATGCTACATAGGTAAGTAACTCGATATGTGAAAGGAAGTATAGCTGAGTGTTGGAGTATATGAGTGACTGTATGGGTGAATGAGGATTGTGATAGTGGCTGTATGGATTGGTGAGTGCATATGTGAGGGGCTGTATGGGTAAGCATGTGTTAGTATCTGTATGAATAAGTGAATGGGTGTGTGTATAACTGTAGAGGTGAATAAATGGCTGTGTGATTGACTCTGTAGGTGAGTGAGTAGGTGCTTGAGTATCTCTATGAGTGACTGACAGTGTGTGAGTGGTTGTATGGGTGTATGAGTGGATATATCAGTGGCTGTATTAGTGAGTGAGTTAGTGTATGAGTGGCTGTATGGGTAACTGAGTAGATGTGTGTGTAGACCTATGAATCAGTGAGTGGGGTGGGTGTGTAAGTACAGCTATGGGTGTGTCAATGGTTTTGATAATGTTAGTGTGGAAGTTGGAGTGGGTGTATGAAAGGTTATATTGGGTGTAAGTGGGTACATCAGAGATTCTGTGGCTGATGTTATCAGTGATGTCATTTGAGATGTTATCAGTGCTGTCATCAGTGATGCCACTGACCATGTCATGAGTGATGTAATATGTGAGGTCATAAGCAGTGCATTGCGGGAGCATGAGTTATAGTTAGCCCAGCTAACTATAACTGCTGAATTTCTCTGGTTTTGTACGCGTGAAATGTGAGCATAACTATAACATCCCTGTAAACTTCGTTTTTTTCAGTGAATTTCTAAGGTTTTTAATTCTATTTCCTAACTATAATGCCCCTGTAACCTTTGTTTTTTTCAGTGAATTTCTATGGTTTTTTAAATGCTAATTCCCAACTATAATGTCCCTGCAACCTTTGTTTTTTTCAGTAAATTTCTAAGATTTTTTAAAATTCTGTTTCTTAATGGTAACGTCCATTGTTTTTAGTGAGCCTCTAAGATTTTTGTATTTTCTATCTATAATTGTATATTATATACCACTAATTTTTTGATTTGGTATGTTATCAGAAAGTACATTAATAATAACTGGTTTTATTTTTAACAATTTTTTGAGTCGGCACAACATTGTCGCATTTACTGTGGAGAATCTGTGATCAGTAAATGTGTTTCACATACTGAAAAATATACTTAAGGACATTTTTTAAATAAAGTTTAAGTCTAAACATTTAGTAAGATATTGTAATTAACTTTTCTTTCTGTGATCAATCTAGCAGAAAACCACCTTTACAAAAAAATATATATTTGCGACTACCGACACCATTGCGGTGCCATCGCGGTACCATTGGTAATCGCGAAGAGCGCGTGGTTTGTACAAAGTGTAAAACATATATATAGACAGATTCTACAGTATATTTAACAGTAGACCTTATTAGTGTACTTGTCAAACTCATACATTTGTAGTGAGTTTCCAGAAAACTAATCTTCAAAGACTATTTTCTGTTTTCACGGTGATGCCGGGGGTCGCGATCATATTGGTAGCTGTGGTCACCGCGAATACGTCACAAAATGACAAAACAAATGCAGAAATTCAATAGCCACCACCACATTCAAAACTTATAACTGCAAAATGGATTATACCCAACACACTAAACACATTACTATCTAAATGACTGTATAATATCATGTACAACTCCCTTAATATCTCTATAACACAGTGCATAACTTTTTCAGTGTAATCTATGACTGCAGGCATCACTGTATCACTAAGTTTCTCATTCACTGTATAAGTATTTGAGAGGATCTGTGAGATGGTGCATGGGTCTATCAATACTTCTGTAATGAAATGCGTGACTGCCTCAGTACATCTATGAGTGGGTGCTTCAGTATCACAATGGGTCTGTGATTGGTTGTGTAAGTCTCTCACTTAATCTGTGAGTAGGCGCATGAGTGCCTTTGTGAATTTGTAAGTAAGTATATGACTGTCTGACTTGATGTGTGAGTGGATACATGAGTGTCTAAGTGGGTGTCTGAGTGGGTGAGTGAGTGGGTGCATGAGTATCTGAGTGGATCTGCGAGTGAATGCATGAGTCTCTCAGTGGGTCTATGACTGGCAGCGAGAGTGCCTGAGTGGTTCTGTCAATGGGTGCATGGGTCTCTGAGTGCGACTGTGAGTGGGTACATGAGTCTCTGAGTGTATAACTGACTGGGTACATAAGTCTCTGAGTGGGTCTATGAGTGGCTGTGTGAGTGACTGTATGGGTGTGTGAGTGTCTGAGTGGGTCCATGAGTGGATGTATGAGTGTCTGAGTGGATCTGTGAGTGGGTGTATGAGTGTCTTAATGGGTCTGTGAATGAGAGCATAAGTCTCTGAGTGGGTGAGTGAATGGGTCCATGCATGAGTGTCTGAGTGGGTCTGTGACTGGGAAGGTGAGTGTCTGCGTGGGTCTGTGAGTGGATACATGAGCCTTGACTGGGTGAGTGAGTGGGTGCATGTATATCTGAGTGAGTTTTTGAGTGGGTGGGTGAGTTTCTGAGTGTAGAGTGACTGACTGAGTCCATAAGACTCTGAGAGGGTCTGTGAATGGGTGTAGGAGTGACTGTATGGGTGGTGAGTGGGTGTATGAGTGTCTTAGTGGGTCTCTGAATAGGTGTATGAGTGTCTCAGTGGGTCTGTGAGTACATATGTGAGTGTCTGTAAGTGGGTTTGTGAG
This sequence comes from Calotriton arnoldi, assembly GCA_963921515.1. Classification (NCBI taxonomy): domain Eukaryota; kingdom Metazoa; phylum Chordata; class Amphibia; order Caudata; family Salamandridae; genus Calotriton; species Calotriton arnoldi. The sequence goes on from CAWUFW010004053.1 coordinate 569,754, forward strand.
TCTCTGAGTGGGTATGTACATGGGTGCGTGACTTTCCGAGTCAGTCTGTAAGTGGGTGCATGAGTATCTGAGTGGGTCTTTGAGTGGGTGCATGAGTTTTGAGGTGGGTCTGTGAGTGGGTGTAAGAGTCTCTAAGTGGGTATGAGACTGTACACATGAGTCTATGACTGAGTCTCTAAGTAAGTGCATGAGTCTCTGAGTGGGTCTGTATATGGGTGCATCACTGTCCGAATGAGTCTGTCAGTGGGTGCATAAGTACCTGAATGGGTATGAGAGTGGGTGCATGAGCATCTGAGTGGATATGTGACTGGATGTATAAGTGTGTGAGTGGGTATGTGAGTGGGTGTATAAGTGTCTGAGTGGGTATGTGAGTAGATACATAAGTCTGTGACAGTGACTGGAAAGTGTGTACAAATATATATATATATTTATTTTTATATTTCCACCAACCTTCGCGATGACTTTGCGATAGTCACGACGTCCCCGCGACGGTACACGGGGGACTGCTCTGGCAGTCGTGGCGTCATCCCGAATATCGCGCGTGATTAAAAAAATCAATTTTGGAACACATAACTTGTGTCACTAACACACCCATTTCTCAAACATGGGGTCAGAGTATCTCCAGCCTGACCCCTTGTGTTAGCTTTCACAAAAAAATTCTGCCCCGGGAACCGTTTCCAGACGATAAAATGGCAGCCGCAACTTTCTGTTCAGGTTGCGTTCAGTCAACGGAGCATTCCCATTGGCGCGTGCATTCGTGATTCATCACGGAACCACAGCGAAATATCTGAGGCCAGAGATATATCTATCATTTTTGGCATAAATATCTCAAAAACTACTGGACGGATTTGCACCAAATAACAAATAGCACAATCTGCATAATAACATCTACCTTTCTGCCAAATTTGGTGTAATCCCATCCAGTGGATCGGGCTGAAGGTTGGCACAAGCAGGTAGGCTTATCTCAGAGGCAGTGTGTAAAGCATTTGTGCACACATACAGTAATACAGTGAAAACACTACAAATTGACACCACACCAGTTTATAAAAATAAGAAATCTTTATCTAAACAAAACAAGGCCAAAAGGACAAAAATCCACCATACATATATCCAGAGATCACCAAAAATAGGTTATTCATAATAATAAAGCTTGTAGCAACAAATAGCTCTATTACGATGTCGTGGCCACTAAAAATCTCAAAGTATGGAACCGACCGCGAGGTATGCGGTGTCAGGCCCGGAGTCACACGGACCCCAAAGAACAGTACCTTGGTAAATGATGAAAACAAAGATGGTGCATGGCATCGGGTAGGTGATGCTTCGTTGGCGCCAGGTGACTTCGATTCCTTACTGCGATGCAGGGGAGGTGAGGCATTGGTTCCTTATTGTCACCCACGTCAGGTAACGGCTCCATGATGGTGAGGCACCGGCGTCGGTGAGGTCGGTGCTGCGGTGCAAGTCGGAGCAGTGTGTCATGAGCGTCACGAGTAGTGACCTCGGCTCTAGTGACGGCGTCAGAGTCAGGACGGCACCAACATCGGGGCTGCGTTGTAAGTCGGGGCAGTGCATCGTGCACTTCACGAGCGGTGCCCACGGCTTCATTGCTATTTCCCTCTGTGGCAGCTGAAACAGCAGTTCCAGGTGCAGGAGGACAGAGGGAATGAAGTCTTTGTATCCCTGAAACTTCAGAACAGGAGGCAAGCTCTACACCAAGCCCTTGGAGATCTTCTTCAAGCAGGATACACAGCATACAGGAAAGTCTTGGGGCCAGATGTACGACCATTTTTGCATGCGCAAACGGGTTTGTGAAACCGTTTGCGCATGCAAAAACAGCATGGGAATGTACAAACCCTATTTTGCGAGTCACAATTTTTCCGACTCGCAAAATAGGGTTTTGCGACTCGCTATTAGGAAGGGGCGTTCCCTTCCTTATAGCGAGTGCAACCTTATGTAAGAATGTTTTGCGTCCGCAATTGCAGGCGCAAAACACTCGCAAATTACCACCCTCTTCAAGAGGGTGGTAATGGGGTCGCAAAAGGGAAGGACCCCTTTGCAAATGCAGGGGAAAATAATTTTTAAGGGCAGGCAGTGGTCCCAGGGACCACTACCTGCCCTTAAAAAATGAAACGAAAACGTTTCATTTTTTTCTTTTTTAAATGCATCCCGTTTTCCTTTAAGGAAAACGGGCTGCATTTTAAAAAAAAACTGCTTTATTTAAAAGCAGTCCCAGTCATGGTGGTCTGCTGAGCCCAGCAGGCCATTCCCGATGGGGTCGCAAATTGCGAGAGGCTCATTACTATTCATGAGCCTCTCTATTTGAGACCCCATTGGGAATCGCTAACAGTGTGAAAAACACTGTTGTACATTGGAAATAACGCCTTGCAAATTGCGAGTCGCAAGAAACTCGCAATTTGCGAGGCGCTATTTCCACGGTCGCACATCTGGCCCTAGGTCCTTTCCTTGGCATAAACAGCCACTGCAGGCCAACCCCACACAACACACAGCAAAGGGGCAGTACTTCTCCTTTAGCTTTCCCAGCTCTTCTCCTTGGCAAAGGTCCCGCTTGAGTCCAGAAATACTCTAAAGTCCTGGGGTCTGGGCCCCAATATTTATGCTCAATTTCTCTTTGGTCTCTTGTGGCCCTCCCACCACTCTAGATTCAGCCCAGGTCTATTCAGCCCTGACTCATCTAGGAAATGCAGGACACACCTCAACCCCCCCAGTGGCTGTCTAAAGAGAATGCACATCCCCAGCCCCTGCCACTCCAAAGCCAGACAGTCAATCCATAAACCAGCAGAGGCATACAGGATAGCTAAGCAAGAATATACCCACTTTCTAAAAGTGGTATTTTCAAAACACACAATATAAAAATCATATTTACTAAAAGATGCATTTTATATTCTGAGTTCAGGCAAACTAAACTCCATCTTTCTATCTTGTCCCAATGGGCAGTTATACATAAACTCCCATTCTATCCTATGGGACAGATAACTTTTCCATAGTGAAAAATGAAATACACTGTATTTCATTATCAGGACATGTCACACACACCAGTACATGTCCTACCTTTCACATACACTGCACCCTGCCCACAAGGGTACCTTGTGCCTACCTTAGGAGTGACTCACATGTAATAAAAGGGAAGGTTAGGGCTTGGCAAGTGGGTGCACTTGCCAAGTCGACATGGCAGTAGCGACTGTGCGAGACACTGCAGTGGCAGGTCTGAGACCCCTTTGAAAGTATGCTTGTGTGGGTGGCACAATGGGTGCTGCAGGCCCAATAGCAGCATTTGACTTAAAGGCCCTGGGCACACACAGTACACTGTACTAGGGACTTAGCAGTAAGTCAAACAAGCCAATCATGGAAACACCAATCCATATGAACAATTTACATTGGAAGCACTTGCACTTTGGCACTGATCAGCAGTAGCAAAGTGCCCAAAGCATTTAGACCAGTAAAAACTAAATCCAGCACACAGCTAAAATACAGGAGGCAGAGTCAGAAAGACAGGGGAAACCACGCCAAGGATGCCAGGTCTAACATGTGTCCCCTCCAGCTGAGGAGTGGGGAGAACTACCCACCATCCTGGGAGTTCTCTTCACTTAGGCAGAAAAATCTCAACAGACCATCAGCATTGGCGTGTTCTGTGCCAGAGTGGTGTTCCACCATAAAGTCCACCCCCTGTAGGGAAATGGACCACCTCAACAGTTTTGGGTTCTCACCCCTCATTTACATCAACCATCTGAGGGTCCTGTGGTCTGTCTGAACCCGGAAGTGAGTTCAAACAAGTAGGGCCTCAGCTTTTTCAATGCCTAGACCATAGCAAAAGCCTCACGCTCAATCGCACTCCACCTCTGTTCCCGGTAAAGTAACCTACTACTAATGAAGGCAACGGGTTGGTCTAGGCCCTCATCATTTAGTTGTGAGAGAACAGCCCCCATGCAATGCTCTGAAGCATCTGTCTGCACCACAAATTCTTTTAGGAAGTTCTGAGCCTTGAGCACGGGTGCCCTGCACCAGGCAGATTTCAGGGCTTTAAAAGCTTACTGATAGGTGTCAGTCCAGTTCACCTTCCTGGGCTGCTTCCTGGAAGCCAGGTCAGTCAAGGGGGAAACAATGGTGCCATATCCTTGACAAACCTCCTGTAGTACCCGGTGAGACCTAAAAAGACTCTCCCCTGTCTGGGTCTTGGGGGGCTCCCAAGCCAGGATGGTGTCAGTGTTAGGCTGTAGGGGCGCCACCTGGCTGCTTCCTACCTGGTGCCCTAAGTACACCACTGATCCCTGCCCGATCTGGCACTTGCTGGCCTTGATCGTGAGGCCTGTCCTCTGCAGGGCCTTCAACACTTCCCAGAGGTGTTGCAGATGTTCCTCCCACATGGAACTAAACACTGCAATGTCATCCAGGTAGGTGGTGCTGAAATCCTACAGTCCAGCCAACACCTGGTTAACCAACCTCTGAAAGGTGGCAGGGGCATTCTTCAACCCAAAGGGTATCACCCAGAACTGGTAGTGCCCCTCTGGGGGTGAAAATGCAGACCTCATCTTGGCTTCATCAGTTAAGGCAATCTGCCAGTATCCAGACGTTAAGTCAAACATACTGAGGTACTTGGCAGAGCTCCCAACCGATCAATGAGCTCATCAGCTCTGGAGATTTGGTGTGCGTCAGTCCTGGTGACAGAATTGAGCCCTCGGTAGTCCACACAGAACTGGAGTTCTGGGGTGGCACCAGGTGCTGCAGCCTTTGCGACCAAGACCACTGGGCTGACCCAAGGGCTGTTTGAGGGCTCAATCACCCCTAGTGCCAACATCTTGGAGACTTCCTCCTTGATGCTAGCTTTGACCCTATCAGTCAACCTGTATATTTTTTGTTTAACAGGAGGACTGTCCCCTGTGTCCACATCATGGATACACTACTGAGTGACACCTGGGGTTATGGAGAACAGAGCTGCAAACTGCCTCAGGGGTCAGGGCGGGGGAGAGGTTTACACCGCCCACTGACCCATCACATTCCTTGGCAGACAGGAGGTCCAGTAGAGGCTCAGTCTCCTCTTCCATTCCATCATCTGTTGCTAGGAGCATGTTCACTTCAGACCTCTCAAAGTGAGGTTTGAGGCGGTTCACGTGTAGGACCCGCAAAGGGTTCCTGGGAGATCGCAAGTCCACCATTGACGTCACTCTTGCGCTCCACACCTCAAAAGGCCCAGTACACTTGTCCTGGAGAGCACAAGGCTCTACTGGGGCTATGACCCACAGTTTCTGGCCAGGTTGAAACTCAATCAGAGTGGCATTCTGATCACACCAGTGTTTCATCTCCTCCTGCTGGCTTCCAGATTTGCCTGAGCGAGTTGCTTGAAGCGCTTAGTCTGGTTTCTGAAGGCCAGCATGTAGCTATACACATCCTGGGGAGGTTTGGCTGGGAGATTTATCCCAGCCTTCTTTGACCAGACTCAGAGGTCCTCTTATAGGATGCCCATACAGGAGCTCAAAGGGGCTGAACCCTAAGGACTTCTGTGGTACTTCTCTGTAAGCAAATAGCAGGCGTGGCAAGAAGACGTCCCACTTATGCCTCATGGGGACTACAAGACCCTTAATCATGCCTTTGAGGGTCTGGTTGAATCTCTCAACCAGCCCATTCCCTTGGGGATGGTAAGGCGTGGTGAACTTGTAGGTAACACCACACTCCTTCCATAAGGACATCATATACTTTGATATGAAGTTTGTACCTCGGTCGGATACCACCTCTCTGGGAAACCCCACACAGGGAAAAATTCCCATCAACGCCCGGCTCACCACAGGGGCCGTCGTGGTCCTGAGAGGGATAGCCTCGGGGTACTGGGTGGCATGGTCCACCAAGACCAGGTTGAACCTGTTGCCCATAGCTGTCTTGAGATCCAGAGGCCCCACAATGTCAATACCAACCCTCCCAACGGGGGCGCTGACCACAGGAAAAGGTTGGAGAGGAGCCTTACACTTCTTCCCACTCTTACAACTTGCCTGGCAAGTTGGGCAAGACCTACAATGAGTGTCAGAGTGATTGCGCATTTGGGGCCAAAAGAAGTGGGTGACAATCCTTTCAAATGTCTTGTTCTGCTCCAAATGCCCTGCCAAAGGCACATCGTGAGCCAGACCCAGTAGGAAGGCTCTGAAGCGCTGGGGTACCACCAGCCCACGGGCTGACCCAGGCTCAGCAACCTTAGGCTCTCTATACAGGAGACCATTCTCCCAGTAAATCCAATATGATCCAGACTGATCACCTGCTACCTGGTTTGCAGTATGTTGCCGCAAGCCAACAACAGAAGGGCATTCCTGCTGCTCCTTGCAGAAATTTCCTGCCTGATGGGGCTCCCTTCCTGCTGCCAAGGGGTCAGCTCAGGCAGGTCCACAGTTCAGCCACTTGCTCCCCTGCAGGCTCTAGGGCATCCCCCTCAAGGTCTGCCTCCTCCTGGACTGTGGGAACTTCAGGGGTCAGTTTCCTACGCCCCCTGCCTCTTCTATTTCTGGCAGGCTCCCTGCCCTCTTGATTGCCCTTACCGGCTGCCATTGACCGAGTGGGCACATTTGTCCACTCAGCAGACCCAACATCTCCGTTTGAGACCTGTGTCCCACCTTCTCCCAAGGGGAACTCTCCAGGTCATTACCAAGCAGACAGTCAAAAGGCATGGCTGGTCTCACAACTTCTTTCAAGGTACCTGAGACCCCCCACCACTCAAAGTGAACCTGTGCCACTTTGCAGAGGCACTCTGAGTTGTCAGCTGACACTATTGGGTAACGTACATTGGGGATCACCTGCTCCTCAGACACCAGGCGACAACGGACAGCTGTCCCACTGGCCCTGGTGTCTCACAGAGCCTGCACCCTATGGCCATTAATGGTCACCCATGGCCCGTATTTCTTAGTATTTGCGGGGAGGTGGGTCCTTGGGACCATCTCACTCTCCCCTAGTGAGACAAGGTTCAATTCTGTGGCTCCTACCCTTCCTGTGGGCCCAACTCCTCCCCATATGCAACAATAGTCAACCCACGGGGCGGTGCACCACTGGCTGCAGGTGGAGACTTAGGACTCTTAGGATCCCCAATAAAGTCACCCACCTGATCACAAGCATAACATTTGGGGGGACCCTTCTCTGCAGGCTTCCCGGTAGACCCCCATGGCTTCTTACCACCGGGGGGCTTGGAACCTTTTCCTTGGGAATTATTTTGGGGCCCTTTTTGGAACTCCTTTTGTTTACTCTTGTCCCCACATTCTTCTGCTGGGGACCCTGCCTATCCTTGGCTGAGTCTCCAACATACCCCTTGTGGACCCTGGTGCTGACTCAGCGGTCCACCTCCATAGCAAGCTTCCTGGGGTCAGTCAGCTTACTGTCAATTAAGTGCTGGCGTAGCTCTGGAAAACTATTAGCAGACAAGTGCTCCCATGCCATCAAACCATAGATCTCCTGAAAATCAGTTACCTGGCCACCCTTCACCCAACCATCCACTGCTCTGCAAAAGGAAGCAACATACTCACACCAAGTTTCTTACAGGCCCTGAACTTCTGCCTATACAATTCTGGGGCCAATCCATAACTTCTGATCAAGGCCTCCTTCATGGGAGCATAAACCATTGTATCCTCCTAAGGCAAGGCTTTAAGGTGACCCTCCCTTCTGTAGTGAAGCGGCTCCACAACCCCGCTCCCCAGTCTCTCCCAGGGACTCTGTGAGACCTCATTGCTACCTCATACCCCTTGAACCACGGACTAATGTCATCACTAAGCACAAAATCCTTGATCACCTCCTTAGGAATATGCACCCGCCCCTCCAGATGCACTGAAGACAAGCTCCCACGTTTGGAACTGGACTCCACACTCTAGGGCTTTTATGTCCAGCTCCTTCAAACTTCTCTCATGCTCTAAGAGCATCCTCTTTTCTTCCATGGCAAGTTTCTGCCTCTCTAACTCTAATTTCTTTTCCTCCATGTCACTCTCTTTCCCCAACCTGAGCTTCGTGAGCTCCATCTCATGCACTCTGCTTCTCTCTGTCCTCCAGCTCCTCTGGAGACAGCCCCTTTGAAGACACACTCCTGCCCCCACTGGAAAGCACCCTCCCTCCAGGCAGAACCAATAGCCCATCCTGCTGCTCATCTAAATTCTCTGTCAAAGTAAGGTATAGTGTGCAGAGAGTCCAGGTGCTCCCCAGAGGTATAGCAGAGGCTAAATTAGATAATCACTAACAACTCTCTTTTTTGGCAGTGTGGGCGAGCAGTTAGGCTTATCAGGAGGGTGTGTTAAGCATTTATTGTATTCACTCAATCAAGGACTGATTACACACACTCAGAGACAGAATCCAGACCAATTGGGTAAGTATAAAAGGGTATACTTATGTTTTATTTCTAGAACCAAGCAGGACTTGGTACAGGTAGGTAAAATTTACTTTCAATTGTAAAACTTTGCACAGAAATGCAATTGGTAATAGATTTTCATTTGTTACAAGTTTGTATATGCTTAAAAACTGTTTAAGTTACATATAAATTACTTTTGAGTATTTTTGCATTACTTTTGTATTACATCGAATACTCGGGGTGATATGCCTAGATATCACACCATGGATCCTACAATACAAAGGTAAGTAAGACTTTTTCAGGGTTAAAATACAGTTACTTTTTTTCCATGCAAAACACAGGTCAACACAGACATTTTTAGGAACAGAAAACTCGTAACATTTTTTCCTATGGGAAAAAGGGTGTTAACGGTTTACAGGTAAGCAAATTACTTACAAGTATGACTTTTGGGGGTAGGAATAAGGTTCCCAAGGTCCAGTTAGGGACTCAAATTGCACCACCAGCGGCAATGGTGCGGCCGGGTGCAGAGTGCAGGGGCCCAATGTTAGCCAACGTTGGCTCAGTCAGGGAGGCTTCCTCAAGGTGACCACTGGCTGGAGAGGTAAGTTGGGTTCTTGGGGGATGCCTGGACATTGTCAGTTGGGCCACTAAAGGCCGTGGAGCGTCGGGTGCAGGGGTGTCTTTTGGCATTGGCTCTTCTCACCAGCTCTGGTCGCTGTCGGGGGGACCCTTCAGATTGAGGCTGCAGGAGTTGGCTTGAAGCTTGAGGGAGGTTGAGATCATCAGATCCCAGTCAGGATCGCTGGGGAGACTTCCACATGGTGTAGGGCCACTCGAACTCGGGCAGTGGGTGTCGGGTGCAGAGAGGTGCAGAACAGCAGAGCTGCCTTGATCCGGTTCTGTGTTTGGAGTCTTGGTTGAGCAAGTGAGAGTCTTTAAGGTGAGTGCAGGGCAGGTCCTCTGGGCTCTGGGAGGCTGCTGGCTGATGGACTGCTGACTGCTAGACACGCCGGGGTTTCCGCTGTAGTCAGGTCGGAGTCAGGACAGGCCGGAAGGGCTGGGGCCAAAGCAGTTGGTGTCTTCTTCCTGGGTCAGCACTGCTCTTCGGTCCTTCTTCTTTTTTCCTCGAATCTGTGGAGGCAAGGTTCAGGTCAAGACCAATAGGTCCCTTCCTTGGGGTGAGTAAATCCCCTATTATGCCACCCTTCAGTGGTAGCTTCTCCCTAATTGGCTGGGACCCCTCATCTTCGAGATGGAGGGGGCTGAGATGTGTGCTTCACCTAGTCTCCCCCACCTGAGGGATGGGGTTGCAAAGGTGGGTACAACTCTCCTCCTAACTCGGTTTCCCTCCTGATTCTCCCGCCCAAAGTAGGGGTCAGAATCGGTGGGAGCCAGTTGCTTTGGGCAGCAAAAGGCAGGGACAGCTTACCAAGGCAGCAGGCCTCTGAAGCTTCCCCTTTTGTGGAACCAGCCCATCCTGGGGGAGGAGGCATGACACCTCTGCCCAGGATGGGCTTTGTTTCTGGACCTAGAGAGCGGAGGCCCGCTACCCAAGGGTCCACAAACCTGTCTAGTGGTGGCAAATGGCAGGCAGTCATTCAGGAACCACACCAGGGTTGGTTGTTTTTCAGGGGGCATTTCTAAGATGCCCTCTTTACATTAAATCCCACACTGGCATCAGTGTGGGTTTAATGTGCAGAGACGTTTGCTACCAAACTTCCCAGTTTTCTGTCAAGCCATTATGAAGCTGTGAAATTCGTAATGACCAACTCCTTGGCTATATACTCTTTATGGCTTTTACTGCACTAACAATGTCTAGGAATGGACTTAGACACTGTAGGGGTGCAGTGGTCATGCACGTGCTCACTCACCTGGGGGCTAGTGCACCCTGCTAGAGGGGTGACTTATCTATGCCCTAGGCAGTGGGTTGCAGGCAGGGAACACAGGGATGTGTGCCATGTCAACTCTTCACTTTTCTCGGCACCAAAACACGCAGCCTGCAATGGCAGTGTGTGTGGTGGGGTGCAGGGCCCCTAAGTACAATAAGTGCTGGAGCCTTTAGAGGCCTTCCCTGGTCACAGTGCCCTTGGTACCCATAGTACCTTTTACAAGGGGCTTACCTGTGGCCAAAGATGTGCCAATTGTGGATACAAAGGTACAGTTTTGGGAATAGAACACAGGCCCTGGAAACCTGATTGGTAAGGACCCGGGCACATCAAGTCAGAATGCATCAGATGTCAGGCAAAAAGTGCGGGTAACTGTGCAAAAATGAGCACTGTTAACAACAAATATGCCTGTGTGGTAAAGGATTATTAGTTGTAAACTTTTGTGTGGTAAAGACTTGCGTGGTATTGTTGCATGCGTGGTAAAACCTGCATTGTAAAGGCATGTGGGGTTCCGGCTTCGTTGTAAAAGCTGTTTCCCATTGAAGATTATCTTTCATTAACGCAGTGTTAATCTGTATACCCAAACAATTTTTTTGATTTCCTTCTTCCACTAAAGGTTGTTGTTAAAAGCTAGTTGGGCAATACTTTATAAATCTATGTTAAATTGTTCCACACAACCATTCCCTTCGAGATGACAGACAGAAGTAGTGTTCTGCTTGATAGCATTCTTTTTTACAAATGAACAGAAATATTCTGAAGTGAATTATGTGCTGTTGACACTGAATACAACCTTTGGAAGTCCTTAACAAATAAAAATCTCATTTAACATTGTACAATATTATGGCCATCTGACTTTTGAACAATTTTGAACTCTGGCCAATTCAAAAAATGGTCTATAGCTACAAACACCTACCAGGATTCACGATTCTCCAGAATAGGACCAATAATATCAATACCAATTGTTTCCCAACTCATATTGGGACTCTCAATGAAATGTGGGGGTGGAGGGGGTCCAAGTGTAGACTGTGATTTGTCAGAATTATTACATTCAATATAAAGCAAACACAAGGAGATGATGAACGGAGTGCTGAAACTTTTCAGACACTCACCCCCAGTCACAGATCTGGGTTTAATGCATCATCATTCTTTAGCTCACTTTACCACCTCAGTTCACACCCAGCCACATTCAAATCAGTCTTGACCCTGTTCCTCAGCGGCTGTGGACCCCAAGTGTAAGTCAGTGGTCCAAATATCCTTTGGTATACGTGAGACAGGATTTGGTCATCAGAAAATAGAAACGTTTGCTGTTATAGAGTTAAACAGCCTCCATCCAACCAAAATAAGTATACGCCTGTCGGACCATGGGTTGTGGTGAAAGAGAGAGATCAGGAGGAGACCATGATAAGCTTCTGCCTGCAGGAGTTGAGTCGTCGTTTGTAATCTCGGTGTCCCTGACTTACATTTGGGGTCCACAGCCAGTTGATTCTATTGCAACTGTCAGTTGTAGAGGGTGACCTAATTCTGTACATTGAACCACAGGCTATCTGTGGTTTCTCATTTTTATCGGACCACGTCCACGACGTCACACTGCTCTCATAATTGCCTACAGTAGATGCAAGAACTGATCTATTGACCCACTGATCTCTGATGGATGGGGGGCATCATCTTGTCTGGCTTCTGTTCCATTTGACAACCTGAGCTTGGCTCTCCAGATCCCTCTACTTACTATTTGTTCTCCTGGATATCATTACTTGCCTAGCCTTGAAGAAGTCACTATGTGACGAAACACATGTCGGCTGTTTTCTGTTGTTTTCAACACGCATGTACAGATGATTACAGAGACTTGGTTTCTGTCTGCAATAATCTACAGATTTGAAATATGGGGCCTAGATGAAGCCCACTGCACAGATTTGCAATATCTACAAGAATCCTTACTTTATGGACTGACTTTGTTTGGACTTCCGTTGAGTGCACTGGTATCTTTGTTTATAACATTCAAAACCTCACACTCAAAATCCAATCATCTTCACCCTCTCAAAGAGTAAGTATTCATCTTCATCGGACACAAATTTAACTGCATTTTTGTTTCTTTTTATGACACTCTTTTACAAAATGTCCCATAACACCACATTCTGAACATTTTTGATTTTTCGCTGGCAGGACTTATGCAAGATGTTATAAAGTACCACATCTGTAACATCTGTTCCATACAACAGATGTTTTGGCAGAAACCAAGTCTGTTTTCTTGGTAGGTCTGTTTTCCTTAAAATCCTTTTCAGAAGTAGATTAATTTCTAGTGCTGTGCTTTCCTTGCTTGACTTTGTATACTACATCCTTGAGAACTCTGAGATTATCCTTGCTATTACCATCTGCAAAAACTGATTTAGCAGACCTGCAAGTTAAAACTGCTTAATTATAAAGGTGATAGCCTCCTTCAGCTCCGAATTACCATTAACCAATAGTCTGCCTTGAATGTTAGGGTTGTTAGTGTGCATTATGATTTGGTCTCCTAATACTTTTTTGTGCCGTTTGCAAAACCTTCACTACAGGGATAGAGTCTTCAAGGCATATACAAAATCCGCGATTTTTTCATCAGGTTCCTATTTACAAAGAAAGAATCTAAACCAATCTATTTCAATGCAGGCTGTTGGAAGAACATATGTATTTTTTTCATTCTGGAGACAAATCCTCATCCTCAAAAGCAAACATATAAGTATTAAAATATGACCTCCATTCTTCACGCTCCATGCTGGATTCTCCTCCGGCTGTAAGAAAGGGTTGTGGTGGAGATAAATTCAATGGAATAACAGCTGTCATAGTTGTATGAAAGTTCTCACCTTCAGTCACAATTAGCAGGAAAACGGATTGTTAAAATTGCAACATGTAGAATAGGGCAGAAGAAAATATTCAGTAGCTCTAAAATGGTAAATGAAATGTAACCATTATCAGAACATTGGAATGTGGAGCACTCCATGGAGTGCTCTGAGCTTCTACGGGCCGGTAAAAGCCCGCAAAACAGCATTCCAATGTTGTTTTACAAAGGCCTCTCGGAGCCCGAGGGGATTCAACCCCTCGGGCTCGAGAGGCCTTTGTTTTTTTTGTTAGAACATTTTGCCCTCGAGTGGCAGAATGTTCTAATAGCCTTATAGCCCTCCGTAGCTGGGCTATACCGGCTTGGGCCTTTAACGCTGGAGCTGGCCTTTAATGGCTGGTAAAGCCCGCTACGGTGAGCTATAGGGCTATATTAGAACACTGGAATGTGGAGCACTCCATTGAATACAATGGAGTGCTCCGGTCTTCTATGGGCCTGTAGAAGCCCGCAGAGCAACATTCCAATGTTTTTGTTAACAGCTGCTACTGTGAACAAAGGCCTCTCAGAGCCCGAGGGGATTTATACCACCTCGGGCTCCGAGAGGCCTTTGTTTTTAGTAATTGGAACATTCTGCCCTCTAGAGGCGGAATGTTCTAATAGCTTTAGAGCTCTCCTAGCGGGCTTCGCTGTGCATATGCAGCCATGAGCTTGCATGCGCTCTACCTGTGGCGAGCTAAGAATGCCCAGGGCCCCAATGCAAGTAAGAGAAATGCCTCCCTCACCCAGAAGTGTATTTAAAAAGTTATAATTGGGATGCAGTGGGCCTCTTCTAGGCCCCATTGCCACTGAGCCTGCTGCATTCTTGTTAGCTACACCCATGCCTGAGTTTACTTCAGATGCTTGCTAATACTATCAGAAAATGGATGCTGCAGCAGAGAAATACACTTGTCTGGATGAAAGTCTGTTGATGCTGTGGCGGCTAGAATTTAGAAAATTATGGCAAATGTGGAAAGAAGTGGCCCGGACCGACAGTAGATTCTGGAACCGAAATGGTTCAAAATGTTCCTCGCTCAAGTGTGGCTCTTGAATTGTGGAAAGATGGAGCAAAAGCAATCCGAATAGAAAGGCTGTTGGTAAATGGCACTGTTCTAGTATATACTTTCAAGTATTATTTTAATGTAAGTTGCTCTTACATGTATTTACTTTCATGCCACTGTGAGAGTTCTAAGAATGCTCCATTAGGTATTGTCATCATGCATGGAAGTGAGTGGTGGCATTGGAGTGCTGAACACAGAGCTGTGAACATCTTATACTGAGGCTTTCTATGGGATCTTTTGTGGGTTTCATGGAAAAAAAGATAGAACATCAGTTCTTTTTCTTGGTGTATTATTTTCCAGAACACCCCCACAACAATTAGCGACAAGCACTACGAATTTATGGCCTTAGACTGTGAAGTCCACTGAGGAAAAGCAAGATGCTGAGGTATGGATCATTTGAATACATTTTACTTCGACAAGTAACCAGTGAATTGTGCCAGTTTGAATGTCTGTGAGGAAAAGCTTTACTATTTCTCAGTGGTTTGTTTGGCGCTGCAGACATTCCCAAGCGTGCAACTTGAGCAAATTCAAAGCATCACAGTCAACCAAAAGGTAAGCATGTAAACTGGAGCGTGACTTACTTTGGTATCTTCCATAGTGGTTCCTCCCATTGCCTATGCCTCCCTTCTGTTCCTTGGGACAATAGATCATTCTGACATGACATTCCAACTGTGGAGAGAGTGTTCCTCTCAGCTAAAAGCTGTACCCGTGCTGTAGCTGGGGTGTTTCCAATAAACCTTTCTTCAAGCACATCGTCCTCCTAGTCATCCATTCAACGTTTCTACACTTACCTTGGAACATGATAGATCCACGCAAGGGCAACTTCGACATCTGAGGTATCTTTAATCTGTGAGCAATGCAGAGGAAACAAGACACGTAACACGTGATCACGCCAGCTGCTGTGCATCCCAACATATTAGAGTGTGTTAACACAATGTCGCTTGGCAACACTCTTCGCTTACTAGATTGGTGCACTTTGAACTGTGGAACTCCCACGGATGTCAGTAAATTTTAGCACAGACTACAGTGATTCTCTTTCTCAAAATACAGTAAGTGGCACAGCCTTTTTTACGCTGTTATCTGGGAAATTGTGCATTGCAAACACAATACAACTGGCACTACCCACTATAAAAGGACTGTTAATAGTGCATAAAATTTAACATGCACACTAACGAAAGGGAAAGTAAATTTGAAATAATCTGTGTAGCATTTTCTAACAAACTTTCTGAGACTCTGTCGATATTTTAGATACACAAATAATCCTGCCATGGCTAATTCACAATTCATAGAGCAACCAAATGCATTTTTACAGACAACAGGTAAACCAAGCATGAAGAGGAAGCAATGGCACTGGGAATTTGAAATGTATTTTGTGGCGATAGATGAAAAGATGGATTGAGAAGAGTGGAAGAAGGCTTTGCTGTTTCTATTATTAGGAGAAGCAGAACAGGCCATTTTTGGTAATCGACCTGAAGTAAAAGTATGTTGTACCTGCTGCTCAGCCAGTGTGAGTGTGGTGTGGGATGTTGGTGTGTGATGATGCTGTGGAATGTTGGATGAGTGAGGCTGGCAGTTGGAGTATGGGCTGAGCAGCAGGAAGGCTGCTCCTGGTGGGGCTCAATGAACCTTTTATCTTGAACCAACTACTTGAATAAATACCATCTTAGGTTACCTTGGAACTGGATCCTCGTTTCATTACAACATTTTTGCGACAATTTTACTGAATAAATACCTGCGTGTGCTACCTGAATGGACTTTAACTTTGAAGCCTAAAGTAACTTGTAACTGAAGAAGGAAAACTTGAAGAAGCTCCTCTTGAAACTACGTTTGGCGTGTACAGCAAGCTGGCAGCCCTGAGACCCACCAGTGACCACTATACCGGTCGGCCCCAACCCGGGTGTGCCAGTTCCTGCTAAGCTTTCCATCTACTGGTCTGCTGCAACCGTGGGAAAGTGGAGTTCCCCTGAGGAGCAACAAGTATGAACTTTCCCTCTAGTCTGTGTCACGAGCGGCATTGAGGAAGAGGAGTTCCCCTCTGTCTGTGTGGGGAAGAGCATCTGGGGAGGTGCAACTCGATGAGGTGTCCGTGTCGTGAAGAGCGACAAGTCCCCAGAGTCCGAGTTCAAAAGACTGATGTGTGGGAGAAGCCCAGCTGTCCGTGTTTGTGGGCTGAGGAGCTACCTTTGTCCCTGTCAAGAGGAGGAGCAACGGGTGAGGGGCTTGGAGTCCGGGTTTTGGAGGTGTGTCGGGTCTCGTGTGTCCCCAGTGTCGGAGTCAAGTGGAGCAACATGAGGGAGGAGTCCCCGGAGTCTGTGTCACTAACGACGTTAAGGTTGAGGAGTTTCCTCACACCGTGTGGGGAAGAGCGACTTGGGAGGTGCTGCGAGGAGAACCCGCCTACTAGTTTTCCCTGGACCTTCTTTGTGGTGCAAAGTGGTGCGGTGGTTGGTGCTACTCCGGTAAATATCTTTACTCCTCACTAATGTAGCAAAACCCTCGACCGTTGTGCCTGCTTTTTGAACTTTTAATATTCTTTGGCAACCGTCACCTACCCGTAACGGTCTCTTCCTGTCCGTTGTTTCCAGCACGAGCCCTGTCTTCGGCTCGCGGTGTGTTCTGCAGCTACTACGCGGTACTGCACGTACGCGCCTGGAGCAACCCGGTACGCTCAGCGTGTTGTCAGCATGCTGCATTCCTTGATCTTCGTGATGTTCCGGAAGCCTGTTCCTCCGACCTCCAGACATATCCTTGGCAGAGGAACATACTTTATCACTGTGGGTGTTTGGGGTTTCGATGTAGCCAGGGAATTCTGGTGAGGTCTGCATTTCTGTCTTTCACAAAGATGGCCTCTCGTTCCCTTTGTTTCCTTAATGTTTTCCAAGCATCAACTGGTGTTGGTGGTGTATGTTCGGAGCAACACCCTCGCTTCTGGAGAAAGACTGCTACATCTGTTTGGGAGAGTGACTTTGTTGTGGCTCACCCCAGGAATCCTGGCACACCTGTCTTTAACTTTGCGAATCCATTTTTGTTGTTGGAGAATATTTTTGAAAAATGTCAATTTCATGGTTGTGATGCTTCGCTCAAAATGTTTTACATTTTCAGGGAAGGGATGGATCTCTTGTTAAACCTCTTATGGTGCTGTGTTTTTGGATGTTTACAGCCATATTGTTTTTGCTTACTTGTGTGTGTGGGTTAACTTTTGGTCTACAGTCTCACTGGGTTACCACGTTTCAGTGGTTGTGGGGTATCGTGTTAATTCTCCCTGCTGGCGTAGTGTGTGAGATGACTTTGGTTGTTAAGTCACTCTGTGTTACCACCATGGCGTGGTTGTGGGGTTGGTGAATCTCTCTCTGTTGGGGGCGTGCGTGTGAGAAGGTTGTTAGGGGTTAATCCTCTTTGGTCTCCCACCTTTTTGGTGGGCATGGCTTGTCATGGGTAGGTCACCCTGTTGGTGGTGTGTGTGAGTCGACTTTTGGGGTTAGGTCACTCTGAGTTACCACCTGAGCATGTGTTGGTGAGTTGACTTTTACGTGTGAAGTCACTCTGGGTTATCCCCTTGTCGTTGTTGAGATTTTGTGTCTCTCACTGTTGGGGGGGTGTACGAGAAGGCTCTTAGGTTCCGAGCCTCTCCAGCCTACCACTATTTTTGTGTTTGTGGGTTGTGTTAGAACTGGGGGTCTCTAGTTGGCAGAGGTAGGTACCTTTGTCCAAATAGGGACCCTTGCTTCTAGTCAGGGTAAGGGGGATACACTACTAAAATAACCCCTGTTCACCCCCTTGGTAGCTTGGCACGAGCAGGCAGGCTTATCTCAGAGGCAGTGTGTAAAGCATTTGTGAATACATACAGTAATATAGTGACAACACTACAGATGGACACCACACAGGTTGTATATCAAAAATAAGTATGTTTTATATAGACTTAACACAAGACCACAAACGACAAAAATCCACAATACTGTACTTAAAATGGTAGAAATAGCTTAGTTCTCTTTAGATGGTAAATGCGACACTTATTGTTCAATGTACCTTTGGATGCGTAACGCTATACAACGAAAGTGTTGCAGGGAAGGTGACGCGTTGGTTCCTTACACGCAAGTACGGTGATGCGTCGGTTCCCTACTGCTGCTCAGGGGGCGGTGATGCGTCGGTTCTTCTCTGCGTGGGGAGGTGACACGTCGGTTTCTTACTGCGCTTCCGTGGCGATGCGACCAGCAGCGCCGTGATGCGATGATGATTAGATGCAATGCAACAAAAAATGGCGTCTTCTCCTTGATGCGACAACTACGAGGCGCTTCGGTGATGCGATGCGGCAGCGGCGGCACCCTTACTCAGTGATGGGACAACAGCGGCTGCGGCGTCGTCACGCTTCTTCTCCGTGAGTCGCGCTTCCAGCTCCCTGCGACACGCAGTCCTTCAGAAGGCCCAGCACAACAGCAGGCACTTCAAATTCCCAGCAAGGGAATTCAGGGGAGCTGGTTGGTGAAGTCTGTTGTCCCTGAGACTTCAGCAGGAGGCAAGCTCAATCTTCAAGCCCTTGGAGATCCTTTACAAGTTGATGAAAGTAGCACAAAGTTCCTTTCTCCTTTCTTTGGCAGTCAGGCAACCACTGCAGGCCAATCCCCCAAACAGCACTCAGCTTTGGGATAGTCTCCTCCTTCAGTTTCTCTCTGGTTCCTCTCCTCAGCAAAGGTTCTTCTTGTTTCCCAAAAGTGATCTAAAGTTCTGTGGTCTGGGTCCCACTTTTATACTCATATTCTCTTTGTTCTCTGAAGGCAGAGAGGCCTTTGCCTAGTCAAACCAGTTCTGGTCAGTTCTGGAGCACTTTGTTTACAGGACTCCTTCTTTCCTTTCACAGTGTGGGCCAGGGACATCAGACACACCACAGGAGGTGGAGCCAGCATTGTGGAGGGAAGGCACAGCCCTATTCAGGTCCCAGGTGCAACTCCTCCCACCACTCTACATGGAGATCTCTCTATTCAGCCCTGTGCTGACTCACCCTGTCTCCTGGAGTCCCCCAGCCCCTGTCACTCACAAACCCAGACATACAATACACAAGCTAGCAGAGGCAGGCTGGATGGTTTAGGCAAGAAAATACCTACTTTCTAAAAGTGGTATTTTCAAACACAGAATGTTAAAACCAACTTCACTAAAAGATGTATTTTATCATCCTGAGTTCAGGCATACTAAATAAATTTTTCTACCATGTTCCCTGGGTCAGTTAGGATTATAAGATGTTATAATCAAACTGCCCATTCTGGCCTATGGGGACAGATAGCCTTGCAATAGTGAAAAACGAAATTGGCTGTAATTCACTATCAGGACATGCCACACACACCAGGGCATGTCCTACCTTACACATACAATGCACCCTGCCCTAGGGCCTACCTTAGGGGTGACTAATATGCAGGAAAGGGAAGGTTTGGGGACTGGTAAGTGGGTACACTTACCAAGTCGACATGGCAGTACTGGACTGCACACAGGCTCTGCAATGACAGGCCTGAGACATGCTTTACAAGCTGCTCCTGTGGGTGGCACAACCAGTGCTGCAAGCCCACCAGCAGCATTTGAGTCACAAGCCCTGGGCACAACCAGTGCACTGTACTAGGGTCTGACAGGGAATCAAATAGGCCAATCATGGAGTCACTAATCCATACATCAATTTATAACAGAGAGCATATGCACCTTAGCACTGATCAGCAGTGGGAAAGTGCCCAGAGTCATAAAACCAACCAAAACAGGTCAGAAAAAGTACAGGAGGAAGGCAAAAAGTTCAGGAATGACCCTGCAAAAAGGGCCAAGTCCAACAGGTTGACTTAGGTTTGTCACCTTTGAGGGCACTGTGTTTTTGAGTTGATCACCTTGTCGTTGGAGTCTGTGTATCTCTCACTGTTGGGGGGTGTGTGTGTGTGAGAAGGCTCTTTGTTGCAGAGCCTCTCTGGCCTACCGCTATTTTTGTGGTTGTCGGTTGACATAGCTTGGTCACCCTTGTGGGCGTTGTGTAGGAGTTGACTTGTTTTTGAGTCACTCGTGTCTACCACCTTTGTGTGGTTGGTAGGTGAATTTCGCTTCACCTTTAGCTTTGGCGTTGTTGCTGAGTATTTTCTGTGTACTTGTCCTCTCTTTCCTTCCTTCCTTTCAGCTTGGGGGTTTGTCTCAGGTTCTGTATTTGTTTTGCTCTGGCATGTTGTTTCCTGCACCGTTGTGGTTTGGTTCCCTGTGTGCTCACGTTCATTTTCGGCCTGGCCAGCTGGTGTGTTTGTGGCATTAGGAGTTGGTTGGTTGTGCACGGTGTAGTAGTTTGCTGGTTTGTTTGGTTTTGTGTGGAAAGGTGGAAGGTTTGTCCATTTTGTGTGGAAAGGGAGTGGATGTGAGTAGGTTTTGTCTTTTTACTTAATGACTTATTTTCCTTGTCCAGTTTGTTATTTTCATCTTTGTGAGTACATGGGTGGGCTTTGTCATTTTTCATTATTGTATTGCTTTATGTTAACATTCATGCATTTAGTCATTTCCTCCTGTGCTCTGCTGCATTCTGATGTTAACTTGCAAGAACATTGTACTGTGTTTTCCTTGCTTTTTATCCTTACTGGTTTGCCCTTAACCACTGTAGGAGAGTAGGATCTGCCTCTTATGTTGCCACCACTTTTTTTCTGATGTTTACACTGGTTTCTGGCTATAGTCAAGCTGGGACCCTGCTAATCAGGGCCCCAGCCTCTCTGTTCTCTCTAAACGATTTGGAGTGCACTCTAGGTGCACTAGTGATTGGATACTGTGGCACCTTATGAGTACCTAGTATATGGTACCTTAGGTATCAAGGGCATAGGTACTTCACATGCCTACCAGGGGCTGCAGCATGTATTATGCCACCCCTGGGAAGCAGACTAAATCTGACACCACAGGCCTGCTACTGCAGCCTGAGTGAGGAAGTGCTAGCACCCCTCACTGAGATATAGTTACCTATATCTCTCCTACACACACATATAACCCTATCAGTCACCCCTAAGGCAGGCCCTATCAATCCTGAGGGCAGGGTGCTTGGCTTCTATGTGAGGGGTGCCTCTGCCTGAGCAGGGCCCCTCTGCAGCTCTCAGAGTCCATTCTCTGGTGCTGTTTGTGGATGCGGTTAAACCATATACTTTTAAGTGCATTATATCCTCGCGGTAAAATGCTAACTTTGGAATGGCTGCATCGAAACATGTCGTGTTTGGTGTCAAACACCTTGGAATACTACCCCCCGCCAGTCCTGGCGGCGGGGGTAGCATTCCACCCTTCTAGAGGGATAGACATGTACCTACTGTGGAAACGCGGTAGAATCCTGCAGAGCCCTGGCATCACAAAATGGAGGCCACCAGTCACAGACACTGGGCTGCCCTCCTGCTGATGACCAACACTCGCAGTGGAGGAAGCCCAACAATAGATATCCTGTCCCAAGGGGTGTGACCACCTCCCAGACAGGGTTTAGTGTATTGGGGCTGGGTGGGTGCACTCTTAGAGTGCTTTGAAGTCCTGCACTGGGGAGCAGAAGGCTCCTCTGTGCATATGCCAGTTCAAACCGGCTCAGGGGCTACCTGTCCCTGCTCTGGCGTGAAACTGGACAAAGGGAAGTGGGTGTAGCCACCCACTCCCCTGACCCTCCCATAGGTAGGGTCATAGAGCTAGTCCCTCCCCTTCTTTTAGTATAAGAGGGGGAACCTGTGCATAGCACCCTAGATTTCCCTGGACGACGCTCTACAAGAAGAATCCCAGACCTTCGACGTTCCACTACCTTTGGAAGACTGAAGAATCTCCTTGGATTCAAGGAGTGACTCCCTGCTTGGCAGGCACCAAAAACTACAAACGACGGTCGCAAACTACGCCGCTCCCGCCGGAGTCCGAAGTCCCTGCAGCCCAAAAAGTGGATTTCCTGACTTCTCAAAGGCCATCGTGAGTCCCCAGCGAAGCTGAGGCCAGTGAACCCCAAGAGTAATGAGGAACCGTGACCCCTGGGTACCGTGCACTATTGTCAAGTGCAACCCCTTCACAACGTTCCACGAACTTGTGCTTTGGACCACGTGTGGTCCCAGCCTCCAGCAGGAATCCCTCCTAAGATCAGAGGCCTACCACATCCCGAGTGACCGTGGACCCCTGTGAGTGAATCCTCCTGAGGCGTCTTTGCGATCCCTTGCCAGCCGGCTTGTGGGTCCCCAGAAAACTTTCTAAAGAAACCAAAGGGCTACCCTGGTTGCTCCAGGCGTGCCATGACTTACCCTTGCTGGGTGAGTCCCACAGATCTTGCTGGTCTGCGCCATTGCCTCTTCACACTTTCCCCGAGACTTGCTGTTACCAAGGCTTGTTGGCTCCGATCGAGTCGCCGACACTGCAGTAAGCTGCAGACATTGTGGCACATGCCGAATCCAGCTCCTGGTCGTCGTCGATGCTTCCTGGACCTCGTGGCTGAAGAGTCAAGGCAACCGCGAACGACCTGAACCTTGCGACGACGGTGGGCATCCATCTTCCGTGCCCCGAGTCACTGCCAAGTGACTTTGAACACTGTCCCCTCTGCTTTCAGGTCTTCCATCTTCCGAATCCAGGCTTGGATTCCTCCGGACACTTCTCCTGTCGCCGCAAGCAGCAAGTCTTCACTGGCTCCCATTGAAAACGACGCCGCGACCCGACACCAAAGAACACCTATGCACCCGGCTCCCCTGGGTGAGGTAACTTCAGCACTACAGTGCTCTTGTGGGTGTGGGCCCTAGAACTACTTACCCTGTAAGTGACTTGCTTGTAGCTTCCCTAGAAGTGTCCTAAAACTCTAACTTTCTAAGTGCGACAATTGCGCTGACTCGTACAGGGTTCGCGTCTGTGTTAGACACACCGCGTCCATCTCCTTTGTAAACACTATCTAAAACTGTATCCTGCGACTCGTACTGAGTCCGATCGGTGTTCGCCTCGAACACACAAAGGGCCTGTAACTCTGAGATCTCCATTGCACTGACTCGCACAAGGTTCGCGTCTGTGTTAGACACAGCGCGTCCATCTCCCTTGCATCTCTATCTGTGACCGCGTCCTTCGACTCGTACAAGGACCGATCGGTGTGTTCGCCTCGAACACGCAAGGGACCTTTAACATTGATATCTCAATCGCGTCTGAGTGCATAGACTCGCACAGGACTCGCACCGGTGCCAGGTCACCGCGTCCGTCCCCTGTGGGTCTCCTACAACTACCTGGGGTGGTTCTTGGGGGTCCCTCGATTCTAGATGCCCTAGACCTAGGTCTAGCAAACTAAGATTGTGATATTCGATTGTGCTAAACTTATTGTGATAACTTTTGACTTGTACATATGTTCCTGACCTCTAATCTCATAAAGAGATTAGTAGAGAGTGTTTATTAATAAATACATATATATTTGATATATATACCTGTGTGGTCTCTTTTCATTTGGTGATTCAAGAGATTGTGTGGTAAAACAAGCTGCTTTACATTCCTTCAAGACTTAGCCTGAAGGCTGCTCTCCACAGCTACCACTAGGATAGCTTTCTATAAAGGTTGTCTTAAACCTATCTACCATAAGAGTCGAATTGTTCTGGTGCAAGGTGTCCACTTTAATTAGTGAACAGCATATACCAGGCCAACTTCTCACATTGGTGGCAGCGGTGGGATTCCAGCTTGCTATTGTTTTACCAGAAAATCTCTATTTGAATTACTAACTGAAAACCACTATAGGTACTTAAGGTACATATAAAGTCAAGCTTAGTATCAATAAGTTCTACTGAACTTAGAGCTGTGTGCCAAGGGATAGCACACCCTTTCTACAGCTCAAGCTAGTATCAGTAGGCCACAAACTAGTGTAGGTAGTACAACACTGCACAACACTAGAATGTCCTTAAAGGGTGGAACCAGTGGATCCACTCAGCCTCAGTATAAGGACATGGCTTTCTCTGACTTGAGAGCCATATGTGTTGAAACACACCTGAGGCTAGGACAGAGTCCCTCAACCCTACACCTGATAGATCTGCTGACAGCAGATGATCTTAGATTGGCTCTAGGAGCTAATGGGTCTGAATCAGTGGGTGGGTCAATTACAGTATCTGGGTCAGATGATGAAAATCAGAATGAACAGGACTCTGTGATTGAAGGGCCAGGCCTCAAGGGGCCTGAAAAGGACAGAGGAATTCTCCCTAAGAGAACTGACAGAGTGGAGGAGAGGCATAGGTCCCCTTCAAGGGAATCTGAGCACTCTTATCACTCTGGCAGAGAATTTGTCCACCAGAGGAACTCATACTTTCCCATAAGAGAGACTTCCTCTGAAAGAATGTGCAAACTGCTGCAGTATGAGGAAGCAAGAGTTGCCCTCAGAACCAAGCAGTTGGCACTGGATAGAGAAGTCCTGGAGATCCAGAGAGCTTCTAGAAGAGAGGGGTTAGAACCCCTTGGTGGCAGCAACAGTGTCCCTAGAGGCAGAGAATCTATTCCAGACCATAGGAACCTGAGCAAGGTTGTTCCTCCCTACCAGAGTGGGGATGATATCCACAAGTGGATAACTGCTATGGAGAGGGCCTGTAGAGAACAGCAGGTCCCCCAAAAGCAGTGGGCAGCAATCTTGTGGCTCTCCTTTTCAGATAAAGGAAGAGACAAGCTCCTCACTGTTAGAGAAGAGGATGCTGACGATTATGAAGTCCTGAAGAGTGCACTAATAGATGGGTTTGGCTTAACCACTGAGCAGTACAGGTTGAAGTTCAGAGACACCCAGAAGGCACAGACTCAGGACTGGACTGACTTTGTTGATTGTGCAACCAAGGCTCTGGAGGGTTGGCTGGTTGGCAGTAGGGTTACTGATTTCAAGGGATTGTATAATCTGATGATGAGAGAACAGATCCTTAATAATTGCCAGAACCAGTTGTTGCATCAGTACCTGGTGGACTCGGATCTGACCTCTCCCCAAGAATTGGGAAAGAAGGCAGACAAATGGGTCAGAACCAGAGTGAGGCAGAAACCCCAGAACCAAGGGAGTGACACCAAGAAGCAAGATCCTAAGGGCTCTGAGAAAGGTGGGAATAAGTCAAAAGACCAGAAGTCTTCAAAAGGGCCCCAAAAATCTGCATCTGGTGGGGAGTCACAATCCAACAAGGGAAAAGGCCAAAAGAAGCCCTGGTGCAAATTCTGTAAACAGAAAGGGCACTGGACTTCTGACTGTAACAAGTCCAAAGACCAAACCACCACCACTCCTGCCCCTAAGGCAACTGTTCCCCCTAGTTCAGCTACTGGTGGAGGTGGTACTTAGAATAAGGGTGTAGTAGGGTTGACCCTGGGTTCTGAAGTGGACTCTGACCTAGTCAGAGTGCCCACTCAGGCAATGCTGATTTGTGAGGGAGACCTTAATATGTCCTTCCTAGTGAGTCCCAGTAATCTGGGCAAATACAAACAGCAGCCTGTAATAAATGGCAAACAGGCTTTGGCATTTAGGGACACAGGTGCTAGTGTCACCATGGTGGCAGAGGATCTTGTGGACCCTGGACAGATCATCCTGGGCGAAATGTACCAGGTGACCAATGCAAGCAACGTCAAGACCAACCATAGTCTGGCAGTTGTGAATTTCTCCTGGGGAGGGGTAACTGGCCTCAAGAAGGTTGTAGTCAGTGCAGACCTCCCTGTCGAATGTCTATTGGGCAATGATCTAGAGACTTCAGCCTGGTCTGAAGTAGAGTTATGGACTCATGCTGAGATGTTGGGCATCCCTGCAGAGGTATTTGCTGTGACCCGGTCACAAGCAAGAATGCATGACACTGAACCAGCTCTGGATCCTGGAACAATGGACCAGATGCTTCCTAAGAGGAGGAGCAGTAGGGTAAAGGCAGTGCCTTCCCCTCTGTCTCAGATCACAGATTCACCCCCAGAGGGAGGTGAAGCAGATCCTGAAGAAGGAACTGCCCCAGAGGGACTTGAGCCTGATCAGGTTGAGTTCTTGGGGGCAGGGGGCCCTTCTAGGGAAGATCTGAGTAAGGAGCAACAGTGCTGCCGCTCTCTTGAACCCCTCAGACAGCAGGCTGCTGCTGAGGCTGCTGGGAGTGCTAGTGGGTCCCATAAAGTTTATTGGGATGAGGGACTCCTATATTCTGAAGGTAGAGACCCAGCCCCTGGAGCCACCAGGAGGATGGTAATACCTCAGAAGTTTAGGGGTTCCTCTTGACCCTAGCACATGACATCCCTTTAGCAGGACACTTGGGCCAAAACAAGACCTGGGACAGGCTTGTCCCACATTTTCATTGGCCACATATGTCAGAGGACACAAAGGAGTTTTGTCGCTCCTGTGTCACATGCCAAGCCAGTGGTAAGGCAGGTGGCACAACAAAGGCCCCCTGATACCACTACCTGTGGTGGGGGTACCCTTTGAAAGGGTAGGGATTGACATTGTTGGTCCCCTTGACCCTCAAACTGCATCTGGGCACAGGTTTATCCTGGTGGTAGTGGATCATGCCACCAGGTACCCAGAAGCAATTCCTCTGAGGACCACCACAGCCCCTGTGGTGGCAAGAGCCCTCATTGGAGTCTTCTCCAGAGTGGGTTTCCCAAAGGAGGTCATTTCTGACAGAGGTACCAACTTCATGTCAGGATATCTAAAAGCAATGTGGAAGGAGTGTGGTGTAACTTACAAGTTCACCACCCCTATCACCCACAATGCAATGGTTTAGTTGAACGCTTCAAAAAAACCTTGAAAGGAATGATTAAAGGACTCCCAGAGAAGCTTAGGCGGAAATGGGACCTTCTTCTTCCTAGCCTGTTGTTTGCATACAGAGAGGTTCCACAGAAGGGGGTTGGTTACAGCCCATTTGAGCTTCTGTTTGGGCATCCTGTGAGAGGTCCACTGTGTTTGGTAAAAGAGGGCTGGGAGTTACCTCTCAAGCCCCCAAACAAGATGTGATGGACTATGTACTTGGTCTCCGCTCCCGGATGGCAGAGTACATGAAAAAGGCAACCAAAAACCTGGAGGCCAGCCAAGAATTACAAAAAGCTTGGCATGACCAAAGGCTGTACTGACTGTATACCAGCCAGGACAGAAAGTGTGGGTGTTGGAGCCTGTGGCCCCAGCAGCCCTCCAGGACAAGTGGAGTGGCCCCCATACAATAGTTGAACAGAAGGGAGAAGTCACCTACCTGGTGAATCTTGGAACTCCCAGGAGCCCCTGAGGGTGCTCCATGTCAACAGATTAAAGCCATATGTTGACAGGGCTGACATGGGCTTGCTCATGGCAACTGATGAGGACCAGGAGGAGGAGAGTGACCCTCTCCCTGACCTGCTCTCTCAGAACCCTGATGATGGGTCAGTAGATGGTGTTGCTTTGGCAAGCAGCCTCACCGACCATCAGCAAACTGAGTGCAGACAAGTTCTGCAACAGTTTAGACATATGTTTAGCCTGACCCCTAGTCAGACTTCCTGGTGCACCCACGAGGTGGACACTGGAGACAGTCTGCCTGTCAAGAATAAAATCTACAGGCAACCTGACCATGTCAGGGACTGTATCAGGACTGAAGTCCAGAAAATGTTGGAGCTAGGTGTAATTGAGCCTTCAGATAGCCCTTGGGCTAGTCCAGTAGTCCTGGTACCCAAGCCTCATACCCAGGGTGGTAAGAAAGAAATGAGGTTTTGTGTAGACTACAGAGGCCTCAATGCAGTCACTAGGACTGATGCCTATCCCATACCAAGGGCAGATGAGCTGATTGATACTTTGGCCTCAGCCAAGTATCTAAGCACGTTTGACCTAACAGCTGGCTACTGGCAGATCAGATTAGCTGATGATGCAAAAGCCAAGACAGCATTTTCGACCCCTGGTGGGCACTACCACTTTGTGGTGATGCCCTTTGGATTGAAAAATGCACCTGCCACTTTCCAGAGGTTGGTGAATAAAGTTCTGACAGGGATGGAAACTTATTGCTCAGCTTATCTAGATGATATTGCTGTCTTTAGTTCCTCCTGGCAGGATCACCTGGTCCACCTCAGGAATGTTTTGGAGGCCCTGCAGAAAGCAGGCCTCACTATCAAGGCCACTAAGTGCCAGATAGGGCAGAGTCAGGTTGTGTACCTGGGCCACCTTGTAGGTGGAGGCCAGGTTCAGCCTTTACAGAGCAAAATCCAAACCATAATGGAATGGGTTGCTCCAACCACCCAGACACAGGTGAGAGCCTTCTTAGGGCTGTCTGGGTACTATAGGAGGTTTGTCAAGGGATATGGATCTATAGTGACCCCCTTGAATGATCTGACCTCAAAGAAAATGCCAAAAAAGGTTCAGTGGACAGCTAGCTGTCAGAAGGCATTTGAAAACCTAAAGCAGGCCATGTGCACTGCCCCATCTTACAGAGTCCAGACTACACCAAAAAGTTCATTGTCCAAACAGATGCTTCTGAGCTGGGTGTGGGAGCTGTACTGTCTCAACTGAATGATGAAGGTCAAGACCAGCCAGTAGCTTTTATTAGCAGAAGGCTGACCCCTAGAGAGAAACGTTGGTCAGCTATAGAGAGGGAGGCCTTTGCTGTGGTATGGGCCCTGAAGAAGCTGAGGCCATACTTGTTTGGTACTCACTTCATAGTTCAGACCGACCACAAGCCCCTCCTATGGCTTAAACAAATGAAAGGAGAAAACCCAAAACTTTTGAGGTGGTCCATTTCCCTACAGGGGATGGACTATACAGTGGAACATAGACCTGGGACCCAACATGCCAATGCAGATGGACTCTCAAGGTATTTCCACTTTGAACACGAAGACTCAACTGGTCAAGGTTAGTTTAGTGTCCCTGCGTTTGGGGGGGGGTTGAGTAGGAGAGTAGGATCTGCCTCTTATGTTGCCCCCACTTTTTTTCTGATGTTTACACGGGATTCTGGCTATAGTCAGGCTGGGACCCTGCTAATCAGGGCCCCAGCCTCTCTGTTCTCTCTAAACGATTTGGACTGCACTGTAGGTGCACTAGTGATTGGATACTGTGGCACCTTATGAGTCCCTAGTATATGGTACCTTAGGTATAAAGGGCATAGGTACTTCACAGGCCTACCAGGGGCTGCAGCATGTATTATGCCACCCCTGGGAAGCAGACTAAATCTGACACCACAGGCCTGCTACTGCAGCCTGAGTGAGGAAGTGCTAGCACCCCTCACTGAGATATAGGTTACCTATATCTCTCCTCACACACATATAACCCTATCAGTCACCCCTAAGGCAGGCCCTATCAATACTGAGGGCAGGGTGCTTGGCTTCTATGTGAGGGGGTGCCTCTGCCTGAGCAGGGCCCCTCTGCAGCTCTCAGAGTCCATTCTCTGGTGCTGTTTGTGGATGCGGTTAAACCATATACTTTTAAATGCATTATATCCTCGCGGTAAAATGCTAACTTTGGAATGGCTGCATCGAAACATGTCGTGTTTGGTGTCAAACACCTTGGAATAATACCCCCCGCCAGTCCTGGCGGCGGGGGTAGCATTCCACCCTTCTAGAGGGATAGACATGTACCTACTGTGGAAACGCGGTAGAATCCTGCAGAGCCCTGGCATCACAAAATGGATGCCACCAGTCACAGACACTGGGCTGCCCTCCTGCTGATGACCAACACTCGCAGTGGAGGAAGCCCAACAATAGATATCCTGTCCCAAGGGGTGTGACCACCTCCCACACAGGGTTTAGTATATTGGGGCTGGGTGGGTGCACTCTTAGAGTGCTGTGAAGTCCTGCACTGGGGAGCAGAAGGCTCCTCTGTGCATATGCCAGTTCAAACCGGCTCAGGGGCTACCTGTCCCTGCTCTGGCGCGAAACTGGACAAAGGGAAGTGGGTGTAGCCACCCACTCCCCTGACCCTCCCATAGGTAGGGTCATAGAGCTAGTCCCTCCCCTTCTTTTAGTATAAGAGGGGGAACCTGTGCATAGCACCCTAGATTTCCCTGGACGATGCTCTACAAGAAGAATCCCGGACCTTCAACGTTCCACTACCTTTGGAAGACTGAAGAATCTCCCTTGGAGTCAAGGTGTGACTCCCCTGCTTGGCAGGCACCAAAAACTACAAACGACGGTCGCAAACTACGCCGCTCCCACCGGAGTCCGAAGTCCCTGAAGCCCAAAAAGTGGATTTCCTGACTTCTCAAAGGCCATCGTGAGTCCCCAGTGAAGCTGAGGCCAGTGGACCCCAAGAGTAATGAGGAACCGCGACCCCTGCGTACCGTCACTATTGTCAAGTGCAACCCCTTCACAACGTTCCATGAACTTGTGCTTTGGATCACGTGTGTTTCCAGCCTCCAGCAGGAATCCCTCCTAAGATCAGAGGCCTACCGCGTCCCGAGTGACCGTGGGCCCCTGTGAGTGAATCCTCCCGAGGCGTCTTCGCGATCCCTTGCCAGCCGGCTTGTGGGTCCCCAGAAGACTTTCTAAAGAAACCAAAGGGCTACCCTGGTTGCTCCAGGCCTGCCCTGACTTACCCTTGCTGGATGAGTCCCACAGACCTTGCTGGTCTGCGCCATTGCCTCTTCACACTTTCCCCGAGACTTGCTGTTACCAAGGCTTGTTGGCTCCGATCGAGTCGCCGACACAGCAGTAAGCTGCAAACATCGTGGCACACGCCGAATCCAGCTCCTGGTTGTCGTCGATGCCTCCTGGACCTCATGGCTCAAGAGTCAAGGCAACCACGAACGACCTGAACCTTGCAACGACGGTGGGCATCCATCTTCCGTGCCCCGAGTCACTGCCAAGTGACTTTGAACACTGTCCCCTCTGCTTTCAGGTCTTCCATCTTCCGAATCCAGGCTTGGATTCCTCCGGACACTTCTCCTGTCGCCGCAAGCAGCAAGCCTTCACTGGCTCCCATTGAAAACGATGCCGCGACCCGACACCAAAGAACACCTATGCACCCGGCTCCCCTGGGTGAGGTAACTTCAGCATTACGGTGCTCCTGTGGGTGTGGGCCCTAGAACTACTTACCCTGTAAGTGACTTGCTTGTAGCTTCCCTAGAAGTGTCCTAAAACTCTAACTTTCTAAGTGCGACAATTGCGCTGACTCGTACAGGGTTCGCGTCTGTGTTAGACACACCGCGTCCATCTCCTTTGTAAACACTATCTAAAACTGTATCCTGCGACTCGTACTGAGTCCGATCAGTGTTCGCCTCGAACACACAAAGGGCCTGTAACTATGAGATCTCCATTGCACTGACTCGCACAAGGTTCGCGTCTGTGTTAGACACAGCGCGTCCATCTCCCTTGCATCTCTATCTGTGACCGCGTCCTTCGACTCGTACAAGGACCGATCGGTGTGTTCACCTCGAACACGCAAGGGACCTTTAACATTGATATCTCAATCGCGTCTGAGTGCATAGACTCGCACAGGACTTGCACCGGTGCCAGGTCACCGCGTCCGTCCCCTGTGGGTCTCCTACAACTACCTGGGGTGGTTCTTGGGGGTCCTTCGATTCTAGATGCCCTAGACCTAGGTCTAGCAAACTAAGATTGTGATATTCGATTGTGCTAAACTTATTGTGATAACTTTTGACTTGTACATATGTTCCTGACCTCTAATCTCATAAAGAGATTAGTAGAGAGTGTTTATTAATAAATACATATATATTTGATATATATACCTGTGTGGTGTCTTTTCATTTGGTGATTCAAGAGATTGTGTGGTAAAACAAGCTGCTTTACATTCCTTCAAGACTTGCCTGAAGGCTGCTCTCCACAGCTACCACTAGGATAGCTTTCTATAAAGGTTGTCTTAAACCTATCTACCATAAGAGTCGAATTGTTCTGGTGCAAGGTGTCCACTTTAATTAGTGAACAGCATATACCAGGCCAACTTCTCACAACCACCTTCAGGTCTTTGCAATGGATCCTCTTCATATTCCTGTGCATGTTATTTTTACCAATGTGTGCTTTTTCCTTAGACCATTGCATTGTGTTTTTGTTCACTCTGAGGAAGGAAGAAGTGTTGTACCTACTGCTCAGCCAGTGTGAGTGTGGTGTGGAATGTTGGTGCGTGATGATGCTGTGGAATGTTGGATGAGTGAGGCTGGCAGTTGGAGTATGGGCTGAGCAGCAGGAAGGCTGCTCCTGGTGGGGCTCACTGTACCTTTTATCTTGAACCAACTACTTGAATAAATATCATCTTAAGTTACCTTGGAACTGGATCCTCGTTTCATTACAACAAAGTACCTGCTGGAAATTTATAGCATGGGACAAATACAAAGAGGCAGTTACTCATTTAGAAAAACCTTCACGGAAGAACCAAGCATTATGTTTCAGTGCCATGGATTCTTCAAAATGAAACAATACATAAAAGAAAGTATTGAGGAATATATTACACTCTAAGGATCATGGCTGCTAATTGCAAAGTCGGCCAACAATCAGATACATACAATAGAGATCAATTTATATTAAATTGTGCATCAAAAAAGTACAAGAACGACCTCTTAGCTTGTGGAAATTCTAAACTAGTAGATGCTTTGGATATCGCTAAGAGAATTGAAAGGTCAACAGTTTCAGTAAAAGAATTAGCGTCAGATGACTTTCTCCAGGACATCATTGTGTGCCACACAAGACAATGAACACAGTTGCAATTTCATCTTTAAATGATTCTAATATTTCAAAAGGTGCTCAGGTGTGGGAAAAGGGAATTGGAGTGTAATTTGGTCAAAGTGAGACCGTGAGGAGGGTGGACAAGGAAGAGGGGTGTGACATATATCCATCACATTAACATAAAGATACTATTCCGGCCTAACAAATGGTCAATTGTTCCAATATCACATAGATCTCAAATGACACTGTTAATAATTTACAGTTATCAGGACTTGTGAGCCAATTATAGTCAACGTTTCGACCCCTATGACATTAGCTAGGTGAATCCAGCCTTAGGGTGGGGTCTTCATCAGGACTGTGAGGAAAGGAGGCACCTAATTGTGTATCCAGCACGTATAAGTCTGCTGGGCAATCAGAAAAGAAAGTGGGCCAAAGCTCTGTTCACAATATAAAGGAGTACGGCCCTACGTGCGCGTACGTGGTAATGTTGCTGCCGGTCAAAAGATCCTGAGCAGTTCCCAGAAATTGGAATCTTGGACTGTATCCGTTCCGCTTGGAATCTGGTGCCAGATTTAAACTGCATATTTATTTTCATAATAAATTGCATTCTGTTTGCAAATCTTCTACGTGGTATTGTGAAGGCAGCTTCATTTCTATTTCAATATTGAGAATTAGTTGTTGTTACTGTGACCATTTCTTTACTGTATCGCAACATTAACCCGGGTCTGGTAGCATTACGGGTATCCCCATTGACATACAACACACAAGACAATGAGGCATTTGAGAAGTTTGGAGGAAAGAAAAGCTTTACATGTTATAAGTGTAGTTCTAAGTCACATTTGGAAAATAACCCTAATTAACCTGCAGTAGGAAAGCTATGCAACTCTTGTAAAAAAAGATTTGGACATTTCCGAAGTGTGTGTAGGGTGGCCAAGCAAAACGTAAGGGTGCATTCTACAGATGACACAGAAGAAGTTGGCCAATAAATTAATAAAAATGTAGTACTCACCTTTGAGGAAGCTGGTTCAAGTAAAGTTACCAGGAAGTTTATAGGGTCATTTTGGATGGATGTATTGTTAGCAGGGCCGGACTGGGGAACAAAAGCAGCCCTGGAAAAAATGATCAAACCAGCCCTGTCCCTTCCCTCTCCTTGATCTATCTCAATATTTCTGTGAATCCATTCTCTCTCCTTCTCTCCTGTGCCTCCCTTACTCTCTCTCTCTCTCTCTCTCTCTCACTCTCTTGAAACCCCCTTGGCTTGATCCACTTATCCTTGAGAGCTAAGGAAAGTGACAGAGGCACTAGGAGTGGCCTTGGGTTTCCAAAACCAAACTCCCAAGGTTCTATCCCTCCAGGGAAATGCCCGATAGAATAAACAGCCAGTCCAGCCATGGTGGCCAGTTAACCTAAACATCATGGCAGATTTGGGATCTCCAATAACTATATTTGTAGATAAAATATATGATAAAAATTGATGTGGTGTAAAAATGTAGCAAAACCAAAGGGGATGATGTACACACCTGATGTGAATCCTAAAGCATTTGGGAAGTTTGATAACATGCTGGAATATTTTGAAGATATGTTGAAGTTTCAAGGGCGCTCCATTCATATTTAAGATATGTGTTGCAGAAAAAGGTGAAGATATAGTAGGATGGCAAGATTTAGGTGCATTAGGAACTGTGTTGAGACCTGGAACCTGAAATTTTGGTGGGACTCAAGGCCCAAATCCCACAGAAGTTGTCACCTGTGTGCGACAATCATATTGTACAGAGAACTCATCCTGTACTTTTGTTATACTGAAAATAAGTGGCTCCTAACCTGTGGTCTGCTATGCTACTCAGGAGATGTGCAACTGGTTAGAAAATTAAATATTAGCAGATTAGTAAGGCATATATACATAAAAAGCATTATTGAAAATTGGAAATTTTGATCCACTCTGTAAATGTGAAGGAATTTGAAACTGGAGGTTAAAAATTGAGTTGTATCCTTAGTTTGATTTGTAGGAGCAGCACAAGTAGAGCGAACAGTAGTATGAACTGTTGGTTGCCTTAACTGAAGCACTGGTATGTGGTGCCAAAAAGAAAGGATGCATTAGAAGCGAAAAAGACAGTGATATGCCACTGTCTAGCATATTGCTTTGTTTTGAGAAATAAAACCACATTTTCAAAAGTTCTAACCTTCCCATTCAAATTTTAATTACGATTTTTGTATATTTTTGTTTGTGAATTAAAGAAAATATTCCATAATTTGTGCATTTGTTTGATGTATACTTGCTTCTGTATGTTTGTGTATTTCTTACGGTTCTCACTTCCAATAGTGATTCAGTGTGGGGGTGGTGTCACAAAAGTCAAAGATTAAGAACAGCTGCTGTAAAGCCTTTGACACCCACTTTAGAGGTACAGCACTACTACCTGAAATGTACAATGAATAAATAAATAAAGTTGTAGTCTGCATAAAACATCACCAATTCTTCTTCCTAATTTTTACCTTTCTACTTCCACACCAATTGCTACTCTCCAAAATGAGGTCCTCTCACCCATTTTAAAATTAGCAATTGAATACATTGAGAAGGAGATATATATCCATGTATGAGCTCATCAAGAATTTGAAAAGAAAAAGTAAGCTTGTGCTTGTGATTCTCACACTCACATGGTGGTGTTGAATGCACAACAAACAAACGCAGTTACAAGAGTACATCATGTATGATGGATGCAGCAGTCAAACATCCTGCTACCAGTTTGTTCAATAAAGATTCTCACTGTCTCTTTGATAGCACTGCTGCAGCAGCGCGGTGTGAGGAAAGAAGAAGGAGGACTTGCTGCACATTCAGCTTTAAAAAAACGATTACAAAGCATAAAAGCATGAAAAATAGAATATGCACAAAAACACTCAAGCTGGAGAAAAGAAAGTAGGACGCACCATGGAAGCAAGCTGCAGTACATGCTTCAGCTTCATTTGCTGTTCACAGCCACCTTTCTGTTTGTGCAGCCTACCTTCACTACCCTCTATCTCTGCTATAATCTGTCACTTTTCACTGACGCTACATAAGCGGAGCATGAGAAAGGCTGAAACAAAAACAAGCATTGGCAATGCCAATAAGTCTGGTTTTAAAGTGCCAACTCATGCAAACATGGGAGTGAGTAGCAAGAAATGATTGCTTTGTGAATAGAATGCATATAGGATATAAAAAAGATTGATGTGACAAACATTGTGGTTATTCAGAGTACTTTTGAGAAGCAAAATAGTCCAGTCTAGGAAAGGACTCTCTACAGGATGAAGTCATACACCATGTTGTGAGAGAGAAATGATCACCTCGGGGGAGCCAAAGCCCACTCTGTGTATAATGTAAAGAATTGATGCATAAAAAGTAGGGTTGTTGGTGGAGGGGGTGGAAGCCCCACTCAGGCAACAACTGCAATCCTTGTCAGGGTGAACCACAAAGTCACTAAATTACCCTATGCTTAACCTCTGGTAGCGTGGCAGAAAAGACGTGAGGCATAACTTATAGGCAATGTGTAAAGTAGCTATGCAGCACACAAACAGTAATAAAGTGAACACACAACACAAGAAAAATCCCAAACCCGTTTAGAAAAAAACGAATAAATTAAAATTAAAAAAATGATACCAGAACAACAAAATTCCAATCCGCAAAACCGAAGATATTGATTTTAACGTTTTTAGCAAAAAAATAGCAACAAAAGTACAAAGCGCTAACTGTGTTTATCTAGTTGCACCAGACCCAAATAGCTGAATGCAATGGAGCGAGGGCTGGATATAGGGACCAGATTACTGCCACCGGGGTTTGTACCTTATGACCATGATGCAAGGCTTCAGATCCCTCAGAGTTGGTTCGGATCAGGAGCTGCACGGTGCAGCGATGTGAAGTCCTGCATCAAGTTGCATCGCGCTGCTTCAGTTCCGATCAGGAGCTGCGAGGGCTGTGATGTGAGGTCCTGTGTCACACTGCATCGGTGCCAATGAGGCCGCCAATCAGGAGTGTGAGGAGCTAAGATGCAAGGTCCTGCTATGAGCTGTGTCATGCTGCATTGAATTTGGTGGAACCCACAGTTAGGCAGGGAGGAGTACACTCTCGTGCTAGTCAAGGGTCCAGGAACTGGGGGCATCCTTTGGGGATCAGGATTTACTCCAGTCAGAGGCAGGCTCTAGGGCTCAGGCAAGTCCAGTTGCTGGTCTAGTGCAGCAGGTAAGCTGGGAAGCTGCAGAGAGGCCTCTGCTGCTTGTTGTGTCCCTGTAGCTCACACAAGAGGTCAGCCAACTGAGCTTTGGAGTAACTGTGGTTAGCCTGGGATGAAGACAAGCAGTTTCAAAATTCCTTCTCAGACAGCAAGGCAACCCTGCAAGCAGCAGGGCATTCCTCTGGCAGCAGGGCATTCCTCCTTCAGTAACTTCCGCAGGTCCAGGAGTGTTCTGAACATCTGGCTCTGGATGGCCAATATTTATAACTGGTGCCAGCCTTTGTGTGGGGGGACTCCCTGTCCTACCCCAACATCTGGTTCTGGAAGGATCTTCACCTTCCCCTGTCAAGGCTCCAAATTGTCTTCTATGACAAAAGACAAGGTGGCCTGGTGTCAGGTTCTGTTGTGTGTGCAGGAGGCAAAGCCCTTTGAAATGTAATGTAATGTTTGATTAAGCTGATTCATCTGTCTGGTGGAAATCTCATATTTAGTTTGCGTGCTTGTTCTGGGGGCTGGGCGGACAGGCTGAGCACATCTCAACAGACCTATGCGTGGTCTGTTCACTTCTCATGGGTGGGAGGGATGAAGGGTGGGGGGCAGTTGGGGGTTCTCTTGTGGGAGGGGGTAGGGTGGCTGGGGGTGGGGGCGGGCTGAGGAATAAAATCTCTACAAATAAGCAATAATAAAGGAAAAGGTCAAGATAAGCGACCAGGAAACACATAGACCTTGGGGAAAGAGGGAGCTGTTGCAGATACAGGGGTATACCCTTCTTGCTTGTACGATTCAGAGCTCTTCTATCAGGGGGATGGCTATATTGGCTAAAGGGCATGTTGGGCCCGCTAAGAGTAAGCTAGAAGATAACCTGGGCAGGTGGGCGATTGTTGAGTGTCAGGTAGTGGGAACCAGATTTACTGTCTGCTCGATTTATGGCTCCAATCAGGATGATGCAAGGCTTTTTGAGGAACTGGAAATCGAATTGGCGACATGGCCCACCCCACTGATTGTGTGTGGTGACCTAAATTTACATCTTGAGAGAGGTAGGAAACGTGAGTCCAAGTACCAAGAGAGAAAGTCTCAGGTGTATTGAGCTCTGAGGTCCTTAATGGACAGGTTGGTGATTGTGTGGGATGGTATTAAAACGCCGGGCCCTGGGTTTACCTATTTTTTATGCCCGCACAGAAAGTATATCCAGCTGGATTATGTTTTGACATCCACTGGGTTATTGGGCAGGACTAATATTAGGAAGCTCCCAATGCTCTTCTCTAATCATAATCCTTTAGTTTTGGATATACCTTGGCTGGGAGTGATTAGGACTCAGGGTAAATGGACGTTTGACAGGAAGCAGCTTTTAAACACCCAGTATATCGAACACATGAAAAAATTGATAAAGGAGTTTTTGAAAATAAACAGATTTAAAGCCTCAAAGGGGGTGGTCTGGGATACACTTAAAGCAGGTGTGAGAGGCGAGACTATCAGCTTTATTGCACACGATCGGAAACAAAAGGCTAAAGGAATTAAGGAGCTATATGAGCACTTAGCTACCTTGGAAAAATGCCATATCAAGGGGATTACACAGGGACAGGATCTTTCAGAGATTCAGCAAAAAATAGCGTTGGTGAAAGCCATGATTAATAGCTACCACAGCAGGGTGTTGGCAAGAGGTTTCAAGTACATGGAGCCGAAAGTTATTAATACAGGGAGACAGTAGGAAGATTATCAGCGCTCCACACTCAGCAAAGGGAGGTCGATAGGAATATTGAAAGCATTAAGAGGGACGATGGCTTCTCAGCCAGTAAGCCGTCTGATATTATCAGAACATTTGAAGATTACTACAAGGCCCACTAGGATTATGAGTGGAAAATGTAATTGTTGCAGGTTTCTAGGCTTACCTATGGAAACATTGTTGAATACTTTGTGGTAGCATACTTAAGGCAAGGGGTAGCCAAGGATCCAACGTTGCTAGGAAAAAAAAAGATTACTACAGGGCCTTATATCAGGAAGATAGTCCATGTTAGATTTGGGGGTCTCTTGTTGGCAGAGGTAGGTACCTTTGACCAAGTAGGGACCCTTGCGTCTAGTCAGGGCAAGGGGGATACACTCCTAAAATAACCCCTGCTCACCACCTTGGTAGCTTGGCACGAGCAGACAGGCTTATCTCAGAGGCAGTGTGTAAAGCATTTGTGAACACATACAGTAACCCAGTGACAACACTACAGATGGACACCACACAGGTTGTATATTAAAAATAAGTATCTTTTATATAGATTTAACACAAGACCACAAACAACAAAAATCCACAATACTGTACTATAAAAATGGTAGAATTAGCTCAGTTCTCTTTAGATGGTAAATGCGACACTTTGAGTTCAATGTACCTTTGGATGGGCAACGCTATACAACGAAAGTGTTGCAGGGAAGGTGATGCGTCGGTTCCTTACATGCAAGAATGGTGATGCGTCGGGTCCCTACTGATGCGTAGGGGATGCGTCGGTTCTTCTCGGCGTGGGGAGGTGATGCGTCGGTTTCTTACTGCGCTTCCGTGGCGATGCGACCAGCAACGCTGTGATGCAATGAAGATCCGGTGCAATGAAACAAAGATGGCGTCTTCTTCTTGATGCGACACGATGCGTGCACGCCCGACGGCCGTGCAGTGACTCAACGATTCTTCTGAGCCGCGACAGGACCTGCGACACACTTCCCGGTGATGCGGAGGCGTCTGATGCGACGTCGATCCTCTTCTCCGGCGATGCGAGGCGCTTCGGCGATGCGATGCGACAGCTGCAGCGGCGACACCCTTCTTCAGCGATGCGACGACAGCGGCTGCGGCGGCGACACGCTTCTCCGATGATGCGGTGGCGTCTGATGCGACGTCGATCCTCTTCTCCGGTGATGCGAGGTGCTTCTGTGTTGCGAAGCGGCAGCGGCGACACCCTTCTTCAGAGATGCGGCGGCTGCGGCGGCGACACGCTTCTTCTTCATGAGTCGCGCTTCCAGCTCCTTGCGACACGCAGTCCCTCAGAAGGCCCAACACAACAGCAGGTACTTCAAAAGAACTCTTGGGGAGCTGGTGGGTGAAGTCTGTTGTCCCTGAGACTTCAGCAGGAGGCAAGCTCTATCTCAAGCCTTTGGAGATCCTTTACAAGTTGAATTGAAAGTAGCACAAAGTCCTTTCTCCTTTCTTTGGCAGTCAGGCAACCACTGCAGGCCAAACCCCCAAACAGCACTCAGCATAGGGATAGTCTCCTCCTGCAGTCTCTCTCTCTGGTTCCTCTCCTCAGCAAAGGTTCTTCTTGTTTCCCAAAGTGAGCCAAAGTTCTGGGGTCTGGGTACCCTCTTTTATACTCATATTCTCTTTGTTCTCTGAAGGCAGAGAGGCCTTTGCCTAGTCCAAACCAGTTCTGGTCAGTCCTGGAGCACTTTGTTGACAAGACTCCTTCTTTCCTTTCACAGTGTAGGCCAGGGACATCAGACGCACCACAGGAGGTGGAGCCAGCATTGTGGAGGGAAGGCACAGCCCTATTCAGGTCCCAGGTGCAACTCCTCCCACCCATCTACATGCAGATCTCTCTATTCAGCCCTGGGCTGACTCACCCTGTCTCCTGGAGTCCCCCAGCCCCTGTCAGTCACAAACCAGACATGGAATACACAACCTAGCAGAGGCAGGCTTGGATAGTTGGGCAAGAAAATACCTACTTTCTAAAAGTGGTATTTTCAAACACAGAATGTTAAAACCAACTTCACTAAAAGATGTATTTTATCATTCTGAGTTCAGGCATACTAAATTCGTTTTTCTACCATGTTCCCTGGGTCAGTTAGGATTATAAGATGTAATAATCAAACTGCCCATTCTGGCCTATGGGGAACAGGTAGCCTTGCAATAGTGAAAAACTAAAATGGCTGTAATTCACTATTAGGACATGCCACACACACCAGGGCATGTCCTACCTTATACTTACAATGCACCCTGCCCTTGGGCCTACCATAGGGGTGACTAATATGCAGAAAAGGGAAGGTTTAGGGACTGGCAAGTGGGTGCACTTGCCCAGTCAACATGGCAGTACCAGACTGCACACAGGCTCTGCAATGGCAGACCTGAGACACACTTTTACAGGCTGCTTCTGTGGTTGGCACAACCAGTGCTGCAAGCCCACCAGCAGCATTTGAGTCACAAGCCCTGGGCACAACCAGTGCACTGTACTAGGGTCTGACAGTGAATCAAATAGCCAAACATGGAGTCACTAATCCATACATCAATTTATAACAGAGAGCATATGCACTTTAGCACTGATCAGCAGTGGTAAAGTGCCAGAGTCATAAAACAGCCAACAACAGGTCAGACAAAATACAGGAGAAAGGCAAAAAGTTCAGGGATGACCCTGCAAAAAGGGCCAAGTCCAACAGTCCATTAACGTCATCACCAGTAAAAGGGTTACTGGTAGAAGAGGGGAGGGATCAGGTAGATGTGAACATGATCATGGCACTAGAATCAGATATTACGCTAGAAGAAGTCGCCAGTGCATTAAAGTCCCTTGCCTCAGGTAAGGCGGCAGGCCCTGATAGAATACCCCTGGAGTTCTATAAAACGTTTTCTCTAGAATTAGCTATGGTTTTGTTAGATATGCTATTGGGGGTTCAGCAGGATGGGATTCCACCACCCTCCTGGCAGGGCACGCATACAGTGATTTTCAGAAAAAAGAATAAGACTCCAGATAATCTTGGCTCCTATAGACTCATTTCTTTGATTAATTCTGACGCTAAACTCTATCCTAATGTTTTTGCGGTCCACTTGGGGAGGGTCATAGCCCACATGGTCTAGCCCTGGCAACATGGTTTCATACCTGGTAGAGGAACAACGGAGCATGTCAGACGTGCCATTACTCTAGTCGATATTGCAGAAGTGACCGGTGATCCTGTGGCTATGATCCTCCTCGATGCAGAAAAAGCATTTGATAGAGTGCTGTGGAGCTATCTCTGGGCAGTACTGATGTGTAAGGAATTTGGTCCATGCCTGATTAAGGCACTAAAGGCTCTATATTATGCCCCATTTGCCAAACTTCAAATTATGGGCCTAAAGTCCGAGAGGATAGCGATTACAAGAGAAACAAGGTAGGGTTGTCCCTGTTCCCCAATTTAATTCACTCTTTATATCGATTAATTATTAAGGCAAATATCAAGGAGTCAGGTCATCAAGCTGGTTAGGGTCAATGAGTTTGATACAAAGGTTTTAGCATACTCTGAGGATATCACAATAATCAGCCCAGATCCTATTAGTTTGGTGCTCGAGGTGGAGAAACTGGCTGAGAAGTTTGGGGAAAGCTCTAGCTACCTTCTTAACAGGGAAAAACCCAGATTGTATGCACCGATAATATTGGTTTGACAGATACCTGTAGGGTTGACACAGCTACATACTTAGGGATCAGGATAAAGCCCAAGGTTGGATTTATCTATCAGATCAATCTAGACCCGCTACTCAGCAAGATCAGCACTGATTTGAGAAGTATTAATTGTTTGCAACTTACTCTAGTGTTAAAGATGACTGTCCTTCCAAAAGTACTCCATCTGTTTAGAACTATACCTCTTGAGTAAGAAGGGTCCCTGCTCAGGGAACTGGATGCCATGTGCATAAATGTTTTGTGGCAATATAAGAATACAAGATGGGCCCTCAAATCTTTAGCTCTCTCGCAAGAACCAGGGGCTGTGCTGTCCTCAGTTTCGTGTTTTACTACTGGGCAGCGCTTTTCCAACACATGGGGGTTCTTTTCTTGGTAGGGAGGGGCAGCAGGGATGGCTCAGGGTATTTCTCAGGGCCTCCTTCTATCCATAAGTTAGCACTCGGGGCGTCAGCTTTGGGATGTCCCTTGAGACAGGTTGAGCCACGCTATTATACAAAAGTAAAATTTAAGATCATGGTGGCAGCCTGGAGATTCTGGAAGCTGTTGGCCATGAAAAGTTACAACTGGTACACCCCTATGTGGCGGTCCCCATTGTTCCCGTCAATATTTCATGATGGGATCTGTAAGCAATGAGAACATTCTGGCCTGTGTAAGCCGGGTGATCTTTTTTCATCTAGTCAGATGTGCTCATTCACTGACTTACAGCAGTATTATGGGTTGGGGGCTAGGACGATTTTTAAAAATGTACAGGTCAGGGAGTTCTTGAACAAGATTAAGCAGGGAATAGTTTTGATGGAAAGAATTCCCCTTTTAGATACAGTAAGCAGCAAGGCAGTAAGATTGGTCAGATATATAACATTTTGATGGATACGGTTGTGGATGATTTAGAAAAGTATGAGACGAGATGGGCAAGGAAGCTAGGGGAGGGAAAAA
This sequence comes from Calotriton arnoldi, assembly GCA_963921515.1. Lineage (NCBI taxonomy): Eukaryota > Metazoa > Chordata > Amphibia > Caudata > Salamandridae > Calotriton > Calotriton arnoldi. Next base: position 612,895 of record CAWUFW010004053.1, read on the forward strand.
TAGATCTACAGGCCTCAGTAGGGATTGGGATGAAAGTTTTCCCCTCATCTGGCCTGAGAACGCAACAGTATAAAACTATGTTCAGCCTCTATTACACACCGGTCAAGCTGTTCAGCTGGGTCAAGAGGGAGGACGATAGGTGTCCTAGGTGTGGAGGATGTTCGGCTGATATGGTTCATATGTTCTTCAGCAGTGAGAGGCTACAGCTGTTTAAAGAGGGTATTGAGGCGTTTTGTAAGAAGCTGTTTGGAAAAGAGATCCATATCAGCCCTGTTATGATGCTTTTTGACTATGATCAGCACTGCTTAGACCTGGGGCAGCTGTACTTCATTGTTATCTTCATGACATTAGCTTGGCTACTAATTGCAACAGCATCAAAGGGTGCTGAACCACCTACTACACAATCATGGTTTGGGTGTCTGCTAGGCATATATAATTTAGAGAAGTCGCTGTACAATTGTAAGGAGAGGGGGGCCAGGAGGCGCGGTAGAGCATTTGGTCTCCTATGATAGACTGGGTGGGTAATACTTTGGGCATTGATGACTGGTTAGATTGAGGACTGACATATGTGGGGGAGTGAGTTGTGGGTAAACTGAAATATAGTTTGTGGGTTTTTGCAATTGTCGGCTGCTTGATATTGTACACAGCTGCTTTCCACATGCGTCGGACGGAGGAATTGTGAATTAGGTGCTATGTCTGAACTTTTTCATATCAATTTGCTTGCTCTATTAAAGAAGAGTGATGTATTGAATTGTTTAGGTAGGAGGATCAATCACTGAGAAACAATTTTTCAATTATGAAGTCGACTGTTTATATTAAGGGTCTGTTAACATTTTATCTAGACTATTAATGAACTGTTTGGGAAGCTGTTTTTTTTTTCTTGAATAATGATGAATTTCACTACCTCTATAATGAATTGTATAGAATGTCTTATGAGAGTGATGTGATGAATTCAGTCTGTTCGCTCATTTTTTGGACATAAAAATAATTTAAAGAAAAACAAGACAGTGTTGATGGGTAGAAGGCAGGAACGTGTCAATGTTTTAAACTTTTTAACAAAGTAGAAAACATGTATCCCACTAAGGGTCATGGGGGTGGTTCTGTATAATGCATGGGACACAGGATAGACGGGTAGGTCACCCCAAGTGGGTGTGCTAGCTCCGCATGACTTGAGCAGGGAAGGAAAAAATTCCTTTTTTATATATAATCCTCACACACTCTAGTAGTGTCATGCTTCATCATCGGGTTCACCCTGACTCCTAAAGGTCAGGGTGGGCTCGACCGTATTTCAGGAACACTTATTAGAAGGGTGACCAGGGGGCTTAACTAAAGATTAAAAATCCCTCACCTTCTCCTAGATATCCCTTTATTCATGGAGATGGTGGGGAAACTATGGTTTTCACAACCTTAGCACTATCAAAAATAAAGCATTGGACTCCATCAGTAGTAGAACAAACTTGGTGATCAAACCGGCGGATAAAGGCGGAGCAATCGTCATGCAAGACCTAAGCAGCTACAGGGCAGCATGCCTTACACTACTTTCTGACACAAGACACTACTTGCCACTACAAATGGATCCAACAAAAAGACTACAAACGAAAATTAAGGACCTGACAGAAGAAGCCCTACAAAACGGCTGGATCAACAGAAAGGAACAGGAATTCTTGCGCACCCAGGAACCAAGAACACTTCAATTCTATACACTGCCAAAATATATAAGGGACGAACACCACCTCCAGGCAGAGCCATCCTGTCTGGGATTGGTTCACTTTTGGAACCATTATCCCAGTGTACTGATTGGTTCCTTCGCCCTTTGGTTACCAAGATATGGTCATACATCAAAGACACTAAACACCTTCTGAACCTCCTGAACGAGATGGAGTATGACCCCAACACTGAAACCTTGATATGCTTAGATGTAGAAGCTCTCTACACCAGCATCCCTCAAGAAGAGAGCCTACGCGTCATCCTCGGACTCTTACAAAATGAAGATTGGCCCTGGGAAGCTCCTGTCCGCTGGATCATGACACGAGCTCACATCGCTCTAACAGAGAACTTCTTCCAGTTCGAAAGCCAGCTATACCTACAACAGCATGGGACTTCCATGGGCAGCACATTCGCCCCGAGTATAGCTTGTCTATATATGAGCTGGTTTGAAGAAGAAAACATTTGGAATAACAACCCTTACCACAACGAAATCCGCTTGTGGCGCAGATATATCGATGACATCTTGATAATCTGGCACGGTACAAACGATACCATGAAAATCTTCAAAGAGTTGCTAGACCAACTCAACCCATACCTACGCTTCACTATCACCAACACCAAAGATAAAATCTCCTTCCTAGACGTGAACATTCTGGCGAAAGATGGAAAACTGGCAAGCACTCTATACACCAAACCTACTGACCGTAATAGCTTACTGCATTTTAACAGTGCCCACCCATGGTCACTGAGAGAAAATCTCCCAATAGGACAGTTTCTACGAGATTTTAAAGATGAATCAGAAAAGCTCATGAAAAAACTCAAAGAGAAGGAATACCCTGTGAAGATCATTAAACAGGCACAGAAAAGAGCACAGAACACACCACGGGCAGCATTACTTGACACCAATGTAAAGCCAGAGACTGACTCCCTGATCTGCGTTACCATATACAACTCCTGCTCCAACGCAGTTAAGAAAATAATTTAAAAGAACTGGAGAATTCTGACTTCGAACAAACTCTCCTACAAGCCCCCTCTGTTCTCTTTTAGAAAAAATAAGAGCAACAGGGACATACTGGTCCATAGTGAGATAAGAAAACCCCAACGTCAACATCAATGACTCTATGGAACCAACCCCGTGTTATGGGACTTTACCCTTGCGGCTCATGCACGGTATGTGCATTTACCAAACAATCTAAACACATTGACTTGGGACTCCCTACACCATGGGAACAAAGACAACATACGAATTGTAATAGCAACAACATAATATACACCATTACGTGCCCTTGCAACCTCCGGTACATAGGGATGACAACAAGAAAAGTCAAAATCTGAATCAATGAGCAAACAAAAAACTATTGACCAAAGAACAACGTTGGGTATATAAGTTAGAGACACAATAGTCAGGATTAAACGATGAAATTCCATGGGTACAACTGAGATACTAACCAGTATAAGCCCTCGGAGACATATAAATACATCTGAAACTGACTATGGAGACTGTTAGGCTGAGTAGGGAGTTACTTATCAGCTGTAATTCACCCCAAGTCTACCGTTCTTTATATGCTAGCGGTGGACTAAATTCACACCACTATTTCCACTCATGCAGGGATCCATTACATGAGGACCATGATGGTACATATATTTATCTCTCCATATACATACAGATGATATATAACACTGATGAATACTCTGAACCTGTGGATCTTAGTATGAGACAACCGTGGAACGCCACACTCTATAGCTCTTGCTACCTTCCCAGCACCACACCACGCTCTATTTACAAATTTGAGGTAGTTGAGAGTTTAGTATACATTATCTTGAGGTGTATACCTGTCCACATAGCGCCCTTTGTCAGCCATCTTCTATGGCTATAATATGCAGACAGACGGCTAATACTGTTAATAAACCTGACCTTCAAATACTATTTGTCATGAGGAATTTTATACAATCTGATTCCTTCTTTATTACCATTCCGGGTTTTCCGGGACATCCAACTACATTGCCCAACATCCAATAGGCATTTTGTAGTCCTACGTCATTTCATGTAGAATGCAAGGAACTTCTCACGCTGGTTACGTGACGTGGAACAGAATGGCAACCACTGATCAAAGTTGTGACTTAAATACTGATGCCTCCCGGCCCCATTTCACCGAAAGCTGGAAGACATGGAGGTCCAGTCTAGGCTAGTAGCCGGGGCTACACCCTTGATGAAGTAAGTGGCATGACCGGGCTTAGCCAGTCCGATGGCGGGGGTCGCACATAATCAGGGAGGTAAGATCACCTTTGCCCATCCTGTTTTATTAACTGCCGCTCCCCTTCCTGCCATGTCTGTCACCCTCAGTGTGTGACTATAGGGCGCCCCATCCCCGCTCCCGAGGCTCTTGACACCCAATAATTGTGGGTGAGTATTTCTGTACGCATTCACTTACACTATTTTGTTACGCTGAGAACTCAATCTAAATGAATGTTTTTAAGGCTTGATGGTGATCACTTTATTTTGGGAGTTTGGAACCTCCTTACTTCACGTAATATGCATGAAAATGACACATTGAAATAATAATGCTGGGGCGACTAATATGTTGTCTAGGAATAGAAGACCTACACAATTTGTGTGGATGAATGATAGAGTCATGAGAGGGACTACACGTTTATCGTCCCTATAAGGGCTGTCAAGAATGTGCACAAAGAAATTGAATGACTGTCTCACGTAGACACGTTTTAAACTCGCATGCAGTGGGATATGCATGCCTCCATATTATCTACAGCCATAATATGGATTTTCACTCTGCGAGCATGGCATATGTATGCTTAATATAATACCTACTTTTAATCCTTTCTCTTCTAGGTGATTCTTCACAAAGACCACTGACGGGCAAGTATAAGCACTGCCCCTGTACACTTGCTTGGCACTAATCTGTCAATTGATAATTTGACCTACAAACCGGGAAGGTACCGATCTGATACCCTGATGAAAGCCCAGGACCTCTTTAGGCCTTAGAGTAGGGCTGAAACATGTTGGTCTAAATATAGGGTCATAGGACCATAACAGTCCACATTACCCACGAGCTATTGTTTTAGTTTCCCCACCATCTCCACGAATAAAGGGATACCTAGGAGAAGGTGAGGGATTTTTAATCTCTAGTTAAGCCCCCTGGTCACCCTTCTAAGTGCTCCCTGAAATACGGTCGAGTCCACCCTGACCTTTAGGAGTCAGGGTGAACCCGATGATGAAGCATGACACTACTAGAGTGTGTGAGGGTTATATATAAAAAAGGAAATTTTTCCTTCCCCGCACAAGTCTTGCGGAGCTAGCACACCCACTTGGGGGACCTACCCCTCTAGGTCACCCTTAATTCTATACACTGCCCAAAATATCCTTCCTTGCATTGATTCGCTGAAGGAGCTGTGTGTATTTCGCAATGAGCACCTCAGTGGTCTTTTAACTTAATTATCGCCTCTTGATTAGTTCAGGATAATGAGTTGTTAATGATTTCTAGTATTCTAGATACACTCAACTGCTCGATTGATTTTTTTGGTAAACTTTGAGTCAAGTAGGAAGTTTAGTTGATTTTTCAATAATTTTAGCAATACTATGTTTATTTCATAGGAATCCGCTATGATTATATAGTGTAATGTGTCTGTCCAAAATGTTATGCGGTTTCAGCTCACAATACTGTCTTGGATGAAATATAGGTGATCTTTTGTGGGGTTTTATGCCGTAAATAATAATACTGCACAGTGCTTGAAATCAGGGCACGAGTCGGGGGTAAATGCCAGTGGCGTAACATAGGCCCCTGCAGTGCGGGGGGACCCCGGGCTACAGGGGGCCCCCTCAGCACAGTAACCTGGCATGAGAGCTCCTCATTGAGTCCAAAGGCGGGGCCCCTGCATGTACCTTGCAGGGGGGCCTCCTCAAGTTTTGTTACGCCACTGGTACACACGGGTACACGGCGTCCACCCACTATTTTCACCCTGCCAAGAAGTTGGGCCCCACAGAAATATGTTGACCTTGTCCCAGTGTCATTTTCAGACACCAGGACACATTCAGCAGGTCCTGCACGTTGTCTGCTTTTCATTCCCAGCAGCAACGTGCAGGGAGCGAGGGGGCTTTTTTTCCCACCTCCAGCTGTGCCAAGGATAAAGACAGAAGTTAAGTGGCCATCAGGCCTCCGACTGGAGGCGGCCTGGAACCTCACACTTAAATGCAAATGCAAGGGAGAGGAAAAAAAGCACAGCGCTTGTTATCTCCTCACGGGTACTTAAGAAATGCATTCTTTTTACTTTGTTCAGTCCCTGTATATAAGTGCATGCACTGTAAGAATGTCAGATGGGTTGGTCTGTCCCAGTATCTACACAAATAACAAAATTTAATAGCAGTATTTCATTTCTTTTATAGCGCTACACATCCCAATGCAGAGTGATAGAGCGCTTTACATAACATACACATTATCCATTCAAAATAAATCATGTAAGTGTGCAAATCAATGTACAAGATGTGTTACATGAGACAGTCAGGGTTACAAGTTGTAGGAGTCAAATGCTCTTCATAGCTCACTGTGGTATACTAGAAGGATTACAATTTATTAACTTCAAGTAACAAAAGGGTCTCTGTGTTTAAAGCAGTAATCCACTTACCTATCAACATAAAATAAAAATCTGTGATTTGCATGCTACATGATGTCCTTTGCAGGAGACAATTTTAAAAAAAAACATATTTTATTGCATTTTCAGCTGGCATATGTTTTAACTTGCAAATATCAGAGCACTATTGCATAATTAAATTGTAAATTTATGCTCACAACATTGTATAAGATGCACACCATGTGTGTTGCAATATCATGAATAACAAACCCGAAGAAGGTAGCATCAAAATAGAGGTTCAATAATCCCCAAATGCACCGTTCTATCCCCTCCCCCCCCCGGCCGCCTCATCCCCAAGAACAGTGGGTGATTATGTTTTACAGGAGAAAACGTAATCTTCTATAATACTTTGATTCAAATTTGGGACTACGCAAAACACAGATCTCTCCAACAAATGAGTTAACCTCCAAAGTTATCTCACCATTATTATTATTCCCTGAGATTTACTGGGCACCTCTGCAGCAGATGCCTTAACCCCATAAAATATTTTAAAATGCAGACTTTGCAACCAATTAAGCAGAATAGATCTACTACCATGCTTTTCCTTGTTGCTATTGTCTTTGTGGCAGCGTTTAAAAAAAATGTATTAGTTGAGGCTGATTTTGCGTCAGGATTGTGCCACTTTTTTGGCACAACCCCGACTCCAAATCTCATTAGTTACATATCATAAAGCACTTAAATGTACTCATGATACACCTGATAAACATATGTGAGAGATCTTAGTATCTGTTGTCACTTCTTGTGATGTCACTTCCTGTGATGTCACTTCCTGTGATGCCACATGAAATGTCATGCGTCGTGATGTCATGTGCTGTGATGGCAGCGTCATGATGTCACTTGCATACTGCCTAACTTGCTCAGTCCCCCCACTTCTTTTTATAGGACTTGTGTCCTGAAAATAGAAAAATAGAAGTGCAGGTACTCTGTACCAGAGTACTTGCTTGTTTCTGAGAAGTGCTGGTACTCTCCACTCAACAGTATTACGTCACTCTTGAGAAGACAGTACCGGCCCATTTAAAGCACTGATACTGCACCACCCACCATTCTTTTCCGGTGAATGGCAGCTAAAATATTGATTTTATAGTTTGGATTCGGAAAATTGCCCTAGTCATCACGGGCGCTTGTGACAGTCTACCACAAGGTGGCACTGTCTGCCTAATTTAGCGATGGTCGCAACAACAGGTAATTATACATTCAATATAACCTGCCGCCCAAGCCATTCTTATAGCTTTGGAGGCCTGAAAATAGCCCGCATTTACACACTTGTAAGAGTGTGATGGTTAGTAGTTGGGTTGTTACTATCATTTGCAGCATGGCAGGGGCAATGTGTAGTGTAAACTGCAGGGGCCTCCTGATGGGAGCCCTGGCACTTTTTTTTTTTTTTTTTACAAATTAAGCACATGTGACGTGCAGTCATGTTTTGTCCTCAGTAAGTGTTCTATTTTTTGGGTAAATATGCATATGCTTTTGTCTAAAGGATTTACGTGGTCATCTGTTTTTAATTTTACCACACTGATCATGCACCTCTACCATGTCTTTTCGAATTTGTTGATTTCATCATATTAGCCTACCATTAAAGTGTTCGTTGGTTTATTGCTCGTTGCAGGTTTGGTCAGACGCAGATGTTTCTGTTTGCATGGATGCACTGCATTGTGCGAGTCTCCATTGTTTGTGAATAGGTCGACTGGCTGGTCCTTTAATAGTCCTTGTACATTGCATGCTCAGGAAGTGTGGGCAAATTCATGGTGGCTGCGGGCACTAGTGTTTGGTGTGTGAGTTTAAAAGAGTTTTTCTTTGCAGGCTAAACACTGAGACTGAAAGCGCCATCGTGAATTTTAATTGCTATTTATGATATTTACGACTAGCAACGCAGAATAACCTCCTCCCCACTGGGAAATTATAAACACATACCCAGCCATACTTTACTAGCAAAACCTTATTGTCCGTAGCATTTCATATAACTGTCCACTTAAATATCATGTTTCCGCGAGAGCTAGTCTGTGGAACTCGAGTGCTTGTTTGGGATTTTCCACTTTATAAAAATCTAATTAATAGTATAAAATGCATACAGTTTGGAAAAATATATTATTTTGAGAAAACAAGACACGTTTATTGATTTTATTCTACTGTCATGCTTTATGATTGAAAGGCTTCAGAACATTCAGTAAGTAACATTCAAATAAGAAAACATATACAGTATTCAACTGTGGGTAAATTGCTCCACCTTGTGTTCTTCAATAGGAACTAAGGGGCATATTAGCAAGACCCACGTTAAAATTATCGCCGTTTTAGCGGCAGGAAACTGCCGCTAAAACGGCGATAATGAGCTTGCTAATATGCGTTATGGAATTCCAATAGAAGCCCAGGTTAGATGTGCAGGACATCTAACCTGGGCTCTATTGGAATTCCATAATGCATATTAGCAAGCCCATTATCACTCGTTTTAGCGGCAGTTTCCTGCCGCTAAAACGGCGATAATTTTAACGTGGGTCTTGCTAATATGCCCCACAGTATATAATTTGTATTTTCTTTACGCACAGGAAAGTGAACCCGTTTTTTCGTGATGGCCATCTTTGTCTTTTTCTTGGTTTTTGATGTGTCTCACTCTAAATAGCATAACAGATGTCCGAGCCCTCAACATGAGATAAGTACAGACAGCATTTGGTACTCTCACAGAAAAGAACATGAAGTAGGAAGCTTTAATTTATTGCTCGTTGTAGTGTCCTGCAGGACACGTTCTAGTGTTTGGCATGCTTTGGTATTCCCAGCCACTCCCTTGAGGGCTGGACACACTTGCACCCCCACCCATCCATCACAGGTGTCACGAGTGACGTGACCCTGCCAATAAAAGGGCCCGGGTGGACGTGCTCGTGGCCAGTTACCGTACCATACCACCTAGTGTCTGAGTCTGTTATTCCTCGTCATGTGGGCCCAAGGCCCGACACCACATTGGCGACGAGGCGGGTAGCTAACCCCGCATGCCTGCTGCTCGGCGCTTCGTCGTCCCCTGGGGGGGGAGAAAATGAGCCTGGTAGGCGGCACCCCCCACTAAGCTGTCTACGGCCACCCGTGACTGCAGCAGAGATCGGGCGCGACATCGCTCTCCGCATTCAAGGAGCAACGACCGGAGACTGGCCGTGCCTCATCCCCACTGATGTCAGAAGTGGGAAGGGAGAACATGCGATCCCGGTGAGAGCGAGAGCCCCGTGACGCCAGCAATGTGCCCGCTGCCTCGCTCACTGGTATGTCTGCAGAGCCCAGTGACCCACGAGTGACACCCCCGCCTCACTTCCTCTCGCCGGTGCTGCCGGCATCCACCCGAGTCCGGGGTGAGCAACTACCCCCCCTGCAATGCCTGCGATGTGCCCGCAGCTGCGCCCAGGCGGCTGCCTCCGCAATTAAAAGGTCCTGTGGCCCACAACGGGCGGCGATAGGGAGACGCTGAAGCCCCCCGCCTCATTCCCTCTCACCGTGCAGCCTGAGGCGCCGGACGGTTCTTGCACACCGACAACTACCCAGCGCGGAGGTGCCACTGAGGGAAAAGGCATCGACGTCGAGGGAGGCCCTGCGCCGGTTGCTCGCAGCGCGCTTCAAAGCCCGCGAATGCAAGGGAGGCCACCGCAGCCGGTGAAGAGAAAACCTGCATGCAGCGCCACCTAGGGGTTGCATGCCTGCGCCGCACCGTGGGCTGAATTCACCCAACCGCAAATGGAAGCACACGCAGCAGCAAGCTACCCTGCCGACAAGCATGAGCAATGGAGCCGCACTGCCACTGCAAGTCAGCTCTTCCACGAAAGGCCCCAATGCCCCGCTCCGAGAGGCGAGTAAGTACGCGCACTGCACCTTGCCTGGTCTGAAGCGCTCCACAAGATGCGGGGTGGGGTAATCAACCAGCAAGGGTAACTCCGCAACTGGCAGCCACTGTACCCGCAGCACCAACGTGGGGCACCCCCTCACACAGAGGTCAAGCCCAGGAGGAACACAACTAGTGCTGCAACAGCTTACAGTCCCCTGCAAGAGCCTCCAGGTCAGGCGTTCAGTGAGACTGTCCACGAGGAGAGTGCTACAGTGCCACCTAGTGGCCATTTGGAGATACTGCATCAGCAGCAAAGAAACCACAGCATCAGTGAGACTGTCGTGGACTCACAACACAGGTGGCTGCAGCGCCACCTAACGACTGCTCAGAAGCGTCTCCAGAATCCATGCCCAGGCGCTGCTGCCGACAGGAGGAAGAGCCCTAGTACACAAACACACGGGAAACAGGATAGTGCCTCCCGTCACTGCACCCATCCACACAGAACCCAGGACAGTGGCTGTTGTCCACCGGGGCAACCATACAGCACTGCAGTCACCCACCAGAAAAGGAAAGGATAGAGGCAGATGCAAGTGCATAGTGCACCCTCTGGTAGCCCCCTGCAGCCTCAGCCGAAAGAGAGGTTGCTGCCTGCTGCAACTGCCCTCACCAAATCGCAAGCGGAATGGGAGTGAAACCATGGTCACCACCGGTGCCTACAGCCCCAATGCATAGCGGAGAGGAGACCACAACCCCCACTCCCAGGCAAGACAAACTGAAGAGACTGAGCACTGTTCCCAGAGCCACTGCAGAAGGGCGCTGCCAACTGTTTGAAGGGGAGGAACTCCAAACCCACACCTAGCAAAGAGCTACCAGGGGCCCAGGGCTGCCCCAGCACAGGAAAGTGTCAAGAAGCAAAGAACAGCAAAGCCCAGTAAGGCAGCAAGCCCCACAGGAAGCACATGGAGACAAGGTGCATTGCGCGCTACCCCAGTGGGCTGCCTAGACTTTCAAAGGAGAAAGACTGGTGCACGTCATCAAGGGCCCCCAAGAAACCCGAAGCGTCTCCAGTCCAGACACGTGCCGAACAAACACAAGCAGCAACGCTAAAGACAGCCACCACCAGCAAGGGTGGAAGACCAGCCGACAGCAAAGTCTCAAGGTAGCCATCCCCACCAAAAGCAGAAGAAAGACTGGTGCAGAGCGCGCACCACAAGTGGCTGCCCAACGCCACCGCCAGAGAGGAGATCGCATCACTCGCTCCTACTGGTGAACAGACACAACCGCAAGCTACGCCACAGGCACACCAATTGCCAGAAGAAAGCGCCCAAGAAGAAGACGGAGCGCACTAGGTCAGAGGTGCGCAGAATGCCGCGCCAGCGAACCTGACAGCACGGGCAGGCGCCCGGGAGATAGAGACATCTCCATAGAGAAGCACTGCTAAACGCAGCACGGAGAGCAACTACATCCCTACTGCACCAGCGAAGCACCGCAGTGGGCCGAAGACAACACAAGTCGGAGTCGCCGGTGACCCAAGGCAGGCAAGAGAGGAGTCGCACACTGCACGTGGCAGGCCGCCACAGCAACATGTGCTCCGACAACAGGCGACACGTGGCCGGACGTCACGTCGCACAGCAAGCAAGGAGCACGCCACACGAAGTGACCAATCCTGCCAAGCATGCCGGAACGAAGGCAGAAGCAGGCGCCACGACAGCGCAGCCTCGAGGTCCAAGCGCAACGCCCTCGAGTGAAGAAGAGTGACAGCCCTGTCACCCCGAAGAACCGGATGAACACAGGTGCGCTGAAAAGACGAACAAGAGGAGAAGACCAAGGACTCGCACAGCAAGCCAAGAGCACACCCAGACACACCAGACAGCCACCAAGGCAGACCGACGTCCCTGGACACAGTCTCACGGGAGAACCAAACATAAGCCGCAGCAAGCGCAAACCGCGTCTCTCCCCAACGCTTCCCAGTGTGACCGTCCATCCCGAGCGTCGGCAGTCTAAGTCAAATGGCATCCCTGCTCCTGACCGCAGATGCCACGGGTGAAGATCAGCACCGAGTGTCCTTCCTCACACCGCCTCAAGATGGAGTCGCCAGTGGCCCCAAGACAGGCAAGAGGAGAGTCGCACACTCCACGTGGCGAGCCGCCACCGAAGATCAGCCTCAGCAAGGCGAAGACACATGGCTGCTAAGTCCCTCCAGACATCCAACTCCCCCAGCAAGTCACCACCACCTGTTATTCCGACTCACCATATGGCTGGCAACTGCCATCACGCCAGCCCTCATCACATGCGTCAAACAACACCATTTCCAGAGTACCGATGGACTGGAGTCCTACACCGTTGCCACACCAGCCGACAAGAACCAGAGGCTACCTGCGAACCTGGCCTACACCTGAACCGCGGCAGCGAGAGCATGTCTTGGCCAAGACTCATCCACCCTTGAGGGTTGTGCGTGCGACTAGGTACCGGCTCCTCGGTGGTCTTGCAGCTGCCCCCAGTTGGCATACAAGCGGCCCCAGCGCAGCCCTCCCGCAGTCCCGCAGCAACCCTGACAACGGGCCTCCCCAGGCAGGAGAGTTGAACTTGATATTGCCCCACCGGCGGGTTACAGGTTACAGCCAAGCAGTCCAACAGAGACAGTCGTCAGGCAACACCTCCGTGAACTCTCACCAGGGACTCCATCCATGCTCATGACGCATCCCATGTTATAAACTGTTAGAACCCACCACAGACCATCCTCGACGTCAGCAGAGTGGAGCAACGCAGGACTGTAAGACATGTTCTCATCAGTGAGCTGACGGGATGCAGCTGACGTCTCCAGGCCAGCGGTCGTGTCCTGAACCACTCAGGTTTAACTATGAGTGCCCGCCGAGATCGTCCCGCTGCAGGCAGAGTCACCAGCCCATGTCTGATGTCTTCCCGCCACCTGACTCGTAAGGCTGATGGACCCTGTGGTGTTCAGTTGTCTGTTATTTATCCCCACAGGTTGGACTAATGTTTTGTTTTGTTTCTTCAATAAAGTTTGGGAGGAATGTAGTGTCCTGCAGGACACGTTCTAGTGTTTGGCAGGCTTTGGTATTCCCAGCCACTCCCTTGAGGGCTGGACACACTTGCACCCCCACCCATCCATCACAGGTGTCACGAGTGACGTGACCCTGCCAATAAAAGGGCCCGGGTGCACGTGCTCGTGGCCAGTTACCGTACCATACCATCTAGTGTCTGTGTCTGTTATTCCTCGTCATGTGGGCCTAAGACCCGACACCACATTCATAAGTATTCACTGGTTCTCAATCCATTAAATAAGTCATATTTGAAACTCTACAAAACATATTGTTAAATGGCTTTAGAGAGAGATTTTAGCATGAATAACCGCATCGCATTCTGGTATTCACTCATGTGACGCAGCAAAAGTGGGGAATAAAAGTTATTCCCCACTGTTGTTACCAGTGGCGGCTCGCATAGGGCATGCTGCGGGGCGGTGAGGCGGGGCGGGGGAGGAGCAGGATGGGGGGGTAGTAAACTCGGACATACGACGGAACGGAGGAAAGTAATTATTACGTTCCTCCATTCCGTCGCATGTCTGAGTTTACTACCCCCACCCTGCCCCTCCCCATCCCGCCGCACCGCAGCACACCCTATGCGAGCCGCCACTGGTTGTTACATCATCAGTGGAACATGGCGGGACGGTGCCTGTGCCAACCGTCATACTCCAAGGTCAGCGTGACAGAGGAAAAAAGCTGTACTGACTCTGTTGGCACAGGCTCTCTGCTCACGTAGGAGCCCATAATCTGTAAACTCGCCCCCCCCCATCCCACCCACCCCACATTACTTCTTTGGCCCCGTGTTGCAGTTGAAAGCAGGGGCAGATGACTTTGGGGGACCATACATAACATAACATTGTGAATGGGTAAAAAATGAATCATAGGGATTTTTTTTTACCTCGGGGTTCTGATTTTCTTTTATGGACGCTCTAATTTCTGTATCTGTTTATTTGATACCGCTCAGAATCCATCAGAGAAAAAGATCCCTGTGATTTACTGCTACCCATCCATAATTCTATGTCATAGAAAAGTAGCAGTGAAGGCTAAGGTATGCATTTGATACAGTTGACAGAAAAGATTAAGCATGCTGAAAACAGCTTAAAAGAGAAGAGTAAAGTCCTCATTCTGAGCACTCAAGAGTTATACCAATGAAACCACCCCCAGGAGTTACGAACACAATGGCATCAGTAGCTAGAGTGCGTACATGGCAACATTTTAGAAGAGGAAAGAAGGAGCTTTTTGTTTTTAAATCATCGGGAGAATGTATTTTTCCCATTAACTTCTATTGAGGCCTGAATCTGGTCTATTGTCATGTACTGACAGGGACATCTTAAGGATTTCGGGGGCTCTGGGCCAAACGTATTTTGGGGCCCCTGTTAGGAACAGCTTTGAATTTATGATCCAATTTCAGCTCTTTCATGTCCTCTTTGGCCAGGTCACTCGGTCAAATTCTAAGGGCCCGATTCCGATCTCGTAAGGAAAGCATCCCGACCGACTGATTTGTAATGCTTTCCGTACGACTCGACGGTGAGCCCTCCGTTCGACGTAGTACGATGCATCCCATGTGAAACACAACCGAATCATACGGACCGCCATCATTCCCAATCAAGGCTCCGTAAACCGCATCGATGCGACTGACACGTTTGTAAACGTTCAACATTCGCATGCCGGTCACGAGTTGGACTCGTATCAACACGCAGTGAGTTGATGTTGCAGGAGAAACGGTTACGGAAACGTGTTGGTCCGTGTATGAAATGTCAATGGGGGGAGTCAAAAACAACCAAATAAAGCATTGGCAAACAAAAATCAAAAAAATCAAAACCGCATCCACAAATGCATCTACATAAAGGGCCAACACCATTACCATGATCCTGTTTCTACAAATGCCAATAATCACAAGGAGCTTGCACCAGACATTCCTTGCTCTCTGCCTCATACACTCACACACTCACACACCCAGCACAGATATCATTTCACTAAAAATACACATATGCACACAACTTGTTACTGATTCAGACTCACATCCACACTCACCCTCACCATGTCCAAAAGGAAGCAACCACGTTTTACTGATAGCGAGTTGGAAGTGCTTGTAGATGAGATTGTCAGAGTAGATCCACAGTTATTTGGTAACCTAGTCCAACAGACCCCCCCTTGCCCAGAGAAATAGGATGTGGGAGAGGATAGTTAACAAGGTGAATGCCCAAGCACCTTGCTTGCGCACAATGGAAGATATCAGGACCAGGTACTACGATGTGCGAAGGAGGGTCAATAAGCTGATGGCCAGGGAACATTTCCAAAGCCAGCAGACTGGCGGTGGCCCTCCTGCACAACCTGTCCACTTCAGCCCCTGGGAGGAGAAGGTGTGTGACATCCTTCCGCCGGAGGGCGTCTATGGAATCCCAGGATCACAATAGTCTGGTGAGTACACAATCCACATTCAAATAAAGTTATTATTCACACCTCTAGAGACAGCACTTCAAAAAATACTGTTAAACTAAGGCAACTTGAAAATGAAAAAATAGACTAGATTCTAATAGCATGTGATGCGTATGTCATATTTCATACAAAAATAACTCAAAAGTGATTGATAATGCAACAAACCAAAACCATGTACATACTTCTCAAAAACTCACAGATAGTCCATCTGCTCCACACAACTAGCACCAGTGTCAGACATCTTGGCCCAGTACTTTTCCACTCACTATCAGGAAAGCACAGTCATAGGTAGTCTGTTTGGGATGTCTGGGAAGGTGGGCCTGGCCACAGGCCCCATGGGACTTGTAGTCACTTCAAACACTCTTCCACACACACAGCCCACACAGACATACTGGGACTATGCAAGCCTCACAGTCAGTGGAAAAGTACCAGCAACATGGCTGACCCTGCTGCATGCTGTCTGGAGAACAAGGCCTGATGGGAGTTGTAGTCAAGTCAAACTACACGCACCAGGGTCAGACATCTTGGCCCTGTACTTTTCCACACACTCACAGGATTGCACAGTCACAGGTAGTCTGTTTGGGATGTCTGGGAAGGTGGGCCTGGCCACAGGCCCCAAGGGACTCGTAGTCACTGCAAACACTCTTCCACACACACAGCCCACACAGACATACTGGGACTATGCAAGCCTCACAGTCAGTGGAAAAGTACCAGCAACATGGCTGACCCTACTGCATGCTGTCTGGAGAACAAGGCCTGATGGGAGTTGTAGTCAAGTCAAACTACACGCACCAGCGTCAGACATCTTGGCACAGTACTTTTCCACTCACTCACAGGAATGCACAGTCACAGGTAGTCTTTTTAGGATGTCTGGGAAGGTGGGCCTGGACACAGGCCCCATGGGACTTGTAGTCACCGCAAACACTCTTCCACACACGCAGCCCACACAGACATACTGGGACTATGCAAGCCTCACTATCAGTGGAAAAGTACCAGCAACATGGCTGACCCTGCTGCATGCTGTCTGGAGAACAAGGCCTGATGGGAGTTGTAGTCAAGTCAAACTACACGCACCAGGTTCAGACATCTTGGTCCAGTACTTTTCCACTCACTCACAGGAATGCACAGTCACAGGTAGTCTGTTTGGCATGTCTGGGAAGGTGGGCCTGGCCACAGACCCCATGGGACTTGTAGTCACTGCAAACACTCTTCCACATACACAGCCCACACAGACATACTGGGACTATGCAAGCCTCACAGTCAGTGGAAAAGTACCAGCAACATGGCTGACCCTGCTGCATGCTGTCTGGAGAACAAGGCCTGATGGGAGTTGTAGTCAAGTCAAACTACACGCACCAGGGTCAGACAACTCTACATTAGACTTCCATTCACTGTCAGGTAGACATAGGCCCAGATGACCTGTTTGGGTAGTGTGGGAGAAGGAGTGTTTGCACTGACAACATCACCTATCAGGCTCTATCCTACACACACACCTTCACACACAGACCAACAAGGCCACCAGCAAGAGTGGTGTCCTGACAATGATTGGAAGTGTACTTGCAGGATGTCTGACACTTGTACATGGTGTTAGAGTTGTCCAGAACTCCTATCATGGCCTTGTGCTCCTCATACCACTACCCAGTGTCAGACATCTTGATAGTACAGTTTACATTCAGCATCAGGGATAGCATAGATCCTGGTCTGCTGTTTGTGCTGGCTGTGAAGGTGTGTGTAGGACAGGGCATGATGGGTGGGGAAGTCAGTGCAAACACTCATCCTCACACACAGACCAACAAGACAACATTAAAATGAGCTTACATTACAGTCAATTAAAATGTACTGGCAAGCTGTCTGGCCCTGCACACTGATGTTTTGAGTCCAAGGCACTGTTGGTGAGTAGTAGACAAATCAGACACCCGTCACCAGAGTCAGACAACTTGCAAGTACATTCACACTCACTGTCAGGGAAGCAGAGTAACAGTTAGCCTTTTGCTGATGTGTGGGAAGGTATGTGTGGGCCAAGGCATCATGTGACTTGTAGACAGTGAAAATACTCATCCACCCACCCAGCCATTCAAACACCCCTGGGCATATACATCACAGTGAGGAGAAGTGTATTGGCAAGGTGGCTGACACTGCTGCATAGTGTTGATCTTGAAACCAACTTCCAGCAAGGCCCTGTGCACAAAACATCATGCAACTGTGTCAGCCATCTTGTGAGTACATTACATTCACTGTCAGGCAGCCATTGCCACAGATGATTGTGCTGGTTGTGAGGAGGAGTATCTGCCATGACCATATCTACCATCATGTATACAAACGACCGGTGGATATGCTTTGAGATCTGCACATCACTATGTCAGTTAATCATGTTATTCGCATTCGATTAGTATCACAGCACATTTATAGGGTGCTCCCATAGTGCTGAAATACCCACCCACCTTGAGTATAGATCCACTAGTCCTACAACGTAGTCTAGATGTAAATATCTACCATATGCACCGAAGCACACCAGAGCAATGTCACTTTTATCCTTAATTAGTCATGTAGCGAAAAAGGCACAGTCAGACAATACAGTTTCAAGGATGAAATTCCAATAAATGATCCACAGCTGTTGAAGTGTCCAGTCATTCACTTTTATTCTATTGAAGACAACAAACGGCAGCCGACACACGTTTCGTCCTCCTGGACTTTCTCAAGGCTTCTCTCAAGAATATGCAGGCAGATTTTTCAAATGTGAGGAGCAAGTCGCTTAGGAGACAGGGATCGCCCTCTAGGTTGATTATATATCTAACTGCCTTAATTTGATAAAGTTAAGTCTCAAAGAGCCACGGTTAAATTCACTGTCTGTACTCGATTTCCAAAGGAATTTCCAAAGATGATCAGATACGTAACTGAAATTAATTCAGAGACGCATTGGACCATGATAAGTCCGCGCAGCATTGTTACATTCCCGAATCCCGTCTGGACTTCAGAGCTGCTATTCGAATCCCTGTAAAAGTGAATGACTGGACACTTCAACAGCTGTGGATCATTTATTGGAATTTCATCCTTGAAACTGTACTGTCTGACTGTGCCTTTTTCGCTACATGACTAACTAAGGATAAAAGTGACATTGCTCTGGTGTGCTTCGGTGCATATGGTAGATATCTACCATCATGCTCTGGCCTCCACACACCTTCACACATAGCCACAATAGCATATATGGGACTCTGCTTACCTGACAGTGAGTGGCAATGTGCTGCCAAGATGTCTGACACTGCTGCATGGTGTTTTCAGCACAAGGTCTTTTCTGTGATTTTGATTCACATTTACCACCGTGCACCAGTGTCTGCAGCCTGGTCAGAAAACTTACCATCACTGCCAGTTAGTCAAAGTCACAGAGGACTGTTCTGGGTTGCTCAGAGGAGGAGCATTTCGAAATCCTACTAATCACATCAGGCAGTGGACAACATACACCTTCATCAACATCACAAACAGACCAACATGAACTAAGCGTACACACAGTGATTTTGACTTTACTAGCAGGATGCATGACACGGGGCACTGGTGTCTGACTTATCAACAAATAGCAACATTGACTTGTGCTCAAAACACCGGACACCAGTGTCCGCCAGACTTGTCAGTACACATTCAAACAATTGCAGGAAAGCATAGTTCCATGGGTTCGGCACTTTCATGCAAGAAAGAGTGTGCGTATTACATGGCCTGATGGGATGTCTGTCCATTGTGAACACTCATCTGTAGAAACAGCCCTATAAGACCACTAAAAACCGTGATTACCTGACAGTGAGTGGACATACTAATATGAAATGGCAGACACTGTGGCATGCTGTGAGGTGCACAAGGCCATGAGGCAAGTTGTGTACAAGTCAGAAACAAGTTCCCAGTGCCAGACAGCCAACCATTATATTTGGACACACTGTGAGCTAAGCTCATGTTCTGGTTGCCTGTTAGCACTGGGCATGAAGGTGTATGTAGGAGTGGCACTGATGGGACTTGGAACAACAGCAAACACTCCTACACACACACCACAACCACTGTATTGTGGGCAATGTCTATCTCTTGGTGAGTTCATGTGTACTTGCAAAATGGCAGACACTGGGGACTGTTGTCTGAACCTATCACAACTGCCACATTTGCCTATGTGCCACAAAGACCAGCCAACAATGACACATATCTTTCACAGACACTCACAAACATTGGCTGCACAACACTCTTCCGTGTGGCATGGTGGGGCTGGGTGGGATGAGGGGTGTAAGTATCACAAATATACAACAATCACTCAAACATCAGTTAATCATAGTTCTTTGCCACAAAATGGCACAAAGGTAAGATTGTGAAATCATTTGACCATGGAGTCAATGTACAAAGTACATGATCTGTGTAGACACAAAGTTAAACTGTCACACAATTCTCCTACTCATAGCCATTCACA
Organism: Calotriton arnoldi; assembly: GCA_963921515.1. Taxonomy (NCBI): domain Eukaryota; kingdom Metazoa; phylum Chordata; class Amphibia; order Caudata; family Salamandridae; genus Calotriton; species Calotriton arnoldi. The sequence continues at coordinate 632,963 of CAWUFW010004053.1, forward strand.
TGTGTAGATTGAGATGAAATCTAGAAGCATCCCAATCACTCCATTCCCACACCTATCACGCTAAGTCAACAGAATGTGAGTGTGATGGCAGACACACCAATGTGACTGCTGAAGACATGTACTAAGACCAGTACACAGGCACACGAAGAGTACGCACAAAGGGCAAGAAAGTGTATGTATCTCACTGTGCAAGAAAATATGTGGACAACCAAAACACACCTGTGTCATTCAATGTGTGTCAATAACCAGTCAATGTCTTCCAACATGCTGTGTGAATCAAACACAACAGGCCCATTGATGCACATACCTGGAAATGTCCATCAAGCCCCCTCTTGTCTCAAAAATAGAGTCATCCCAAAAGATATGTCTGCATCATGGATCAAGGAGTCAAATCTATTTTCAGTTACTTCTCAGGAACTTAGTTAGCCTATGTACTGTGTTTGATTTGAATTGCAGTGGACATTCACATCAGTCATTGTGTTATGTGTGTACCTACAGTGCCAGCTGAGGACAACACTGGAACCATCCAGGACAGCCAGGCACAGACTTCGATTGACCAAGAGCCCTTCGGCGTTGACGACTCTCATTGTTCTTCTGATGACAACAACAGACCTGGCCCTTCTGGTATGGGTCAACCCACAGCACCAGTGGCTGAAAGACCCCGATCCTCTGCAACCACTCCTGCCTTAGCTGCCAACACCCAGCTGACCCCTACCCGCACGGGCACAGCATCCCAGGAGACCAACAACACCACAGCAACACAGGGCACTCTGGAGTTGCCGAACAACACCAATGTCAACAATGACGGAGGCTCCGTGTCGACTGTGCCAGCACCAACTGGTCCTGCTCGGGTGGGTAGGGGTGGTGGGAGGTGTCGTGGGGATCGGCAACATCATGCAGCTGTTGCCGATGATGTGGAGATCCAAAACCTCTCCAGAATCCTCAATGCATATGAGGATTAACAAGGAGAGATGGGCCAGGTCATAGGGATCCTCAGGACTATGCAACAGCAGCAGGCAGCCCAAAATGAAAAACTGGACAGGTTTATGTCAAAAATGGATCAACAGACTGAGGTGTACAGGGACACTGCCACCTCCATCCGCACGTTTGCCACCAACATCTCCACACCTCCCTGTGTGCCTACCACATTCACTGCAACAACTTCTGCAACAGCCACAGGGAGGGATGTGGACTCTGGCGGAGAGACACCTGCCCGGCAGCTGCCTGCACCTGAGGGTCCCCCTGAAAAACGTGGAGTCGGTCGTCCAAAGAAGAAACGGTGAGAGACAGATGTCTACGCATCACACCCAGGAAGTGACTACCTGCTCCTGATATCCTCCATTGTGTGCCAACCATTCACTTTGTTGACTATCACAGAACTCTCCCACCTTGGCTGGAGGGTCTAAGTTGGACTATGGACTCACATAACTGTGCATCTACTTCAGAATACCTCATCTACAAACACTACCAACTACTATCTTCACTTACATAATTTTGTTTGTTTGTTGATGATACCCCCATGATGTGCACTGATATCTTCACATTATGCACTGCAGGACTTGGCCTTTTTGGCTAAAGTACCCTAAACTTTTTGCTTTCCCCCTAGACCGTTTTCCTGACATAGAGTTGCCAATTTAGATGCTTTGGGTGCTTTGCCACTGCTGATCAGTGTCAAAGTACAAGTGTTCCCTGTGTAAAGTATAATGGTAATTGGTTGGCCATGATTGGTATGTTGCCTTACTAGTAAAGTCCCTAGTGATGTGCACTGTGTGTGCCAGGGCTAGTAATGCAAAGGTGCGCAGAGAAGGGAACTCAGGCCTGCAGTGTAGGGCCTGTGCGCAGTTTGCTAAGTTAGCATGTTGTCCTGACAAGTGTAACCACTTGTCAGGCCTTACTTTCCCTTTTGCGTACACAGTGGGCACCCCGGTGGTAGGTCCCGGGTAGCCCCTGGGCAGGGTGAAGTGTAAGTAAAAGGCAGGACATATACTGAGGTGTGTGTTATGTCCTGACAGTGGAAAACGCACCATTTCGTTTTTCACTGGTGAAAGGCCATTCTGCCCATAGGACAGAATGGGGAGGCTAGGTATTGTGTTTGTTAGCCTAGTTTCCCATAAGTTTAAAATGGAGAGGTGAAGTTTAGTATGTATGAACTCACAGTGTCATAACACATCTTTCTATGAAAGTGGTTTTGTCACTGTGTGTTCAGAAGCCACACTTTTAGAAAGTGGCTGAGTTTTGTGCTTTAAGCATTTCTGTGTGTCTCTGCTGAATGTGGATTGACTGTCTGGATCTGAGAGGGGAGAGGAGCCGGGGGAGGTCTTGACCCAGGGACGGATTGAGATGGCACCAGGCTGACCTGCAGCTGGAGAGCAGGCGAGGAAAAGCACCGGGAGGTGAAGAGGCCTGGGTTGCGGCTATAAAACAATTGACCCATCTCCTGCTGAGTGATTAAGGATCCAGACCCTCAGTATCAAAGGGAGAAAGGTGACACTGGGAGGGAGACACCCAGAACTGATTTAGGCAGGGGTCAGGGACCCCTGAGCACAACAAACTTCAAAGACGTTTAGGGGTATAACTAGGAGAGCTGAGACCCCTGAACGGGGGGAATGGATTAGAAATGGATTGAGACTGAAAAGGCTTGGACCCATTTCGTGGTCAAGAGGAACCTCTGCTAAGGAAGGAACAACTGAAGAGACTGCTGGGAAGTACCAACCCTTGCTTCGTGATCTGGGGCTGGTCTGCAGTTTGCTGTTCTAACCAAGGAAGAGGCTGTTGGGACTGTGCTTTGTGCGCTGGGTCCCCCTGCTTGAAGAAGACTGTGCTTTGTGCTGTGTCTCGTTACCCCCCAAGGGCCCGAGGTGAGCTGGCTCCCTGTTTGGAAACACAGGAACATAAAAGTTTCTGGAGAAGTTTCAAGCGATGCGGTGGGCGGGTGTTGAGGCAGCTTGAGACCCTCGGAAGGTGTGCCCTGTGATCTTGGACACACGGAGGAGGAGTGAGACTCGGACGCGCTGGGTGCGTGTCGTGGTGCACAGCAGGCGTTGGTGAAGAGCGCCTGGTCAGCGTGTGCATCGGAGGTGACATGAGACTCGGACGTGCAGGGTGCATGTCGTGGTGCACAGCAGGCGCTGGTGAAGAGCACCTGGTCGGCGGGTGCATCGGAGGTGAAGTGAGTCTCGGACGCGCAGGGTGCGTGTCGTGTTGCACCGGAGGCGCTGGTGAAGAGCGCCTGGTCGTCGAGTGCACCAGAGGAGAAGTGAGGCTCGGACACGGTGAGCGTGTCGGGTGCGGCCGAAGGCGTTGGTGAAGAGCGCCTGGATATCGGGGCACCGGAGTTGGAGTAAGTCTCAGTGAAGCAGTGTGCGTGCTTTGGTGCAACCTGGGACTGTGGAGGTGATCGGCTGATCATCGTGTGCACCGGAAGAAAGTGAGTCTCTGCAACGTGGTGTGCGGGTCTTGGTGCCAACTAAGACCGCAGGAAGGAGTGCCTGGTGAGCGTGCACTCGGAGTCGACGTGAAGTCCCATCAGCGTTGTGTGTGTGGCTTCGTGCCAGAGGAGACCAGGAGGGTGCTGTGGTGAAGTGCACCCGGAGTAACGTAATCTCAGGGGCGTAGGGTACGTGCGCCCTGCAGCTGCCTGAGACCTTCCTAACAGTCACGGCCTGGACCGGCAGCCCGGAGGACCTGAGCTGCCAGGCCGAGCCGCTGAGGCCCATTGAGAAAGTTCTACACGGAAGGCCCAGTTCGCTGAAGGAGGAGAAGAGAATGGGGTCGCGCCCCCAGGTAACATGGATCACTGCATGGACGGGGTGCGGGCTCAGAGGGACACTCTCTCTGCCTCTCAGACTTTCTGGTGGCGTGAGCCTTTGCTTCGGCTCAGATTGGGGCCCGTACTACGTTCAGGAGTGGCAGTACTGGGGCCCGAGTGGGAAGCTGTACTTTGTGTCATTGTTGATACGTGTGGGCGGGCAACTGTTATCGAAGAGGCTGACTGTCGTAATACACATTGCCGATATTGCTGCTAACGAACTGCCGGACTGTCTTAGGACGCCTGACATTATTTCTGCATAACGAAGTACACGATTGTAGCGCTACGCATTGCATTATTTCTCCCTTGCAAAGTACAGGATTGTAGCGGCCCGCATTGCATTATTTCTTCATTGCAAAGTACATGATTGTAGCTACGCATTGCATTATTCCTTCATTGCAAAGTACATGATTGCAGCGGTACGCATTGCATTATTTCTCCCATTGCAGGTACCGGGGTGTATCGTTACGCATTGTATTATTTCTCCTGTGCCCAGCACAGGATTGTATCGTTACGCAACGCACTATTGTTTGTCCATTGCAAAGTGTGTGATTCTAGCATTACGACCAGCATAGCATTTTGAAAGCGGTGGTTGGGATTTGAACCTACCAACCAGCCGGAACTAATATTACCCTTTATTATATGTTGGCTTATGTATCGTGTGGTCTGATCGTATATCTTTTTACATAAAGTTTATACTCATTTTATCAAACTCGTGTGGAGTCCATTTGTGGTGTCATCAGTGGGCTGCTGTGAGCGTGGTTGCACATACTGTACACTCGTGCCTTGGAGATAGGCCTGGCTGCTCGTGCCAAGCTACTAAGGGGGTGAGCAGGGCTATCTCAGACGGTGTCCTTACTTGGCCTAACGTTGAGGGAGGAGTCCCGGGTCTCGCATTTGTGACAGTGGCGCGGGACGGGGACTCCGGCTTCCAACATGCACTCAAATAAATCACTCTGCACCCAAAAAAGTGGTAATGTCGTTACTTTGAATGACTAAGGTAATAACTGTAATGATGTTGAAAAAGGCAAAGAAGCAAGTGTGCACAACATTGGTAACACATCACTTTGAAGGAGTACATTACTGTCTTGTGAGTATATGTACATTGTCACAACATAATAGAGGGACACAACCAGGTCATGGCCAAAACCATTGGACATGTCACAGATGCAAAGCAAGTATATTGGTCAAAATACTAGCGCCATTTTAAGACACGATAAACACACTTTTGTTAGCATAACAGTGCATCATGGAGCATGTTTAATTTTAAAAAAATTACTTTGGATGTGTGAAAACACACAAGGCATGAATCCTTGTGTATCATAGGATTATTTCCCTGACACAACCTTGCATATTAACACTATTTAAATGGACATCACACAGTTAGAAAAAGCTGTAACGTGAAGAAAAATGTCCATCAGTCCAAAAGGAATAGCGTGTCCTGGAATTCCAAAAAAGTCCAATGTTTGAGTAGTTGCAAGCATCAGATGTCTGATGGGCTCACAAATTGCATGGCAGACACGGCCTTGTAGCCTGGTAAGGAGAAACATAGAACAGAGTTAGGCACAAAGGACTGAGCCTCTTCAATTTTGACAAGCTTGCCAGCTGAAGCACAAGATTGTGAGTGTGTAAACTATCTTTGATTCACCGTACCACTGTACATCTCAACTTTTCCATCTCACAAATACTTATCATACAACTAACATCATGGCAATTTGTATACACTCACAAACATACATACTCATTGTGCACCAGCAACACAACAACAGACACCTGGGGGTACTCCCCTACTTTCATTGCATACCTACACTCATGTGAAGAAGTTGTTAATAAGCTGTCGCCTCAAATCCTCGCCATCATCATCATCCCCACTGTCGTCATTTCCCAGTCCCGGATCTTCCCTCGCTGGCGGATGCTGGTCTTCATCGTCCTGTATAAGTGGAATTTCCCTCCGAATAGCCAGGTTGTGGAGCATGCAGCAAGCATTGATATTGTTGCGCACCTTCAATGGTGCATATTGTAGGGCTCCTCCTGTCCGGTCGAGACAACGGAATCTTGTCTTCAGGAGGCCAAAACACCACTCAATGACTCTTCGGCTCCTACCATGTGCCTCATTATACCGCATTTCTTCAGGGGTGACTGGGTTACGGAGTGGCGTCAGTAACCAAGGTTGGTTGGGGTACCCAGATTCTCCTACATTGTAAACAGAAAAATATGATCTTTAGTTGGTTAACAGAGCATTATCAGACATACAATCTACACACAACACAGCACACATGTCACATCACCTACCAACAAGTCAAGCACGGTCATGTTGTGCCCGTGACATCAAACGGGGGACGGCACTGTTCCTCATGATGTAAGCGTCATGTGCAGATCCAGGGAAACGTGCCAAACAAACCACCTGGGCATTAATTGAGTGGTAATGTTTGCGGTTACGATACACTACCTCAGAAGCCTGCGATGGCACCAATGCAATGTAGGTGCCATCAATGGAGCCAATTACATGGGGTAAGTGCCACAATGCTTAAAATGCACCCTTGATGTCTCCAAATTCTCCAGGTGTTGGAAACTTTATGTATTGGCACAGAAAATTCATCCATGCAGCCAAAACATCTCGCAGAACACGGCTGAACATGGTTTGTGACATCCCACCAGATGTTGCCACTGTGTACTGAAATGTACCGGTGGCAAAGAAGTGTAGAGCTGCCATAACCTTCATTTTGTCCGTCAGTGCAGTTGGATATGGCCGACCAGGCTGTAGATGGGGTGACAACTGCGCTGTCAAGTCTTCAATGATTTGCCTTGTGAAGCGGAACTTCCTGATGGTGTCACGTTCTTCCATGGTTGCCAGGTCTGGAAAGGGCCTGTGGACTGCAGGTTGTCTGCGATACCTATGTGTAGAGTATGGACACAGTTGTTGTCAAGTCACAATGTACCATTCAACATGCTTAGAGACAAAGGGAACATGAAATGTGAACACAACTGAACCTACAGATCCTTCAAATACATGATTTAATTTACAAAAAATTTCATTATATACATAATATGCCAGCATCAGTAGCATACACAGACATGTTATCAGGGTATGGTGACACAGCAATTATAGTGGTGTAACGTATAAGTCACTAGTGTCTGACATCATGAATGTCTGCAAACAGCACAGATTGTAAGGATCAATAGTTAAAATATGTCACTTTAATGTGTTTAAAAATATTACATGTACATTAATAAGACTGAATAGGAACTTGTCATTCAAGAGATGTGTAACACATGATATACACATCATCTCAAATACACAGTCATGCACAACACTGTCACAGGTAGGACACTGTCATTCATTTATGTCTACTTAACACATAGATTCACATACACTGATTTTTTTCAATGTAGTGGCTTTAGAAATGGGTAACAATATCATACACTGCAGTCTGGGGCACACAGATAGACTACTAATTCACATTGCACAAACCAGATGTACATGCATGATGATTTCACTGTCCAATCATCCCATGGTAAAATCCTTAGCCATGACTGACACCACAGACATCTATAGTCTGAATTTTTTTTTTTTAAATGTGCAATCGCTCAGACAGGACACGAATGCAGTGCCAAGGCAAGATTGCACATGTACATCCACACAAAAAATGATGTTCACTGTGACCAATACAACGCAGAAAACAGCACTGCCAAGCCAGACATGCTCTACATGCAATTCATACAGTGTGGCATGTGTCCCTTAAGGTTAGCTCCTCATGGGAGTATGTTTCATTGATGTACGTCTCATTTTTTTAATGTATATGGTGCATTACACACATGTACTGTACTGAGATACATCATCCACACCAGTGTGTTCACTGACGACCGATTCTTCAAAGGACGCGTCCTCTGCATCCGAAACGATTTGTTTACAGCCATTGGTTGTCATGGTGAAAGACGCCGCTGAGAATTCAAAGGACGCGTCCTCCGCATCCGAAACGACTCATTTACAGCCATTGGTTGTCATGGTGAAAGACGTGGGTGAGAATTCAAAGGACGCGTCCTCCGCATCCGAAACAATTCGTTTAGAGCCATTGGTTGTCATTGTGAAAGACGCGCGTGGGAATTCAAAGGACGCGTCACCCGCATCCGAAACGATTCGTTTACAGCCATTGGCTGTTTTTTGGCATGGTGAGCGACGCGTGTTTCGACTCATTTCTTCAGCGCAAGAAAAACTACTCTGTTCCCTCACATCACCAATGTATCCATTTCAAAAGAGATCACATGAAGAGTGTTTGAACGTCGCGGTAGGCGTGTTGATTGCTAGTAAAGTCATGCATTGGCCCGATTCGTACAATGCGACCGACGCGAACCTATCACTTTTGATGCATGTATTGAGACCGCCTCTGCTGTTTAGATATAAGTCTGTCTGTTCCCAAGAGACTTTACTTGCCAGCACTACCTGCTTCATTCCTGCACCTCCCCACCTCTCTGCTGCTGTGACAACATCCTCTGGTAGCCACAATGGCAAGGATACACCCCAGGGCCCCAGCTTTCACTGAGGAGGAGAATCAGGCCCTGCTGGACACACTCCTGCCACTACACAGCCAGATGTATGGCAAACCAGAGGAGCAGGTGAGTGAGATTGACAGTGCATTGCCCTTGGACATGTGTGACAAATGTGCATTACTGGCAGTATGAATCTTCATCAGAGATATTCATTTATGTTATTTTAAAACATAACTGGGTGTCTGGAACTGATTTTGACAGGCACACTGCTGTAGAGGTGTGTGTCCTGGGTCAAACATGTCATCACTGTCCCAATTGGAACCCAGGTTAGATTGTACACATGACTGATGCACATGATGCCACATGCATTACCCTTAGTTATTTGTTAAAACATGTAATGAGCTAGGTATATTAGTGTATGATAGAGACACATGACAAAGGTGCGTGACGTGGGGGGTCGCATATCGTCGTGTTCGTCATTGCCGCAAGAGGTGGCAGGACCTTCGTGGCTGGGCCAAGAAGATTGCTGAGGTCCAGCTGGGCCTGTCACAACCGGGCAAGCGAGGCGGCCGGCGAAGATTGACCCCCCACATGCGACGCATCATATCGGTGGTCTGCAAGGAGGGGGTGAGTCACTTACATGTTGCATGTCTATCTTTATCCCGGCAGCTTTTGTGATCTGAGCTTGATGGCACTTTTAGTGGTTGTAAGTCTGCCAAACGTGCAGGCATTCGCACTCGATTAAAAAAAGCAGATGGAGCAATAGATGACAGGTGCAGATGGAGAATAGATGACCCATTCATCATGGACATGTGAATTAGTCATGTTCAGGGATTGTAACAGTGTTGACATGCACATGTGTGCTTACTAATTTACACAAGACGTGTGTATGAGTTTCTGCATGAATTCCATGGCTTTACAAGTGTCTGGACATCCACTGATCTGTGATCCTGTTCTCAGAGTGGTTTGAACAAATCATTGAAGTATGTTGTGATGGGTGATTCCAATTTTGCAAATCACATGCAAAACATTTTGTGACAAAGGATTTCTCCATGTAGAGGCATAGATTTGTTCGTCTTGGTCCGTGTGCAAAGGTTTTATTCACCGACATGCTGCCAATTGTGATCACATGTATCCCAGGGGACATTCATAGCTAGGGTGACTCGGACCACATGTCACAATGTCCGTCCCATGATGTCATGTCAAAACGTACAGACTACATTTTGAAAAGTGAGTACATGTGTAGGAGTATGTGATGGTGAAATCACAAGCCATTCATTGTCAAACACAGGTTGTCACTGATTGCAACATGTCATGATTTCCGAGGTATGATGTGAACTACACAGTCACAACTGTTGACGTGTGTTTCTGGTCTTGAATACTCAAACATGATGGTTTTGTAAACAAGCTTTATTTTGCATTACTGTCAGTTTCTGAAATGTAAAATGTGCACCAATTGAAAATGTGTTAACCACATGGTACGTAAGACATGAGCAATCTCAGTAGTGGAAAGTGTGCATACATTTTTTTCCAAGGGAGGGACAGTCAGACTTTGTCCATATGATGTTGGACTTGGTCAGTGTAGGCAAGATTGTTCAACAGTGTAGACTGTACTCATGCTGAAATGGGTTCAGTCACAACAATCCATGCAGTCATTGCACCCAGATGTGCCAGTGGAATGGTGTTCCGCCTGAGGCATTGTGAAGTTGAAAATTTCAGACGTGCCCGTTTGTAGACCATTATTTACATCTATGAAACTTTATTTGTTTTCAGTCTTCAAATATATATGATTATGATACATGACACTGTGCATAGATGACACAGGACAGTGTGCTACATGCCTGTCAGACCAGCTATGCGTACTGCCTTGGTGTCTCCGTGATGACCCTCATATGTGTCTACTGACATTAGGTATGGAAAGCTACTGAACACGTTATCAATCACTGTGAACTGTGTAACATGACCCATGCAATGAGTATGTATTGTGCATGTTTGACAAGGTAGACATGTGAGCCGTGACATATGAGCCAATGGTTCAACTATAGATGACTAATGATTTCAGGATGTGTACCATGTCTCTGTGACATCTGAGATTCATATCAACTTTTTGATGGCTCTACTCACATGCAGAAGAGGAGAAAGTAATACCAGTCCACAAGTCCATCATGGGCACAAGAAAAAACATTCCCTGCCACAAACTCCATTAGTCAACATTCTTGTTCTGTACTTTGATGTTGATACTTGCAAAGTTGCTGATCACATCATGTGTCATTGAGCAATGTGAAAGTGGCAGGCTAACAAGTACCATTTCTGTTAATGCAGCATGTGCTAATAGCACACCTCAATGTGATGTCTGATATCTAGTTACATCTGTGTCTTAACTATGTGTCAACTAGGTATGTATGACTCATGTAAATCTTTTTCTTACTTGCTCACAGCATCATCAGCTGACATGGGAGCAGAGAGTACCACGGATGTTGTAGGAGCAGAACGTCAGACTGGGTCCAGTGAAGAGTCATCGGAGGGGGGACCCAGTGACGGAGAGGGTGAGGGGAGTCTCACTGGCAGCAGATCTGCAACAACATCTGCAGCTTCTGAATCCGATCACAGCTCTGGTGAGGACTCCCATGTGGTGGTGGGGGACACAGAGACTGCATCTACAACATCAGAGTCCACCTTCACCACCCCTACCATCTCCACCCTCCCTGCTGCTCCCAGTTCCACTGTCCGTGGCTGCAACCGTGTTAGGGGCAAACTATCCTTTGGGCCAGGCACCTCACCCCCGGCACCTGTCTCCCCTGCTGCCCTAAGTGTAGAGACCAATGACCTCCTGAGGCAGATCTCTGTGGGGCAGACATCAATGCTGAGTGTCCTCCATGCACACACAACTCTTTTGACAGAAATGTCATCGTTCATGGAGGGCATTCACTCAAACATGTCTGCCCTACAGAGATCAAATCAGGCGATGGCCTCAACACTGACGGCAGCACTATCTTTCCTCCAGCAGTACCTCCCCCCTCCTACCTCTTCCTCATCCATCATCCCAACTACCCTCCCTGACCCAAGCACATGCAAACACACACAGTCACACACTGCAACATCCACACGCAGCACACAAACACACAGACAAAAGTCACACGCCACACCAGCGCACACTCATGCTACAGACAGCACACTCACACCAAAGGAAGTGACAGCGCCCGACACACATGCATCCAGTGACACTCCGCATACCTCACAACCCTCTGCCTCCACAACCCTTACCCTTTCTGCTCCTGTACCACCCTCAACCCAGGCTCCCCACCTTGTTCCCATTGAATCTTTTCCTCCACAGACATGCACCCCCCCTCCTAAGAAGAGGGAGTATCTACAGGATGTCCTACCTGTAGCATCTGCTAGCCCCACCACATCCTCCAAGGAACAGAAAGCATCAACTCCCCGTAGAAAATCCCTCCGGTCCCATTCCAAAGCATCCACTCCTACACCCCATAGATCCCCAGACAAGCCCAGTACATCAAAATTGGCTAAAACACGCACCAAAAAGACACCTCCCCTCCCCATTGCAGACTCACCCCTCACTAAATTTAAAATCCCTAAATTAGTTAAGGCCACACGATCCTCAGCTCACACTGCCCATCCCACTGCAGCTGCACCCCCCTCACAATCAGAGCCAAAACCTGCAGTGGAGTCCCACACCCCGCCATCAGACCCTACCACTGCAGTGGACCCTGAAACCCCTCCTGCTCCCATCCCTTCCAAAACACAACCCAGTCCCAAATAGTTTGTCCCCTTTGGTGCCTGGCATGCCCCCAAGATGCCCCTCTCAGGGGAGGTGTCCCCTTGCAGGAATTGTGCTGGCAAGAATGTTTTGGCTGGATGTTCAAAGTCACATGGACACTAACAAGTGATGGACTGGCTATTGGCCTTTTGTTTATGACTAGAGATATATTTATTTTGCTGCTGAATAAAGCAATTTTTCTTTTTTTTTATAAAAACATTGTCAACAACTTGTTTCAGAGTTGAATGTGTGACAAGTGGAATTGTTTTTTTATATATACAATGATATTAGTGTGGCATGTTTTGCATATGTCACATGTAGTTTGTGCACTTTGACAGAAGGTATTTTAAGATGTGGGGTCTGCATTTCATGGTTGTCATTGCCAAAATATGTCTAGGATCAGAGTGTGAAATGCATCACAAGGTCTTACTTTTGTTAGTAAATAAGAGTGGCGTTGTCCTGCAATGTTTCTGTGTGTGTTGTGGTGGACTTATGCATTCACTGTGTGATAACACATATGTGTGTTTCTCATTATTCCCGGTATAGCGTCAAATTTGCTATTCCCCTAGCATTTCGCCTGCTGACTGTAACTACCTGATGATGAAAATCCCTCAACCTGCATACACAACATGCTATTGACCCATGTTCTGATTGTGATCACAATGATGCTCAGGCACTCAAAATATAATTTACACACAATCTGTGATCATCTCTTGACATGGCATGTATGTTTTTACTGGCCAAATGTTTTGTAGTTAAATGAACGATGCTGCAGCTCAATGTTGTGGTATGTAGGTCAGACTGTCCAGTTGTGACTTACCTCCCTGCAAGGTCCCTACATTGAGGCAATATCCCTGCACCTGTCATGCACTGACAGTGAAGTTTGTGTGTTCAACATGATACTACCTCTATCAATGCATGTAAGGCAGTGCACCATGGTGGTTCTGTCACAAAGGCTGACGAGCAGCCTTTATTCAAAGAACAGATGATATTCCATTGAATTTGTGACATGATGTTGCATTGTCCTGGTTGGGACTGTGTAAGTGTGTGAGTCCATTGTGCTGGTCTATGAAGGCCCACATAACCATGGTCTGCAGGTGACCCTGTGGTGCACCTGCATCTCCACTCTACCCATCCCTCAAGGTTAGCATTTTTTTTTCTGCAACAATGTGTGAATACCTTTCATTGACAATACCGTGTGAGCTAGTTTTTTGTGGAAATACCTGCAGCATGTACTCCACATGTACTGATATGAGATTTTATTTTTGGAAGAGAAGTTTCATTTTTCATATCCATTTTTAATACTTTCTTTTTACCCCCAACCCAGGTATTGCAACTTATTGTATAGGGGCATTTTCACGAACACCAGATATGCATAATCATATATGGGGGTATTTACCCCAAACACAAGGAATACCTCTTCATGTATGAGAGTATTTGCCCAGAAACAAGTTAGTCATCTTCATGTATGGGGGTCTTTACCCCAAAATCAAGTTAGTCATCTTCATGTATGGGGGATTTGCCCCGAAGTCAAGTTAGGCATCTTCATGTATGGGGGGATTTACCCCCAAAACAAGTTAGGCATCTTCATGTATGGGGGGATTTACCCTGAAATCAAATTAGGTATTCTCATGTATGGGTGTATTTACCCCCAACACTAGATAGGCATCTTCATGTGTTGGGGGATAGGCCACAAAATCAGGTTAGGCATCTTCATGTATAGGGGTATTTCCACATAAAACCACATATGTATCCACCAAAAAAGCACATATTTACTTCAACATTGCTGTAGGTAGTTGCCACCCCTCCTATTGACTGGACATTGCTGTAGATAGTTGCCACCCCTCCTCATTACTGGACATTGCTGCAGGTAGTTGCCACACCCCATATTGTCTGGACCTTGCTGTAGGTAGTTGCCACCCCTCCTATTGACCGGACATTGCTGTAGGTAGTTGCCACCCCCCATATTGACTGGACATTGCTGTAGGTAGTTGCCACCCCTCCTATTGACTGGACATTGCTGTAGGTAGTTGCCACCCCCCATATTGACTGGACATTGCTGTTGCCACCCCTCCTCATTACTGGACATTGCTGTAGGTAGTTGCCACCCCCCATATTGACTGGACATTGCTGTTGCCACCCCTCCTCATTACTGGACATTGCTGTAGGTAGTTACCACCCCCCATATTGTCTGGACCTTGCTGTAGGTAGTTGCTACCCCTCCTATTGACTGAACATTGCTGTAGGTAGTTGCCACCCCCATATTGACTGGACATTGCTGTAGGTAGTTGCCACCCCCATATTGACTGGACATTGCTGTAGGTAGTTGCCACCCCCCATATTGACTGGACATTGCTGTTGCCACCCCTCCTCATTACTGGACATTGCTGTAGGTAGTTACCACCCCCCATATTGTCTGGACCTTGCTGTAGGTAGTTGCTACCCCTCCTATTGACTGAACATTGCTGTAGGTAGTTGCCACCCCCATATTGACTGGACATTGCTGTTGCCACCCCTCCTATTGTCTGGACCTTGCTGTAGGTAGTTGCCACCCCTCCTATTGACTGGACATTGCTGTAGGTAGTTGCCACCGCTCCTATTGACTGGACATTGCTGTAGGTAGTTGCCACCCCCATATTGTCTGGACATTGCTGTAGGTAGTTGCCACCCCCCATATTGACTGGCCATTGCTGTAGGTAGTTGTCACCCCTCCTATTGACTGGACATAGTTGTAGGTAGTTGCCACCCCTCCTATTGACTGGACATTGCTGTAGGTAGTTGCCACCCCCCATATTGACTGGACATTGCTGTTGCCACCCCTCCTATTGACTGGACATTGCTGTAGGTAGTTGCCACCCCCCATATTGACTGGACATTGCTGTTGCCACCTCTCCACATTACTGGACATTGCTGTAGGTAATTGCCAACCCCCATATTGTCTGGACCTTACTGTAGGTAGTTACCACCCCTCCTATTGACTGGACATTGCTGTAGGTAGTTGCCACCCCTCCTATTGACTGGACATTGCTGTAGGTAGTTGCCACCCCCCATATTGACTGGACATTGCTGTTGCCACCCCTCCTCATTACTGGACATTGCTGTAGTTTGTTGCCCCCCCCCCCCATATTTTCTGGTCCTTGCTGTAGGTAGTTGCCACCCCTCCGATTGACTGGACATTGCTGTAGGTAGTTGCCACCCCCATATTGACTGGACATTGCTGTTGCCACCCCTACTCATGACTGGACATTGCTGTAGGTAGTTGCCACCCCTCCTCATGACTGGACATTGCTGTATGTAGTTGCCACCCCTCCTCATGACTGGACATTGCTGTATGGGTAGGTGTCGTACTTGCCTTCTGCGACGAACGCGTCGGTTATAGTAGTGCTCGAAGAGGTAGAGTATGGGGATTACATGCACGATCCTATTCATGGCTGCACGTCTCGTTCAGCAGAGATCGTGTTGTGGCGCGAATCGGTGCTGAAATACTCCCCTTCCGGCTGCTCTGACGTGTTGGTTGTAGCGATGGATTCGGTGCATGGGAAGTACGCATCGTACTTCGGCGTTTGTAAGCAGACTTAGAAATGCCTCCGGACGGCTCCTTTCTGTGTTTCCGGAGGCTTTTCGTTTGCACTATGAGGACGGAATCAGAGTGACCGTCTCGTTCGGTGAGTAAAGGTTTTTGTGCATCGTACTGCGTTGTTTGGTTTCACTGGCTCCCAATACGTGTTGGTTGTACTGTTCGCCTCTGAACGCATCTGGGAGGGCCTTCCAAACGACATCAGAATCGGGCCCTAAATGTGTTTACTTCCAATATTCAGGGTTAGTGAAGCGTGTTTGTAATATTGTAACACAGCAGCAGCTCACTAATATTACTGAGAATAATCACTCTGCTCTTACTTCAGATATGCGAGGTCCTGTTTTGATCTGAAAGAAAGCTTTTTTTATAGATGTTGCATGAAACATAAACACGTTCTCTGTAAAATGTATTTAATAGACTCTCACACGCCTTAAAAAATAAATGAAAGGAAAACGTTTTTTGAAACATTCTATTTAAGAATTATTAACGGTCATCAGGACAAGGCTCTCTGCAGAACAGATCTGGCTCTATCAGTGGGCGCCCAGAAAGGCTGGGGCCCTGGACTAGAGCCCACTTTGCCCATGCCTTAAAACGTCTCTGTGTACTGGGACTAAACGAAAATACCCGTATTTTTTCCCTTACCTGTCAGGAGCATGGTGAAAGGCTATGGCAGGAAGAGAGAGCGTGAGAAAAATGTTGGGCTGCAGGAGCAGGTTACTGGCAGTGCATACTCCGAGCCACACAAGACCATTCCCTGTCTGCAGAAGCCTGCTAAGGAATCAGGTTTTTTCAGACAGGAATAGGGAGGCGGGAGACTAGTCTTGCAATCCGTAGTCTCCCGCCTGAATCGGGAGGGTTGGCATGCATGCGAGTGGGACCTTAGGGTTGCCCAGGAGAATAAGGCATAACTAGGATAATCAGTAATTATGAGCCCTATTTCCCTGTTTAGTCCTCACTTTCCACTCTCTGCCCTCCCACTCACCTGAAGTATTTCACGCAGTGACTTCATCTGCTTTTAGCAGGTAGAGCCCTCATTTGAAATTCACTGCACTTGCACTGTTCACTTGGAAATCATAATTTTGATGGCGCCTGTAACAGGAGCTATTGGAATTGAGAGGGCACTTGCAATAAGGCCCTGGGAGCACTGTTATGTCAGAAGGCAGTAATGAGATCAAAAAGAGAGAAAGGCGAGT
This sequence comes from Calotriton arnoldi, assembly GCA_963921515.1. NCBI lineage: Eukaryota > Metazoa > Chordata > Amphibia > Caudata > Salamandridae > Calotriton > Calotriton arnoldi. Next base: position 649,807 of record CAWUFW010004053.1, read on the forward strand.
TACCAATGATAGACAAAATGAAAGGGAAACTTAAAAGGAAACAGGGAATCAGAGGAGGTGTTACAGAAATTATTAGAAGGATACCGACTAGAAGTCATAGGGGAAGGAGGGGAAGAAGCTTAGTGTAGAGGTAGCGAGGAAGTTAGATAGTGTTTCTTAGGTTACTGTTGAAGATGTTGAAGGAGCAAAGTAGCCTCGTTACTTACGAGTCATATTCATTCATTTTAGTCATTATACACATACCAGTCATTACTTATGAGGTGAACCCCACCTCCTTTCAGACAAGAAAATAGCAGAGGAAAAATGCTAATAAGCCCCGCTCTTACTCCACCAATATGGTGGAAAAAGGGGATCATCCTCCTGGAATACCAAGAATAACCAGCCTAAAGTCAACTACTGTGTGGAAGGGCGGTCTATGATGACTGGTAAGAGTACAAGTAGGACTAAGATTAATGAAGATTACCGGTAAGTAGTTGGACCATTACCTCTATTTCGCTGTTTCTCATACAACTCATTACTTATGAGGAATATCTAAGCACAAAAGAACAATCTAAGCCACTTAATTCAACACCCGTCTGATTTAATTAAGCACATAAGTGGCGGATGGTACAGCAGAACTCAAGAACTCCACAGCAAAGGCCTTTTTATCTGGATTGTCACATGGTCAAGATAGTCCTGATAAGAAACACCACCATTTACATACTCACGTTTATTAAGTTGCCTTTTCTTTTACACACGATGACTTTTGACATACATTTGCGTGCATGACAATGCAGGATAACATTCTCTGAATCAGCACTGCTTACATTTCTACTTCGCAGGCACATTATCTCAACACCTTGAACATTTAGTACAAGGGATAAAGTTCACAGCGCAAATGTCATCATTGTTATTGTCCGGTAGGCAAAAACGCTATCCAACTAGAATGAACAATTACGGCCTGACAGAGGTTGCGACATGGCTACATGGGTGCTGTTTATTATATATGCAAACCCACTTCCTTGTTTGGAGAGAGGAGCACTTAACTGAAAGTGCAAGGTCACTACATGCTGGAATTTCATCTCAGGGGATTCCTGCTCACCAGCACAAGGGATGTCCACCTCTACCCTAAGACGGACAGCCTGGTTACACTTACCCGCAGGTAATGGGGAGTTAGACCACCAGAGCAGGGATTTGGCAGATCACCCACCCTAGGCAAGGATAGGTTAGGGAGCACTCGGTAGAAGTACCCTATACAGAGTACTTATATGACCGCATAAATTCACTGTCATAACACAATGGAGGAATCGTTCATACTTTTCACTATTCTCATAATGCTAATTAAGCTATTCTGTTTCACCCTATTGATTATCGCAGTGCACGTATTTTATACAAAAATCACAATGCTTCGATAAATATTGAAAAGCAAAAGACACACAAATGCTGGGCGGAATGCAGAACAAATCAACATTCACCCCCAGTCAAGAGATCTGGGTTAAATCCATCATTGTTTTGTTCACCATGCCACCCCAGTTTAGACCCAGCCCTATGCAAATCAGTCTTGACCCTGCTGCTCATGGGAACAATCCATCCCGTACTGCCAAGTCAGGTCCTCCCTGGACCAGAAACAATCATCGTGGGACCGGTTTCGGGGTATCACCCCTCATTAGCCAGGATAGCTTGAATCCAGTGGCAGAGTGAGCCCAGGAACAATGTCTGGGCATACCCGGAGCACCTGGGGTGAGAAAGCAAAAGACACACAAATGATGGACAGAATGCAGAACAAATCAACATTCACCACCAGTCAAGAGATCTGGGTTAAATCCATTGTTCTTTTGCTCACCATGCCACCCCAGTTTATACCCAGCCATATGAAAATCAGTCTTGACCATGCTCCTCATGGGAACAGTCGAGCCTGAACTGCCAAGCCAGGTCCTCCCTGGACCAGAAACAAGCATCCTGGGACTGGTTTTGGGGTATCACCCCTTATCAGTCAGGCTATCTTGAATCCAGGGGTACAGTGAGCCCGAGACCCACGTCTGGGCATACCCGCCGGACTTAGGGTGAGAAAGCAAAAGACACACAATAAATATTGAAGCACCTTGCTGAGCATTTCTTGTGTATTTCTTTGGGTAAGCATGAGAGTCCAAATGAAATGGGTCTATATCTGTTACCACAATTTCCTTGGGGGATCAGAGTTGTCATGTTCTGAGATTGCGCACACATTTGTTGCCCTGTAAGGTTAGGGGTCCAGATGGTGCACTGTAGGCCAGCAGGGATATAGGCCAACATATCCTGAGGGTGTGCACGAAATCAGTCTGGCACAATCTTGTCATGTATGTAGTTCAACAAACGCACAGTTTTACCAGAGAGGTACAAGCCGTACGACGGTCTCACACTTACACAGACGATAGTGTCCAAAAAAAGTAATAACAGAGGACAATATTCCTGCTCTATAAATCTCTGTGACCGACACTCCTTGTACATCTGCCCATTAAGCTGGCAAACTATTGTAGACCTTCCCTGGATGCAATTCTGAAGGTCCATACCTGAGAAAGAGTAAGCCAGAGTCATTGTAGATTGTATTCACATACTCAGGATGAAATGTGATGATTTATGTGCTATGTTTGAAGAACCAAAAGTTACCAGAAAATGATCTGACAACTAAAAACTCCTAATTTTATCCAAATAGATCAAGACTGGCTTCTTGAGATCCAAAAAGGACACATTTCTTCTTCCTTTGTTGATGGATGTGGAAAATAAAACAGGTAAGAAAATCTCCCGGGCTGCATTATTAGCAGAAAGTACCTTTAGAATAAACAAATGATCAGTTCATAACTCAGTACTATCTTTCAATATAGATAAATAAGGCAGTCTAGACATCAAGGCCTCTAATTTTGCTAGTGTTCCCAACTCTCAATAACCTAAAACAGTTCTTTGACGTCAGAGACTAATGCCTAGGCTGTATATGCCACATAGATTCAAGCCCTCATAGTAATCTCATGTCTATATATGCCTTTTTGAATGAGGTATCAGTTTTCTTCGCCATCTGATATCTTAAAATCGACTTCTCTGACATTGATGTTCTACCCACCAGCTTCCTACTGCTGGAGACAGAATCAGGTATAAATTTCCCACTCTGTCACGCTGACATGGATCTTGGCCGTTGTTTTGAAAAAAGAAGGTCAATACATTGAGTAAATTAGCATCACAATGATCTATTTTATTTTGAGTCAATAAAGAGAGATGGGGTAAGTTTAAGGGTTTTATTAATCAAAATCTTTTACTAGATCATCTTTATTCAGTCATCAAACAATTCATCAAAAATTAATTATTAGAATCTTGTTAAAATCAATCAGTAGGCAAATATTAATAAATGCATTTAGTGTGTTCCATAAAGAAAGAATCCCTATTCTAAAAACATGGGAGAAAGGAGTCCGTCAGAACCCATGCAGAGCTCTAAATCGAGAGAGAGTGAGAGTAAGCATAAAGCTTCAGCAATAAGTCAGCTCAATAAATCAAAAATCAAAACAGAATGTCCCATAAAGAGAAGATCAAAAAACACAGTAGAGTCTCGGATCAACGTGGTGTAGGTTCTGGGCAAGTCAGAGCAACTGGCTAGGAAAAGGTTGGAGAGCTCGTAGACTACTCTAGGAATACACACTTATATAAATAACACATTTTAAGAAAGTCGACAACTGTTGCAGATTTAGTCTTCTTCCATCCAGTCAACGTTCAATGTTTTCCAGGGAACAGGATCACTCCTCATCTTGCCACAGAGAGAACAATAGTTCTTCAAGTCTTTATGTTAGTTTTGTATCGACAAATGTTGAGTATGGTTCATTACTCATTCAGAGTCACTTTCCCACATATACTTGTACACTTCTAACCTTTCAAATTCAATATCTACACAATAGGTTATGTAAAAGTTGAAACACCTCTAGAATGAAAGAAAAGATTTTGCAGCAAACATTCATTGAAAAGGAAATATAAAGTCAACAAGGGACATGTTTTCATGCTCATTCTACATGTATAATTTCATCTCTTTTCCATTAAAAGACAGAGGGCCTGATTTTGATCTTGGCAGACAGGTTACTCCGTCACAACAGTGACAGATATCCCGTCCTCCGAAATATAAATCCCATAGGATATAATGGGATTTATATTTCATCTTTCTGATGGAGTAACCCGTTCGCCAAGATCCAAATCATGGCTGAGTTCCTCCACTTTACCAGATATCACCTTGGCTCTCCTGGACTACTATCGTCTACTTAGACTGGACAGAGAAGGCAGGGTAGGTGGTGGTATTATCATGGTATATAAAGACTGGGTTAACCTCTCCCTTATAGACACTTTACTTGCAGATTGGGTTGAGATATGCATTTTTAAACTCAAATTCTCTCCCAATGAATGCTGGAAAGGCGCTTTAGTTTTCCGCTCCCAGGCCCCAAAAAAGATTTCAGTCGGCACCTAACGGAATATAGTGGAACTCATGTCATTACATCTCAACAGTTTGTTCTGTTAGGGTACTTTAATTTTCATGGAGAAGATCCCCTTACCGTGGAGGTTGCACAACTAATTGAGGACTTAGACACGCTTGACTTGGCGGACCCACACACGTAGCAGGGCACACTCTGGGTTTAATTTTCACTAATTCTGTATCTCTGACATGTGACCTTTCTCAATCTTTACTTTGAACCGATCACTCAATAATTCATTTCCACATTCCTAAGTCAAACAAGGAGGAAAAAGTGAAAATAGTCAATAAGGAAGTATCCAGACATTGGCAAAAAAATCACATTTGACTCCTTTGCTAAGGGGGTTTGAGGGTAAGACTGTCTCCTCAAACTCAGATGTTGATCAAGCCCTGCAAGACTATCTCAATACCTTAAATTCGGCTTTCGACAAGATCGTCCCTTTTAAACCAGGTTATATTAGTAAACATGGCTGCCATGCACCTTGGTACAGCACTGAATTAAAAACAGAGAAAACTCTTTGTAAAAAATTGGAGAGATGGTGATGTCAGACACACAATTTACATTATAAGGAGGCTTAAAGAGCATCCCTAACAAAGCCACAGCAAAATCAAGAGGGCCTATAAAGCTTATATCTCCAATCAGACTGACCAGGCTGGAAACTCACCTAGAGAGCTATTTAAAGCGCTTAATGTTTTTATAAATCCTCATGCCTGCTCTGAAGACGTACATGATTCTCAAGCATTATGTGACTCTCTGGCAGATCACTTTGATAAAAAAAATGATACTATATATCGGAACTTTCCCAGTCCGCTCGAGCAGCCATACGTGGAAAATAACCTTAATCCTCCCTCTTCTAATAGTGTCATCAGTCAAGAAAAGTTTAGTACCATCTTGCCTGAGTCTATTCAGAAAGCACTTGCATCAGCATAATCGGGATCTCCATTGGATATTTGTCCCTCTAGGATGTCTGTGGTTCTTTCAAAACAGCTTGCCCCACATGTTTGTACTCTATTCAATTTTTCTATTGACTCTGGGAAGATTCCCTTGGCCTGGAAAGCAGCACAGGTCGAACCTATTCAAAGGAAGGCCAATATGGCTCCCACAAATCTTTCCAACTACAGACCTATTTTGCTGCTTCTTTTATTGGGCAAATTGTTAGAGGGTCAAATCAGCAAACAACTTATGCATCACCTAGAAACAAACAAGACCTTTGACCCATCACAATCAGGGTTTAGACGTTATCATAGCGCAGAGACTGCTCTAGTGGCTGTCTTTGACCACATCAGATGTGCTCTTGATGCTATGCTAGTGCTGCTGGACTTGTCTTCAGCATTTGATACTGTGTCTCACTCTAGGCTGGTCCAAAGATTACAAGAGATTGGAATCCAAGGGACAGCGTTAAAATGGTTTGCTGACTTCTTAACTAATCGACCTCAAACTATCATCCTGGGTTCTTATCAATCTAGCACCAAAACACTGGACAACGAAGTGCCCCAAGGCTTTTTTCTTAGCCCTACACTCTTTAAAATCTATATCATACCTCTTGCTAAAATGGCTAAGTCTTTTGGTTCGAAATATTATCTTAAGCTGATGATACACAGCTATTAATCCCTTTGACAAAAATCTGAGTCATGCAAAGGACAGCTTTTTGGCTGGGATGAAATTAATTGACACCTGGATGACTGAAAACTATCGCCAGTTAAATAGTGGGAAAACTGAAATTATGCTGTTCAGCAAAGCCCAACAACTTTGGGCCTCTGATTGGTGGCCTTCTGAATTAGGCATTGCTCCTACCCCTCAACTGGTAGTTAAGAACTTTGGGGTACAGATCGATCCGTCACTGTTTTGAATTTTAGGCTGTGATTGTATTGTTTTAAAGTGACCGCAATTGAATTTGATTGAGCTTACCTGCATTTAGGTCAATTAGGAGGGCATGAAACTGCAGTCAAGCCAAACCGGATGTTACCGGAAGTAGCGCTGGAGGAGGGGCAGTATTCTAGTTGTTTTAACGCAGGGGACTACAAAAACGGGGCTGCGGTGCGGCCGCGCAGCGGACGAGCTGCCGGCGCGCCGAAGGTGTGCCAAAGGCAAGCCCGTCTGCGCCCGTCCATGCCCGAACGGGACCAGGGGCCAGGAACCCTGCCCCTTTTATACAAAACCCTAGTAATCACCACCAATATTCCAGAGAGATGCTTCTGAAACTGGCCAAACCCCAGCAATATAACATGGAACCTTGTGTGAAAACATCTCCTAGGGACACAGAGGGTCCATTCTCATGCTTCCACTGTAAATGGGGCTGCCAAGCAATATCTGAACAGCACACTAGGAAAGCTATCAGTTTGGATGGCCTTCGAATGACCTGCATTTATTTTAACTTAAGGTCAATGCCTAAACATTGCCTCGAGATTTTGGACATCTTAGCAGACACAAAACCTGACCTAGCATTTATTACAGAAACGTGGCTAGATGATAATAATTCCCCTGATATTGCTAACGCCCTACCGGTTGGATATAAGCTATTAAAACTGGATAGAAAAGGACGGAAGGGAGGGGGTATAGCTAACCTATTCAATGACAGCTTTATCTGTGTTCCCGAGTCAGTGGCCATTGGGTGAACATGAGATCTTAGCATTTTCAGTGTCAAATGGTGAGCACAAACTCTTCGGGGAGCAGTAATTTACAATCCCCCTGGATACAAGCCAGATTTTAGCACCAAATTGTTGTCCCAACTATTCCCCTCTTGCCTAAAACACAAATACTTCCTAGCAATAGGCGATTTCAATGTTCATTTTGAAAATTCCATGGACCAGGTCGTCAAACACTTAGAAAGTGATATGCAGATACTGCAGCTAAAACAATGGAATAAAGGGCCAACCCACATGGCTGGGCATACACTGGACCTTTTGTTCTCCAACACTATCAACGTCTCCAAGGTTACACCTCTGTCCTGGACTGACCACTCCTTAATCATCTTTTCTCTCAACCTTCCAATCAAGCTAACCTATGCGGCCCCACCGTCAGCAATGGTAAAAAGAACATGGAATCTTATTACCCACGATTTGTTCACTTCCCATTTCTCCCCATGTGACACAAGTATTGCCAAAACACTCTCTGCTCAGGCAGAGGCTGAACTCTTGCATAATGAGATCAATAATGCTATGGATCAATGCGCCCCTAGATTAGAAAGTAAATCTAACAGGAAAACACAATCAGAGAAATGGTATTCATTAGAACTGAAACTATTAAAAAGGAGATGTAAATCCCTGGAAAATAAGTGGAGACTATCCAAAGAAAACAATGATAGAGCTGAAAATCTACCATAATGCCCCCAAAAGTGCAAAAAAATACTACTATGCAAAACGAATTGAAGATAACTATAATTCATCTAAAGAATTATACAAAATAGGGAAGGAACTCTTTAAACCAACTAGTATGTCCCATACTATGACCCCCTTCAACTGACAACTGTGAGCTAATTCACAGCTTCTTCACCAATAAAGTCTCCAAAATATACTCCACCTTCAATAGCCAACCCACTGCTAACAAATCAGACTGGGAGACATTAGCACCACACCCTAAAGCACACGCTTACTTAAGCAATCTGTCCCCTTTCTCAGAAGAACAGATTGCAAAAGCCATGACCGAGGTTAAAGCAGGATCTCCACTCGACCCCTGCCCTCACTTTATCTTCTCGCGGCTTGTATCGGTCCTAAGCCCGCATGTTACCCGTATCTTCAATAAATCTCCGGGATCGTCATTATTCCCAGATATATGGAAGGAAACCATTTTATTTCCACTACTAAAAAAAGCAGGCTTGGAAATCTAAAATCTTGCAAACTACCGACCAATCTCTCAATTACCATACTTGTCTAAAGTATTGGAGAAACTGGTCAATAAACAACTGGTCAATTTTTTAGAAACTAATAAACTTTTAGATCCTTCTCAGACCGGTTTTAGAGCTGCTAACAATACAGAAGCCACCTTACTTGCAGTATCAGACAACATCAGATCCTTGGTGGACCAAGGTAAAGCTGCTGCACGGATCCTCTTGGACCTAACGGCTGCTTTTGATACCGTATCTCACGACTACTTGCTGCATATCTTACATCAAAAAGAATACATTCGAAAGCTCTTCAGTGGTTCACCTCTTTTCTACACAATAGAACACAAAAAATCCAAAAGGGCCCCTTTTCTTCCGGTTCAAAAACTATCAAAGTTCCGCAGGGGGCCTCCCTGAGCCCCACCTTTTTCAATGCCTATGTCTCCTCCCTAGCTGAGATTAGCAGGAAATGGGGCTTCGATATCTGCTTCTATGAGGACGATACACAGCTGCTAATTGCCTTTGAAGAAAGGCATGAGAATACCAAAAATAATTTAATTAACTGTCTCACAGAAACAGCAACCTGGATGATGGAACACCATTTGAAATTAAATGCCGAAAAGTCCAAGATCCTGCTTTTCGGTGGAGCACACCTAGTCTGGGACAATACCTGGTGGCCCCGGGTATTAGGAGCCGCCCCAGAACCCAAGCGAGTTGGGCATACTCATCGATAATGCACTAACAATGCAAGACCAAGTTCGAGCGCTGTGCAGTAAAAGCTTCGCTATACTGAAACTACTACGAAGACTTTTTTCATGGATCCCTTTAAACTTTAGAAAATCCATTACCCAGGCTCTACTTTCTAGCAGACTTGACTATAGGAATGCACTCTATGTGGGCATGCCCGAGTATCTTTTTTCCCCGACTACAGGTGGTCCAGAATGCTGCTGCTAAACTGGTCTGCAATAAAAGCAAATACAGCTCGGCATCTGAAAGTCTGAGGGAACTGCATTGGCTGCCCGTACACCAACGGTCTAAGTTTAAGCTCCTGTGTTATGCACATAGAGCGCTACATAAGAGTGGCCCCTGAATCTTGCGAGATAAAATCGATTTCTATACTCCCACACGAAATCTGAGATCTCGCCATCATGCCTTGGCCAAGATCAAACGGATCAAGAAGGTTAGAGTAGGAGGTTGATCCTTCTCTAATCTGGCAGCCGTTCACTGGAACGAACTACTCTTAGACCTTCGCCTAACGGACGAACATTTGTCCTTTAGGAAGAAACTGAAAACATGGCTGTTCCCTAGAACATAGCCAAAGATACCTACTGTCATCCTGGCTGAGGTCCCACTCCTTTAAACTGTCTGGGCAATCGTCATTTTCATATCAGGATAACCCTTTCCTAGCACCGTGATGTCCCTTGGGATGAATGTTGCGCTTCATAAATATAAATACAAATACAAATACAAAGAGCAGGTTCTGTCCATTACTGCTACCTGCTTCCATACAATACGTCTCCTGAGGAGAGCCTTCCCCTTCCTCCCTCTCTCTGTGAGGAACACATTGGTACAGGCACTTGTCATCTCCTGCCTGGATTATGGCAATGCCCTACTGGCCTTTGAAAATGAGATGCTGCTATCAAAGCTACAAGTTGTCCAGAATACGCAGCCTGTCTCATTTGCAACCTTCCTTCTGGGGCAGCTTCCTCCCCCTTTTACATTCCTTACATTGGCTACCAATTCGGAAAAGAATTGGTTTTAATATTTGCTGCCTAAGCCATAGTTCTTTGATCGGAAAAGGACCCAGCTATTTATCTTCAAGACTCACCGACCCTCGTCCAGTTAGACTTCTAAGATCAAGTGACATGACTTTGCTTACTGTCCCTCGGATCAGAAAGTCTCGCATGGGAGGCAGATCCTTCTCCTACCTAGCCCCTATCTACTGGACTAAGCTGCCTTATTACGTTCGTACCTGCACTGATCACACCAGATTTAGGTGAATACTGAAGACAGTGATGTTTTAAACAGTTTCCTTCCTGCCTGTGCCTCTGCTTTCTGCTGAGATACCCCTCCCGGGGTGATTCACGCGCTCTATAATTTAAACTAATAGTAATAACAAATCAGGCCCTAATTTGTTATATTTTGTGACAGTAAGCTGTGTTACAGTAGAAACATTTTGCAGAAATATGAAACTTTATAAAACATTTACTTCATTATGAAACACATTTCTATCTAGAGGTGAAGAGTTAAAGATTTTTGTTATATCTACATTCCTGGATAATATCATCTTCTTTCAGGAAATAACATTTCGTGTGTTTAAGCATTTCTAAGCAAGTTAGGCTTTCAGCAGTGTTACTTTAGCCACTTAAGGCCTAATACGTACAAGTATGGTAGCTGTGAGAGTTTTGTCATATTTTAAATGCATTTTCTTTCATTTAAGCTTGCACATTATAATTAGTACTCAATCATGAGTTATTTTTCAGATGTATAATTTGGGTGCTGTGTGGTGGGAAGGAACTGTGTTCTGACCCGCTTAATAGCGTTAGAATGTCTCCATTTCGGACTGCCTTGTTTTTGGACTTCTGCCACAAGTGAGTCATCATATGGAGTCTCACCCACTATAAACTTCTGCTCAAATGGATTTGAGTTATATGTCCACCTTTTAATATAAAGCCTGCTGCGAAGCTGGGGTAAGGTGCAATGTGCACATTAACACAGTGCACACAACTGTGCAATCTGAGTGATGAAGGCTACAGGAGGACTCATCCTGATATCTGGGTACAGGTACCTTGTCACAGATGGAAACCTGAAACAAATTAGTTATGGTCTGTGCTTATACTTTTTTTGGACAAACAAAAAGAAAAGTATCCTTTCTTTTACCTAAAGAGTAAGCGTGTAGTGCTTCCCCTTATTTACACTTTGTGGGAAATGTGTGCAACATATAATTTTGCATTTGTTCATCTTAGAAACATGTTTAACTTGACTTTGTCTATGTTAAGAGGGGTCCTGAGCACAAACAAAATATTAATTTGCCATTTTTGTTCTCCTTCATGCAGTTTTTTTTTTATTTCCTTAAGGCGGTCCTATGGAAAGTCCTATGGAAAGTCGGGTTTGAACCACCTTGCTGGGCCAAGGTAATTTCTCTGCTGAACAGATGGCTGATCAAAGCTAGCTCTGGACAATAGGCCCATTCAGAATTAGCATTCTCCTGGTAAAGGAAAGGGCAGGGGAAAACCTTGATAGAGTAATTAGCTGGCAATTGCTGTTTAGCTTAAGCATGCCTTTCTCACCAGGACAAAGGAGGAAAAGGTAAAATTCTGGCACCACTCACAGCAGGGGTTCTTGATGGAAGGAAGCAGTTTAGCAGTGTCAGTTAGGGGTGGGGCTAAATTACAGAGAGCTCATGCAGACCAGAGCTTGTTTCTACTATTTGAAAATACCCAAGATATTCTGCAGGGAGATGGCCAGCCTTTGGGCTGCTACCAGAAGGTTTCTGTTGGGGGTGAAAGGCTTATATGGCATCTGATGGGTAGAGATTCCCACTGTCACGAATCATGGTGTTGCTGGAATTCATACTTTCAAGTTGTATGTCTGGGGGCCCTTGCATCCTCTACCATAGTCAAACACCCATCCTGGAGGATACTTTTGCCATTGATATTGAGTCTCACCCTCATATCTTGTCCAGCAGGCATGATGCACAGGGGAGCGCAGTGCTACTCATAACCACTTATATGCGGTGAACAACCGGTTGACATCCTCCGCACTACCTTCAAACTGCAGAGGACATTGACAGGTAGTCCTCCATACATGAAAAGAAAATGCAAAAACACCAGAAGTGCTTTCTTTTCAGGGTGCAGTGTCCCCTTTCCAGCACTGTCTCTCCCTAGTGGAGCCCTGCTTGGGGATTGGGTTGGACATGTGATCCTGAAGCAGGAATCCCCTCCACGAGACCACCAGGGACATTGATTGTGGGGGGAGGGGGTACCTGGGCAATGGCCTGTGCTCCCTCCACCCACAGCTACATCAGCCTTTCTGCCCCCCCGACCCCCGGAGGCAGATATGATGTTATACCCTAATCTGCTGCCGCAGGGAACAGAGAGCACACTAGGCATCAGTGAACATATACAGCTCTACTTTGTTTTAGGTGGGGTCAGCCCCCTTGGGCATGGGTCTGTGTTCCCTCCAACTTGGGCACAGCAGGTTTGCTCACCGCATGGGGGCGGACATAGGGTGTTTACTCTAATCTGCCCCCAGGGGCAGAAAGACCACTAGGAACAAAGGAATGTAAACACCATTACTTTATGAGGGGAGCAGCCCCATGGGAATGGACCTGTGCTCCCCCAACCCAGGCACAACACCTTTTCTGCCCACCCTGGGGGGAAAAAAGGGGATGCTTACATAAGTCTGCCCCCTCCTCCCGAGGACAGAATGGCACCAGGAAATGTATATGGCAATACTTTTGGGGGGGCATAGGAATGGGCTTGTACTACTCCTATACATCGGGTACATCGGGTAGATAAGGGGTTTTTACCCCCAATCTCCCCCCACATGGAGTAGAAAGCCCACTGGCACCACAGAATGTAAACAACAGCATTGCTTTTATTGAGGGTGAGGGCCAATGGGAAAGGGCCTGTGCTGCCCCAACCCAAGCACAACAATTTTTTTGCTCCCCTGAGGGGCGGATGGGGATGATACCCAACTGGCCCCACTTGGGGTAGAAATTTCACTAGATCACCAGGGGAAAAAATGGTCCATAAAACGAAGTGATGGGGAGCCACCCACCCAGGCATCAGGCTGTGCCTCCACCCCAGAATAAGTGCAGCCGTCTTTCTGTCCACTCCTGGGTGTTCCCAAAATTCTACTCTCAGGGGTGACGTAAAGATATAAGGCCTGACTCCATTCTAAGTAGGCCACGGCTCCATTTTGAAATAGACCTCGACTCCATTTTATGTATTTCTGCAAAATCATCATGTCTGCCTTTGATGCAGATGTCATCTGTCCTTATCTTTCAAAGAACTGTGAAAGTGTCAAGTCATTTAGAAATAGACGTAAACAAAACACCTAATGCAACATCAGTTTGGAACAAGTGCCTTGTTATCTCAATTTCAAGGTCAAACAAAGAGCAATAACCAAAACAAAGTAGTCTGAATTGTCATATTTTCACCTTAAATGTATAAAGGAATGTTTCCTAAACTAGCATCTTGATGTTTATTGGTTATATCAAAAATCCCAAAGGTGGCATTGCAAATACCATCTCACATAAGATACAGTATTGAAGGACTGCCACTTGACCACCTGTCAGGAGAGGTCCTTCACCCAAATTATCACAAGCAAGATACTGCCAGACCAGAAGACAATCCTGCCTACAAGAGATACAACCGCCATATCACACTTTCTACTGAAAGCTGATATTGAGCCTAAGCCTGGGAGGAGTTGATGCTGATGCTGAACGCAAGTTTGCCCTTCACAAGGGACATGGCCTTTGACTCCTGATAATCACAGCGTGTTGCTATAAATAAGGTATGGGAGTGCGCGCATTCTTCCTAAAAAATCTAGTTACAAGTTTTTCTACTTTCCTTACTCTCCTCGCGTATCGTATAGAAGTAGGTTTTTGGGTGTTAGGTTTTTAGATGACATTATAAACCATTTTAGAAATGTTCATTTTATTATCGTTGTTCGCAAAATGCATTTTTGCTGTTTTTATTGAATTCTGTGAGGTTATTTTTGATGTGTTGAGTGACAGGGTACCCCTGTTGAAATAAACATGCTTTTTAGTTAAAGTATATTTTTCTTAGTGCATTGTGTGTGTGTATGATTGAGAAGAATGGAAAAGGTTTGTTTCTGATCACCACGGTGTCCCTGAGACTGTTAGTAACTCAAAAGCATTGACACCACTTCAAATATGTATAGGGCGGAGTTCGGTGAGGCTACAAACACCTGTCTTTCACATTCAGCTTTGGTGCACCCTTGTGTCACCCAGGGGTAAGAATGCAAATCTTTTAGAGCTGAGCCAGACTCACAGCAGGGGGGCAAAATGCACATTAGGAACCAGGGATACATTTTTTGTTTTGGAAAAAGAAATATGGAGTGATGCCAGGCCACCCTGGTGCTGGGCCTATGCCCCACCCCTAAAGCCCTAACAATTTTTCTGACCACTTCGGGTACAGACCATCTGCATTCCCATGGGAAGCAAGAGGAAATTTTGATTTTTTAGGCGCAGTTTTGACATATGGACTGTCAAAGAGAGGGTAAATCCAAATATCCACTTACTTGCCATGCTGACTGGCTGCAAGTTTTGGGCCTGTATGTAGCCGCCACCCAAAGAAACCTACTCAATCCAGACATTTCTGAACACTATACACTCAGGGGAGTCAGGGTGGTGTGCCTTGCATGGATCCCGTGACATGTTCTTACCCACAATATCTTGCAAACCTCAATATTTGAAGAAAATCACATTTCTCTAAAGGAAATTTCTGGAATCTGGAGGGATTCAGAAACTTCCTACCCGCCAGTATCCTACACTTCTCCCGACAAAAAAGCTACCCTACTTGTGTGACATGGCCTAGTGCCATCAACACATAAGACTTCAAAATGCCACGCAGAGACATTGTCAATAGTGGTAGTCGTGGTATTTGAGCAGGGGTTTGGCTGCCACCCAGGTAAACCTACCACACCAAGACATTTTTGAAAACTAGACATCCAAGAGAATCCAGTGTGATGGGCCATGTGTGGATCCCACAGCATTTTCTTACCGACAATACCTTGCAAACCTCACACACAGGCAGAAAACATGCATTTTCCTCATATTTCTTTGAGGGAAAGTTCAGGAATCTACAGGTATCCTCAAAATTCCTATCACCCACCATTCACACACTGATAAAAATGCTACTCCACTTGTGTGACTGGGCATAGTGCCTGCGCAGAAATGGATCAAACTAAGGACAATGCGAATCCTCGCGACTGAATCCCATTGTCCCTGGTTTGATGCATTCCTGTCGCAGGCGCTAGGTCCAGCCACACAAGTGGGGTAGCGTTTTTATTAAGACAAGTATGAGAATGCTGGGTGGTAGCGAATGTGTGGATCCCCAACGATTCTGGAACTTTCCCAAGAAATGATAGGAAAATTTGTATTTTTGCCTACTTCTGGGGTTTGAAGGAAATTGTGGGTATTACCCCACACCACCCTGGACTCCCAGGGTGTCTAGTTATGGAAAATGTCTGGGTTTGGTAGGCTTTCCTAGGTGGCAGTTGAGCCCAGGCACAAGATCCACAGCAACCCACATTGCAAAAGAAGTTGCTTTTGAGTGGAAAAATGTGATCTGTCCATTTTGCATTTTGGGGCATTATCTGTTGAGGGTGATATGTCCATCCACACAAGCGGGGGGATCATTTCTATTGGGAAAGCGTGGAAATGCTGGGTAGTTTGAAATCTGTGGATCCCCACCGATTCCAGAACTTCCCCAGACAGAAATGTGAGGAAAATGTATATTTTTAATCAACGTTTGAAGTTTGCAAGGGTGCCTGGGATTTCCCCAGGTGTCTAGTTTTCAGAAATGTCTGGGTTTGGTAGGTTTCCCTGAGTGACGGCTGAACTACGGCCCAAATTCTACAGCTACCCACATTGTAAAAAAAAACATTGATTTTGCCAGGTGAAATGTGATATTCTCCAGGTTGCATTTTGGGGTAGTTTGTGTCACGGTCGCTAGACCTAGTCACACACATAGGGTGCCGTTTTTATCTCAAGATGTTTGAGAACACAGAATAGTAGCACATTTGTTATTGCCAATTAGATTTCTCTGCATTTGTGTTTCCAAATATAAGCCAGTGTGCAAGAAAGAAGACATTTTGAAAATGCCCACTGAATCAAATGATATTTTGGGTAATTTAGAAGTGTACAACTTACTACTGTTCTCAGAATTAAATAGATTTCCTTCATATCTATTTTTTATTCATTATATTTTACGAAATGATTGCAGTATGGTAGGTACACAATGAAAAATCATGTTAAGCTGCAGTTCAGTTGTTTGCTCTAGGAATCGCTTGCTTATGGAGAACCTACGTCCCGATATATCCCAGCGTCCAGAAGGGTCTATCAGACATAATGGCATATTGCTTTTGTAAAGCGACCATTGTTGTAAAAAAATTGCAGATGAAAATGCTGTCATTTTCTGACTCATTTTTTTTTTTTTTTATATTAATGATTAGTTTCTTTAAGAAAACCATGCGGGATACACACAAATTACCTCCTCGCCGAATTTACAATTTTGCCTACTTTTCAGAAATGTATAGCTTTCCTTAGATCACCTACTTGCTTCGCATCTGTTTCCATCCCAAACTGCAATTAGGCTGAAACCACAAAAATTGGGAAAAATGCACTACTTCTCACAAAAATAAAAGGGGGTGAAAAAATACTTTTTGATATAACTCTGCCTGTTCCTGAAATCCAGGAAGATGGGGATCCTAGCACAGCAAAGGTTTTGTTGATGTCATAAAAAAAACATATGCTTTCTTGTACAGAATTGTTTTCCTGTTTAAAAAACAAATAAAAAAGGTTATAAAAAGTTTTTGGGCTATTTTCTCAGTTCCCTCTAAGGAATCCACAAACCCTGGGTGCCTTTAGTATTCCCAGGATGTTTGAAAACGGATGCAAATTTGGCCTGGATACCTTTTGTGGAAAAAAGATTATGAACGACTAAGTGTAAAGTGCCTCCAAACATCAAACAAGCATTTGAAATGCAATCGGTCTCGCCTTTGGGGCCTTATAAGTGTTTAGCTATGCAGCACAATATCCTGGATGTTTTGCCACCAGGGATTGAATAGCTATACAATTACTAGACACTGGGTGATGCAGTGTGATTTACAACTGCAATTAATATTTAAGAAAAAAAGTGTTATTTTTTTTTGTGAAAAAGTAAAACGGAGATCAGCTCCGGATGGGAGGAAACATTCCCATTCTCATCTTTGGCCCTTGATTAAGATAAAGGTGCACCTAACAAACTGCAAAATTACTGGTGCTGTTTTATGCAGTGGTCACAGATCGAGCTAATAAGGTAAACAGAACTGTTTTTTACCCTCAAAGTTTATAAGCAAGATGAATACAAGAAAAACATTTGTAATTTTGGATCAATGCAGAGAAACTGGCCTTTTTGAAGTTGTAAGCCATTATACAGATTCAGGCTTATGTTGTTTTGTGTGGAGTGGCTTTAATTGTTGAAGAGTGCGCCAGACATTCTTTCAAAGAAACAGAAGGAAATGCAATTAATATCACTGGAGTCGCAAGATTGTCTTTAGCAGAACTGTCAGCACTGTTTAGCTTTAGAAGCATTGGAGAGTGCAGAGCAGAACTTTGGTAATAAGACCTTGGCTCAGTGGGTCACCTAGAAACTCATAATGCAGTGATTAAGCCAGCCTGGATGGGAAATGTGTCATGGAACTTGCCGCTTCTGTCAGTTGGGAGATGTCTCAGTGGGGGAGTTTTCCCCTGGAGTCACGGAATGATGCTGTCCTGGTTCGCTTGTTGCTGCCAGCTCTGGGGTAGGGAAAAGGGTGTCTGCAACCAGTCGGGCATTCAGTGCTGCTGATGAACATGGAGGGAGGGGGCTGGGTGAGGGTCGTGATAAGCGGCTCTTCCCGGCGCAGCGAGGAATTATTTGACAAGCTCAGCATGGTGTTGTAATTAAACATGAAAGATTCCACGGAGGCGCGCGGCCTCAAACACAAGTGGAATTATAAGGGGCGTGAGACGGGGAAAAGGTAATAAGAAAGTGGGAGAGGAATTATAGCGAAACGAATGAGGCAGGGACAAGAGATGTGGAAACTGAAATTCACAGAAAATGAGTAGGAAGAGATGGAAAGGCAGAATTGTTGATTCGGCGAGTAAAGGTAGCAGAATCAAGCAGACAGGGATAAAGAAAGGTGGGGTATAAACAGTGGGGTGATGGGGAGAGGTTGAAGAGGAGAGGTGGAAGGGAGAGGGTGTTTGGAGAGTGGGTAAATTTGGCGATGGTATGGGTGGGAAAGGAGAGAGAGATGGAAAGAGAATGAGATTGGGGACTACGAGGGCACGGATGGATGGGTGGGTGGAGATGGAGGATGAACGGAGATGAGATGGAGCTCGAGGGAGACTATACATAGAGAAGGAGCAGTGGGGTTGCGATGTGTGCTGAGAGAAGGGACAGAGACACAGAATGGAGCAGGAAAAGAAAAGTGGATTACTTTCTAATTGGCAGGCGCAAGCACTACAACATGACACTGGCAGTTTTAAATAAAAAAGACTTTGCTTGCTACTTTGAGTGGTACAGAAAAAGAAAACTGTGGAACGGGGGAGAGAGCGATAGGAAGTGGCGGTTGTGAGGAATCGCAGACGGCGTTTTGGTAAAACCATACGGGGGATAAGTGTTGCTTGTGAAACGGACTAACAGCACAGAATACTTTAAACATACAGATATTACTTGCCACATAAAGCCGGCCCTCTATCAGCTGCGTATACCCGTGACATAGAAGCTGCCTTCAGAAGAGTGCTGAACAAGTCGACGATAACAATGGAATACAACACACTGACCCTGAGCTCTGACTCGCGCTCCACTCCTGCTGGTAATGCTACTGAAGCGGCTGGCGAGGCGCCTTGCACAGCGTGTTTGTGTGCAGCACACGGTTCCTCCGGCCAGGCTGCAGTAAATGTGGTCCTGGCTCTATGTGCGCCCTTTTTTGCAGTGCATTGTTGTAACTTTGAGGCAGCTGCTTATACTATGCCTGCCTTTGTTGGAGCTGCAGGAAGGGCGCTCTGGAGAAGCCGAAAGCTATTGAAACTTTGGAGGGAGAACTAGCTTCGGTGGGAGGGGACCCTGAATGCTGGAGCCTGGACTTCACCAGGAAGTGGTGGTCTGCTTTCCTGGCCGGTGTTTTGGCTCTGGAGCGAATGAGTCTGGGGGAGGGGAGGAGCGCACAAGGGGAGGCTGAAGGAGCGGTGAGAGTGGAAACCTGCATCTAGTCCCTACTACCTTCCCGTTCCGTGATAACGGAGTGTGGGCGGGGTCTCGGCATCAGCTCTCCCCACTGAAAATGAAAACTGAATGCCGTAAGTCCACTCCGAAGAAAACAAGACCATGTCCAGATGCGCAAAACCTCAGAAAAGAATCATGTATTTATGTGCGGTATATAAAATTCGCTCCGTTGATAAAGAAATAGACATATGGCTGCTTCTGGACTTATGCGAAGGGCAGAAGAGAACACGGGAACTCGAGGAGCTCGTTTAAGTGAGGCTGCGAGAATGAACGGGTCTGGTTAAGGACGCGTGCAGTGTGCTCATCAGCCCTGTGCGTGTAAAGCTGCCTGTGAAGGAGCGTAGCACATGGCCGTAGAGCTTAGTTAGCCGCACACCAGGGTGGCAGTATTTTTCGCTCTTTGTTGTCGCCACAGACCAGATAGGGGTGGGTGCGGGGTTAGTTGTAGTCACGTGCGGGAGGCAGTTTGGTGACGTAAGGCAGGCACTCCTGGCTACGGCATAACGGAGGAGGCGGGTGGGCGCCTCAGTGTAAACACGATCTCTGCTCTCGTTTCCAGCTCATTGTGACACAGTGCTGTGTTCCGTGAATCAGAGTGGGGGGGCGGGAGAGAAGGCACAGACAGCGGGAGGGGTGACACGGGGCCAAAGTAGTGCTCAGAAAACACACAGTAAAGGGGCCAATAGCCGTGAAAGGAGACATGGCCGTCATAAGGAGGGACTAGCAGCCTGTAAACCAATCGGAAGGCAGCATTTAGAAAGGACAAAGCCACAAGCCAATGAAAAAGTGGGCGGGGGAGTGGGCGGGGCTTCCCTCACCTATAGTGTATACTGCATGCCTCGCAAAGCGATGGCAGCACATTCGTGCTGCAACGCTAGGCGAGACCTAAAAAGGGCTCAGCATTGGGGGTGAAAAAACCTCAGCAGCTAGGGGGTTATACATGCCTCTTGCATAACTCCATCTGACATACACGTTTATATGTTTACATGTTCCATATTGCTTGGAGATCAGAAGCAAACAGTGAAGTGCTTGATCTCTCATGTATATTCCGGGTGAGATCGCATGAGAATAGTATGCTCCCATGTGATCAGGACATCTCAGTGGATTTCTGCCTATTTAAACTACACCCAGATGTTTCTTAATGTTTCGCATTGTGAAAACCTGTGATGCACTTCTCGAACTAGGAACAGTGGTGAAGACAAAAGATCCAAGAGCCGCCTGGAAAACTTCACCCTGATAACATAAATACCCTCCATCTTAGAAAACTAGAGCAGGAAGCATTCTAAAGACTGTTCAAAGAATTGTTATAGTATTGAGACATTGTATGTGTGCAGAATGCTTAAGGCAGTTGAGACATTGTTTATGTTCTATTGGAACATTTAGTTAGCCAACGACACTGTTTCAGAACTGATGATATCCGGCCCATTATTAAGACAATTGGTATGCACAAAATACCATATCAAATGGGATAAGTGCTGCTTATCACCCGTGAGGGTATCTATGCACTGGGGGAGGTTCAGCTGCAGAGGGATGTCAGTCGAATAGCCAGTTTTTTAGGTCTCTCCTGAATTCTTGCAGGGTGGGGGCCGTTCGGAGGTGAAGGGGAAGGCCGTTCTAGGAGTTAGCGGCCAGGTAGGTGAAGGCTTAGCCACTGCTCCTGCTTCTGTGGATGCAGGGTGTGTGGGCTAGGGAGAGGGAAGTGGAGCACAGTTGTCTCACTGGTTGGTGGAAATTCACCCTGTGGTGATGTAGGCTGGTCCTTTGTTGTGCAGGGTCTTGTAGGCGTGAGTTAGGAGATTGAAATGGCACAGTTTGCTGATGGGGAGCCAGTGTAGTGCTCCCACGTGAGGGGTGATGTGGGTTATCCTAGGTATGTCGAGGACTAGCTGGGCTGCTGTGTTCTGAATGATCTGTAGTCTGTTTAGTAATTGTGAGCTGATCCCCATGTACAGGGAGTTGCCGTAGTCCAGGCAGCTGGTGATGAGGGCTTGGGTGACGGTGCGCTTAGTAATGATGGGGAGCCACTTGAAGATTTTCTGGGGAGCATGCATAGACTGAGGATGCAGGAAGATGAGACAGCTTTTATCTGCTTTTTATGGTGAGGTTGCTGTCGAGTATGATACCAAGGTTCCTTGCGTGTTCTGTGGGTGTGGGCGAGGGACCATGTTCACCTGGCCACCAGGAGTCGTCCTATGGGGAGGAGTTGCTCCCAAAGATGAGTATCTCAGTTTTGTTGGTGTTGAGTTTGAGACAACTGTTCTGCAACCAGCTGGCAATGCTGGTCATGCACCTGTGGAAATTAGATTTGGTGGTGGCGGGGTCAGAGGCTAGGAAGAGGATGAGCTGAGTATCGTCAGTGTAAGAAATTATGTTCATACCATAGGATCTGAACAAAGTGGCCAGGGGGGTCATGTAAGGTTCGGCTCAGTGAGGACCCTTGGGGAACACCGCAGATAATATTCTTTGGCCCCGAGGAATAGGGTGGGAGGTGGATGCTTTGAGTTCTTCTGATGAGGAAGGACGCGATCCCATCGAGGGCTTTTCCTCAGATCCCCATCTGGTGGAGGCCGTGTAGGAGGGTGTAGAGGGACACGGTGTCAAAGGCTTCAGAGAGATCGAGGAGGATCAGGGCAGCAATTTCTCCCCTGTCTAGAAGAGCCCTGATGTCATCGGTGGCTGCAATTAGGGCTGTTTCTGTGCTGTGATCTGGGCGGAATCCAGATTGGGAGGGGTCTAGGAGGTTGTTGTTTTCTAGGTGGTTGGTGAGCTGGATGTTTATTGCTTTCTCCAAGACTTTAGAGGTAAATGGGAGCAGGGAGATTAGCCAGTAGTTTTTGAGGTATTTGGGGTATGCAGATGGCTTTTTGAGGAGCGGTTTGTTTTCCATGTGCTTTCATTCCTCTGGGAAGGAGGCAGAGGTGATGGATGAGTTGAGCATTGTGGCGAGTTCCTTGCTGATGGCGCTGTTCCCCAGGTTGAACATGTGGTAAGGGAAGGGATCTCTGGAACCGCCCGAGTGGATGGAGCTCATGAGGAGGTGATCTGTGTGGAGAGTGGGTCCCACATGATTACTGTATTACTGTAATCGGTCGGTGAGGTTGAAGAGTCTGTTGAAGTCGGCTACAGGTAGTTGGGGGTTGAAGTGTTCATAGATGATGGCAATTTTGTTGTAGAAGAAGTCTGAGAGGGTATCGCAGAGCTCCTGGGAGGGGTTGATGGTGTTCTCTGAAGCTGCGGGGTTCGGAGAACACTTTGATGATGCAGAAGAACTCCTTGCTGTGGTTGGAGCTAACTTTGAGGTGGGTGGTGAGGGCCCTTTTCTTGGCAGTTTTCAGGTGTTGGTGGTATTCGTTGAGAGCTAGTTTGAAGTTGGCTCAGTCATTGGGTGTTTTGCTGGTGCGCCACACCCTTTCAAGCCATTTGCAGTTGTGTTTAGTGAATTTAAGTTATGGAGTGAACAAGCTGATGTGTTTGGAGGCTCTGCCTGTTTTGGTGGGTTTGAGGGGTGTGACTATATTAGCGCAGTCAGTGATCCATTTATTGAAGTTTTCGACACCCACCTCGAGGTTAGAGGTGGTGTCTAGGGGGAGGCGCAGAGGGTGTTGGTCCAAAGGTCTTCGGTTACTTTGCTCTAGCTCCTCTGGGGGATGCTGGACTGGTAGGTGGGGATATTGCGGGTGGATGTGATGCAGAAGTGGATGATCGAGTGGTCGGACCACGTGATTTTGGAGGAGTGGCTGTATTTGATTCTGTCGCTGGCTGAAAATATGGGGTCCAGTGTGTGTCCGGCAATGTGCGTGGGGTCGGTGACTAGTTGCGTGAGGCCGAGGGGGCCCATGCTTTCGAGGAGGTTGGTGGTGTTGGCGATGCTGGGGTCTGCGAGGTGAAAGTTGAGGTTTCCGAGGAATTAGTCTTTCAAGTTGATGGCCAGAGGGGCGATGAAGTCGGGGATGGCCTCGCAGAAGGCAGGGGTCGAGGTCCTGGTGGTCTGTGGGTGAGAGTGCCTCTGATTGTAGATTTGCCGTCTGTGTGGATTTGAAAGTTGAGGTGTTCCATGATGTGGGTGGTACTGCTGGTGGTGGCTGTGCAGCTGAGGGATTCTTTGTGGATGATGGCTTTTCCACCTTCGTGTTTGTTGTTGAGGTCCTGGTGAATTATCTTGTATCCGTTTGGAGTGGCTGTGGCGATGTCTGGTGCTGATGAAGGATTGAGCCAGGGTCCTGTGAGAAGACGACATTCGGTGTGAGGGATGTGATGGTGTCCCAACTCTCGATGGCCTGTTTGTGGAGTGAACGGATGTTGATCAGCAGGCAGTGGAGTTGTCTTGCAGTGGTGGCGGAGGGCGGGGTTCTTGAGCGGGGAATTCTATGTTACAATGGAAGGGGCAGTGGCAGCAGGAAAAAGGTCCTGCAGTTGATTGTGGAGAGGCATGGTTGCAGTTGTTGCTGCGAGGTCCGGAGTTGAGGGCTAGGAGTTCGGTGCTGGTGTAGCTGTGGGTTGGTAGGGGGTCAGAGGTCATGGCGCTAGGCGTGGTCCAGGCATGGACAGGCACAGACAGGCTTGCCTTTGGCACGCCGGTGGCCTCCATTAAGTGGTTTTCCGGGAAGGGGAGGGGTCCTGGGCGGGGTCAGCGGGTAGCGGCAGGGAGAGGGAGTCAGGCTAGAGCCTTTTTGTCATATGCCACCATGCGGGAAAAGAACAAGTGTGTTTGAGTAGTTTTTCACTTAAAGGTGGATCATTGCCACTGTGAAGTAACATGGCCTGACAAGCAGGTAAGTTACGTGAAAAAAAACATGTTATATGATAATATTTGAGACAGTATATGAGTGTAGTGAACTCTTGCCAAAGCGAGTAAACAGAT
Organism: Calotriton arnoldi; assembly: GCA_963921515.1. Taxonomy (NCBI): domain Eukaryota; kingdom Metazoa; phylum Chordata; class Amphibia; order Caudata; family Salamandridae; genus Calotriton; species Calotriton arnoldi. Next base: position 673,948 of record CAWUFW010004053.1, read on the forward strand.
GTGGAGTTTGTTGTCATACACGTCTGTATGATCTTTTTGTACGATTAGAACACTAGAGAAACAAGCTAGAAAGGTGATAACATTCCCAGGACAGCTCTGAATTATCAGCCTGTTCCAAGGAACAAATCTGTTCCCAAGGGTGTAAATGGGTGTGTCAATTGCAGGCAAGAGAAATGTATATTCATCAACAAATGAAATCCATTGTCACAATTCAGTGACTATTTCAGCGATTTTCATGTTTGTTTTCTTCTTGTTTGATTGTTCATTAAAGTTTCTTATTTTAGTTCATTATGTTATTCCCAACACCTGTTCTTGGGGTCACTGAAGGTGACACTGTTTATATACCTTCAGTGGTGGTTGAGTGATCACTGGGGATTGTGGGGTCCATACTACATGTGCGATTGCATGTAAAGTTCAGTCTTCCACTGGTTTTCTGATAATCTGACACCCACCTGGAGAGGACTCCAGGCTTGTACTTCTTGATAATCTCTGGACTCTTTCTATAGCGATAAAAAAACAATGTCCTTTGGACCAAATTATATTATCCAAACATCGACAATTCTATACATTTCATTCAAGCTGATTTTTAACCTCTAATTCAAACTCGTCCACACTACAAAAGATTAAGCCATATATCACCAAAGGATAATCAGAACACAAAGGATTATACAAAAGTATAAATCGATTTATTCATTAAAAACCTTTAAAAAACACACAGTATGGTTAAAAAATTGTGAGTAAATGTTGAACACAATTTATAGCATTATCAATCACATTAGCCCAAAATATTATCACAAAATATTATCACAAAATCTAAACTAAATAGCTGTAAGCAAATAAAAGAGAGAAAGTACTCTTTCTATAGCACCAGTGGCACTGGCCTCCCCATTCCCTCTAGACTTTAGAGGTGGAATTGCTGGGGACCCTAGAGGACAAGGTTTGCTAGAACTAATGCCCCCAAAGTTAGGCACCCGTGGATGATGACTTCCTGACTTCTGCTATATGCACAGGTGCCCTACAATTGACCATGAGGCTGTGGTGCCACGGAAGTGCAGGAAGAACCTGTAGTCTGCCTTGATGGCCGTGGTGTGATGCTGCAGGAAGAACCCAAGCTAGGAAGGCTTCCAAGAGGCAGAGCAGGATATGCAGTCCAGGCTCTCTGTGACTCTGTACTATGAGGAGGAAGCAACTTGATCCAGGAGCTGTGGAAAAGCAGTAGTAAATCCTCCTAACAAATACAACAAAATTATAGAGGCTGGAAGGCCCTAAACTGCCTCTCCTGGTAACTGCACTACACTACAAGAGACTAGCAATACAAACCCTGCGTAAAAAGGCCCAACTGGGCCTTAAAAATCTGCATTTGTTTCTGCTGCACGTATGAGACCTCCCCAGCAGGTCCCAATGGCTGAGAAAATCACTACGACATTCTGTGCTTAATTGAGTATACCCCCAGGAAAGGCCAGTGCCCCAGGGGACCATCCAAAAAAAGAACTGTGCTACACCCAACAGTTCCACTTTTATTAAATACCCCTGAGGGCACTAGCTCGCCTGAGCGCCCCAAGTTGTGCCGTAATCGCCTGACTCACTGCTTTCTTCCCATGCACAACGCCACCCAGAGAAAGCATGGAGGGATAGGCGAGAAACTGCAGTAGCCAGCTGCCCCAATGGTATGAGAGGAATATATCGGGTCAGCAGGAAGCCAACCGGCACTGGCCATGTAGTCCCTGCACAAGTGCAGCTGGTGGAAACAATGCGCCAATGGGGGCATTGTTTTTTTGTTTAAAAAAAGAAAAAGTAAAGATATATGCCCTAATGTATGAAAAAGCTGTGATTCACAAATATGTGGCAAACCTGATTACGACCGCTAAAAATGGCCCGAATGAAATACTAAAGAGCTTAAAATGTTGACTGTTAAAAATACACAGCAAAGTGAATAAATAAGAATTCACAAAAGTGCAACTCCTTTTTTTGATTCTCAAAATGTGAAACATAATAGCGATTTGCAAATTCAATATACATAAGAGTAGCAAATTGGAAATAGTTGCAAAACACCAAAATTGCATGAGCAAATTACCAACAAGTGGAAGCAGGTGGTAACCAGTTGGAAGGTATTAAAGCACACCTAAAATACACACAAACATCCACAGTGGCATACTTTACGCAATACTGGTGAGGATGAGTGCACTGGGAGCTCTACACTGAAGAAGGTGAAGACAGAAGTGGATTTTCAGATCAAAAGGCACCCTAGTTCATCAAGCAGAAGAGGACGTTTATACTAGATACAGGTTGAGCAAGGCAGTCATACTTGATTTAATTAATAAGTTGGAACCTATGCTATTGAGACAGACAGAATGCAGCCAAGCAATCCTTGTACATGCTCAGGTTCTGTGCTCTCTGCATCTCCTACCATCAGAGGATTATCAAGGCATCAGTGCAGTAGCAGGCGGTATATCACAGAGTGCTCTTCCTAGTAATTTTAGAACATTCCTTTATGCAATGCCGACCAGGATCAATATAAAAATCAGTTTTCCAAGAACTCCATGTGATTGGCAGACAACAAAAGACAGTTTTTACAAAATTGCACATTCTCCAAATAATATCTTAGGATTTTTAGAAGGTGCACACATATTTATATTCCCTCAAACAAAGAATCCATAGAGGAATAAGAAAATCCCAAACTCACAGAACATTCAGATTGTGTGCAATACAGAACAAATTATTAAAGACATTGTTACTTGTTACCCTTGAGCGAACACACAACTCATTAATTTTTAGGTCGAGCTAGACAGCACATGCACTGTCTCTTCCAGACCTGCTGTAATCAGCCTGTATGCATCAAGTCCATCCCCTTTTTTGCCATTGCTTTTCATTTGTCTATGTCAGTGTCCTTTAAAAAATCTCTGCTTGCTAGTGGTCAGTCCTGCCTCTTTGTCCCTCCCTTCTCTCTTCTGTTACTCCCACAGAGCAGGGACTTAGTACTGTCTCATTCCGCAATGGTTCTTCATCTGTTCTTTAGGGGACTATTTTTTCCTTGGTTTCCTGCTCTGTTACTGTTTGTCGGTGTTTAGCTTCAGCGCCCTGCCCTAGCTGCTTACATTCAAATATAGCATTCTCCCTCCCGCCTCCTCTTAATGCCACAGTTGTGTTACTGCTGCCTTTTCTAAAGCTGCTTCCCCGACTGTGGATCCTGCACCGTTGCTTGTATTTTTTAAATTAGGCTTTTTGTACTTTTCGATCTCCACCGGCAGTTGGGCTTTTTCTAGTAGGACATTTGCTTGGTTTGGGCTTCCTTTTAAGGGGGATGGGGCTTGTGATTAGTTGCTGCCTAGATGGAAGAGAAGAAAAACACTGAATTCTGCTCTGGCCCTGGTCAGCAAGCGAGCTGATCGATCAATGTCAGCTGGTTCCGCTGAGACTTCTAATAAAGGCCATCTCTCACGCTTGCGTGACCTTATTTACACCTCCCTCGGAAACAAAAGTAAGGTCTGTGCGCGCAGTGGCCACGGTGGTGCTCCCATCCTCCTCACTATCACGGGGGCTGCAGCCACAGCACATGAGCACCAACAGGCAGTTAAGGAACTGTACGCAAGAAAAGACAGCCTGTAACTGGTAGTCACACCAGCGTACTAGCATTATAACATTTTCCATGCTAAAGGAAGTGAGTGTGCAAAAGCAATAGAAATGCTTGAGGATGCGCAGTTAGGGAGCAAGGTAAACAGGCCTCGCGATGCCTAATCTCTTTGCTAAAACACAGCCTTTCATTTTGACAAATTGCATCCGTGATGCACCAGCCCCTTGGTTTGACTTCAGTACACATATGATATTCCACTAATAGCTGCATCCCTGTGGGTACCACTCAAAATTCGCGGGATGGTGCCCTAGAGCTGATTTCTGTGAGTTTGCAAACTCTAAAAGGTGACATATGCAAATGAGCTACCCTGTCCATAGTGAAGTCTGGCCTTTATCGCATGCTGAATTCGGATTTGCGAAGGATAACAAAGAGCTTGCGTGTGTTTCATTCTCATGGGGCGCCATCAGTGAGAGTTCACTTCAGCCTATCGACCCAACGAGCACGTTGAAGGTCTCGTCAGGTCTCCTGTTCTTGATGGTTTGTAATTATGCATCCATGGTTGCCCGCTGACCGGCTGTCTTTAACTACTCATTTGATCACTGTGGTGTCGATGTCTGGACACACCACTGACGCTTAAGGAGATGCAAAATCACAAGACAGAGGCTTGAGATCCGTGGGTGTGGAAAAGCATGCTCACGCATTGCATCGCATGCTCTATTCTCTGTCGAGACTGCCTATGAAGAGAGGGCATGCCTGACTGTCACTCTACCAGTGGGTTCAATCTACACCCAATGAGGCAGTAACACATCCGGGGTCTGTCAGTCAAAATTGCTTAATTCGATTAATAGTAACCATGAAATATTTCATAAAAACAAACATTACATATTTACATAAAAAATAGTAACCGTCTGAGTCTGTGATGTTGAAAAAATAAAAGCAATATGATATCAGATTAAAAGGTTTACAGATATTTAATTTTTCTCCTGACCCATATAGTACATTTAAAAAATGACAGCATTGAAAAGCAAATTGATTTATCTTACAGTTGGTGTAAAAATAAAAAATGCAGGTTTCTTTAGTATGAATTGTTTGTAACGTACACATTACTTTTCATACAGTTTACAAAGCAGGACATAATGTATAGGAGTTTGTGTGGAAATTCTATCACAGGGGCAAGGAGGAAGTGCAGAAGACTATTCACCCATGATCAAAAAAGGCAACTTTAAAATGAATCGTGTTAAGCTTAAAACAAGTCAACAAATGCTCTGGTACATATGCCATTTGGTCAGGTCATGGATCCTCACACAATATTTACATCCAAGACCACAAAGGGAGTGTTGCTACGGCACACAAGAAGCCGTCCCTAAAGACTTTTTGGCATTTTAAGGGATAGATTTAGTTGTTTATATAAAAGTGGAGGTGCCTTGTAACACATCCCTGAGAGATGTACAATGATTGCAGTATATTCAATGTTCCATTGCATTGCCGTGCACAGGGGCTTACCACAAGAACCAATGGAAGATTATCATGATGAGGATGAGGGTTCTCCTACCTATCATCGCACATATATAGCAAACATTGAAATTCTGCTGAGGGAACAACAGGTACAGCAGAAATTACAAACAGCTGCTTTTACTGTAATATAATTCTATGTTATGATGAATAAAACAAATAAACTGTATTTTTGTTTTGAAATCGCTGGTAACAAAATATAACGTCAGAAAAAAATCAAAGTATTGTTATAACTAGGCCTGGGCGGTAAATTCCGTTCCGCTCGCGGAATTTGCGAAATATTGGCAATTCCGCGTTTCGCGGAGAACACGGAATTGCCGAAAATTCCTCGATCCGCGGCGTAGCGGAATTTTTTCCTTGTTCGCGCTTTCAAAATGCGTGTTCGCGCGCGCGGTAGCGGCTTACCGGGATCCCTGCGTTCGCTGACGAGTTTTCCTATCCATTCGCGCGATCCCGCGAGAGTGTGCGATCGCGAACACGTCATTCAGACGCGCCATCGGACATCTGCGTTCGCAAACAGGAAACAAGCATCGCGAGCGGGCGGGACAAGTGAAACAAGATGGCCGCGCCAATTGGCGACCGCATGGGCAAGTTCGCGAGATATTTCCCCCTGAGCACGCAAACAGCATCCCCGAACAGGAAAAACGCATCGCGAACGGGCGGAACAAGCAATTCCGCGTGCTCGCGGAATTCTGCGTGCTCGCGGAGATTTTTTACCGTTTTGCGGAATTTTCGTAACGCGACTACGCAAATTCCGCCCACCCTTAGTTATAACATACACGTAACATATGTAGTTTAAAGAATAAAATGTTTCTTATTTTTTCTTTGAGCAATCACCAATTGGCTTGGCCATGAGCACTTGTCTTACACCATCTTGTACTTCACCACGCCTGTGTACCAGTACTACCCTCTTTTAATGACATACTACTTATACTAGACACTACCCCACTCACAGGAAGAGATAAGGCAGCCCGTATTGATATATTAAAGGTTTCTGATACAAAAGTGTCCTGAACTATTGAAGGTTTCTAATACACTAGTGACTTGAACTACTCTTCTTGTTAAGTCCCTATTTGGATGTGGTAACTCAACCTGTAGATTTGAAGAGTGTCTACACAGTGAGATACTTGCTGCTGAACACTCTACACAGCCACCAAATGCCTACAGATGACTGTCAGAGTGATGCTGTTGTCACCTCTGTGCTTTTCCTTCTTCTGTTATTCCTCGACATAGTGTTTCCACTGCAGTGTTTCCATGGGTTCACAGCCATTACACACAGTTTTTTGTAATCCCCCCACCCTACAGGCTAGTTCACAAATAGGTTTATGCTGTTTTTTCTCAACCCCAAGCATAGCGTTTGAAAATGCTGTACCAACGATGCTGCATCACTTCTTTCACTTAATATTCCAGTTGGTTCTACTCAAATATGTGGACTGGCAGTGGCTACTAATTGCCAAAGCAAGGAGTGTCATTGAGATATATCAAACCAAAGGTTACAGGGACATTATAGTTAGGAAAAAGAATTTAAAAACTTAGAAATTCACTGAAAAAAACAAAGGTTACAGGGACGTTATAGTAAGGCTCAGATTTCACTCTTACAAAACCAGTGAAATTCAGCAGTTATAGTTACCTAACTATAACTTATGCCCCTGCAATACACTACTTATGACCTCACATATTACATCATTCATGGCATGGTCAGTGACATCACTGATGACGTCTCAAATGATATCACTGATGACATCATACATTGATTGTGAATGTTTTCTAAACGTTTTGGTGTGTTAAATGTAGATACTAAGGCACCACAAAAGGTAAATTAGTATACTTTGTGCGCTATGAATGAGTGATTTCTTTTTTTAACATAGTTTATGTGAGTCATTGTGTGACTGTGTATATCCGTGTGTGAGTGGGTGTCTGAGTGACTGTACAGGTGTGTGAGTGGGTGTGTGAGTGGCTATATGGGTGTATAAGTGGGTGTCTGAGTAGCTGTGTGGGTGACTTAGTGGCTGTGTGAGTGGCTGCATTGGTGAGGGAGTGGCTGTGTCAGTGGCTGTATGGGTGGGTGTGTGAGTGGCTATATCGATGGGAGAGTGGGTGTGTCAGTGACTGCATGGTGAGTGAGTGGGTGTCTGAATGGCTGTATGGGTGAGAGACTGGCTGTTTGAGTGAGTGTTTGGTGAAGCGAGTTGGTGTGTGAATGGCTGTATGGAAGAGTGAGTGTCTGTGAGATTGGCTGAATGGGTGAGTGAGTGGCTGTGTGAATGGTTGTATGGATGTGTGAATGGGTATGTAAGTGGTTGTGTGGGTGTGTGAGTGGTTATATGGGTGAGTGAGTGGCTCTGTTGAGAGGCTGTATGGGTGAGTGAGTGGCTGTATAGGTTAATAACTGGGTGTGTCAGTAGCTGTATGGGTGAGTGTGTGGCTGTGTGAGTGGCTGTATGGGTGAGCGACTGGTTGTATGATCAGGCTCTATGAGTGAGTGAGTGGGTGTATAAGTGGCTCTAAGGATAAGTGAGTAGCAGTGTAAGTACTGCTATGGGTCTCTGAATGGGAATGGGAATTGTTCTTGGCCCCAAAAGACCCTCAGCAGCCAAGGGGACTTCATCCCTATATAACTCTATAAATACACAAATAAATAAATACATAAATAAATCCCCCAACCAGTAGTGCACCAGGAGGCCCCTTTGCAGAGTGGTTGAGAAAGGGGGCAGGCCTCCAACAAGGTCTACTAGTTGGGGATGAAGTCTCCTTGGCTGCTGAGGGTCATTGGGGGCCAAGAACCCCTATTGTTGTCACAAGTAAGCCCCCACAGTGGGATTGCTGCGACCTCGTCGGAGACCCCACCCCCTTTCTCAACCACTCTGCAAAGGGGCCTCCTGGTGCACTACTGGTTGGGGGATAAAGTCCCCATGGCTGCTGAGGGTCATTGAGGTGCTGCGGCAACAAATGATGGACGGAATGCTGAATGAATCAAACATTCACCCCCAGTCAAGAGATCTGGGTTAAATCCATCATTCTTTTGCTCACTAAGCCACCCCAGTCTGGACCCGTCCACCCGTTCAAGTTCCATGCCCCTTTCACCGCCTCCTGTCCTCCATGGTCCATTTTGCTGCCACTCCATTCTACCCTCCAGGCTCTGGTGTACTGAAACTGCTCCTCCTGCCTGCCCTGCGTGGTATGTTGTGAAGTCCCTTCCCCTGCCCTCTTTTGTTGGTGTTCAGCTCCTAACCCTCCCTTTTGTCCTCCATGGTTCTTTGTTCATGCCCCTGCACCCTCCCTCTTGCCCTTCATGACTGCTGTGCTGCCACCAACCCTCCTGCTTCCCATGCATGGTCTTCTGTGCTGCCACAGCCCTTCCCACCTGTCCTGTGTGGTCAGCTTGCTGCTCCTGACCCCCTCCCACCTTCCCTCTGTTGCCTGTGTGAATGCCATTATAGTCTCACTGTAGCCCTCCATGGTGCCTTGTGCTTCCAGTGCCTTACTGGCCTGCCCTCCATGGTCAGCTTGCTGCTCCTGCCCTGCCCCCTTTCCCCCTGCCCTCCGTTTTCCATATGCAGACTCCTTTCCCCTCCCTCCTGCCTTGGCTGGTCCGTTGTCGTGCCCCTGCCCCCTCCCTCCTGCCCTTCATGGTCCGTTATGCTACAACTGTCTTGTCCTGTCTGTCTGGTATGGTCAGCTTGCTGCCCTTGCCTCTTCCCCCTCTGCTCTATGTGCATGGCCTTGTCCCCTCCCTATTGCTTTCCATGGTCCATTGTGCTGCACTGCCATCCCGCTTGCCCTGTGTGGTGTATTGCGCTGCTGCTACCCCTGACGCCTGTCCTGTAAAGTCAGTTTGGTTCCCTGCCCATCTCCCACCTGCACTCTGTTATCTGAGTCCATTACCCCATTCCTCCTGCCCTCCGTGATCCAATGTACCTTACTTGACAACATTTCGAATTTAGTAAGAGGGAGATTTTGAGGGGGAAAAAAGACCTGAGGAATTGATTTTCCCCATTGACTTACATTGAAAAAGAGGGGATTTTAGGCAGGAGACTGATAAAATAAAGCCCTTTTGGGCTTAAAAACATTGGGAGTCTACTGCCTGAATCAGGTCTGTTGGCATGTATGGTTGTATTGCCACTGCCTCTTCCTTCTGCCCTCAATGGTCTTTTATACTGCCACAGCCTCTCTTGCCTGTCTTGGATGGTTGGTTTGTTTCCCCTGCCCCCCTTTCTGCTGCCCTCCATGGTCCGTTGTGCTGCCCCTGCCTCTCCCGCCTGCCCTGCGTGGTCAACTTGTTGCCTCTGCACCCTCCTCAATGAGCGGGTCTTATTCTCATAGAAATCATGGTTAGTGCTCTAAACAACTTAAATGAGGACATATTTTCTGAATTCTCAAATAGCGACAAAGCACTTTTAAATAATTTGCTATCTTTAGGTTTTTTATCCAGTTGATCACTTAATTATATGTTACACTTAAGGGAGAGGATGAGAAAGTTACTGCCAGAGCTTCAGACTTTACAACGTTTTTCTCTATTTTAAATACATGTCCCGGTTTTTGAGACAAACGTCAAGTCACCCTGCAAAGCAGCATTGAAACTTATGCTCTCGTTTCCACAGGCACCTCTAAGTTCAGAAACCACCTAAGTAATTTATCTTTTTTTTCAGGCAACCCAGGAGGTGGTCATTTGCATGCTCCCAGCTAAGGGAAGACAAAGTGGGGTGGGGGACGAGGGCAAGGAGGCACAGGGAGGAGGTAATTCCACAGTTGTTATGTAAATGTAGCCTTGTAAGTGAAGAGTACAAAAGAACAAGAGTGTTAAAACGTTTTTCAGTGTTTGAAAATGTCAGTCATAGCGGCATGTTTTAAATGCAAAAAAAGAAACCACCGAAATGTTGTAGTTATAGTTATACCCATGGTGGAAGGATCAGTGTTGGGTTTTTACTCCTTCTTCTCTCTTTCTTCGCCAACTTTGTTGGCAAGAGCAACCCCTATTTTCTCTAATCCCCCCCCATCTTGCACGATCTGAATACAGGAGAGACGCACACGACATTGAACCTGAGTACCCTCCCATCTCTTAAGACACTGATGGTGCGGTGGAGGTAACCCATAGTTGTTAGGAGCCTGGTTTATTAAGGTCTCGTCATATTTGTGTTTTCCCTGAGGGTTTTGCTCAGAGGCCAACAAGTAACCGAAGAAGATGAAAACCATCGGACGCATCCAATGAAGGAAGATGGAGGACCTTACCCGCTGTGGAATTAATTACGAGATTACTTTCTGCTTGTCCTAATAAGTTTATGCTTCAATAAACACACTTTCAATGACACTGGTCTGGGTCATTCCGTGAACCCAGCGACAGTGGTGTCAGAAGTGGGGATCCCCTTTCTCAGAATCCGGGGAGTCTATCACCATGGAGGACATGATAAAGCAGCTGGCAGAGGAGAAACCCCACCTCCAATTGGTGATGGAGGGACAAGCCAAAGCTGCATCGCAAGACCGGGAGAACTTACAAACAGCTCTGACCACTCAAGCCACCATTCTGGCCAACAACCAGCTGGTACATGAAACAGCTATTCAGAAACTCACTAAAACTATTGTGAGCTCAAAGGTTCATCCGAACATACCAAACTCGGTTCTCTAGAAATACCAGGTGGTAGATGACCCTGAAACTTTGAGAGAGTTGCCACTTCAGCAGCTTGGCCCCCAGAACACTGTGGCCAATATGTAGCACCCCTCCTTACTGGCGAACAACAGACCGCCTAACAGGCCGCCAATCCGTCTGGAACAACACAGTATATAGAAATCAAGAAAGCCGTTCTGGAACATCTGGGTTTTGACTCCAAACATTACAGGGTAAAATTCAGGAAAGAGAAATGGAACTAACAAGATAGCCCATGGGCACTTTTCTATAGACTGCAAGACTTAGGCACAAGATGGCTGAATCCCAATGAGTCTACCAAGGAGGAGGTGATGGAACACATTTTCCTTGAGCAGCTCCTAGAGGCCCTACCTAGTCAAACTAGGGCCTAGATAAGGCAACACCTCAATGTTCCAGTGCCGAGGGTCATAGTTCTGGCCTGTGCATATGACAGGTCTCCAGACTTAAGGTACAGTCACCCGCAGAATCCCACCCCATCCTCACAGAATTGGAGAAGCCCTTCCATCCCAAAAGTGATTCCCAAACAAAACCCAGAGAACAGACAGATCGTAGGCCACCCAGGGAGGGAGTTCGGACAAGGACCCCAGTGCTTTCAGTGCACAAAATAGGGACATATCACTCGTAATTGCTCCCACAAACCCCACCTTGTTGAACTCATGGAGATGGGATATACCCACAAAAGAGTTTAATAGGCAGGAGGTAGCCAGCCAAAATACAAGAAACAAATGCAGGTCAACACCGAGCTAACCTTGGTGCTAATAGACTCTGGGTGTCACCACAAGGTGATTAGTGAGGAACGAGTACAGCTCCATCAGTAGTGGAAGGGTGAAGCTGTGTTGATTCCATGTATTCACGGGTATAATAAGGCATACCCCGTAGCAGTGGTCTCCCGTAATTGGCAGGAAAGGATGAGTACATACGAGTAGGTGCAATACCCCACCTTGTTGAAGAAATAATTATAGGGACGGACTATGACGATCTTTCCATACTGTTAGCAACCGTAGGACAACAGGATCCTGACCTGGTATGGTTGAGCGTGGAACCCTTCTAAGCAGGGACCATAAGCGGGGGTAAGAGGAAAAGATGCCAGAGCCGCAGCGAGAAACGTAGGCATTACCGACAATATGTTCTAGCAGGTGATGCAGATCCTACCGCTATTGTTCATCCTACAGGGAAAATTGAGAATACGCAGTGTAGTTTCCGCACCCCACAGAGAGAGGACCCCAACCTGCAACAAGCATGGGACAACATCGTAACCAGAGAAGACGGACAGGTAGGACCCTTCTTTTATATCAACAAACTAATTGTAGCGCAAAACCCGGAAAACAGGGGAGGTTGTTACGCAGCTGTTGGTTCCGCTCCCTTTTAGGGAACAGGTCCTCCATTTAATACACAGTCAGATAGGGGGTGGCCATTATGGAAGAGAGAAGACAGAGGAATATCTCCTTAGGTGATTTTTTTGGCCCGGGTGTTTTCGGATATCCGCCGGTTTTGTGCAGCCTGTCCCTGATATCAACTGGCTAACCCCCCTCATCTACCTAAAGCCCCCTTGAGACCCCTCCCCATCATAGATCTTCCTTTCACAAGAGTGGGCATGGACCTGGTCGGTCCTCTTGTAGCTTCTTCCCAGGGTCACCAGAACATATTAGTCCTCATGGATTACGCAACAAGATATCCAGAAACTATTCCCTTGTCTAGCATGACAACTAAAACCGTAGCTCAGGCCATGATTGAGTTCTTTTCCAGGGTACGGTTTCCCAAAGAGCTCCTTATGGACCAAGGGACCCCATTTATGTCCAGACTCATGGCCCAGGTATGCCAGCTGCTGGGGATCACCCAAATAAGGACATCCGTGTACCACACCCAGACAGACGGTCTCGTCGAGCGGTACAACCAAATAGTCAAAACCATCTTACAGAAAATGGTGTCTGAGACAGGGAGAGATTGCGACAGGAAGCTGCTTCTTGTGCTTTATGCTATCCACACCCATGCTCAATCCACTACGGGGTATAGCCCCTTTGAGTTGGTGTTTGGTCATCAACCCAGAACCATGCTGCACATGGCAGCGAAACAATGGGAGACAGAAGAAGATGAGGGTTTAAAACTACTAGAATATGCACATAGTCTCATGGATATGATACACAACTTGTGGGAGGAGGTCAGAACCAACATGGAAAAGGCTCAGGAGAAATGAGTGGGATATGATCACAAGAGCAAGCTACGAGAATTACAGGTGGGGGAGAAGGCGCTTATTCTATTGCCCTCTCACCAGACAAGTTGCTCGCGAAGTGGCAGGGTCCTTACAAAGTGATAGCAAAAATCACACCGGTGACCAATCACTTGGACGTTCCGCACCGTCCTACGAAAGGCCAAATATATCACATAAACCTCTTCAAACGATAGTAGGAAGAAAGCGGCCCCGGCGGCGTCATGCCCGCCATTTTCTGTGATGAATACACAACCTTTAGAAATCACTTTTCCACCTGACTAGACACTCAGTGGCATAAGGGGGATACAGAAGGGGGCCTAACTGAGTCTCAACCAAAGGGAGCAACTCCTTTCATTGGTAGCCCAAAATAGGGATGTCTTCTCTCGTTTACCAGGAAGAATGTCCATGATACAGCACGGCATACAGACAGAAAAGGGACGTGGTCTGGCTACAACCATACCGAATCCCTGAGGCCAGGAGACAGGCCGTGGAAGATGAGGTGTCCAGCATGTTGGAAGGAGGTACCATAGAACAATCCAATAGCCCCTGGTGCTCTCCAGTAGTGCTCATGCCAAAATCAAACGGCACTATTAGATTCTGAATAGACTTCCGACAACTCAATAGCCTCTCTAAGTTTGATACATACCCCATGCCTAGGGCAGATGAACTTATTGAGAATCTAGGAAACGCCACCTATCTCACCAACTTAGACCTGACGAAAGGCTACTGGCCGATCCCTCTGACACACACTGCAAGGGAGAAGATGGCTTTTTCTACTCCCTTAGGACTGTACCAGTTCAGGGTGCTTCCTTTTGGTTTTCATGGGGCACCTGCGACCTTTCAGAGACTAATGGACATCCTATTACGCTCTCATCTGGGATATGCAGTTGCCTTCCTGGATGATATTGTCATCTACAGCTCATCCTGGACTCAGCACCTCGAACATCTAGAGGCAGTGCTCACCTCCCTTCGACAGGCGGGGGTATGGCCAACCCAGACAAATGCAACCTTGCCACCAACTCTGTGAGGTATTTGGGCTATTAAGTACAGAATGGGAAAATCAGCCCTCAGGTGGACAAAATACAGGCTATCAAGGACTTACCTGGGCCCATGGACAAAAAAGGGGATCAGGTCCTTTTTATGGCTCATAGGTTACTACCTCAGAATAATCCCAAGGTTTTCAGGGATAGCTGCACCCTTAACTGACCTGTTGCAGAATGAACTACCAAACAAAATTTCCATATGGTCCTCATCTTAGAGTAGTTTTGAGCAGTTAAAAATGCCTTGTGTGATGGTCCGGTGTTGGTATGTCCAGATTTCACAAACCACTTTGTCTTACAGACAGAGGCCTTGGATAGGGGTCTCAGGTGGTTCTATCCCAGCCAGATGTCTCGGGACTATTACATCAGGCCGTCTATATCAGTTGCAAACTCTTACCTCGTGAGGCCCATTACCCCGCTATAGAAAGAAAAAGTCTGGCTATCAAGTGGGCCGTTGAGGCCCTCTATTACTACTTGTTGGGGAGACCCTTCACCTTATTGACTGATCATGCTCACGTGATTTGGCTGGCTTGTAACAAGAACACGAACACAAATATACTTTGTAGGTTGCAACCGTTCTCTTTCCAGGTAATCATCTTCCAGGCCCATGCCAGGCCAATGCTGACTTTCTGTTTCGCTCACCTGTTTCCTCATGGCCCGATCGGGCAAGCTTGGTTGGGAGACAATGTGATCAGGCATCCACTGTGGCGTCAGGATACAACCCCGATACATCCCCCAGGGGGAACGACCGGACTGCCACAGGCAATCGTTCTAGTGGCTGTGCAGGCCACACCCATACGTGACAAGTGACGAGTCATAAGCCTGACGCATACGGGGAGGTGTAGCTCAAGCAGGAAGCAGAGGACAGAGTGCGGAGATCGACAAAGGAGGAGGACTGCAAGAACATGAGGAGGAAGCAGGAGCAGGAGAGACGAGACCTGGACAAGCCCCCGGGCAATGGAAAGACCCCGAGGCAGGAGGAGAGTGCGCAGCACCAGTGCATGCAACCCCTTTCACTGCGAGAGGCCGACGACGTCCACAGAACCCCAGGGAAAGGCAACGAGGATGAGACAGCCATAACTCATGGTAAGAGTCACGGCCTCAGGAGAGTACCGCAGGGGGCTTCGCAGCATCTTGTTTGGTGGGCACATGCACGGGGTTGCCTCGTGGGGACTTAAAGTGTGGGAATGGCGGTGGGGAGTAGTATGTTTGAGGCTGTGCCCTAAGGAAGTAACTGAGCTGCACGGAAGGGGAGCATTGTGCATCATTACCCACGATGGAAGGATCAGTGTCTGGCTTTTCCTTCCTCTTCTCTCTTTCTTTGCCAAATTTGTTAGTAAGAGCAACCCCTATTTTCTCCACTCGCCTCTTGCACGAACTGAGTATGGGAGAGATGCACACGACATTGAACCTGCATCCCCTCCCAAGTCTTAATCCACTGATGGTGTGGTGGGGGTAACCCATAGTTGTTAAGATTCTGGTTTATTAAGGTCTCTCCGTATTTGTGTTTTCCCTGCGGGTTTTGCTCAGAGGCCAACAAGGAATGAAAAAGACGAAAACCATTGGATGCATCAGAAGAAGGAAGACCGAAGGACCTTACCCACCACTGTTGAATTCATTATGAGAATACATTCTGCTTGTCCAAATAAGTTTATGCTTCAATAAACACACTTTCAATGACACTGGTGTGGGTCATTCCATGAACCCCACGACAATCTCTCACTTTACTCTTCTAAATGTTGGCATGTATGCTACATGGCAAAGTTTGTATGTTCTAGGTGCTTACTCTCCTAAGGGGCATGGAGTGTCTGGTGGGAGTGGACACACACACACACACAACACACACACACACCACCTCCCTACCTCTGTCGTATCATTGTCAGCCTTTAGTGCTACTTCAATGTAAGGCCTGTCTCTGTTTTGGATTCTCAAAATCTGGTCACTCGAGTCTATAGTAATTTGTCTACTATTCACTCAGAATATTCTTAGTGAATGACTCTTTCGTCAACTATTGTTTTACATGAGCTCCGTGCTGGTGCTGGGGCGCAACACGCCATTCTGTGCCCAAGTGAGGAGACACATGCTGTTTGGATTTTTTTCTTAGCCTCACAATAAATTAAAATAGAGCTGGCTCTTTGCAGGGGCACAGACATGCACATCTGCACTCCAGCGAGATACCTGAATGCTTGGGGTCATCCAGCACCTAAGTAAACCTATCAATCCCAGACATTTGTGAACACTAGACACATTAGTGGTGTGGCTTGCGAGGATGATACCACTTTTTCTTATCCAGAATTCCTGGCACAGGTCAAACATGGGCTGTAAATCATGAATGCTGAGTTTAGGGATAGGGCGTCATTTAAACCATTCCGAAATGTGGATTACCCATAATGCCAAATACTTCTGAGGAACTTTTTTGTAAAGTGTTTTTGCGGCCACTGACTGACATTAGGAAGTCAAAATATAGTGACATTCAATAGATAAAATCTAGGGGTGTGCGAAATTTGCATCATTTGCTTTCACATTATTATGTGAAATTTCGGCAAAATTACATATAATTACGTGAAATGAAAATCCATCATTTCACACTATATTTTAGCATGAAATGCATTCTCATGTCAATTTTTGGTGTGAGGATGCATTTAAATAAAAGCACCACGAACAACCACTACTAGCGTTCTGTTGTTCCTGTGCGCTTGTGGTAAATATATACTACGCATAACACGTAATTATACGAAGTGGTGCAATGGTGTACGTTAGACCTGACATCCTTAGCGTGGTTTTTCCCCAACGTATTGCCTTCCAGCCTCCTGTTTTTGCTGACCTCGTTTTTGCTGGCTTTAGGACTCTGTGGACTTTACCACTGCTAATCAGTGCTAAAGTCCTTATTCCCTCTCCTTTAAACATGGAAACATTGGCTTACACCCAATTGCCATATTTAATTTACTTGTAAGTCCCTAGTAAAATGGTACTACACATACCCAGGGCCTGCAAATTAAATGCTATTAGTGGGCCTGCAGCACTTATTGTGCCACCCACTTATGGGTGGCACATGTCCCAGGCCTGCCTTTGCAGCCTGTGTGTGCAGTTTTAAATAGTCATTTCGACCTGGCAAGATAAACCTCTTGTCAGGCCCAAACCTCCCTGTTTAATACATAGGTCACCCCTAGGGTAGGCCTACACAGCCCAGAGGGTGTAGGGCAAAATGAAAGGTTACCTCTTGTTATCAGTTTTAAAGCCAGCCCCCTTCGGTGTTGGGGGTTATTTACCCCCCCTTGCCTTTGAACAAGGTGTGGGCTTGGTAAATACCACCCCCATAATTGTGCAAGGCAAGGGTAAAATTTGATTAATAACTCTAGATGCTTTATCCCAGCAGGGATAAAATGCCCATAATGTTCCCTGCGGTGGGATTATATTAAACCCCTCTCCCTCACACTGGTTTTTCAGTCTCTCTCCATCTCTTGATGTTGATGAATACAGAGAGCTGCCATGTGGGATCAGAGAAACTCACAGTAGCTGCAAGACGTACAAGACACAAAGAGGGACTGCAGTGAGTTAGAGCAAAAAAAGGTGCATGCAGGGAACTCGCTGAAGGGGTGAGGATGGGGAGCACAGATAGGGCCTGCAGTTGATTTTGCACAGCTCAGGTAATTTGCATATAGGTAGTGTGAAAGGATGTTCCACTTATTAGTGACAATGTGAATATTCGTGATCTAAGTTGACCTTCATGATAGAAATGATGGGCACTTATTTGTCTTTAATATGAAATAAGTATGGTAATTTGTTTGCACGTAAAGACTTTGGAGAGAGTGTCACCCATTTTGTGCAATTTGTCATGTCAAATTTTTATATATATAATTACACAGTGGCGGTGGCCATATGTTTATGTATAATGATTATTTTGTTGGCATATAATTTACATTGACTGGATGAATTGTGATGGTTTTATTGATCTATGAAGGTGACTCTATATATGAGGTGTTTTAGTGAATGTATAATGTTAGTTGTGTGGACGTATGATGGTGTCTTTGATGTCGCTTGAAGTTAGTTGTTTGAAGGTATGATGGGTGTGTTGGCGTATGTTTGTTGGATAGGCTCACTGCCTTGCTGCAGTTTGTCTGTGTCCCCCCTTGCTGTGCCTCTACAGCCCTCACATGGTATCTCCTCACGTCTTGCAGGGGTGGTGTGCCATCTGCCTCCTCTACATTTGTTTATTTGTGCCCCACCTTTCTGCAACATGTCTGTGTGACCCATCCCACTACAGCTTCTGTGTCCCTTATCTGTTCCACCCCGGGTGCCCCTGTATGTGTGTCTCTGCACACTTGCAACCTCTTTGTATGGCTCTGCTCCAATGCTTGTGCTGTATATTTGCTTTCCCTGTCCCATGTGCCCTCTCACTGAGCCCCCACCCCTCCCAGCATTCCCTTTGAGTGGGCACTGCCTCTTCTCCATCCTCCACCACACCACTGTAGACCCTATCTGTGCCCCCCACTCCTTCCCCCTTGCAGCCCTTCAGGGAGTTTCAGATATCATCAATGATGAACATGTCATTAGTGATGTAATATGTGAAGTTATAAGAAGTGCATGACAGGGGATGCAAGTTATAAGAGTTTTTGTTTTTAAAACTGTAGATTTTATATTATGCATATATTATTTTATATTATTACAAGCCTAACTATATCATTACTGAAACCTTTGCTTTTTTAGTGAGATATATATTACCTACTGGCGGTCGCCAATAGGTAGCTATAGTTAGGACCTAGTTTCCATAGGAAGAGAGTTTTTTCATTTGCCAATAACTTTGGCGTCGTTTGACGAATCCTCGCGGAATTTTCAAAACTAATAAGCCAGTCACTTCAGCTCCTGTATGGGAAATTTTGGGATGATCCATCAAGCGGAGGCCGAGAAAAAGGGGGGTCCCAAATGGCTTTTTCTCCATGTTAATTTCCATTGGAAACTTTAGACATGGCTACAGCCCGAACTGCTGAACGGAATTACACCAAATTTGGCAAGAAGGTAGCTCTTGGTCCAGAAACTACTCTTTTTGTTAAATGGTGTAAATCCGTTCAATAGTTCCTGAGAAATTTTAAGATTTCTCAGATATACAACTGTGGCCATGGTGGATCCGCGAACCCTCCCGATCTCATGCCTGAGATCTGATTGGCTGCCAACACTTCAAACCATGAAGTGTTTCAGCCATCTTGTGACTTGGTTGAACTGAGTCAGGAGAAAAAACATTAAAAAAAAAGATAAGGGGGCAGGGTAGAAACACTCTGACCCCATGGGCCTCTTGGGGGGGTCCCAAAAAGCATTTTTTTTTTTAAATTTTCGACAGGCGTCGCGGTGGATCTGCCGAAAATGTTTTTAAAAACGGAGTGTAGGTTGCCGCGCTTCATTTAATTAGGCGCCCGGGTGGGACAGGTCAAGGGGTCAATTAGAAATAATAATGCGGGGGCCCGCCACCTCCCCAGGGCTAATTGATTGAAATGCGGGGGCCACGCGGCCACCCACAGCCCCGGGAACCGCCACCTCCCCAGGGCTATATGTAAATTAAAAGGCATGGGGGGCTCCAGCCCCCCACGCAGCCCCGGGGAGCGCCACCTCCCGGGGCTAATATACTGGAGTGTGGGGGCCACATGGCCCCCCGCAGCCCAGGGGACCGCCACCTCCCCGGGGCTATTTTTAATTATAATGAGGATGGGGTCCCCGGGGCCAAAATCGGCCTAGGGAGGGGGGCCGCGTGGCCCCCCTCCCATTTCATTGAATTAAAACAGAAAAGAATGGCTCAGACCCTGGGGGATGGGGGCCACAGAGCCCCCCTTCCTAAAATGAAAAAAAATCAGAAGCCAGCAAATTGCCGGAGGCCCCACCCCCTTTCTCCACTACTCTGCAAAAGCGCCTTTTGGCACGCTCTTGGTTGGGGGATGAAGTCCCCTTCGATGCTGAGGGTCCTTAGGGGCCAACTAGCCCACCTGTTACCTACAGTAAGCCCCACACAATGGAATTGCTGAAAGGTGGTCGCAGGCCACGCCCCTTTCTCCACCACTCTGCAAACGCGCCTCTCGGCACACTGCTGGTGGGGGGGATGAGGTCCCCTTACCTCCTGAGGGCCTCAGGACTAAAGTGGACTTCACCCTCCATGCAGCAGTGCGCCAGGAGGCGCGTTTGCAGAGTGGTGGAGAAAGGGAGTGTGGGCTCTGACCACCTCTCAGCAATCCAGCTGTGTGGGGTTTACTGGAGGTAACAGGAG
Organism: Calotriton arnoldi; assembly: GCA_963921515.1. Lineage (NCBI taxonomy): Eukaryota > Metazoa > Chordata > Amphibia > Caudata > Salamandridae > Calotriton > Calotriton arnoldi. The sequence goes on from CAWUFW010004053.1 coordinate 694,171, forward strand.
GGCTAGTTGGCCCCCAAGGACCCTCAAGAGCCAAGGGGACTTCATCCCCCAAATAGTAGTGCACCAGGAGGCACGTTAGAAGAGTGGAGGAGAAAGAGGGCATGGCCACCAAAAGCCTCTCAGCAAACCCACTGTGTGGGACTTGCTGGAGGTAAGAGGAGTGGTAGTTGGCCCCCAAGGACCCTCCATAACCAAGGGAACTTCATCCCCCTACTAGTAGTGCGTCAGGAGGTGCGTTCACAGAGTGGTGGTGAAAGGGGGCATGGTCTATCAGATCTCAGCAATCCTGTTGTATGGGACTTACTGGATGTAATAGGAGGGGTAGTTGGCCCCCAAGGACGTCCTGGGGGGCCAACTACCCCTCCTGTTACCACCAGTAAGTCCCACACAGCAGGATTGCTGAGAAGGTGTCAGAGGCCATGCCCCCTTTCTCCGCCACTCTGCAAACGTGCCTCCCGGCACACTACTAGTTTGTGGATAAAGTCCCCTTGGCTCCAGAGGGACCTTGGGGTCCAAGAAGCCCTCTGGTACCTCCTGTAAGTCCTACGCAGTGGTATTCCTGAGAGCTGGTCGGAGGCCCAGCCCCCTTTCTCCACAACTCTGCAAACGTGACTGCTAGTTAAAAAAACCTTAGAAATTCACTAAAAAAAGCAAAGGCACAGGGACATTATAGTTAGGAATTAGCATTTAAAAACCTTAGAAATTCACTGAAACAACCAAAAGTTACAAGGACATTATAGTTAGCAAATAGAATTTTTTTTAAACTTAGAAATTCACTAAAAAAACAAAGGTTACATGGACGTTATAGTTAGGGCCAGATTTTACTCATACAAAACCAGAGAAATTCAGCTGTTATAGTTACCTGAGTTAACTATAACTCGCGCAGCTGCAATGCACTGCTTATGACCTCACATATTACATTACTCACGACATGGTCAGTGACATCACTGATGAAATCACTGATGACATCTCGAAAGACATGACATCATTCACAGCATCTCTGATGCACCCACTCACACCCCTACAGAATCTTGTACACACCCACTGCCACTCCCACACAACCATTCACAAACCCATTCACAGAGCCATACCAGTACTTACACACCTATTCGCTGATTCATACAGCCACTCATACACCCACCCACTCACTCACTAATACAGCCATTGACATATCCACTCATACAGCCATACAAATACTCACAACTAAGTGAGTCACCCATAGAACTATTCACACACCTAGACACTCACCGATAGTCAATCACACAGCCACTTACTCACAAGAACAGTTACACACACACACACACACACTTACTCATACGAATAGTAACAGTCACCTATACAGTCAATGACAGAAGCATGCACTCATCCATATAGCCGCTCTCACATTCATTCACTCACGCATACAGTCACTCATATACCCAGTCACTCACCTATACTGCCTTTCACATACCCAGTAAATCACCCATACTGACACAAGCACTCAATCACCAACACAGCCATACAGACACTCACTCACCCATACAGCTTCTCACACATGCAATCACTACCCCGTACAGCCACAGACTCACCCACTCACTTATCCATACAGGTAGTCACACGCCTCCTCACCCACACACACAGACACCCAGATAACCATAGAGGTAGTCGGACAACCAATCAACCATATAGCCATTCACGTACCCACTAACACACTCATACACCCACTTAGACATCAACTGACAGACAGATACACACATTCACACAACCAGTCACTCACCCATACATTCACTGAGAGACCTAATCACTCACTTATACAGTCAGTCATGCACCCTTTCAGTCATCCATATACCCACTGATTCACCAATACACCTTGGTATATATATGTAACACTCATAAACTTTTTTAAAACACTCACAGTCGCTGGATGATGTTATCAGTGATGTCATTTGAGATGTCATCAGTGATGTCACTGACCATGTCATGAGTGATGTAATATGTGAGGTCATAAGCAGTGCATTGCGGAGGCACAAGTTATACTTAACTCAGCTAACTATATCGGCTGAATTTCTCTGGTTGTGTGAGTAAAATATGACCCTAACTATAACGTCCCTGTAACCTTTAGTTTTTTTGTGTGAATATATATATATATATATATATATATATATATATATACATACACACACACACTTATGTACATATATATAAAATTATCACTGAAAAAAGGTTAAAGTGGAGTTACGCGTAAGATAGTAAGATTTTAATTTACATTAAAAAAACTTTAAAAATTCACTAAAAACAAAAGAATATAGTTGAATTAATTGTGGGTCTTGTAATAAACTACTATTTTAACATCAAATAAACACTGAAATTCACTAGTTATACATAATTGACATAAGTATAACTTGCACTGCCACCGATTTTAGATGTAATCAGCAATTTCATATGTGAGGTCATAACCAGTGCATCATAGTGGTGCAAGTTTTGTATAATTCCACTTCAAAAAGTACTGATGTTTTGTCCATGAATGCTTCTCAAGTATCAGCGTGTGATGCTAGACGCTGATACTTGGGAATCATTCACGGAGAATTGGATCAATACACCCTAAAAAGGTTCATATGTTTATGACCCTTTACGCAAACTTAATCGATTAAACCCCAGGATATCCCACTAGGAAGGATACAATTAAATTAGGTAATCACTACAAAGAAAACTGTTTCTATAATAAAGAAGGTTTTTGATTGAGTTAATGGTGCCTTTAGGCCAATTGGATTGATACACCCCAGGATATCCCACTGGGAAGGATACAATTAAATTAGGTAATCACTATATAGAAACCTATTCCTACAATCCAGAAGATTTCGATTGAGTTAATGGCGCCTTGTAAAAGTTCTTTGGGATGAAACACGTTTATGGTGTTACTAAAATTGCAGTGACTTATTTGAAATTGCAGAATTCAGTAGAACTCTGCCATCACAGTAGAACTTGTAAAAAAGTAGTGCAGATTAATTGTACAATAGAGATTTTCGATCGCAGGCTCTGGGGTCAGCTTCGCATGGTGCAGAGCTGTGGGGCCATGTGGATGCGACTACGCTTGACTTAGTTGAAAATAGATTCATCAGGCAACTGGTAGGTGTCCCTATTAGAACCCCGTTGCTTCCCCTTAGACTTGACCTTGGGATGAGACCCTTATCTGTTAAAACTGGTATACGTCCAATCTTGTACTGGAAGAGGCTCTGGACTACTCTGGAGCTTCAACAGTACAGGGAAGGCTTTGTTGAGATTCTCAGCCTCGCAGGCTCTAGTAAAATTCCATTGATTCCTCTTGGAGAAAATTGGGCTTTTAACTATGCGGAGTATCCCAATCGAGTCAGCTAAGATCTCCAAGAACAGCATCAAAAAAGCCTATTGGCAGCACATAGATATTGCAGCAAACACAGAGGGAAGCAGAGGTTCTCTGACCGATACATTCCTTGTAGTTAAGGATGCTTATAGCAGAGAAAACTTTATGGACGAGATCAAACCTCCTATGGCTTGGCACTTGTTCCTGCAGTTCCGCTACAGGACTCTTCCCCTCCGGCCCTTTACAGCTAGATGGGCTAAAGTACCCAGTGTGGATGAGAGGCACTGCCCGTCATGCGGTGTTCCAGAGGAGACCCTAGATCATGTCCTGTTTTTCTGCCCAGCGTACAAGAGCAGTAGGCGTTGCTGGATATCACCGCTGTGCCAGTCTCTGGGCACTAGGGAATATAAAGTTGCCCTAAGGATACTAAGAACTGATCTCAGTAAACCACTACTTTTTGCACTAACATGTTATCTACTGGCCATGTGGAAAGCCAGGGCAAAGGTCAACATTGTACCTGGAAACCCACCCCTGATTGATGTAGTAATGTGATATATTGTACTTTCTACTCTTAGTCTTGGATCCTAATACTACTATTGTCTTCTTACATCCTTCACTATAGTGCGCCCACTAACCAATAGTTTTTTAATTATGTAAAATGTTGTTTTATAACCCTTAGAACTCTAATGAACTGTATTTTAACATTTATGTATTTAACTACTTCTGTTTTAAATTGGAAAAGGTTTTTATGTGCTTTTATGGCCGTTTGAGCCGAAATAAAGCTGAATTGAATTGAGAGATTTTCAATTTGAGAATATGTGGTCCAAGAAAGTATTGATTTTTATGTTTTGTATGTAATGAAATAATATTGAAGTATTTAATATATATTACAGCCTTGAAAAAGTTCTTCAAAATGAAACGTGATGGCTCATTATTATCTATTGAACTAAGAAATAATAAAGATGTGGTCATTTGGAATTACACGTGTGGTGAACATCTTCTTCTTGACCTTGGAACACAACCATATGAATTATGAATTGGATTGGACGCCTATTTGAATTGAAAGGAACACTGTAAAGATTTGAGTACTTTTCCCAATCATGAGGACATCTGAAAGTTTCTTGTGTTGCAAGAAATAGGGTTGTGACAATTAAACCCAAGGGATATAGCACTTAAGAACTTGAATAATTTTGGCACTAGTAGGGGTGGTGCGGTAAATTTGTGCTACATCAGTCTCTGTAAATCATAATTTCATTTTAACTTGTTTTTTCAGTGAATTTCTATGTTTTATTTTAAATGCAAAGTAGTATCTAATTATGATATGTCTGCGGCCAACCGCACGTGACCTTTGTGCAGGGTGGTGTTGGACACGGAGCCAAGTCCTGCACCAAACTCCCTGCAGGCAGCCAACCTATCACCGTGCATGGCCATTGTCCATGCTGGATGGCGGGTTGACCAACCCTTCGGCCATGCATTAAATATGGAGTTGGCAGCAGGGCCTGGACTGTAGCCAGACCCTAAAGCCAATTCCCTGTGAGAGGCCAACACCCCCACGGAGGGGGAAACGGCCACAGACCCTAAGCCCACATTTTTTTTGTTCCTGTTGGATTGCCACGAGAGACCCATGGGACACTCGGGGGCCTCACTGGCTCCTGCGGAACCGTGACAACCTGAACTTTAAAAAAAAAACATTATGCCCGGGGAAGGTCCCTCAGGAACTCCTCCATAATCCTTACCCTGCACCCTTATACCTTTTTAGGTCTCGCCTAGCGATGCAGCGTATGCGCTGCTCGCTTGCGAGATCTATTGTTGTGGATTTAGCTTCCGAAGGGGGACAGGAGATGTGCACGCGCCCGAACAGGCGATGTGCACATGTATGGCTAGCGGCGTTTGAGCACAACGTGCGCATGGTGCGCTTTCACTTTATTATTCATAGAGTCTGTAGGATCCGCATCGGTGGTCGGTCCTTCATGCAGGGGCTGCCAAACTGTGGAATTTCTACCTCTGCAAATACACTCCACCACATCTGGATCCTGCTTCCGAAAACTCCTCAAAACGTGCTGTTTTCTCTTTAGTGACTCTCCTTCTAAGTCTTCCGCTTGCTGGTTTCAGCGCCAAGACGCTCAGTTTCGAGCAGCTGTGCTCTTCATAAAAATAGTATTCCTATTTTTTCAAGAGGCTCATATGTTGTCTAGAGATGGACCTTTGTGTTTTCCAGTTCTCTTGTTGTCATTTCTTTTTTATACCAGCTACTATATAGATTCCAGCATTCTCATTGCTATTGTAGTACAACTGCTCCCGTGCTTGTTTATTGCAGCACTTTTTGGAGTTATGTCATTCATTTGTGGAATAAACAAAACTCCTGCACAGTTCTGTTGTTCCTCTGAAGCTTCGCCTCTGCTCTTCGACCTTGTGCCATCTGCGTTCTTGCAGTGCACTTTTTGTGGAAATGCTCCCTATTGTGCCAGTGCACTCGCGCATATGTGCACCACTTCATTATGCAAACCACAGTGACTGCTGAGACCTACCACCCACCATTCAGTGATCTCCAGGAGATGTTCGCATAGACCGCACATCACAGAGTAACTTTCGGGCCTGCAGAGATTTGTTACCCGTTATTCAGTCATTTCTGTGGGTGGAGGAGAGAGTCCCTGGTGAGTGAGCGAGCCAATGGAGGACGAGCAGCACAGCCTCTGTGACAAGATAGCACCGTCCAGTGCTATTTATGTAAACACTTCACAGTAACAGTACTTTTTTAACTGTTAGACCATTGGATGAACGGGGAGACTGGACTCTTTCATTTGTCAGCATAAGTGATTTTTCCAGTGAGAGGCCAGTGGTCGGTTGATTGTTGGCTGTGCACCCTTTCTTCAATTCGAATGTGATTTTCTCTTCCCAGGGACTACATTTTACCTGATGTCAACTCGGAATTTCACCAGTTTCAATTAAGCATCTATTACCATAACCCGGGTGTCACGGAGTTGGCGCTCCCCACTCCGCGGACACGTGGGTAGAGGGGGCAAAGTCTGCTGAAGAGTGGTGGAACACCCCAACTGATGAGGCCAGTCTTATTCCGTTTCAGCCGTCAGACTGGAGCGGAGAACCCACATCCTCCTGGGATCGTTACTCTCCCGTCAGGGAGGACAGTCTCTTTAAGGACCCGACCAGCTACGAAGAACCCACCCATGTGAGTGACGTGATCGGCCCCGGACCAATCAGAGGAGAACCCGGATGGAGGACGGAAGGAGAAGAACCCGGAAGAAGAGAGTCAACAGAACACAACAGGACGCCCAGAGAAGAGACGGAGACTACCGGAGACGAGGAGCAGAGCGGAATCCTGTCGGAGTTCAGAGAACGAGGAATGCCTGGAGGCCAACGGACATACCCTCCGCCCAGCCACGCTTCAGGAGGAGCGTGGCTAGAACAGGTACGGAGTCGGTTCTCGGGGTGAGTCGGGAGGAGACCGAGGGAGGAGTCGTAGTATTCCTGAAACCCCTCTCCCGCATCCTGGTGGACCCGCTACACGTGCACTAAGCCCTAGACACCCGCTCTTTTGCACCGGTGATCCTTCACTCCCTCCCTGAGCAAATAAACCAAACCCGACCCCTCACGAGTTGCCCATTTGTTTTTCCTTCCCTTCCATGTGGCGTTTGCTGTGGTGCCTGTGGACATCACCCGAGGGAGTCCTGAACCACGCAAGGAGGAAGAGACGAGGACCCTTCCCGACGGCGGCATTAGGAAGACCCGGATAAGAACTATTATCCAGAATATCCCCCAGTTCTTTTTGCCTTCTATGTTTATTGAACCCTGGCGACTCGAAAAAAAGCCGTGTGTCCTTTAATAAAACCCCGACTATCAAGATGTGGTGTGCAGTCCTCCTTGCTTTCCGACGCCCACACCCCTACCCGCTCACATATGGTGGAGAATGCGGGCAGCGCGACCATTAGTAGCAGCATAATGGACGTCCTGATCCAGCATCTAGTGAAGGGGCAGGAGGAGCTCAAGTGGGCGGTGGAACGCCAGATGACATCTGCCCAAGCCGACAGAGACATATTTAGGGATACCATGGCCGCCCAGATGGACGGCCTACAAAAGATGGTCACCGAACAAACGGCGGCAGGAGGACGCGAGACCAGACCCCTGGCAACTGGAAATCCGGGAGTCTCCCTACAGAAGTATGTCCCAGGGGAGGACCCCGACGCATATTTCCTAAATTTTGAGAGGGTGGCCAGGGCCTGCGGCTGGCCCACGGAGAAGTGGCCGTTCTTCTTAGCGCCACTATTATCAGGAGAGGCCCAGGCTGCCTATCAGGTGGCAAACCCCATAGGCAACACCCCGTATACAGAGATTAAGAAGATAATCCTCGACCACCTGGGACTAGATGCCGAGGCATATCGCGTACGGTTCCGAAAGGAGAAGGGGACCCCCGGAGGAAACCCCAAAACGTTGTATTTTCGTTTGAAATCAGCGGCGGACAAGTGGCTACAACCCCTGGAAAGCACGAAAGAGGACATAATGAATAAAATCTACCTCGAACAATACCTCGAGGCCCTCCCGTACAACACCCAGAGATGGTTGCGCCAACATTCCAACCTGACCCCCGAGGAAGCGATAGGAATGGCCGCTACCTTCTCCCGGGCACAACCCAGAGGCACAGCAGGGGATTCGGACCTCATGTATAGACCCCTACCCGGGAAATTTGTAAGGCCAAGCAATAACCCCACACCCGAGAGCCATAGAAGCAGGGGAAGAAGAACAGAGGCCCCTCCTCTAAAAGGAGGCCCCCAATGCTTCGAGTGTGGGGATTGGGGCCACATCGCCCGAGTATGCCCCAGGAAGAAGACCAACGAAGAGCCGATGGAGATAGGCTACATCCCGCGGTCTGTCCTCTATTCGGCGGAGATGGGGAGCGCCTTCTACGTGAGTGTGAGAGTGGACGGGCAGGCGGTTAGGGCACTGCTTGACTCAGGCTGCAGACAGTCGGTGATACAGGGAAGTTTAGTACGTCCCGACCAACTTATACCCGAAACCATGGTGCACATCAGGTGCGTTCACGGGGACGTAAAACCATACTCGTGGCAGACATAGGACTTACACATGGGGGGGGGATGCAGAGTAAGGTGAGAGTGGGGGTCATGCCCGAGCTACCCGAAGAGTTAATCATAGGAACAGACAATCCTAGCTTCTTAGGGATGTTCTTATCCACGGTACGGGAAGGACAGGACCAAGACGAGAGGGCCCCTGAGAACAAAACCCTACCAGCTATGCTTACACCAGAACATGCAGAGATCATACGCCAAGTGAATAATACCTCACATTATGAGCTTTTGAGTAATAACCCCTTAAGAAGCATCAGTGATCACATCCTCAACGTCACTAAAGATGGTTTGGAAAATGGCTTCATCAGCAAGAACGAATTTCTCTTTCTTAACAACAAAACTCCGCGTACTCCCAGTTCTGTACACTTTACCCAAAGTGCATAAGAATGCGGAGGCACCTCCAGGTAGGCCAATTCTCTCTGGTTGCGGCTCCATTTTGGAGCCCTTGGGTAAATATATTGACTTCTTTATAAAAGATTTAGTACAGCACACTTTGACTTATGTTAAGGACACGACCCACTTGATTAACTTAATTGAATCCCAACCCTTTGACCCTAATACAGAACTCCTTGTCACACCTGACATAGAGTCTCTGTATACCAATATTCCACAACAAAAGGTATAGAGGTCATTAAGAAACATCTGAATAACCGCCCTGCACCTCATCAAGTACCCACTGAATTTATTATTACATTACTTAAAATTGCCCTTACTAAAAATTATTTTCTATTTCAAGATACCTACTATAGACAGTGCAAAGGCACTTCGATGGGAGCCATTTTTGCTCCAAATTTTGCAATCCTGTTTGTAGATGACATGGAAACTAACATCATTCTCAATGCTACCAACCCATATCTTGAAAAATCCGCCTATGGCGTAGATACATCGATGACGTTCTCATGATTTGGGGCGGTGATCAAAATGAACTTAAGGTTTTTTGTGATTGGCTTAATAACATCCAGCCAGACCTTAAGTTTACATATAATTATGACAACGTTAAGGTGGACTACTTAGATGTTACCATCAAATGCCTAAATGGCGAACTGTATACTACTCTTTTTAGAAAGCCCACTGAAAGGAATACTCTATTAGAGTACCATAGCGCACATCCCAGGGCACTCAGGGATGGCCTACCATATGGTCAATTTCTTCGCATTAGGCGCAATTGTAAATTTAAGGAAGATTTCTTCCAAGAAGCTGAAGTACTATGCAAGAAGCTGATGTTTAGAGGTTACCCCAGACGATTGGTCAAACGCGCCATGAAAAGGGCCTGGTACTCTCACCGTGAATATCTGCTCCAAACACGAGAGAAAACACCTTTAACCAGAATCACATGCGTTACCACATTCAGCTCAGTGAGTAACAGACTAACTAAATTGATAAAAAACATTGGTCTGTTTTAGACCCCCTAGAGTTTACCACAGGATTGCCCCTTTTCTCATTTAAACGTGGCCGCAATATAAAGGACCACTTAGTGAGGGCGTACACACCCAACAAAAAGGACAACTCTATCCATTCATATTTCAACTTACCGCCGATAGTTGGTCACTATAAGTGTAATCACTGCATGGCATGCGATTCTACAATGAACACTAAAGTTTTTGAATATGGTAACTGTAAGCACGTATTGAAGGCCTTTAGTAACTGTAATTCCCAAAATGTTATTTATTGTATTGAATGCCCATGCAAATTGCGTTACATTGGCCAAACAACACAGAAGGTCAAGGCCCGGATCTCCCAACATAAAAGCAGGATCCGTTGTAAAGTCCTCTCTGCACCACTAGTGGAACATTTTTGGAACTAGGTCACTCTGAAAATGACATCACTTGGCAAGTGATAGACAGCCTTCAGATAAATACGAGGGGTGGCAACCAACAATCAACCCTCAACCGGCTGGAGTGCAAATGGATTTTTAATTGCAGGACTATCGAGAATGGATTAAACTCTTTTGATGAATGGAATACCTGTATATAAGACCATGACGCTCACTTGGTCCTGTTAAATATACTCTTTTTATCCTCGATGTTCGGTTGTGGATCTGCTGCGGTATTCATATGCATAATTATTTAGCTTGCATGTGGTAATATGATTACACTATTTAGCGTTATAATGTTAAAATGTTTCCTTCTATTCATGTCATTGGCAGATACATTTAACACTCATCGCACTCATCAACCACTATCATGTATATATTGCTTTATTTATTTTTATTATTATTTTTGTTCGTTAATATGTAAATGTCTTTTTATTATTAATTGTCATCATCCAGTTGATACATCGATTACCGAGCATATTTAGTAAATTCAATCGACAGCGTCTTCCAATACGCACGCGCCTCCAACAGGTCCTTCTACTGACTATCCTAGCGTCAGCGGGGACACTACACTAAACGCATGCGCAAATTCGCCCTTGTTATTTGTTATCATCCGGCTGAGATATCGACTACCGAGCACCCTAATCGGCAGCGTCCTCCACTACGCATGCGCCCCTAACAGAGCCATAAGGAATAAACAGTCCTTCTACTGACTACTCTAGCGTCAGTGGGGACACTAAATAAAAACGCATGCGCATTTCGCCCTTGTTACCAATTATGCTCAGATATCGCGTGACTAACACTATTTAAGTCACTCCCTTCATCCTCCCTGTACTGTCGCCACAGTTACCTCACTTGCAGCGCGCGGTCCAGGCTGGTGTTTGATCCTCCCACGTTACCCTGATTCAGTAAGTACCCCTAGGCTCTCCTAATTTTCCTTTTCTCTAACTGGTATAATATAATACCTGGGTCCCGATTTTGATTCCTTGGTTTACTTCCCAATTAGTTTGTGGATACGGACAAGCTACGCTTCACTGTGTGAGTATTCCGCCCATTTTTAACCTAACTTGCGCGTTTAGTCTCTCATCATAGATTCTGAGTACCTTCATTAATAGCAACTATCCCGTCCTTTGTGCACTTTATTTAACTTGCTTTTAGAATAGTTCCTTGTTAGAACATAATCGAGTGAGTGGTATGCCGAGGATTATGCGCTAAACCCCTCCTCCCTTTAAATTGTATACTCTTTCATTCTTGCAGCTCAGATTGTTCACCCTATGCTACTTTCGGCTGGAAGTAGCTACGATTTCATTCAGCATCTGACTAACAGGCACGAATAAGTAAGCAGCTTGCCTTTCACTTTTTTCCCCCCTTCCCCTGAGCAAACATAGACCTTGTAGGCCATTGACTCTATTATCCCCACAGCCCATATCTGTGAACAACCCATGATTGGTCCTAATGAAAAACGCCACCTAATGAAAAACGCCACCTTCTGATGGAAGTAGCTTTACTTTTCTGGACGTTACTTTAGTAAGTGGTCATCCTGTTCCACTTTATTTATTCTCCTGACATAACGTGGGTATTCATTTAATGCTCTATTCCCCTGATATTAGGTATTGACTACCTCTCCACGTAAGAGGCCCGCCTGCATTTCTAGAGTGTCCATCCTTCTTTCTTTCTGGATAGTGACACCACATTGGAAGTAAGTTCGCTACCGTGAGCTCATAAGTATGATGCTCCCTTACGCTAATTAACTTCACCTTCCCCTCCCCCCTTCTCCCCCTCCCATAGCTAACTCGGCGCCCGCGCGCATGATCCCTCAATGGTTTCTCACGTTGTTAGATTGATTCTACTCATTTTTCTAAAAAGTTGCGCGCTAATTGGTTTTATTATATAAAAACACTGGGAGCACTTATTCACTATAATTGGTCCTTATGTAGGGACATATTGTAACTATGCTTCATTTCGATTTAGTTTCAGACTGCTCACTATTTGTCCTGAAGATGATCTTAAATAATTAAAAGATCGAAACGCCGTCGACCCCTACAACAGGAACCCCTTTCATTGTATATACTCATGTGGAGTTCCAATTATGTTGTCAATGTGATGTTATGTTTTTAGTTCACTTTCACTTTGTCACATCACGCACCTTCACTTTATGTGAGCACTTGATTACTACTTTAAGTATAAAATTTATACTTGTGTGAAATAAACTGTTTATTTTACACTATATATGTCTCCCTACATCCTTGCTCCTATGACGATTAAAATGTCTAGTATAAATTGATATTCTTAAAGTCCCACCCGGGATTTTATTCTCTTGTTCTGGACCCATTAGGGCCAACCCTGAACCATTGCATCCTTTAAACATATACTAACCCCAGGTTCACATTTCAGGGTACCCTTGTTCTCCCATACTACACCAGAACCCTGGCTCCTCGACAGGAGTTTTCGGTTCGCCCAATTGAACGATCCCACTCTACAGAATGCCTGGCAAAGTGCCAAGGGAAGGGACCAGAGACCCAGTCCGGTTTATCCATACTTTTTGATTAAGGAAGGGCTCCTTTATAGGATAGGCGCACACCAAGACTCACCCCCAGTTACTGGTCCCATCTAGTTTCCGAGACCAGATCTTATTCTTTTCCCATTCCCACCTCACGGCAGGGCACATAGGCACGGAAAAGGCCACCCAGAATGTCCTAAGACACTTTTATTGGCCCGGGGTGTACACCGATATAAAGAGACACTGCCAAGAATGTGAGACGTGTCAGCGAAAAAACCCATACCGACCTCCACCAGTACCCCTACAACCCCTACCTATAATAGGCACCCCTTTCAGTAGGATAGGTATGGACCTTATAGGTCCCTTGCCAAGAACCCGCAGAGGGCATCAATACGCCCTGGTAGTAGTGGACTACGCAACAAGGTACCCGGAGGCGTTTCCCATAAAAGCACCCACCTCTCAGAACATAGCGGACCGGCTCATAGAATTGTTTTCGAGAGTCGGCTTTCCAAAAGAAATCCTGACTGATCAAGGTACACCGTTCGTCTCCCGAATGATGAAAGAAATATGTAAGACCCTCCACCTCCGTCACATAAAGACGTCGGTGTATCATCCCCAGACGGATGGTTTGGTAGAAAGATATAACGGGACGATTAAGCTTATCCTAAAGAAAATGCTCGGTGTAGAAGGAAAAGAGTGGGACCAGCTCCTTCCTCTAGCCCTGTACGTGATCAGGAGCCAGGTCCAGAGTAGCCTGGGCTGTTCATCTTTCGAGATGTTGTATGGGAGACAGCCTCGGTCACTCCTGGACATGACTAGAGAAGCCTGGGAAAAAGAGGAGGGGGACGAAGCCCACGGTTTTCTGGAATACACGCAAAACCTCAGGTCTAGACTGGGAAAGCTAAGAGGCCTTGCCTATTCCCATCTAGAGCAAAAACAGAAACAACAAAAACACATCTATGACAAAGGGAGGAAATGGAGGAGATTAAACGTTCATGACTGGGTACTGATCTTAATGCCTTCTGCCACCAGCAAACTTCGATCAGAGGGGTTGGGTCCCTACCAGGTGGTGGGTACCGTGGGTAGAACCAGCTATAAGGTGCAGGTGAGGCCCACACAGGTCCAGACGTACCATATAAATCTCCTAAAGAAATGGCTGGGCCCGGTACCCAAACCGGCCAGATTGACGATCCCCTCACGCACAAGTCAGGCATACACCCTCGGCCATCTGGTGGTCAATGATGCTCTTGGAGAACAGGAAAAACGATCCCTGGATGCCATGCTCCAGCCGTTTACGCACATGTTCTCAGACAGACCCGGGAAAACCTCCCTAGCAGAACACGCCATAGAGACCATCCCCGGCCGTGTAGTGAAACAAAGACCATATCGCATCCCCGCGGCGCGTAGAGAGACAGTGAGAAGGGAAGTCCAGAGCATGCTGGAGATGGGGTTATTCGCCCATCCCGAGCTGAATGGTCCTCCCCCATCGTGATGGTCCCCAAGCCTGACGGCTCCACAAGGTTTTGTATGGACTTTCGGGCCCTCAACGCTGTCTCGAAATTTGATTCATATCCCATCCCGAGAGTAGACGAACTCATCGAGAAGCTAGGTGAGGCCACGTATATCACCACTCTTGACCTCACCAAAGGCTACTGGCAGGTCCCCCTTAAGGAAGCTGACCGGGAAAAGACAGCCTTCGTGACCCCGGACGGGTTATACGAGTTCACGGTCCTCCCGTTTGGCCTTCACGGAGCACCCGCCACCTTTCAACGACTTATGAATACGGTGCTCCGTGAACACCAAGCCTACTCATCAGCTTACCTGGATGACATTGTGGTGTACAGTGCCACGTGGGAGGAACACCTGGGACACCTGAAGAAAATCCTGGAGGCATTACGAACCGCTGGCCTCCACATAAATGCCAAGAAATCCCGGGTGGGCTATCAAAAGGTCCGGTACCTAGGGTACGTGTTGGGGCATGGGGTAATAGCTCCTCAAGAAGAGAAAGTCAGGGCCATCAGGGAGACCCCGTTTCCTACCACCAAACGAGACATAAGGACTTTTTTGGGGTTGCTTGGGTACTACCGGCGGTTCATACCCATGTACTCCGAGATCGCCAGTCCCCTTACTGACGTTCTGCGCAAAGACATACCCACTAAACACCTACTGAAACCCACCCAGGCCATGCTAACTGCCTTTCACAGACTAAAGGAAACACTCACCACCAGTCCCGTACTCTCATCTCCTGACTTTACCAGACCTTTTGTCCTTCACACGGACGCTTCTGACTGTGGGTTGGGGGCGGTGTTGTCCCAGAGTACCTCAGACGGGATTGAACATCCCGTCCTCTTCATAAGTAGGAAACTGTTTCCTAGGGAGATGAAGTACCCGACTATAGAGAAGGAATGCCTAGCGGTGAAATGGGCGGTGGATAAATTGAGATACTACCTGGAGGGGGCCCATTTCGTTTTATACACTGACCATGCCCCCCTCCAGTGGATGAGTAGGAACATGGGCCACAATCCCCGCGTCCTCCGCTGGTTCCTTTCTCTCCAGCCCTTCTCTTTTGAGGTGCGACACAGAAAGGGGTCTGAGAACGGGAATGCCGACTTTCTGTCACGGGTGGTCCCTCTCCCCGATCGGGAGAATCCTAGGGGGGGTATGTCACGGAGTTGGCGCTCCCCACTC
The DNA here is from genome assembly GCA_963921515.1 of Calotriton arnoldi. NCBI lineage: Eukaryota > Metazoa > Chordata > Amphibia > Caudata > Salamandridae > Calotriton > Calotriton arnoldi. The sequence continues at coordinate 709,590 of CAWUFW010004053.1, forward strand.
CGCGGACACGTGGGTAGAGGGGGCAAAGTCTGCTGAAGAGTGGTGGAACACCCCAACTGATGAGGCCAGTCTTATTCCGTTTCAGCCGTCAGACTGGAGCGGAGAACCCTCATCCTCCTGGGATCGTTACTCTCCCGTCAGGGAGGACTGTCTCTTTAAGGACCCGACCAGCTACGAAGAACCCACCCCTGTGAGTGACGTGATCGGCCCCGGACCAATCAGAGGAGAACCCGGATGGAGGACGGAAGGAGAAGAACCCGGAAGAAGAGAGTTGACAGAACACAACAGGACGCCCAGAGAAGAGACGGAGACTACCGGAGACGAGGAGCAGAGCAGAATCCTGTCAAAGTTCAGAGAACGAGGAACGCCTGGAGGCCAACGGACATACCCTCCGCCCAGCCACGCTTCAGGAGGAGCGTGGCTAGAACAGGTACGGAGTCGGTTCTCTGGGTGAGTCGGGAGGAGACCGAGGGAGGAGTCGTAGTATTCCTGAAACCCCTCTCCCGCATCCTGGTGGACCCGCTACACGTGCACTAAGCCCTAGACACCCGCTCTTTTGCACCGGTGATCCTTCACTCCCTCCCTGAGCAAATAAACCAAACCCGACCCCTCACGAGTTGCCCATTTGTTTTCCTTCCCTTCCATGTGGCGTTTGCTGTGGTGCCTGTGGACATCACCCGAGGGAGTCCTGAACCACGCAAAGAGGAAGAGACGAGGACCCTTCCTGATGGCGGCATTAGGAAGACCCGGATAAGAACTATTATCCAGAATATCCCCCAGTTCTTTTTGCCTTCTATGTTTATTGAACCCTGGCGACTCGGAAAAAAGCTGTGTGTCCTTTAATAAAACCCCGACTATCAAGACGTGGTGTGCAGTCCTCCTTGCTTTCCGACGCCCACACCCATACCCGCTCACACCGGGCTGACTTTGTACCTGTGTGTATGCGGTCTGAATGTATTGTATTATGGAGGAGAGAGAGAGATAGTGTGTATATGTGTGTGCACGTGTTGGGCAGGTGATTTGTATTCATGGATAACGTCTTATGAGGTGATGTGGATGCATGTTAGTTTTTTTTATCTGTATGCTCCGGCTCCTTTAGGTCTGTGCACACGGATGCATAAATGCGTGGATACTTGTATGTCTTTTTGTGCCTGGTGACTTCATGTCTGATGGTCATTGTGGAAAGGAGCATGTACATCCGGTAGTTTAAGTGGGTGTGTTTGCCTAGATGTGCGTGTGTGCGCGTGCATGTGCTATAAAAAAAATTCATGAACGGTTGTCTTTGTTGATGATTGCTTGCTATGTGGTGTCCTAAATTTTTTCCTAATCAATTATACATTCAGTTTAATCCCCCCACACCCAGCAGCCCCCACCACAACTACCACCACCAACAGTCATATCCCATTATCTAATACCTCACCCCTTTCTGCAAATTGTCAGCATTTCAGATTAAAGAGTAACAAAAAAATATTTTCTCAAAAATGCCCAAAAATTATTATTGGATTAACATTCAAGCAAATGTGTTTTTTTTCCAAGTTAACATTTTTTTTTTTTGGGGTTATAAATTTCCGGTGAAACAGCAGTGTTCCCCAGAGCTTTACAGGCTGTGGCTTGCGGTACAGGGAGGATACTCTGGAAGCTGATCTCTACAGTCTTGTGTGGCCACCAAAAGAGAATGCAGCAGTTCCAGTAGTTGTTTGCATGTTTCTGAATACAAAATCTGAGTTTTAACTTTATTTGTAGCGTTTTCTTCTGTTTGGAAAAGAAAAGCCCTGACCACCTCGGGTCGAGGCGGTGTCCATTTACAGACTTCTGAAATGCTGTTGACCTTCAATGTGCCACGAAGGGGAGAGTGATCTGGGAGGATATCCATCGCTGAGCACTAGTTCATAACATGCATTTGCAATGCAATAGGTCTCGCATTTACAAGAGTTTGAGCTATTGTCATTGTAAATGACAATGCCTTTATTTATGTTTTGAAAACCTGCAAGCGGTGCGTAAACACGCACTTTGTACTTATAGTCCTTGCTTACGAGAAGCAAGGCTGGCAGTAAAAGAGGCGCGGTTACTGCCAGCCTTGCTTCTCATAAGCAATGACTAGAAGTTCAAAGTGTGTGCTTACGCACCGCTTGCAGGTTTTCAAAAAACATTAATAAAAGGCATTGCCATTTATAATGCCAATAGCTCAAACTCTAGCAAATGCGAGACCTATTGCATTGCAAATGCTTGTTTTACTTTATTTGTAAGCACTCGGGACCAAGCCCCCAGGTCTGTAATGGTGGGCACAACATTTTTCTTCATTTCGTCCAGCCGAAGACACTGCTCGGTCACAGATGTTCCACGGGATAAGCAAACCAGAATCCTTTTTCTATCATTTGTCCTGCGGGACTCCAGCGGTAGTCTGCGTCAACAGATAATGCTATTTATTTCAACCTTAATTTCACTAAAATGGCGGAACAGATTTACACCAAATCATATAAAGCTTGACGGACCACCCCAAAACAAAGGTTGAAGGGGCATTATAGTTGGTTCAGAATTTACAGACACAAAACCATAGAGATTCATATATATATATACACACTTGTATATATTCTTACCTGGCATATACTTATTATTCCATTGTAAAGGCATAAGAGTGGTAAAGGCATAAGAGTGGTAAATACTTGTGTGATAAAGGCATTGAATGGTAAAGGTATTGCATGGTAACGACCACGTTGTAAATGTTGTTTCCGCCAGGACACAGCAGTTACCCTGTCTACATGGCAAAAGCATTTTCAAACTTTCTGCCAAACGGAAGCAAACAAATTCTGCCCCCAGCAGGCTGGAGCTTTAAAAATGCTCCCGCCAGCTGGGAGCAGAGTTTTGGTCTGTTTCCCTGCCCGCAGCAGGGAAACAGATTAAGATGCTGCTCTGTTGTTCTCTGGATGCTCTTTTTAATGATGTAGATGTAGCAGGATTTCTCTTATAGATTTGGTTTATTTGCTCCCATACTTTTTTCTATGTTTATTGAATGCACTAGCAACGGATTCAACTGTAATGTAACTGTAACTGATGTAACTCTGTAACACGTCTTAATCCTCATGTAAAGCGCTCTGATACCTCCGGGCCTAGCCTGAACTTCCTCGTCTCCTCGCCATGTCTCCTACCCCCTCCCCCACCTCGTCCCTTCTTCATTCTTTGCTTGCCTCCCCTATTCCCTTCCTCTCTCCCCTGAATCTCTTTCCCCCTTCCTGCTTTGTTTATCCTTGTGCCTATGCTCCGCTCAATCTCCCTCCCCGACCCCTTATCCTCTACACGCCATGAACCTACGGATGCAACTCGTAATTGACGTACCTTCTGTAACAATGGGTAGCTTCTAACCTATGTAACCCTACCAGCCTGATTCCCTTAAATGGCCCCATTAAGTATGCCCTTGTCCAAAGCACTCCTACTCCCCTTGTTGGGGATGGATCCAGCATTTTTGCCTTGGAGTCTCAGAGACCCTTCTGAGAGAGTCCACAGTGACAAGGGAGTCTCACATTGTAAAGGACTGGTGATTGATCCCCTTAACTCTGGGAACTGTCTCCTACCCGCCGGAAGTTGGACACTGTGTTCACGCTGGGTTTTCTACCCCCCTCCCCCTCCTCTTCCCTCCTTCATTCTTCTAAGTGTGCCCGTGACCAAAGCACTCCTCTCCCCTTGTTGGGGAGGGATCCAGCATCTATGCCCTGGAGTCTCAGCGACCCCGCTGAGAGAGTCCACCGCGACAAGGGAATCACACAAAATGGAAGACTGGGAATTACCCCTTTTACTGCAGGGAGCCGTCTCCCACCCAGCCGGACATCGGACACAGTTACTTCCTCTTCTCCTCGCTGTGTCTCCTACCCCCTCCCCCTCCTCTTCCCTCCTTTCATTCTTGGCTTGCCTCCCCTTTTCATTTCCTCTCTCCCCTGAATCTCTCTCCCCCTACCTACTTTGTTTTTCCTTGCGCCTATTCTCCGCTTAATCTCCCTCCCTGTCCCCCTTTTACATTACCCCCTTACCCTTCTACACACCACGAACCAACGGATTTAACTTGTAATTGATATACCTTCGGATGTAACTTGTAATTGATGTACCTTGTGTAACAATGTGTAACGTGTAACCTATGTAACTCTCCTCATGTAAAGCGCTCTGATACCTCCGGGTCTAGCCAGCGCTATATAAAACTCAAATAAATAAAAAATAAATAAATAAATAAAGATACTGCTCGTGCCCGGAGGGAGCAGCAAAAATAGATGCTCCCTCCAGGCGGGAGCAATGCCGGCTCCCGCAGCATGCAGGGAGCCCATGGGGGCCCTCGGCCTTCCCCCCACAACCCCCAACGTGGTGCATGGTGGGTTCCCTGGGTGGGCACCCACCTATATTAAACATAGGCCCTGGGGATGGGGTACCCGGGGCAAGAAAAGGCCCGGGGATGGTGGCCGCACAACCCCCTCCCTTTAATTAACAGACTGGGTCCTGGGGGACAGGGTCTCTGAGGCCCAAAATGGGTCAGGGAGTAGGGCGCATGGCCCCACGATCTGAAATCCTTGATGGAGGTGAATGCATTGTTGAATTACTGGAGCGCAGTCTCTTCAGTGGTGACGGTCTAAGACGAGCGGGTTCTTTCTTGCCATCTCCTGGTCTGAGGGCAGAGTCCAGGGTTGTCCCTTTTAATTGCTGCTGAGTATGCAAAGGCGCCAAATCACCTACTAGCTCAGCCTGTTTGGTCTCACCCTTTCCACCTTAGTAGTAAGCAACGGTGCTGGCTCCGGGTGGGTTGGCGACAGGCCCGGTTGCCAACTCCCTGCTGTGCACATCAAAAGTCCGTATGCAGTGTGGGGTTGGCTGCCTGTAGGGGGTTTGTCGCAGGCCCTGAGGACACCCTCCTGTGCGCCAGTGAGTTGGCTTTACATATGGAAATAAAATATTATTTACATAAAAAAACTAGAAAAACACTGCAAAAACAAAGTAACCTTATAGTTACGTGTGATAAAAAGATCTATTTCTTTAAAAAAAATAAAAGTTAACATTTAAAACTAAAAAAAAAACACAGAAATTCACCAGTTATAGTTAGCAGAGTTAACTATAACTTGCGCCCCCACCATGCACTGCTTATGACCTCACATATTACATCACTCATGACATGTTCTCTGACATCATTGATGACATCATCCAAGCTTCTTTTGTACACATTACTCTATGAAATAGTATGGCATTAGAGGCCTGAAAGTGAGTACAAAATAGCTCATAATGAAATGAAGGATCATTATTGCCATCACCGTAGACCATACACTTCACGGCTAGCCTAGCTCATATTAACAATCAACCACAGATATGTGGAAAACCCTCATAGAACACTGTAATGTATATGTGTAACTGTTCACAAAAAGCCAAGTTACTCAAGATACTTGTTAGACCTGGCATCTTTTGGCATAGTTTCCCTGTCTTTTTCTTCTGGCCTCCTGTTTTTGATCCTGTGCTGAATTTCGTTTTTGCTGGTGTTAGGACTCTGGGCACTTTATCACTGCTGACCAGTGCTAAAGTGCAAGTGCTCTATGTCTATAGTGTGATGGTAATTGGTTTCTCCATGATTGGCATATTTGATTTACTAGTAAGTCCCTTGTAAAGTGCACCAGGTGTGCCCAGGGCTATAGGTGGGCCTGCAGCACTTATTGTGCCATCCACATGAGCAGCCCTGCAAACATGTCTCAGGCCTGCCACTGCAGTGTCTGGGTATGCAGTTTTAAACTGCCATGTCGACCTGGCAAGCACACCCACTTGCCAGGCCCCAACCTTCCCTATTACATGTAATGCACCCCTAAAGTAGGTCCATGGGCAGGGTGCAGTGTACTTAAAAGGTAGGACATGTACTGTTGTGTTTTACATGTCCTGGTAGTGAAATACTGCTAATTTCGTTTTTTCACTGCAGCAGGGCCTATCTCTCCCTTAGGTTAGAATGGGAGCTGGCTTATAACATCTTAAAAAAGTATCTGCCATTTGGGAGCTGATAGAAAATTGGAGTTTGGTGTCTCTGGACTCACAATTTAAAAATACATCTTTTAGTGAAGTTGGTTTTTAAATTGCAGGTCTGAAAATGCTACATTAAGAAAGTTGGCATTTTCTTACTTTAACCATTCTGTGCCTCTGCCTGTCTCTGAATACATGTCTGGGTCAGGATGACAGTTGGGCTGTTTGTGCATTCACTCTAGACAGTCACGCAAAGGGACCTGGGGTGTGCCCTGAATATCCTAATGGCCCATCACCAGGCTTATGGGCCTTCCTGAGCTAAAGTGGTGGGAGGAGTTGGCACTGACACCTGAATAGGGCTGTGCTTGTCATCACACAAAGCAGTCTCCAACCTCCTGTAGTGTGTCTGGAGCCAGGGCAGGGAAAGGCAGGGTCTTGTGCACTACAAAGACTTATGGGTATAAGTACTGGACCTCTGAAACAATATACTCAGAACACTTCTGGGTTGAGGACATTCTGCCAGGAAGAAGAGCTGGATTGCTGTCGGGAGAGACTGCCACTTTGCTGTTTGCTTTGCTTTGCTGTGCTGGCCTGCTGCTGCTTCTGTTCTGGGAGTGAAAGCACTGTACTTTGCTTTCTACATCCTGCTTCCAAGGTTCTCCAAGGGCTTGAGTTGAGCTTGTTCCTGTTAAGAAGTCTCAGGCCCATCAAGGACTTCACCTACCAGCTCCTGGGCTCTTCTGCTGAGAGTCCTGTCTTGCCAAGTGGTGCCAAATCCAGATCCTGGGCCCTTGGAAGTGAGTTCTGGTGATACAAAGAAAAAAATTCATGCATTGATTCCAAGCATTGTTCGGAATCGGTGCAGCATCGCTAAAACTCGATGCATCGCCGCTGCCTGCGCTGGAGCGTGGTTCCCACTTGACGCAGCGACCACGGCTTACAATGCAGGCCCCGCTTTTCATCGCAGCACTTCCGGAGAACTGCCACTGCGTGAGCCTTGAGCCCCGCATCACCGAAGTCCGTAATGCATCGCCCTGACTCCTACGCAGCGCCTGCTTCAACGCTGTGGAATCGACGCAAAGCAACTTGACTTTCGACGAATCGTCTCTGGGCACCGATTCCTACACTGACACCACACTGCAGTAAGGAACCGAGCCCGCGTGCCTGACAACGACACATCATCCCTCTGTACCAGTAAGGAACGTTCACATCACCTCCCCTGCCTACCAGTAAGGATGCAACGCATCACCTCCCCTGTAGCAGTAAGGAACCGACGCCTCGCCTGGTTTTCGGTGTCTCACCTCCCCTGCGCCTCGCATCGTCTTTGATTTTTGGCACATCTAAGGTACTTTGTCCTGCTCAAGCGCAACCATTGATTTTTAAGAAAGGAACTTTATTTATTCTTTGAAAATTCTTATCTTGACTTGTGTATGTTGGATTTTTGTCGTTTTGGTCTTGTTTTATTCAGATAAATATTTGCTATTTTTCTAAATTGGTGTGGAGTCTTTTTGTAGTGTTTTCACTGTGTTACTGTGTGTGTGTGTACAAATACTTCACACATTGCCTCTGGGATAAGCCTGGCTGCTCTGTGCCAAGCTACCAAGGGGGTGAGTATGGCTTATCTTAGGTGTGTAATTTACTTACCCTGGCTAGAGTGAGGGTCCCTACTTAGGCAGGGGGCAAACCACTACCAACTAGAGACCCCATTTCTAACAATTCTCAATAGCTGTTCCAAAATAATGCTCTGCTACCGACAGCTTTTATCTGTATCAAACCCTTCAGTCATTGAACCTACATTGAGAAATGAAGTTGATATGAGTAGAAAAGCGGGTACTGTAGACAGTGTTTACTCTATGGAGAGTTTACTCTGTACCACACTTTTTGCAGACAGTGAAACTCTCATGAGAAATACATCACAGAGTATTAAAAAGTATCTACCAAGAACAGTGTACACTCTTTGCAACACTTAAAATAACCAAGGTCTGAAGGTGCTAAAGATTATACTATCTTCAGCATTCATACTGTGGCGAACACTTTACACTTTTCTGAAGTAAGAGAAGCACATGTACATAGGTTAATACCTGGTGTACACAGTCTTCTATGTTATGTGGAAATTGTCATGCTGAGACAATACTGTCTAATAACTCAAGGCGGATTACAATACTTAGTATCTACTAAGTAGAATCTTTGCCCTGTTGGAAACTTGTTCTGCAGAACAAAAAGCTTGCGTGGAACATGCTGAACACAAGTCATCAACTGTCACCTGCACAAAGAATTACTCTTCTTTACAAAGATTTATAACGTGTTCAATACCTCTACACACCTATGATGCATTAGCGGAGCACATGCGTTTTGTGAACACTTATACCCATTATCTGGACACAGTCTGTACAACATTAGGTAGAAAAGTAATATTGTAGCTACCCGCCACTATGTCAACTATAAAACAAACACACTCATTGGATGACATCATCAGTGATGTCATCAATGATGACATTTGAAATAAAATCCAGTGATGCAATACATGATGTCATAGAACACGTCATGAGGGATGCAATATGTGAGGTCATAAACAGTGCATGGCGGGAGAGCAAGTGAATTTCTGTGTTTTTTTTTAGTTCAAAAAGTTAATAATGACACTGACATATTCATCTAATTAGAACTTTACTTTAACCTTTTCTTTTTTCAGTGATTATATATATATATAAAAAATGTATATATATTTATAAAGAAAGACAATGCAAAGTCAGTAAATACAGTTGTTTAAATTATTTAATGATAAATGGGGTGTTTTTGTTTTTTAAAACCTGCCTGCGCATAAGATGCTGGGCATATAATGTTCAGCATCATATGACAATTACAGGTGCGACATACCAATTATGATGTACAACTTTCATTACCCAAATACATGACAACAATATATATTCAGCTTGTACAAGAAATTGAGCAATATACATATCTGTCAACTTAGCCTCATTTCACACAGACAAAATGCCTACTTATTCTACAGACTCTTCAAACCACAGCAGCCTCCAAACAATCATTCTCAATTTCTTTTCAAAGTAGTCTGGTTGACAGATATGAATTTATTTGGAACACTACCAAACTACAAGGCAACTGCATGATAAACAGCATAACAAACAGTAATCATTAAAGGCCACCCAATCGCAAAGGCGAGCAACCCATCAGCAAAGCACTTAAACTGGTAAGCGCTAGATAAATACCCATACCGTTCCCACTCTACCTTCCACCAGCGACTGTATCAGCTTTATTATTACGTTTCAATGTTGCTTTGGGGAGGGCGGAGCGTGTAAAAAAATACATAGGTTGCCAATAATGCAAAAGGGAAACAGCTACCTAAGACCGCACTAAGCTTCACAGAAACTTAACAGACACGTGACACGAGTCACTAGAACACTGCTACGTCTTAGCGGACACGCGCGAAATCAGGCCGAGGGCGCGCACGCTCGCAATCAAAACACACGCTAAGCGGGTTCTCAGCACCGGAAATTGCGTTACCTCTGCTTCGGAAGTTACGTTTGTTTACGGCTCCGCCTATCCCTCGTGGGTTGTGTACTACTGGAACAGCTTGTCTAGTACAGAGGAAGTGCTCGAAAAAAGCAGCGTGGAAGCTGGTCCTGCTCTTCAGTGAACTACAGTGGCAACTGACGGTGAGGCAGGCATGGCTCCCGTGCTGAATCTTAATAATGAGGTAAGTCAAGTGCCAAGGAGGCGCGGCATCCTTCCTCGAGATAGTTTCAGTTTATCCTTGACTACTATAAATGTATATGAAACGCGTTCCTGCCGGTAGTGCTGTAAGTGGAATAAAAGAGCTGACGGTCTGTAAAAGGGGCATGGCTAGGTAAATCATATGTATAAGTCCTATGCAAGAGGCATGACATAATTGGCCTAAAACATTTAAGACTAGAGTTGACACAGCACGTGCCCCCTGGTCAGTATATGGGTACCTCTGTGTATTCGCTCCGAATACATCTGAACACATTGGATTTATATAGCGCTTACAACCGTTGACGAGGTGTGGAAGTGCTGTATGCCAGGCAGCTTGCTGCTCCGGGAACTTAATGTTACTTAGTTCATTGGATATTGTTAGTTATTTAGATGAATCTTGTACTCTCAAGGAATCCATTCACTCCAGTTTATTTTTTGTAGATTCAATTAATAGGAGTTAGGTGGGACCATGGTGGGGGGGGGGGGGGTGTTATGAGTTCATGTACATGGTTGGTTTTATTAAGGAATTAGTCAGTGGTCGAAGTGCAGTAAAAAAAAGTATGGGAACTGTGATGCTGAGGGTTGAGGTGAGTGTGGGCGTGGCTAAAAAAACTAAATATTCTCTAAGTTTTCTCAGTCACCGACCGGTAACTACATATAAAATAACACACAGCTTACATGAAAATGAATATGTTAATCAGTGGGAAATACACTATCTTACAATATGAAACTTCTATTAGTTAATGCACTTCACCAAATCCTGGTTGTTGCAGTGGAGAATAGTGACTTGTGTATGTTTAGTGCTACAGGGTCCCAGTCTGTGACAGAAAGCACTGTGAACATGCAAGACATTATTTTAAACTTGCATTACACATAGTATAAGATAGGCTGCTACAGAATGTGCAAAAAGGTTTAAGATAAAGTGTTTCCAAAATATAGATTTTTTGCACGGTGTACATAGTGCATTTTTGTTATTTTTTTATAACTGTCTATTAAATGCACACAATTCGCAGCTTAGAATGTAACTACCTTACCATACCCCTCAAAAAGAATAAATGTGTGTAATCAGGAAGCAATTTTTCTTGGTTACTGTCTTTTAAAAGAACACACTTCACATCTTAGCAGGTAGCTCCCTTACAGTACCTCTCAAAATGAATAAATGTGTATCACCAGGAAGTTTCAAGGGATTCCATCAGTTAAAGCCAATACCGGCTTCCAGAAGCCCTTTACATTTGCAGATTGAGCATTTGGCAAATGTACACTTCTTTCAGGTAATCAGGCACCCTGCCAAGAAGGCTTGTTTTGATGTCTTCCCCTCCCTCGGTTTCACAGCTCAGGAGGCTACCTGAATGACACTTTAGTTGAAGCTTTTCAGCTCCCGGAATTAACCGTCCCGGGACTGCTGACTTTTGACAAAAAGTAGGGGAACTGTTTTCCTAAAATTAAGAGCACACAGTGCCCCTCAGATCCTCCCCACTTCGACCATTGGTTAGAGTGGATAAAGTTGTATTACCTACCACAGAGTTTGTTGTGATCTTTGAAAGGAGGTGTGGCAAATTAGAAATGCAATAGTAGAGATTAAGGCAAACACGTGACGGAGTAAACTGTGCTCAGCGAGAGGACGTGTGCGGGGATAGGAAATAGGAGCGTGTCATTTGAAAGAAGAAGCGACAATCTGAAGTTTTAATTCAATGTCAGTTTTTCATGCATGGTTTTTATGAATATAGAGGATCATTTTGTGATAGAATGTAATCTGAGGATGCAACACTGTAGAAAGAAACACTATTTGCATGTGATAGATACAGTGCTTTACTATGTATCTTTGATAAGCACTAGATTCACACAAATAGTCTGGCAGCTGCTCGGGTACAACACACCATGACTTCAGCAAGGACTGTGGTCCAGCTCAGGTGCTGGCAGTGTAATTGACTGGATGCATATATTGGGGATGCATACATTTGGATGTCTGGAAATTTTAATAAATAATGTAAACATCGAAAAGATAATTCTGTAAATGCTGGAGCAAATGTCTTAGGCCCTTTTAGTTTGTCTCACCGTAATATTTATAAAAGCAAAGTGGATCTATTTGAATGCCCCAGGTTTAGCATGGAGCAACATTGGGGAGAGTAGAACCACTCCAGCCAATGGAAATGTTTTGTCTTCATTCCTGTGGTAGATAGTAGAGATCCAGACACTAAAGTGATGGGGTGAAGACAGGACTAGAGAAATTTCATGAAAACCTTTAGAAAGGGGCTGCTGATTAATTTTCTCTGAGCTCTGCCATTTAGTTGATGGTAGGTGTGAGGGTGGAGCTGTAAATTCTGTTCAGGTGAGAACGTTTTTTGGCCAGGCATGCTCTTTTGCCAATCCCTAATTGCTAGTTCAGGAAGTATGAGATGCAGATGTTCAGCACTTCATTGTGCTCATGTTGTTGGTTCTCCTGCTTGGAGCCAGCCCCAATGCTCCTTGGAGTGACAAGATTGCCTTACACAAAAGCTGTGTCTAAGGGTGGGAGACAGCTTATGAAGAACACTTGAAAGTGAACCCTAAACTGGTCCTACAAGAGGAGATATTGTATGCAGTTCTGAATAAGCGCACAAAACGGGTACTTAAAGCGAAGATAGAGAAATGTGGTGTGTTCACCAATCTGATCAGATTCAGCTCTGTCATCATATGTATAATCGACAAGCACTTTGCAATACATAAAAGAACACATTCTGCACTCGGGAAGCTCCCTGTTGGTGCCCCTCCTCCCCCACCAACCCTGGCTGGTTTCTGGTTTTGAAGCTTTCAAAGGGTATTGCATATTTCAAACAAGGTGTAACAACTTCCCATTGCCTACCCCTGTCTGAAAAGCCATTGGCATTAAAAGCTGTTGCATGCATGTGATCTGAAATGCATGACATTGGGTTCAGAGATGCTTCAGGCCTTAACACTGTATGCACTGCAATTAAACGTTTCTGAGGATCACATAATGAACCCTGTCCTTCGCCAAACAATTTATGCCAATATGAGCGTAGAATAGGACAGCTGTGTGTGCTCGGGCTAAAAAACTCTTGCTGAACTTTAGAGTCCTGGAATGGTACAGTGGCCAAGGGCATGTAAATAGAGAACATTACCCCGAAATATATTACACAGATCCCAAGCACATGCATTTATTTTAGTAATGTGACAATTCTCAAATGAATAAATAATAATAAAGCCTCCTGCTTGTCCCAAGTGAAATTTTCCAACTCTTATTCCGCACAACAACAAAAACATGTACATTTACCAATGATTTTTAGCACTGCTTTTTTTCTTTAATATCAAATAAATAAGTAACAATGTTGTTGAACAATTAGAATTGCAAATGTTTCAATTTTGAAAATATGAAATTCTGAAGATATTAAACATTTCAAAGATCTGTGGAGAGGGGAGTGTCTTGACTGTCTCAAGCACTCCTGTTCTCGCTCGCAGCACTTAGCTCTGCGGTCTTTCCCTCTGGGCTAGTCACGTATATGTGGGAGCAAATCATGGCTACCCTAAAATTGAGACACCCCAAAATTTACCTCAACTGGACTTCCCACTATTTACTGTATTGAAAACATTGTTGAACCTCAGTTTCTTTAGGAAATGTCTCTACATTAAGACACCTCCCAAAAAGCCAAAATCACTCAACATGCAATTCATTAAAAGAATTAAATTGAATGAGCCCAATCCATAATTGAGTTCTAGATCAATAAAAAGCTAAAGGGTTTTTAATTTCAAATAATTTTATTAGATATTTTCAATAGAAAAACACAAAAGAACGACATATTTCATGTAGTGTACAGAAAATTAAATTTGATATGATACATCAGGTAGGAAGAAGCATGCAGCTTCAGCTATATGAAGAACAGGAAAAATTGTAACAAGCAATATACAGAAAACGTGAAGGCAAAGTACCAGCTGATACAAGATATTGTACACGAATGAATGATCGTCATATGGTCCATGACATAAAGAGGAGAAAGAAATAATAAGTGATAAAAAGAAATTAATAACACCTAAGTAAAAGAATAAGAGAAGATGAAACGAATAATGAGCAATAAAGAGGCCTACTCCTGCTTATGTTAGGTATTATGTCAAAGTACGTGTCTAAGAGACAAAGTCCTGTGAGAACAGAATTTTCTGGGTTTAATACATCTGAGGGTCCAAACAGTATTTTACGCAACTATGGCAAATATTTATGGTTAAGAAGATATGTGGGAGGGGAATATCTTATAGATAGTACCTGTATAATGATCATGGTGGTTTATGTGTGTTGAAGTATATGTCTAGTGTATCCCACATGTCTAGTAGGAGGTTTCCAAGGAGAGTTTTGAAGAGCGATATTATCTGCGCCCCTAAGGTGAGTAATCCAGTTCATCCAACCTTTATATGATGCCTTATATGTGTTCTTCCAATTATTCAGGATGATTTTTATTGCTGATGTGAATAAAAGGTCTAATAGGGCTTTATCTGCATTATTTAATGTATCGGCATCAAGAAAGCCAGTTGTTAATGTAGAGAATTCTCTTTTAACTTGTACTTAAATAGTTTTGATAGGAAATCAAATACGTTGTCCCAAAATGTTGATACAGCTTTGCAGTGTAATATAAGGTGGGCTAAATCACCTGTTTCTTCCTTACAGTTCCAGCAAATAGGGTCATCGCGGAGATGTTGTGAGTGCAGCCGAGCAGGTGTCCAGAAGGCTTTATGTTGAAGCCAAGACTGGAGATATTTTATTACGGGTCGTAGAACTCCATATTTGAGGCCATTTAGTTTCAAGTATTGGGCTAGAGGAATGTAGCTCCCAGAAAGCCATAAGATTTTTATTGAGCATCGAGTTTTTAGGGCGGAGAAGTTTGTATATAAGTGATACTTGGTGGCCTAGTTTGTTGATCTTTGTCACAAAATGTGCTAGGGATGGGGGTGAGTTGTGTAATTTGGCTTTTGATAGTGCTGCTCTAACCTTAAGAAAGTTGTAGAATTCTATGTTGTCTAAATTGTATCTAGATTGGAGGTCTTTAAAAGTAATCGGATAAGAGGAGTTTTCTAGCTGTTGGGGGAAGAAGATCCCTTTGTTAATCCAAGCATCATAATGTAAAGTTTTCCCCTTGTATAAAATGTTGCGGTTGTTCCATATGGATTCCAACTTGGATCGTTTTATGCTTTAGTCGAGTTTCTTATCTAACTTTAGTAACGCCGCTTTGGTATTTTGGAAAATAAATTTAGATCTAATTAACTTTGTTTGGCTAGAGGTGAGCAGGGCAAGAGGGTTAAGATTATCAAGAATAGCTTTTTCAACTTCTAGCCATACAGGAGTATAGTTGATGGGAGGCGAGATCCAGTAGGAGCCCTGTTTTGCCAGAAAGGCTGTTTGGTATGTTTTAAAATCGGCTAAGTTGACTCCACCTTGAGACTTGTCCAACCTTAGCTTTTTAAGTCCAATTCTAGCTTTCTTGCCTTGCCAAATAAATTTTGATAAGAGGATATCAAGTTTATGGTGAAAGTCTTCTGTTCGAATGAGAGGGAGCATATTGATTAGATAATTAATTAGGGGCGTAATCATCATCTTTATTGTTTCAATTCTTCCCCCACCAAGTGATACATTTTGGAGACCATGGGGTCGATTCCGATTCGGGCCGGAAAAAGCACCGACCGACTCGGATCCGGAAAAAATACCGACCGACACGTACCAGTGGCGCCCGACACGCCAAGTACGATGCAAGCCGCGATAAATCCGACCGACACGTCAGGAAACCAAGCCGACCGACCGACCCGCTCGGAAAATAGCAATCCGGCCGGAAAAACACGCGAATCCAACCGACCGACACGCACCCGGAACAAATCCGACCGAATCGTACCCGCCAACTCCAACCTGCAAAGTACGATGCAAGGCGCGAAAACACGACCGAGTCGGACGGAGGACAAGCCGTACGACCGACACGCATACAAAACCGAGCCGAAGCAACACAATACACCGCGACCGACGCGTACGCAGCATACAAAACTGCACAAACACAGCGTGAACGAAACGGAAAACACCGTACGAGACCAATGCACGGTCCGACTCGGTCACAAGAACGTTTCCAACATACACAAACAGCACAAAGGAAAAATCAACCAAAAAAAGGCCAAACAAGCAATTACCAAGCCAATAAATACTGGGGGGTGGGGACAGAGAACAAAGACACACCCACAACTCCACCTATATAAAGGACACAAATCACTACCATGAGCCTTTGCAAATGCCATTTCACTGCCAGCACCCAAGAGAAAGCAACCACACACCCACAGCTCATCCCTCACACAAGCCACACACCATCAGCACACCAACAAATACCTACCTCACATACACCCAGCAAAACACACACTCACACACCCTCACCTGCACACCAACACACACATCACTCACCATCACCACCCATCACCATGCCCCCCAAGAAGAATCCCAAGTTCCTAGATTGTGAATTGGAAGTCCTGGTAGACGAGATCCTCAGGGTGGAGCCACAGCTGTTTGGCACACTGGTCCAACAGACCCCCATGTCGCAGAAAACCAAGATGTGGGAGAGGATCATCAACAGGGTGAACGCCCAATCACCATGTCGGCGCACAAAGACCGACATCCAGAACAGGTGGTATGACGTGCGCAGGAGGGTCCGGGAGCTGCTCAAGAAAGACTACATCAACAGCCAATACACCGGCAGTGGCCCTCCTGCCAAGCCAGTATACCTCAGGCCCTGGGAGGAGAAGGTGCGGGCCATCCTTCCGCCAGTGAGCGTATATGGACTAGAGGACATCCCAGAGCCTGGTGAGTACACAACAAATGTACACAATAAACTGCCACAAAACACACACATCACTGTCAAGGGGAGAGTCAAACCATGCACTCATAGCAATTACACAGCAACTAGAACAGAATCATCCCAAAATGTGTATGTCAGTCAGATAAACACAACACATGCCATCAAAAAAGTCACATCCAACTGTGCCAACACATGTACAAACACAACCACAACTACAGCTAGGCAGTGGCACAAATAGAACTAACACACACATCCACACATGTAGCCACCACAACAACACCAACACACAGTGAAGACCACTCAAAGGAAGGAATTCTGTGTATGCTGGCCAAGTCAGTGTAGCCAATAGCATCATGGGAGTCGCACTCACACATATTGCCCCCCCCACAACTGTCCCATCAACACCACCCTGAACCATGCTCACATCACAGGGAGTGGAGAAGGACTCACAAGATGGCTGACACTGGCTACTGCTGTGGGGAGCACAAGGCTCTGCTGCCAACTGTGCACCAACAAACAGCAGGACACCACTGACTGACATCCTGAGAGACAACTTACACTCCCTGCAATGCAAGCACGTTCCATGGTGGGATATCTGGCTGGCTGGCTGGGTGGGAAGGGGGACTTGCAGCACTGACCATAGTCACCAGCACCTCCCCTCACACCCCCCCCAACACAAACTCCACAGTACCCACCTGGTAGAATGCAATGCCCTCCATCCTAACACAAGATCCCACAAAGCACCACCACCCTGGGTTATGTTGTGTGAAGCACAGGGACACTCTTGGGACTCTTAGCCAAACAACTGCCAGGACAACACTCCCAGCCATCCTGTCAGCACAGCCAGCCCACCCCACAGGGAAGCAGAGTCAAAAGGAAGGAAGCATGGGCATGCTGGGAAGGGGGTGGAGGCAATAGCATGATGGGAGTCGTAGTCACAGACATTGCTCAGCCTCACAACTGGCCCATCAACACCACCCTGAACCATGCTCACATCACAGGGAGTGGAGAAGGACTCACAAGATGGCTGACACTGGCTACTGCTGTGGGGAGCACAAGGCCCTGCTGCCAACTGTGCACCAACAAACAGCAGGACACCACTGACTGACATCCTGAGAGACAACTTACACTCCCTGCAATGCAAGCACGTTCCATGGTGGGATATCCGGCTGGCTGGGTGGGAAGGGGGACTTGCAGCACTGACCATAGTCACCAGCACCTCCCCTCACACCCCCCCCAACACAAACTCCACAGTACCCACCTGGTAGAATGCAATGCCCTCCATCCTAACACAAGATCCCACAAAGCACCACCACCCTGGGTTATGTTGTGTGAAGCACAGGGACACTCTTGGGACTCTTAGCCAAACAACTGCCAGGACAACACTCCCAGCCATCCTGTCAGCACAGCCAGCCCACCCCACAGGGAAACAGAGTCAAAAGGAAGGAAGCATGGGCATGCTGGGAAGGGGGTGGAGGCAATAGCATGATGGGAGTCGTAGTCACAGCTCTACATCCCCCACCACATGGCCCAGCAAGCTCACACTCACGCATGCACATCCCACAGAGAGTAGAAAGGCCCATCAAAGATGTCTGACACTGTTGCTGTGTCGTGGGGAGCACAAGGGCATGCTGGGAACTGCACATCAACCAACAGCAGGACACCACTGACTGACATCCTGAGAGACAACTTCCACTCCCTGCAATGCAAGCACGTTCCATGGTGGGATATCCGGCTGGCTGGGTGGGAAGGGGGACTTGCAGCACTGACCATAGTCACCAGCACCTCCCCTCACACCCCCCCCAACACAAACTCCACAGTACCCACCTGGTAGAATGCAATGCCCTCCATCCTAACACAAGATCCCACAAAGCACCACCACCCTGGGTTATGTTGTGTGAAGCACAGGGACACTCTTGGGACTCTTAGCCAAACAACTGCCAGGACAACACTCCCAGCCATCCTGTCAGCACAGCCAGCCCACCCCACAGGGAAGCAGAGTCAAAAGGAAGGAAGCATGGGCATGCTGGGAAGGGGGTGGAGGCAATAGCATGATGGGAGTCGTAGTCACAGACATTGCTCAGCCTCACAACTGGCCCATCAACACCACCCTGAACCATGCTCACATCACAGGGAGTGGAGAAGGACTCACAAGATGGCTGACACTGGCTACTGCTGTGGGGAGCACAAGGCCCTGCTGCCAACTGTGCACCAACAAACAGCAGGACACCACTGACTGACATCCTGAGAGACAACTTACACTCCCTGCAATGCAAGCACGTTCCATGGTGGGATAACTGACTGGGTGGGTGGGTGGGTGGGAAGGAGGTCTGGCTGTCAACCAAACACAATCAATGCAGACCATGTTCACACCCCAGAGAATACATAGAAATGCCCAAATAATGCAGGACAATGTGCCACACCAATATCAACCCCTGACTGTGACGACTTAGGACAATACAATGTACAGGCCCGCACCCCGAGGCACAGTCACAACTGTCAGGTGTGTCAACCACTGATGCCTGCAGAAACATGACATACATTGTTTGTGTCTCCCAAAAACAGGTGATGATAGGGACACAGCAGCAGACGCTGAGGAGTCCCAGTCCCAGGCTCAAGAGGATGCCGAGCTCACTGGCGTCGTACAGCCTCTGTCCTCCTCGGACGATGAAGAACAACCTGGCACATCCGGTGCAAGTCAACATGCTGCACCAGCAGGACCACCAGCTGCAGCACCAGCAGGTCCACCAGCTGCACCCCTGCACCCACCCCTCCAACGACTGTCACCACGAATACCATCCCTGCCGACATGGACAGAATAAGGAACAACACCAGCGCAGTGACCCTGGACCAACCTGGGGCCATGGACACCACCACCACCACCAACCCCCAAGGTGGACCAGGGTTATCTGTGCGTGCAACTGCACACACTGCACATGTCAGCAGGGGTGGTGGGAGGGGTGGGAGACAGAGGTCGCTGCTTGCAGACGTTGCTGGTGTGCATGAAGACCCACAACTGGTACGCATAGCTGATGCGTACCAGTCCAGCACCGGAGAGCTCAGCCAGGTAGTGGGGCTCCTCAGAGACATCAAACAGCAGCAGGCTGCCCATCATGCCCGCTTGGACTCCCACATGTCCCATGTGGAGTCACACATGTCACGTGTGGACTCCCACATGTCACGTGTGGACTCCCACATGACCCGCGTGGAGTCCAAGTGGGATGTACTACATGAGATGACGGCGGTGCACAGGGACATTTTACAATGCCTCCGCCAGATGAACAGCAACCAGTCCACACCTCCCTGTGTGCCAACAACATCTGGTACCGAACAAACTGCAACTGCCACAGGGAGGGAGGAGGACTCTGGCGGAGAGTCCCCTGCACCGCAGCAGCCTGCACTTGAGGGCCCCCCCCAAGAAGAGGGGTCGTCCGAGGAGGGGAAAGTGAGAGGCTGATGGCCAAGCGCAACTCCCAGGAAGCCTGAACCTGTTCTGGATTTTCGCCTTTGTGCACAGACTGTTCACCCTGTTGATGGCAACACTACTCCCACACATTGCATGGGGAGTACAAGTTGGAACAATGTGTCAGACAACTGTGGCCCCGATACTGGGGATCCTGTCTACCTGGACTTTCTATTCATCTAGGAACTTGGGATTGCAAGATTCATGTACAGCACAATCCATCCTATGCACTATTATCACAGATGTATCACAATAAACACAATAATACACCATACTTGCCTCTGTCGTGATTCCAACGTGGGTACTGTTATGGGGATGATGAACAACAAAATTACACTGTGTATGCGAACTGCAACAGCAAGGACAACACAGGCATGTGAGTACAGGCAACGTGACACATATGAGGGAGACACACCACCAGGGCTACACAACACATACACACCTAGGCCATCTGACTCATTGCCTACACTGATGTTGCCAGGGAAGACGGTGCAATGCACAGACACCACACCCATTCCCAGTTGTAGTCAAGTAGCCCACAGGTGCAGTAAGCAAATGGCAGTCAAATGTGTGACCACAGACAACGCACATCACTAAGTGAAGCACAGGTTTATTACACAGTAGCAACATGCCGTAACCACTACAGATGCAAGGTAACCCCACCTGGTAGCGGGCACACAGTCAACAACTGTAGACAGAAGGAAGTCCATGGGTGTGGCGCACATCACCTGTAGGGACACAACTGCTACCAGCCTGGATGTGCAATCACGTTGTCGGTGGACACAGTTGACCAAACGAATCTGAAAGTACCCTGTGAAGGACAGAAATGACACACAGTCAAAAGCAATGGAGTACAGGACAGAACAGCAAAACTCATGCACAATACATGTTACAAGATACCCACCCAGAACCAAGTTAGCATGTCAACACTGTTGGGGAGTACAGCCCACCTGTCACCACACATCGCAACACACATCCAGTCAAGTAGCCCATGGACACACTCCAACAGCACCAGAGCACCACCCACACATCATGCCAACTCACATCATTCACATGACACCTCAGGATACTCACATTCAGCTAAAGAAGTTGGTGATGAGCTGTGTGCGGACATCACCATCACCATCATCATCATCATCGTCACTGGCATCGTGGTCCAGGCCAGGATCCTCCACAGGTGGCGGATGTTGGTCATCGTCATCCTGGATGAGAGGCAACTCCTTCCGCACTGCCAGGTTGTGGAGCATGCAGCAGACGATGATAATCTTGCACACTTTCGCAGGGGCATATGGGAGGGACCCTCCGGTCTTGTCCAGGCAGCGGAAGCGGCTCTTCAGGAGACCAAAGGTCCGCTCAATCACTCTCCTGGTCCGACCATGTGCCTCATTGTAGCGCATCTGGGCAGGTGTCACAGGGTTCCTGAGGGGTGTCAGCAACCACGGCATGTTGGGGTATCCCGAGTCACCTACGGACAGACAAGTGCACATCAGCTGACTTGGAAAAGTGGGCGGAATACTACAGATCAGATCACACACAATGGCACAAAGTCAGTACACACCGACAAGCCAGGCACGCTGGTTCTGCATCTGTGCCATCAACCTGGGGATGCGACTACTCCTCATCACAAAGGCATCGTGTGCTGAACCAGGGAAACGGGCACACACGTGTGTGATGGTCATGTCTGCAAGACACACCACCAGTGCATTGACCGAGTGGTAGTGCTTGCGGTTCCTGTAGGCCTGCTCCTGGGCCTGTGGTGGTACCAAAGCCACATGTGTCCCATCAATGGAGCCAATTACATGCGGCATCCTCCCCAGGGCATAAAAGTCACTCTTCACGTCAGTGAGTCGTCGCAGTCTAGGGAAATAGATGTACCGGTTCAGGAAGAGCAACATTGCCGCCAAGAAATCGCGGAGCACACGGCTGAACATGGTCTGTGACATCCCACCAGCAGACGCCACAGTATGTTGGAAGGTACCGGTGGCAAAGAAGTGTAGGGCTGCCATCACCTTCACCTTGGGGGTCAGCGCTGTAGGATACGGCCGGCCAGGCTGCAAATGTGGGGACAACTGCACTGCCAAATCCTCAATCAGCTGCCTGGTGAAGCGGTACCGTCGGATGCTGTCCCGTTCCACCATCGTTGCCAGGTCTGGGAATGGCCGATGGACAGCAGGAGCCCTGCAGTGCAGAGGAGAAGTAAGCAAGATCGTCAGTCACCCCACATATGCGGCATTGAACACACTCAAGATCCCAACATACATCATCATGAGGCACAACTACATGAAGTGTGCAGTACCGGAACGACATGTATGGTACATACATGGCCAACATCTGTCAACACGGTCCTACAGGTGGCATCAATTTGTCCCAGGTTGGCCCATTGGATATCATGATGCTGTGTCACAGTCACCCCCCAGTGACATGTGAGGACAGATGTGCCCCAGGCACCACAGCTCAACGACAGGCACATTCCCAGGGACCCTGTAATGCCACATGGACACTGGCATCACCTGGAGTATCATGTGTACACCACAACAAAACAAACATGACCCCCACAGGTAGTGGCCACACTTGCCATGGCAGGAGAGCCATGGACGTCTGTGACACACACGCACAACATCAGAGTCCATGCACACACAACGTGGATGTGGAGACTGTCTCCCATTGTGCACATGAAATCAGAGACATTGTAAACACTACATGCACAAAGACTGTGGAGGGCCATCACTATTGTGCCACTGGGACACCCTGGCTCAAACATACCGTCCCACATGGGACTCACGGGGTATGTGACATGACATACACAAACACCACTGTGAAATGTGACCATGGCACATGCACAGATATGAACAGTTGCACATCACAGTGGTCACGTACACGTAACACCCAGGATCCTGTCCCCATTAACACGTGCACAGCCTGGGGGTGGCTGCCCACAGGTGACACCCACAGGACAACATGTACACCAACATACACACAATAGGAAATGCAGCCTTACATGCCTTATGATAAGGTTTGGACAGGCTGTCGTGATGTAGGTGTGCCCCTCACTCCCTGGGAGCTATCTGTGGCTGGCATATGTCCATCTGAGACAGGCATGCTGACATATGCCAGTCACATGTACAGTGATGCGTTGAACAGCAATGGACCGATCGGTGCCTCCGGCCGGCCCATTGCATTCAATGTGTGCGGGTACGCGTTGTACCCCTGTGCGCGTTGTACTGCAATGGACCGATCGGTGCCTCCGGCCGGCCCATTGCATTCAATGTGTGCGGTACGCGTTGTACCCCTGTACGCGTTGTACCCCTGTGCGCGTTGTACTGCAATGGACCGATCGGTGCCTCCGGCCGGCCCATTGCATTCAATGTGCGCGGTACGCGTTGTACCCCTGTGCGCGTTGTACTGCAATGGACCGATCGGTGCCTCCGGCCGGCCCATTGCATTCAATGTGTGCGGGTACGCGTTGTACCCCTGTGCGCGTTGTACTGCAATGGACCGATCGGTGCCTCCGGCCGGCCCATTGCATTCAATGTGTCGGGTACGCGTTGTACCCCTGTGCGCGTTGTACTGCAATGGACCGATCGGTGCCTCCGGCCGGCCCATTGCATTCAATGTGTGCGGTGCACGCGTTGTACCCCTGTGCGCGTTGTACTGCAATGGACCGATCGGTGCCTCCGGCCGGCCCATTGCTTTCAATGTGTGCGGGTACGCGTTGTACCCCTGTGCGCGTTGTACTGCAATGGACCGATCGGTGCCTCCGGCCGGCCCATTGCATTCAATGTGTGCGGGTACGCGTTGTACCCCTGTGCGCGTTGTACTGCAATGGACCGATCGGTGCCTCCGGCCGGCCCATTGCATTCAATGTGTGCGGGTACGCGTTGTACCCCTGTGCGCGTTGTACTGCAATGGACCGATCGGTGCCTCCGGCCGGCCCATTGCTTTCAATGTGTGCGGGTACGCGTTGTACCCCTGTGCGCGTTGTACTGCAATGGACCGATCGGTGCCTCCGGCCGGCCCATTGCATTCAATGTGTGCGGGTACGCGTTGTACCCCTGTGCGCGTTGTACTGCAATGGACCGATCGGTGCCTCCGGCCGGCCCATTGCATTCAATGTGTGCGGGTACGCGTTGTACCCCTGTGCGCGTTGTACTGCAATGGACCGATCGGTGCCTCCGGCCGGCCCATTGCATTCAATGTGTGCGGGTACGCGTTGTACCCCTGTGCGCGTTGTACTGCAATGGACCGATCGGTGCCTCCGGCCGGCCCATTGCTTTCAATGTGTGCGGGTACGCGTTGTACCCCTGTGCGCGTTGTACTGCAATGGACCGATCGGTGCCTCCGGCCGGCCCATTGCATTCAATGTGTGCGGGTACGCGTTGTACCCCTGTGCGCGTTGTACCTCAATGGACCGATCGGTGCGCACCCATTGACAATGGGCTTGCCTGGCAACGGACGCGTTTTCGAATATTCGAACGAGTCGGTTGCTGGAAAATCAGTTGGTCACCCACAACAATGTTGCAAAATCATGTATGTCATGAAGTTGAAATTTTGAAGGATGCTGTGGGCGTGTTTTGGTGCTGCTATTCCATGGATTGGCCAGATTCAGAAGATGCAAACGACTTGGACCTATCACTTTGGACACAAGGGACAGTATCTGCCTCTCCAGCACATATATATTGCTGCATGTTCCCCTGAGAGCCCACTTGCCTGCACTACATGCTCCAGGACGACATCTGCCACTGCACTGCTGCTGTCTCTGCCCCTCTGGACCCTGCAATGGCACGTACTGTGGAGAGAGCCCCAGCCTTCAGCCTTGAAGAGAACCAGGCCCTGCTGGACAGCCTACTTCCACAGTACAGCAAGCTGTATGGGACACCAGGGGAGCAGGTGAGTGTTCTGTGCACTGCCTTTCTGAATGTGCATTTTGTCTGACTAGCAAGGCTGAGAGTCAGCACACCACTGGCTAGCAGGCTCACTGAGTAGTTGTCACCCCCCATAGTGTGTAGTGACTTGCACTGGACAGGTATGGTGCAGTGACAGTGCTTCTGAACAGGGTTTTACTCCCCATGCTATGATACCATGTAGTGACTTCTGGAAAACTGTCCATGGGCAGCCGTGCACTGCCTGGGTACACCATGTGCCCCTGTGATTGCGACATGTATATGCAACTGTGTCATGCACGGATATGTTGCATGTGTAGTAATGGCCTTATCACTTTGTCATCCTGACAGGCTTCTGCCCATCGGAAGCATGAGATATGGAAGGACATCGTCCGGGCTGTCCGGTCCGTGGGGGTCTACAAGCGCCGGATCCGCAACTGCCAAAAGAGGTGGCAGGACCTTCGGGGCTGGACCCGGAGGATTGCACGGGTCCAGCTGAAGCTGTCGCCTCCTCGCAGGAGGGGCGGAACACGGACCCTGACCCCCACATGCTCAGGATCCTGGCGGTGGTCTTTCCAGACCTGGATGGGCAGCTGAAGGCCAGAGAGCAGCAAGGAGGGGGTGAGTCAAAGACTGCACTGTGTACTCTGTCTAACATGTTATGTGCCCTCCTCGGGCCAGGTTGAACTGCCACAGTACAGCAGTCATGTTGTCCAGGAGCCATGTCCCTCTATTGTGCACTGCCCACTCCTCATCTGATACCCAGGTGTGGCCCTTACATGCAGGGAATTCTGTCACTTAGGACTGTGTCCTTGCAGTTTGCTTGACTCAAGGTGGGAGACAGCATCTGTTTCCCTGACTCTGTGGTGGGCATCATGGGTGGGTCCATTGCTTACACAATGCCTGTATTCTGACATGTATTCAGCGTGTTACTTTGATCTGTGGTCCAATTGCTGAGCTGATCCACCACATGTGGCTGGGGTACCTGGCACACACCCATGCTGCGGGTGGGAACAATGTTTGGGCCCCAGGAGTATGTATATGACGTGTGTCACACATACTTAGCCAGCTGCCTACAGTCCAGGGCTCATCCCTCATTCATGTGGGGCTGGACAGTCATGCCTACTCCAGGCCATACAATACACTCTGTACTCCCACTCCCGTGTATCAGAGGACACATTGTGCACAGTGTTTTGACCCCTCAGGTGTCTGCCTCTGTGTCAGTGTGCTGTGGATTAGTCGCCAGGACTGCTGTGGAGTTTCTTGGTAGGGGCTCAGCATGCCACTGGAGATGTGACCATAGGAGACGATACTTGTGTGACACATAGGTGTCTGATCAGCTGCCCATGCAGACTGGGGCATGTAAATGTGAAGTTCAGGCAGCTGTTCCCCATGCACAGCAGAGTGTGAGGGGCTCAGGTTCAGAGGGTAGTGTCACAGGTCTCCCATATGTCCAATAGGTATGACCTGGACAGATGAGGGTTAAGAGGATGTGTTGTGGGGGGGATGTACATGTGCACTTGTGCAGCTCCAGGACTTGCATTCCCCATGACCTACTATTGTGACACAGTGCAGAGTGTTGTTGTCTGGCTGCAAAGTCATACATCACTGAGACAGTGATGTATGACTTTGCAGTCATGCCTCCGCCATGGCATGTGTCTACTGATTGGTGATCCTGCAGGGGAGTGACATGTGCTACATGCACACCATAGTGGCGCTGGCTATCAGGACATGGGTGCATCATGGTGTCTGTCGCTGGAATGCATCACATGCATTTCCTATTTGACTCTGGGCATCCCTTACATCCGTAAACCTGTACTGACTCAGTGGCAAGAGCTGTGATGTGTCCACACCGTGTCCTCTGCACTGTCCAACTACTGTGTACTTGGTGCATGTGTCAACACTGGGGTGTTGCAATCCAACAGACACCAGACAGATGGGTGCAAGGCCATGTGGGATGTGAGTGCCATGCTTGGCATCAGACTGACAATTGACTTCTCCTGTTCAATTAGGGCACTTTTAGCAATGTACAACTAATGATGCCAGGGCTTGCTCTGTAATGTGCTGTGCTCACAGTGGTGTGTGCGTTTGGTGCAGGTGACTGATGTCTGTCTGTTTCCCCATTGTTTGCAGATACATCCACGGCCACGGAAGGGGACAGCTCCACGGACCAGGAGGAGCCGGAGAGCCAGACTGGGTCAGCAGCCGAGGAGTGGTCGGAGGGACCCAGTGGCACGGAGGGCGAGGGGAGCCACACCGAGGAGTCCTCAGCAGCATCCACCTCAGCTGAGGACCAGAGCAACTCGGAGGATGACTCCCTTGTGGAGGCGGGTGTCAGCAGCCACCACACCCCAGCTAGTGTTGCTGTCCCCGCCACCACCAGCACCACCACCGCCCTCCCATCGGCTCCCATTCCCCAGGTCCGTGGAGGCTCCCATGTCCGGGAGCGTGTCTCCTTTGGGCCAGGCACCGCACCCCCTGCCCCTGTGTCCCCTGCTGCCCTGAGTGAGGAGTCTGTGTACCTCCTTCGCCAGCTCCATGTAGGGCAGACAGCCATGCTGAGTGTCCTCCATGCGCACACCGCGCTGTTGACTCAGCTGGTGTCGTTCATGGAGGGCATCTCATCGGGCATGTCTGACCTACAGAGGGGCAATAGGTCCATGGACTCCTCCCTGACGGCAGCAGTGTCCCTCCTCAAACGGTCCCTCACCCCTCCTGCCTCTGCTCCATCCACACTCCCCAGCACCTTACCCATCCCAGGCACACACACACTGGCACAGGCACACACCAGCACACACACATCCAGCACACTGACACACACGCCAATGACAAAACGCACACGCACGCACATTCAGGGGACTGAAGCCAGACTCACAGGGGATGGGGCCCTGGAACACACACACGCATCCACATGCACTGCGCAGTCCTCAGTTCCCTCTCCCTCCAAAGCACCCTCCCTTGCCTCACCTGCAACCCCAAAGTCACAGCAG
The DNA here is from genome assembly GCA_963921515.1 of Calotriton arnoldi. Taxonomy (NCBI): domain Eukaryota; kingdom Metazoa; phylum Chordata; class Amphibia; order Caudata; family Salamandridae; genus Calotriton; species Calotriton arnoldi. The sequence goes on from CAWUFW010004053.1 coordinate 737,431, forward strand.
CTCTTCCTCTGTGACCTCGGCCTCTTCCCCACCGATGAAGCTGCTCCAGCATCCCGGGGGAAGAGGAAGCCCACCCACACGGAGCAGAGTGCCCCTCGCCCCCGGACACCCTCCCCCAGGCGCAGACGGACTGAGGCCCCCACCCGCAAGTCCCCCGGAGTGCTAAGAGCAAGACCCCGCCACCACCCTGCAGCTCAGGCACAAGGTCTCCGTCCTCCATCCCTCAGGCCCCCACTGCACAGGTGCCCCCACCACACCCTGCCCCAGGTTCCCCCACCCACAGATATACCATCCCCAAGATGCTCCGGCCTTCTCCCCCTGCCACTTGCTCTCCCAGCACCACACCCCCCGCTGCGCTTGTCTGTGCCACTGATGTGGTGAGGGTGTCCCCCCTCTGTCCAACCCACCTTGCCTGTTCCCCATTCTCCTCCCCTGGAGGTAGGCACTGCAGTGGAGTCCACTACCGCCCTGTCTGACTTGGGCACTGCAGTGGCGGACCTGTCCACCCCATCTGCAGGGTCCACTGCAGTTGTGCCGGCACCCACGACATCTGTGTCATGCCCCCAGTTGTGCCGGCACACACCATGTCAGACACCTCCACTGCAGTTGTCAGTGGCTCTCCTGCACCCACCACCCCTTCCCTGACTCCCCCTGGTGAGCCCTGATCCTGTCCCTGCGGTGCCTGGCCTGCCCCCCGGTTGCCCCTCCTAGTGGATTGTCCCTGGTATTGTGCAGGCATGCGTAGGGTGACATCTGCCAGTGTCACCCTGTTTGAACTTTGACAATGGACTGGCCATTGGCCTTTGCTCTTTTTCAGGACTTCGTTTGGCCTCAACACATATGCTGAATAAAGCAACTTTCTTTTCTCTAGTGCTCATGCTTCAGATGTACATGTTGTTGGTGCAGCTAACCATGCCCTTGCTGCAGTGATGGTGATATCTGGTCTCATGATTATGAAGTGTTACTGTGCAGGAACCCATGTGGTCCAGGGGGAATGTGTCCTATCATGTGGTGTATCCATGTCATCAATAGCAGCATCTGAGGGTGTCATGTGTTCAGTATTTGGCAATGGGTTTCCTACTTACATTGGCAATTTCATATCTGTGGCTTCCACCCCTGCACATCTGTTGTGCCTGCCATCGTTGCATTTCTCTACTTCCCTGACCGTGTTGCCATCTCCAGTGGACATGCAGGTTTGGGCATCAATGGGGAGGGACTCATCCGTGTAGTCAGTGCAACATTGCTATACAAGTGTGTTGGATCTGTGCTGATGATTCCGTTGGCACATCCATGACCAGGCTGATGTGATGGGAGCCCTCATTTGGTGCTAATTGTTGATTGTGTGACCAAGTGCTCAGCTGACATGATGGGGCCCTACTGAGGCAACATATGGCACAGCTTTCCTCACACAGGAGTGGAGTCCCCTCATGGCAGTGTGTACACGTGTGACATTGCCTGCGCCCAAGGTGTGTGTTGTATGTGCATGTCTGTGTGTTCACTTCCATTCATCTGCGCATGCTGTGATCCCTAGTGTTGTACCTGTTTGTGATGCTTGCTGACTTGAGCTATGTTCCCCCAAAGTCTTCTCCCTGTGTTCTCTGTGATGTGGGTGCATGGCACATTACTGGTCATCAGGGTGTCACCCATAGGTGTGTTTGCTGTCAGGGCTGAGTTTGTGTGCAGACGCAGATGGGTCACAGTCAGGTTTCCCCTTGGCACTTGTTGTTTGCCCCTGTCATGTGATTTCCAGTTTGTGTTATCTTTCAGTGATTGTGACATGTTGTGTGTGTGACTGCTGCCACTCCTCAGGGTCAGAGCTGCAATGTTGGAAGTTGTCTATGTGTGTTCGTTGTGGGTGACCTTGGCTTCTTCATTGGTGTGTGACTGTGGCTGGGATCCCATTGGTCGGTGTGGTATTGCCGTCATGTCCATGTACAGCGTAGTGTGCAGTGTGTCAGACATTCAGGAGTCTTGTTGAGTGTCCATGTGTGATGTGTTTCTACACCTTGGTTCCCACCCACCACCCTGGAATAGTCATGGGTGCATGTGCAATGTCACCAGTGCATGTGTACTTCACTGCTGCACATTGTTGGAGGTCGAGGGTGTGGTGTTGAGTGTGTGCAGATGAGAGTTGTTGCCCGGCTAGGCCCCTGCCTCCATGTTGGCCTTGGCTTACTGGCCATGCTGATTGATTTGTGCTTGTGTAGGTGTGATGGTAGTTTGTTGCTCAGGACACCTGACTGTGGTTCATAGTGTGAACGACATTTAGCTTTGTCATCACAGTGGTATTTTTCTTCAGCCCAGGGTCACCACATTGTGGGGGCCCTGGGGTGGTGCTGTGGTGTGTCTGTGACTTGCTGTGTCAGTTGTTGTTCCTACGTGCCTGTGTGACATGTGTGTTTTGTGCTCCCTCTCACCTGACAATGCCTGCTTGCCCACATAGGGGATTTGGATCCATGAGTTACCTTAGTGTGGCAGTGTATGCACATCTGTATGATTGGTATTCAGCTCTCCTCATGTGTTGTGTGGTTGCCTGGGGACACTGGCACCCCCACCCCTCACCTGCTGTGTATGATGACAGTGTTGGTCTGCCTGTTTGTGTTTGTGCATCTGCACCACTGCATTGGCATATCTTGGGTGTGCCATTGGCTGTATGTTGTTTGGTGTGTTTCCCCTGCTGTCCCTGGGACTCCTAGGTCATCGGTCAGCACAGTGATCATGGTTTGTGTGTCCCATTGCTGCCATGGTATGGTATCTGTTCACCTCACATCTGCTGTCTCCACAGGGTATCTGCATTTGTGTGCCCATTGGTGCAAATATGTGGTTCTGCATTCTGATGGTCACTTCTGTCATTGTGTCATTGATGACTGTTGACGGTCTCAGCCCCCATGGGTGTTGTTTGTCTGCACATGGCCAAAGGAATGTTTCATTTGCACTGCAGTATTTGGCTCCCCCAATTTATGTTGCAATGGGACACATACACTACTTTGCCACAGATGAGTTTTTGGTTCTGTGAGCAGGAATGATCCATGCAGTTTGGCAGTTGCAGCTCTTTCTTTGTCAACAATTACCTTTTGGTCACTGTGATGATGAGGGTGTAGACCCCATTGCCACAATGGTCAAAATGTGCTTCAGCTATGGACCCCACACTTGCCTTTTGGTCACTGTGATGATGGGGGTTTGGACCCCATTGCCACAATGGTCAAAATGTGCTTCAGCTATGGACCCCACACTTGCCTTTTGGTCACTGTGATGATGGGGGTTTGGACCCCATTGCCACAATGGTCAAAATGTGCTTCAGCTATGGACCCCACACTTACCTTTTGGTCACTGTGATGATGGGGGTTTAGGCCCCATTGCCACAATGGTCATGGGCTGCTTGCATTGTGGGTGCCACACACATATATGTGTGGCACATGTGCTAGGGGGTCACATTGTATGTTGAAAGTCATGTTCGGTGTTGTAGGCATTTGACACAGCCTACACACGCTTGTCATGGTGGTGGGGGATGTCTTAATCTTGCATTCCCTAGGTTGTGGTGTGCTTGTTGTGTCATGCATTGTCCATCCTATGAGTGGGGGTGGTAGTAGTGGTAGGCATCCAGCCCCCCTGGCTAAGGGTGGTAGTAGTGGTAGGCATCCAGCCCCCCTGGCTAAGGGTGGTAGTAGTGGTGGGCATCCTGCCCCCTGGCTAAGGGTGGTAGTAGTGGTAGGCATCCTGCCCCCTGGCTAAGGGTGGTAGTAGTGGTAGGCATCCTGCCACCCTGGCTAAGGGTGGTAGTAGTGGTAGGCATCCTGCCACCCCTGGGTGAGGGTGGTAGTAGTGGTAGGCATCCAGCCCCCCTGGGTGAGGGTGGTAGTAGTGGTGGGCATCCTGCCCCCTGGCTAAGGGTGGTAGTAGTGGTAGGCATCCAGCCCCCCTGGCTAAGGGTGGTAGTAGTGGTGGGCATCCTGCCCCCTGGCTAAGGGTGGTAGTAGTGGTAGGCATCCTGCCCCCTGGCTAAGGGTGGTAGTAGTGGTAGGCATCCTGCCACCCTGGCTAAGGGTGGTAGTAGTGGTAGGCATCCTGCCCCCCGTGGGTGAGGGTGGTAGTAGTGGTGGGCATCCTGCCCCCTGGCTAAGGGTGGTAGTAGTGGTAGGCATCCAGCCCCCCTGGGTTGGGGTGGTAGTAGTGGTAGGCATCCTGCCCCCTGGCTAAGGGTGGTAGTAGTGGTAGGCATCCTGCCCCCTGGCTAAGGGTGGTAGTAGTGGTAGGCATCCTGCCACCCTGGCTAAGGGTGGTAGTAGTGGTAGGCATCCTGCCCCCTGGCTAAGGGTGGTAGTAGTGGTAGGCATCCTGCCCCCCTGGGTGAGGGTGGTAGTAGTTGTGGGCATCCTGCCCCCTGGCTAAGGGTGGTAGTAGTGGTAGGCATCCAGCCCCCTGGGTTGGGGTGGTAGTAGTGGTAGGCATCCAGCCCCCCTGGCTAAGGGTGGTAGTAGTGGTAGGCATCCTGCCCCCCTGGGTGAGGGTGGTAGTAGTGGTAGGCATCCAGCCCCCCTGGCTAAGGGTGGTAGTAGTGGTAGGCATCCTGCCCCCCTGGGTGAGGGTGGTAGTAGTGGTAGGCATCCTGCCCCCCTGGGTGAGGGTGGTAGTAGTGGTAGGCATCCAGCCCCCCTGGGTGAGGGTGGTAGTAGTGGTGGGCATCCTGCCCCCTGGCTAAGGGTGGTAGTAGTGGTAGGCATCCAGCCCCCCTGGCTAAGGGTGGTAGTAGTGGTAGGCATCCAGCCGCCCCTGGGTTGGGGTGGTAGTAGTGGTAGGCATCCTGCCCCCTGGCTAAGGGTGGTAGTAGTGGTAGGCATCCTGCCACCCTGGCTAAGGGTGGTAGTAGTGGTAGGCATCCTGCCCCCCTGGGTGAGGGTGGTAGTAGTTGTGGGCATCCTGCCCCCTGGCTAAGGGTGGTAGTAGTGGTAGGCATCCTGCCACCCTGGCTAAGGGTGGTAGTAGTGGTAGGCATCCTGCCCCCCTGGGTGAGGGTGGTAGTAGTTGTGGGCATCCTGCCCCCTGGCTAAGGGTGGTAGTAGTGGTAGGCATCCAGCCCCCCTGGGTGAGGGTGGTAGTAGTGGTAGGCATCCTGCCACCCCTGGGTGAGGGTGGTAGTAGTGGTAGGCATCCAGCCCCCCTGGGTGAGGGTGGTAGTAGTGGTGGGCATCCTGCCCCCTGGCTAAGGGTGGTAGTAGTGGTAGGCATCCAGCCCCCCTGGCTAAGGGTGGTAGTAGTGGTGGGCATCCTGCCCCCTGGCTAAGGGTGGTAGTAGTGGTAGGCATCCTGCCCCCTGGCTAAGGGTGGTAGTAGTGGTAGGCATCCTGCCACCCTGGCTAAGGGTGGTAGTAGTGGTAGGCATCCTGCCCCCCTGGGTGAGGGTGGTAGTAGTGGTAGGCATCCTGCCCCCCTGGTTGAGGGTGGTTGGCATCCAGCCCCCCTGGGTTGGGGTGGTGGCGCGCATTCAGGCCCCTGTGTGCATATGTGGCATTGGTGATGGGCATCCCGCCCCTATGGTGCTGCTGTTGCAAGTATATTCAGATCCTGCCCCGCCCTGGTTGATGGGTGGTTGGCATCCAGCCTCCCCTGGGTTGGGGTGGTGCGCGCATTCAGGCCCCTGTGTGCATATGTGGCATTGGTGATGGGCATCCCGCCCCTATGGTGCTGCTGTTGCAAGTATATTCCAGATTCCCAGTGTATGTGTGTGATGTGTCGTGTACGTGTTGTATGTGTTTTGTGGTTGGTGTCTGACTTACCTTCTGCGCCGTACGCGTCCGTGCCTGTTCCGGTAGTAGATGTAGAATATTGGTATGATCGGGACGAAGGGATTCATGGTTGGTTCGTGTCGTTCGTCCTTCTCGTTGCTTCGCGTCGTCCTCGTCGCTTGGCTTCGTCCTCGTCGCTTCGCTTCGTCCTCGTCGCTTCGCGTCGTCCTCGTCTGTGCTGTGTTCGTCTCGTAGCCGTGGATCGTGTTGTGGCGCGATTCGGAGCTTATGTGCGCCTCTCCCGGATGCTTTGACGTGCCGTGCGTAGCGACGGGTTCGGCGCGTACGGAAAGCGCATCGTACTTGTCCGGCCGGACGGGGCTGCATTTTCCCTTCCGTGCGACTCGATTCGGCGTTTCCGGATTCGCCTCGGTCGGAGAACAGGACCTGGTTTGGGTGAGTACGGCTCGGCCGGAATTTTTGCTGTTGTGCGCATCGTACTTGCTCGTTCGGTGTGCTGTACGGATCGGTCGGGAAACTGGCTTTCGCATGGCTTTTTTCCCGACCGAATGGTATTGGGTGCGCCTCCGACCGAGATCGGAATCGGCCCCCATGTGTCTAAAAGCTTTTTAATTTTTTCCAGTGTTGTATTTTCATTATGGTGTAGTGTGTCGATTTTATATTACTACCAAATTCTACACCTAAATATGTAATATATCCCGGTTGCCAAGCCAGCCCTGAGTTGCCTAAAATCTCTCTGGTGCAATGAACATTCAGGGGTTTTACCTCCGATTTGTCCCTATTTAGTTTGTATCCCGAGTGTATAGAATATTTTCCTATTGTTAGCATCAGAGCATTAATTGAGGGACCCGGGTCCTCAGTTACTATCAGGATATCGTCCGCATAAGGGGCTAATTTAACTTGAGTATTATTAAAACCTACTCCTTTTATGTCTGTATTCTGTTTGATGTCTTGTATTAAGGGCTCCAGCGCTAGTAGGAAAAGGGATGGTGAAAGTGGGCAGCCTTGTCTTGTGCCTTGTTGGAGAGTGAGAGACTCCGAAAGTGAACCGTTGATTGCAATACGTGCCGTAGGTGTCGAGTAAAGGGCCATGACCATATTTATGAAGGGTTCCCCCAAGTTAAATGAATGCATGCAGTGTTTTAAAAATGACCATGAAACCCTGTCTAACGCCTTTTCTGCGTCCAGGGTGATTGCTATAGAAGGGTCCGGTTTAAGAGCTGCATTTTCAAGAACATGGCATAACAGACGGGTATTGTCATTCGACATACGGTTTTTAAGAAAGCCTACTTGTGAGTTACTGATCAAATGTGGAAGGACTGCATTGAGTCTCGTGGCTAAAATTTTTGCATAAATTTTACAGTCGACATTGATGAGAGATATTGGTCTGTAATTTTTTGGTAATAGAGGATCCTTGGGAATAACTATAATGTTGGCCTCTGTCATGGAGTTTGTCGTTCGTCCATTATTTGCTATGTTATCAAATACTTTTAACATGGTCGGTTGTAATGACTCTGCAAATGTCTTATAAAATGTGGCTGTGAAGCCGGCAGGTCCCGGAGCCTTATTGTCTTTCAGGGATTTACTTCTAGTGCACTTATTGGTTTCCCTAAAGCTAAATTGTCTGTTTCGTTCAGTTGGGGTAGGTTCAATTTGTTCAGATATTGGGTGCACTCTTCTAAGTTAAATTCTTGGATCTCGCCTCCCATCTTCATAGAAGGTTTTAAAGGTATTTAAAATTTCTTTTTGTTTAGTATGCGTTTGATTATTAGTATCCTTGATTGACGAGATGATGTTTTGGTTCTGTTTGTGCTTAAGATAGGAAGCTAGCATTTTGCCCGCTATGTTGGCTTCGCAGAGTTTGAGGGCCTTAAACTTGTTTATCCATACTCCTGCTCGTTTACTCAGAATTTTATTGTATTCATATTTCTTTTGTGTTAGAAGGTTAAGAATATTAGTATTATTTAGCGGATTGGCATGTGAGGTCTCCAGGAGTTTAATTTCACGTTCTAACTTAACTAACTCAGTATTAAACTTTTTATTGATTTTTGTTTTAATCTCAATGATAACTCCCCTAATGGTAGCCTTCAGTGCGTCCCAGAGGGTGTTTACGTTGTCTCAGGGAGATCATTGTGTTTAAGGTAGTCTGTAATTGCCTCTTCAATTTTCTTTTTATCGTCCGGGTCTGAATGGACATCGTTATTAAAGCGCCATCTTTTGGGCGAGGGTTTATTATGGCTGCCAGCTAATTTGACACTGATACATGAATGATCCGACACTAACTTGGGTGAAATGTCTGTTTGATCAATTAGGTGTGTGAATGATCCGGATATAAGTATGTAGTCTATTCTAGTGTATGAGTTATGTGGGGCAGAATAAAAAGTGTAATCCCTAGAGTCTGGGCGTTGAAGATGCCAAGAATCTTTGAAGTTAAATTTAGTACATATTTTTTGAATAATGCCGTGAGATTTTGTAACGTGATATTTACAGGTGGATTGGCGGTCAATTATAGGGTCTAATGGGATGTTAAAGTCGCCGCCAACTATGATGAGATAGTCCTGGGGGAGATTTTCTATGATTTTTGAAATACCTTCCCAAAAGTTGGGTTCGTCCGTGTTAGGGCCGTATATGTTTACAACGTGTATAGAATCTTCCCCTTTTTTCAGATATGTAACCAATACTCTACCTTCATCGTCATGTGAGTGTGATTCAAGGGATATGTTAGCTTTCCTTGCTATTAGAGTGATTACTCCCTTCTTTTTATGATCCGCTGGCGAGCATGTAACGTGTGATATCCAGTTATGTTTAATAAAAGCTGCATCTTCTCCAGACAATTTCGTTTCTTGTAATAGTATAATATCCCCTTTAGATTTAACTAAGTAATCAAATATTTTCCGGCGTTTGATTGGGTGGTTAAGCCTTTTCACATTTAGGGAGACGACATTAAGGTCTTCTGTAATTTTATATGTCTTAGTTTGAGTCATTACATATGTAAGTGAAGGGTATGTATGGTGTGTAGAATGACAGGCATACCCGGAAGACTGTCCCTGTATGGACACCAGATGTATGTGGGTTACTTGTATTGAGTGCAGGCATTGTCATAGCACTTTCCGCATATATAAAGTAAGCAGTACATAGGAGCTCATGACAGTTGTGGAAAATATATAGCAATGAGAAGCAGGGCAGAAGCAATAGTAAGGGTAAAAAAAAAGATAGAAGAAATAAAGATAATAAACAACTGAGAATACCCAAGATACGGTTAAAAAAAAAAAAAAACAATCCCTCTCTGCAAAGCTTGGGGATCCCCAAAAACCCTCCCCACCCAAACCTGCATACCTCGAATGTCGGAGTTGCGACGGCAGGAGCGTCAATCTGTCAACTCAGAGAAAAACTTATTATAACGTCATTTAACCTTCCAGAGTGTAACATGTTGATAATCAAACTATGTGTTACAGGGCAATTCTAAGCACATTAGTGACTGAAAACGTATATACGCTAGAGAAAGGCACAAACTTAATTACTTATACATCTCTTGAAAACGTATATACCCTAGGGAAAGATATAATCCAAACTACTTAAACATATTAGAAAGAATATATACTGACAATAGACGTTCACTGTGCTAGAGAGATTGATCTGTGCTTGAGAGACTGATCTTATTAACCTTAACTTATACATAGTTGGATTTGTACATGCTTAACCATGTATAGGAATAAAGACTGCATGTGTGGCGGCGTAATAAACACAAGGCATTTAAGTGATAAACAACGAATGCGACAAGAGATGGCTCATCTAGCTGTAAACAAGCAACACTATAAAGTAAGCTTTATGACCAGGAAGTAGTAGCGACACATGAAATTACATGAGCATACATAGGAGGCGAGTGTAATAGGCCTAAATAGGATATGAAAAAGGATATCACAACTTCCTTTTATTAGAGAAGGAGTTAGTATGGTCCATGTCCTGAATGGCCGGACTGTCTAAAAATTTTGACAGGTCTTTAGGTTCCGTAAAGTAGCGATGTCTGCCATTTTCTATGATTCTAAATTTAGCAGGACCCGCAAAAGAAAACAGAATATTTTTGCCTCTTAATTTGTCTCTAAGAAGGAGGAAGCCTTTTCTTGTATCCACTGTAGGTTTAGAATAGTCCTGTGTGAAGATTATTTTTTGACCGTTCCAAGTGATCTGGCGGTTTTTACGGGCAAAATTAAGGATGGCTTCTGTATGTTTATATCTCAACGGTTTGCAGATGATAGGACGAGTTGTTTGCCTTGTTGAAGAATTAAAAGTCGGAATTCTGTGTGCTCGTTCCAGCTCTAGGTTATTGAGAAATTTTATGCCCGTAATCTGAGGGATCCAGTTCTCCAGGAAGGCTATGCATGATTCCGCGGAGTCCTCTGAGCCCTCCGGAATACCAAGGATTCTTATGTTGCCTCTCCTATTCCAATCTTCAAGTTCGGCTGCTTGTCTCTTTAGGTTGGTGGTAATGTGTATAAGAGATTTTATCTCTTTGCTGGCCTGAAAAGAAGAGTCCTCAACGTCACTAATTCTTTGTTCTGTGGCTTCTATTTTAGAGTTGATTGTGTTCATGTCCGCCCTAATGGCAGTTAGTTCTAGCTGCATAGCGTCCGTGTTTTGTTTGGTCGATTTAGCTAGATCGTGAACATCAGCTATCTTTTTGAGAATCATTTCCATTGTGCTGTTTATATCCGCTTTGGCTTTGATAGGTGAGTCAGACGGCGAAGGATCACCTTTGTTTCTTTTGTATTGAATTTTGGACTCCTTTTCTGCCATAGTGAGGGTCTTGTTAGGATAGGATGAACCCCTTATGATGTTGGCGATGCTAGTAATAGTACTGGTGTTAGGAGCTGATCGCTGATATTAATCAAAGTATGTGGGTGAATATAGGCGCACTTGGCCGGTCCCGGATGAAGGAAATGCCAATACAGGTCCTGAATCTATTGCCCGCAGTGAAACGACTCGCAGGACTGTTGTGAGATATAACGCTAGGAAATGGCTGTCCCTTATTTCTCTTTGGTCCTGTTCATGAACAATGGTGTGTGGATGTCTGCACAGCCTTCTTTGTATAAATAGCTGCACTGCTTGCACAACGTATACCGAGCCCCGATACCAGCAGGAGTCACTCCATTTTAGGAACCGGCATCAAGGACAGGCAAACCAGGAAGTTAAAGTTTTGATATACAGAAGCAGCTGTAAGGCATACAGTGTTGTTAACCAAAGGCGTTAAATAATGAAGTCCCAGAAGAACTTGGTTGGCTGACAGATGTGAGGTTCGAAGCTTCTAAAGGCTGAAAGCTGTCTTCTTAGTAGCTGGGCACCATTTAAGTTGCAGTGGGCACCGGTATCTTGCGGGACAACCTATTCATTGGTTAATATTGTTGGCAGTGTGGCCCCCAGTGTGATATAGCAGATAAGGCTGAAACAATCCTCGCAATGCTGCAGCGTCAGTCGGTGAAATCGCTGGGTAATTATGCTGAGTACTGAATCACGGGCGCCATCTTAGGGTCAGGCCACATTCGATGCAAGGTCGCCAAAATACTGAGTCGGATTTACTTAAAAGCGCTCCTAACAACCAGTGGCCGCTGAATTAATAATGAATATTGCTCACTTGTCTAGAAATTTATACGCGGCTCCATAGGAGAAGGGTGAGGTGCTCTCCGTGATTCTTAATCGGCCGCCATCTTGGGGTCAGGCCACATCAACAAAAAGATCACCGCAAGATTAAGTTAGTTTTTCGTTGCCACAAAGGAGAGTGTACCTTAGCGGGAGTTGGGGCTGTTCATTTCTCCATGGAGCGGGTACTCGGATGGGCACTCAGTCTTGATACCGGGTCGTCATTGCCGATGCGATATTACTCGTCATTTTGGGAAACAGTGGGTTTCAATGATCAATGGTGGCATCCATAGACGCAGCTCATCATCAGTATTCGAAGCCTGGTGCTCTGGACTACTAACAGTCCCAGGAACTCTGGATTACATGCGTGCAGTCTCTGTGTTCAGACAGAGAGACGGGATCAGGCCGCCATCGGCTCTGCCGTCCAAGCCACGCACCCCAAAAGTTAAAGGGTTTTATTACAAAAGTCAAAAGCAGTTCAGAGCTAATGCCATGAAGGCTCTCAGATGCAGAGTTATACAAACTATGCAAAAGTCAGACAATATTCTAAGTCTTAATGGTGCAGCGAAATCAGTGAAGAAACTAGCAGCATCAAGGAAAGCTCAAAATCTTCTGGCTCACCCCCACTGTCTAGGATTTGTTTATACACAATCCTTGCACAATAAATCAAAATTTCTGCAAATCCATCGAGGTGTGAGCAAGTGTATACATTTTTCAGCAAATTAGAGCACGTGAAAAATAAAATTCATCACCTTAACACCTAAGCACTATCCGCTTTTCTTGAATAATTATTCAGCATCCTCTATGCTAATGTCATCCGGAGATGTTTGAGCAAATATGAAACATTACATAACGTGTATTTGTAAAGGGCACATTCACCCAAGGGTATCTTGGTGCTGAATAATGGTACTCGTTTTATCGACGTCAGAAGGATGAAAGCCTGAGTGGACCCGCCAGGATTTGAATGTGTGACCATGAGGTCGAACACAGACCCCTACAGTGCATGCATTAGTCCACTAAGCCACCAGACCCGGAAATTGACAATAGGAATTTCTTCCAATGAATAGATCCAGTGAAGGAACGGAAACTGTAGTTGCATGTAACAATTTTGGTCCAAACTGTGGAAAGGTAATTGTGAGCAGAACAATAACGGCAATGAAAATAAACTATTATGACTTCAGATTGTGTGCTGCGCAGCCTGTGGGGCGAGAATGTGCGTGGGGGAGGAAACACGATTGATGGCCTCCATCTTGTTGGAGATGGTTTTTTACACAGAAGTGTGGCCTAACTAAAGCACCTTATTAAACCTACTTTTATAAAAAAATAATTTCAAAAGCAATTGTGTTAATTCAATCTGTAGAAATAAAATCATGTGTAAAAAAGCATACCGCACGTTATTATTAATGCACGAAAATATAAATCTGCAAAACACTTCTAAATATGCCCCCTCCCCCCCACATCTTTCAGAAATACCCCCATGTGCTTGTCTGTTATTCTCTCTCCTTCCTCTTCATTGTTGACTTTTCTTTCTTTCTGCTTGTACTTCCTTTCCTGCACTTCACCATTCCCTGTCTCCCCGTGTTACACAATCCACCCCCACATGTATTCAATGCACTTTCTTTAACTTCATCATTGTTAATATTTTGACAACTCTGTACCACCCTCACATATTTTCCTATAGAACTGAAATTGGAACATATGTAACCATTGCGCTCTACCGAGAAGCCAATGATTGGATGAGTTTGTAGTCTGAACACCTTTCTGATGCAATATCAGGCAGAAACTTGCACTATATTCAGCCTCAAAGCAAGAGTTCTCATTCATGTCCCACCTAGAAAACTCAACTATGCCATAAATTCACCCAGGCACTTATTTATTTAGTGTTTTATAGAGCGCCAGCATGACCCGTTAGGGTATCAGAGCGCTTTACAGAGAAAACACGAAACATTCAAAGATTGGGAGCAAACAAACATGAGTATACTAAGGGAGAAAATACAAGCAGGAGCAAGGGAGGACTGCACAATATCAACCTCTGCCCAATAAAGTTACAGAGAGGTACGAATTATGCCATAAGCAAAACATTGTCTATGATACCAGGATCACATAGTCTGCACAATCAAGTGATGCTTAAAACGGGTAGGGTTATATAAATAGCAGTAAAGTGTCGCTAAGCCGCTGATTCCGTAAATGCTCTGAGAGAACTTATGGCAGTGATTTGCCCATTAGAAAAGTCTTGGCTTCCTTCTTGAATCTTGGCGGAGATGTTATTCTTCTGATGATTGGCGGCAGCGAGTTCCAGATTCTAGGTGCAGCCCCAGAGAAAGCTCTGTTGTACGTTTTCTTCTTCCGGAAGAAGGGAGGTTTCAGCATAAGATCCCAGGCACTCCGGGAGTGCCTGCCTCCTCCGGATACCTCAGTTTATGAGCAAGATATGAAGGTGACTTTGAGTGAAGTACTTTGTGTGTAATACAGGCCAGTTTGAGTTGGATTCTGGCTTCGTAAGGAAGCCAATTCAGGGCCTTCAGGTGCGGGGAAATGTGGTAGAATTGTTTTGAGCCTGTTAAGAGTCTTGCAGCTGCGTTGAGGCAGGCTTTTAGGGGAGCCGTTGAGCTCTTGGACAGACCAGAGAGGGTTGCGCATCCGTATTCGATCCTAGAGATAACTAATGCCTGTACTGCCATTTTGAGGTCAGACGTGTCGAGGAAAGGTTTCAGTTTTCCAAGGTAGCTCAGGTGAAACCTGGCGTTTTTGGCCAGTCTGTTGATGTGAGCTCGCATGTTCAGGTTCTTGTCCAGTGTGATTCCTAGTGACTTGGCTGAGTCCACTATGATCGGGGTGCAGTTCAGCGTGGATATCGATTTGGTCCATTCTAGTATGTCAGTGGAGTTTTGGGAGGGGACATTAGCAAGAATTCAGTTTTTTGCGCATTCAGTTTGAGCTGGTTGCTAGCTAGCCAATGCACAGTCCGCTTTAGAGCTTCGTTCATTATTTCGATCTCATCTGGGGATGAAACTTTGATGTAGATCTGTGCATACATATGGAAAGAGTAGTTGGCGCTCCACAGAATTTCAGTTAGAGGTTCCAGATAGAGGTTAAAAAGAGTTGGTGAGAGGGTTGAGCCTTGCTGGACTCCGATCGTAATCGGGGAAGGGGAGGATAGATTTCGATTAACTAAGAATCTTTGGGAACGGTTCCGTAAGAAGGATTTAAACCAATCGAGAACGGTTCCCCCTAGACCCATCCTGCTTTCAAGCCGATCAAGTAACTTCTCATGGTTAACTGTGTCGAATGCAGATGAAAAGTCCAGAAGAATTAAGAGACAAGTTTTGTCATGGTCTAGGACTTGAAGGGCGTCATCCACTATATGGAGAATAGTAGTTTCGGTACTGTGATCTGGCCTGAAACCAGATTGGCAATCGTCTAGCAGATTGAATTTGGCGATGTGTTGGCTAAGTTGATGTTGCACACATTTCTCAAGCACTTTCGCTAGTAGAGGAATATTAGATATGGGTCTGAAATTGTTCAGATCAGCAGAGTTCAATGTGGGTTTTTTTAAGATGGGGATGACTTGACCAGTTTTTAGAAAATCGGGCATGGAACCTTGCATTAGGGAAGCGTTGATTATTGAGGTCCAGATAGGTAGGATAAATTGGTTGGTTGCAGGAAGACAATTGGAGGGGAGCGGGTCATTGAAGTGGTTGTTTGGTTTTATGGATGCTCGAATTTTCGAGATGTTGTGGTCGTCATATAGATTTAAGGTGGTCCAGTGGGCTTCATTTTTGGGTGCTATCTGACGGGTGCGTGTAGATACGTTGATTTGTGTCGCGGATGGATGCGACTGGATGATAGCGGCGGAGTTCAGCACATTACCCAACGAGTCGATTTTGGCTGAGAAGAAGGAGGAGAACTCATCACAGGTTATTAGGGATTTTGTTGCTTCTTTAGAGGATTTGGCCAGTTTGTTCGATTAATGTTTTACCATTTCAAAGAGTTTGCGAGGTCTGTTCTTAGCGTTCTCCAATTCAAATCTAAAGAACTTTTTTTTTTTTTTTTTTTTTTTTTTTAAATTGAGCATGCTTTTGTTGTATGCATTCCTGGTTTTTCTAGGAAGTTTTAGCTGGGGGAAGGAGGGGTGTTGTCTCCATTTCCGTTCCGTTAGTCGCAGATTCCTCATTTAATTGTTTAGGGACCCATTAAACCAGGGATTTTTGTCTTTAATCTGGACTCTTTTCAGTTTTAAAGGGGCAAGAGAGTCGATTTATATCAGACATTGTTGCATTGTAATGCTCAGTAAGATCGCTGACATTTGATAGTTTGGGGGGAGGGGGGAGATCCTGTGCGCAACGTGCTGCCAGTTTCTCGAGGTCTAGGCTTCCTGTGTCCCTAAGCCATCGTTTCGGTTTCACTGTTTGCGCTGGTTTTTTCTTAAGTGCGCCCGGTATTAGAAATGTAATGGCGTGGTGGTCTGACCAGTCGCAAGAAGCAATCGAGATTAGCCTGACCGCCTTTTCCTTTGAGATAATCCAATCGAGTGTAGAGCCTTTTGTGTGAGTTGGCAGGGTGCAGGCTTGGGTGAGTGTTTGGTCAGCTAGGAAATCTTTAAAGGTGTTGACCTGAATGTCATTAAGGTCGTTCCAATGAAGGTTAAAGTCCCCTAGGTATATATAATTGGAGTGGGGGGAGACATTTGCCGTGATGATTTCCATGAGGTGGTCGATGAACGGGTCATTCTTACCTGGAGGGTGGTAGAGGGTATGCAGTTTGCACAATTGGTTAGAGTCTTTGCTTACGGATATTGCGAGGTATTCGCAGGAGTCAAGAGTATCAGAGTGAAGTTGGGTAATGGTGAGGTCGGAGCGGTAGATGCAAGCGATACCACCCCCTTTTTTAATTTGTCTGTCTAGCCTAATGATGTAGTTTGGGGGAACCAACAAATCCATGCAGGGTGAAGATGTTTCGTTGAGCCATGATTCAGTTAAGATTGCCACATCTACAGCTTGATTTAAGATGAGTTCGGCGATGTCAGAGGCATGCTTCACTGCTGAACGCCAATAGTAGAAGACCAGAGAGTGGTGACCCGGAGTTCCCCGGGGTTGCGTTGGGAGTAGAGGTGGGTAGGGGTACTTGTTTTAAGTTTTTGCTGTTTACCCCTCTGTTTCTGGATGAGGAGGCTCTATTTGCGTTGCTTGTGATCGTATGGATTTTGTTTACTTCTTTCTTGTCGGGGGTACTGGAAGAGGCGTGTGTTGACTCATAGGATAATAGGAGAGCAAGAGTTTCATCCTCTGATAAATAGTTAAGTTGAATGCGAGGTCGATATTGTCTGTTTGCCAGCGACAATGGTTGATGGTTTGGCTTTTTTTTTAATGTCGAGTACTGATTTTTGAATGCGTTTGATTCTAGAGAGAGAGTAATCGACGAGGTGTAAGATGCTCTTCATTTCTAGAACAGCGTTATGGAGGCTCTGAGATATGCTGATTGTTTGTTACTTTAGAGATTCTAGGTCTGTTAGTGTAGACTGTGTTAGAGGCAGTGGGTCCCGGGGATCAGGGCTTGGTTTGCTATTGCACTCGGTGCACCTGGTGAGGGGGCTGGATTTCGAATTCCTGTGGTTGCTTTTCTGTACGTTGAGGTGAGCACGGGAACTGTTTTACTCAGAGGGGAGGCTGAAAGGCCTTTTGGGGGGTTAAGCGACAGGCTTTGGCTGACTTGTATGGGTGTGGGATGGGGACGATGAGTGGGTGATGAAGTTGCAGGCGTTGCATTCTTGAGAGGTTGAGATCGCGGGGTGGGCATATCTCTAATAGACTTAGGGGAGATGCTGCCCTGTGCACCGTGCTGCAAGCACAGCACGTTGGGGAGATGAGTGCCAGTCCACTCTAAAGAAGAGAGGGTGTTAAGGAGCTCAAGGAGGTAGCTTCTGTCTTGGTTTCTGTAAGCCCAAGAGGTTAGCTTAGTATTGGATTGGACACTGCTCCAATGAGCGTTAGATTGAGAGAGAGGGCTTTGGGGGTGTATTGAAAGGATGTAGCCATGCACCTGCTCTTTAAGGGTAGTGAAGTAGTCATCAAATTTTTTAAGATCCTTGTTTGCTGCTTGGATCAGAACGGTGCCATTTTTATAGATTGTTACGTTCAGGTCATCTCTTAAGTGTTGTTGTGAGGGGGCGATCAGTATTTTGGTGCCATAAGGAATGTTTTTAGTTTCACGAACGTTCAATAGGTTTAAAATGGCTGTGCGCCATATTGCTATTTTCCTGGTGTAGAATATTAGATCATTTACAATGATGCCCTTTTTCATGTTGAAGTATGGGTCGGAGATCAGAGTCTCTGGGTGTCTACTCAGAAGATAGTGTTTGAATGTTTTTGAGGCAGTCTTGGATAGGTTGGGGGGGTATGTGTTAGTGTAGGAGTTCCATCCAGCTGGTTTGAGGTACGAAGCAGCCATAATGGTGAGAGAGAGAGAATGCAGGTTGTGCAGAGTAGAAGTTTCTTATCCTTGATCTGTGACAGGGCCGTCAAATTGCAATGATGTTTTAGTGGGTGCATTAATCAGCGAGTAAAATTAGGGGTAATGTGGCTGCGATTCTGTATATTCCCTAACCAGTGTTTCAGCGAGGTCACTTCATTGTGTGGGGACAGCTCACAGGTCCAGAGAAGAAAAAAAAAAACTAGAGTTGGCTCTGTTTACAGAGACAGATATCAGTGTTTTTGATTGTAAAATTAAGGACATGAATATAGTTCCAGTCCCAGCCATGTGTCCCACTGATGCATTGTCCCATTTGAGTTTATGTCAAACCTCCCAGATCTCCATATTACCTGTCCTGGATCATTTGTAGCCTGCCCATGGGCTTTCCTGTCAGTTGACCACACGGGACTTGTTTTTGTTGTGAGTTCTTCAATCTTGTGCCTAAGACATCTCCTTTCACCTTCCATTTTATGTCGCCCTGCTTCCATTCCTGCAACTACTGTTTGCCACCTATTAACCAGGGATAGTTTGCCACCTATACATAAGAGACTTGTGCCTGTGCTCCTGTGAGCTGCTTCAAATTTCCCACTAAGATCCATCATCACCTATTAGTGATACAAGATGCCACCTCCCAGCCCTGGACCTGCTATCACCCCTAGGGACGGGCTACATTTACATGGTTTGGTGAAAGGCAATGCACACAACAGCCCTCCAAACACTTTTTATCTGTATTACATTCCAACTTTATATTTTCAGTTGAACCTAATGTCATAACAAACTATATTTGTAAACATAATGCTATATTTAAAAGTAGAATAACTGTAAATTATAAAGTTGCATCCACTAAATTAACAAGAAAGATCGGATCATCAACTCCTAAGACCATAATCTACAGTATGAGTGCATAGAGCAGTGGAAACCTTTTGATACCGTCCGAGACCCCCACCCCATCAAAAGTTTTTAGGCGTAAGGACCCCCTCCCGACAAAAATTTATAGAACCTGGTACTCATCATGGACAACCATAAATGTTCTCCAGAGAAACGGCCAATCTGTGGTTGCCCCTTATTAGTTACAGTTTAACACCCAAATATAGCATTAAGCAACAATAGAAGCTCCTTGCGCTGTCGGCGCGTAATTTTTTATGACGCTCTGGTTGCGCAGAGTACAGACCCATATCTACGAGGCCACGCAAAGTCACTTTGCATAGCTTTTCATGGCCTCCTAGATATGGTGTAAGGTAACGCAGCGCAAGTTGATGCGTTGTCCTACACTGCGTATGGGGTGCATTCCATGGGCGTTGCGGTGGGTTTTCCTATGGGTTTTGACACATTCCCAGATTAGCAAGAATCTGTAAACCTGAGGATGCATCAAAACTTTTTGCTGCCCCAGGGGATGCTTAACAAGGAGAAATATCTTTATTTCTCCTCAATTGTTTCCTCTTTCTATGTGTAGCACACATAGAAAGAGGAAAAAGCCTCCATGGGTTGTTTTTGCGCAGGAAGGCGTGCCTTCTTGCACAAAAACATTCCTGCCAACAATGCAGACACCCTTGCACCGGTGCCTGCGTTGGCGCTAGGCACCAAATTGTGTGCTGGCAGAAAGGAAAGGAATGCACTGTATCTTATAAATACAGTCCATTCCTGCCCTTGTGAATTGGCATAGTGCTGTGCAGCAAAAATACTTGCAGAGCTGCCGTACACCATTTCATTGTAAAGGAGGCCCATGGATTTTAGTAAAATCCACACCCTATGTAATGCAATTTTTTTACATAACTGTCCCTTCAACACATTCTCGGGGATAGCAAGCGCTGTGTAAATACAACAATTAAAAGCGAGCACTTCACAGCTTACTTAACTCTGTGCGCTACCACTCAAAAAGCTTCAAGTGATTTGATCAAGTAACTGCAACAGCACTCTCCTGTCCTGAGAAATCAAAGCCAGGCAGACAGCTAAACACACCTTTCTGCCAGCGTGCTGCTGGCCTGAAAGAAATGAAAATGTGCACAACGAGTTAGTCTGCAAACCCTTTACATTTGCAGATTAACTCGTTGTGCACATTTGCATTTCTTTCAGGCCAGCAACACACTGGTAGAAAGGCATGTTTAGCTGTCTACCTGGCTTCCATTTCCCAGCACAGGAGAGTCCCTGAATAACAACACTCCAGGGAAAGCATTTTAACTACCGGAATTAACCACCTGGGACGTTTTCTTTTAGCAAATGAAGAGTGCCACCCCTTTCCCATGCCTCCAGGGCCCCCATGGGGGTAGTGCCCCACAGATTGAAGACCTCTGGCATAGAGGTTGAAACACAGAGCCATAAATCAATTAAACCATGGTCAGGACATATGAACAGTACAGTTGGAATCCCAGATGTCATATTTTTCTTTTCTCCAGATATTTGTAAAACTTTTGTTGAAATGTAAATGTGTACATTCTGTATTACTCTATGTAAGTTAGCATTCGCTGCACCATCTTGTATTCAGCTGCCATTTTGAGCTATGATCGAAGCTAACTTCTGTCTCACTTTGTCTGCCTCAGCAGAAAGCAGCTGCAATATATATATTTTTTTGTATTCCTCCAAGGTTAAGCTTCGCTGTGCTAATGAATAGACTGTTTTGTTATTATATGCTTTCCTCACTAGATAGGCCTGCTCCCACCCTTAGAGCGGTGGGTACAGGCAGAGTAACCTTGATGCTGAGATTGCATGTACCCGGTCCTGGAATGGTAGCTCATCCTTCTGTAGCTCTTTGGTTCACCAGCTACTAACTGGAAAATTCCAGTTTGGGCGTGTCTTTAGTGATTCTGAAATGTATATTATATGTTACCCTGTTGGTAGAAGTCAATCCCTCTGCAGCAATCTAAGGAGGCTGGTCAGACCGGACTCCACTCGAGTGTATTTCTAATAAATACCTTTGGTTCGTATTCTCTACTGTCTGACCGACTCTTCATTTGTAAGGAAGGCCGAGAGGTGGTCGCGAGTGACCCGGGTGGCCCTAATCGGGTCACTTTCTTCACTTTAGAGTCCTAGCATGCACCATAAGTGAATTATCTGTGTCCCTTCAGTTGTCAAAAACTACTTTTCTACTACACTTACCTACTAAAAGAAGCCCCAGATCCCCATACAAACTGTTTGGATAGCTTATATACTTCTCTGCTGACGCATGATCTGGAACTTAATAAAGCACTATTCTATTTAGACAAGGATGTTCTGTATTTGGATGTGTGATTGCTGTAGATTGATATTCCTCCTTTGCCCTTAAGATGGAGCAGTTCTCTGCATGAACTAGAAGTGCTGGTAGATGTAAAAAGAGTTTAACTGTGTTCAGGTGCAGATTGTTGCAACCCGACCTGAACAACCTAATTTGTATGTTCTGTCCTTTCTCTGATTATACCCAAATAATGTAGCATAGGGTGTATGCTATTGTGCCATGCCTGTGTACTTGAGCTTCCCTGTTCCTTTGTGGAATGTATGATGCAGTGACTGTTCTGACACTTATTATTGGGATCTTCAGTTGAGACAAGATGGCCCTTGTGAATTGGCATAGTGCTGTGCAGCAAAAATACTTGCAGAGCTGCCGTACACCATTTAATTGTAAAGGAGGCCCATGGATTTTAGTAAAGTTTGATGCCAGTAGATTGAAGCTGTCTACCCGGGCAATACCAAGAAAAAATGTTTCTTAGGAACATCGGTCCCATATTATTCAAGGCCTTAAAGGCTAGGCATGGCGTCTTAAACTTTACACGACTTGCTACAGGAAGCCAGTGGAGTTTACGGATTTCGGCGAGACTGATTCATACATGGGCAGATTTAGGAGGAGTCTCGCAGCTGCATTCTGTACCAATTGCAGTTTTTTTAATGTTGTTTTTGCATATTCAGGTATAACCCATTGCACTAATCTAATTTTGATAATACTAATGCAGTTACCACTGTGTTATGTTAAAAACATTTGTTAAGCGCACGTTCACCGGATGGTTTCTTGGCGCTGTCTTCCTGGAATCCATGGGGATATAAGGAAGAACCTTCCTCAATTTCTTGAGCAGGTAAAATGTGGTGGAAACCGTTGTATTTGTTTGCTGGGCGAATGTTAGTTTCTTGTCAATTAAAATCCCAAGATTTTTGCTTTATTCACTGGTTTAGGCACTCTCCCATCTCTGTAGGCCACCAGATGCAATCCCATCTTGGTTGGAGATTGCCCAAAATCACTATTTCGGTTTTCTCCGAATTGAGTTTAAGACCATGCTTGCCCATCCAACTGTTAATTTCCTGCATACAGTTTCTAAACTTCAGTACAGTACAGTCCTGCATTTTATGTACATAAGTGACACTCTATTAATGGATATAACAAGATACCTGTGGTGTCCCTACATCATCTATAAACATGCAACTTCAGATTTAACAATAAGGACGAGTTAAAGAGTACATTAAAAAAAAGTTTTTTTAGATGACAATTACATGCCCACGGGTGCCTTATCACCTCCAGGTGACACTTGGGAAGAAGTAAAAGCATCCAAAAAAGTGCATTTCATCGATGGAAAGTAAATCCTTCATCTGCCCTAAAATTTACTATTGGATGTCTGCATTGCTGCTGGGCAGAAACCAGATGAGGACATCAGGCTGGTAGTTGCTATGGGCACAAAGAGGCATGTAAGCCAAATGCTACATTTGTCCTGGTGCGCACCATTTTAGGCAGCTTGTAACTTTGCAGAAATCTCGTATACCAACGATTGATTCAAGCCACTAGAAAATCGTACAGAAGCCATCCAGCAGACCTCATATTCCAGCAACCTTTGGCTGGATTAAACTAGCTGTATTGCAGAAGGAATTTATGATCTGCCACATGTGATTCACTCCGGTGCAGGCAAGGTCTGTTTGGCACAATAGCCCGCTCCATGACAAGCACTGTCTCACGTAATGAAAACTAAAGTCCCATTGTTATTTCCAACTAAGTTCTTCGATCCACTAGGCTCATTGTATAGTTAATACTCCTCTCCAATCTTACTGAATCATATTTGCTCATATTTCTACTCTTGGTTACAGAGTCAATAGATAAATTCCTGACCAAACCTTTTCAAAGGCTGCAAGCTGTGTTTAGGTGCACATTCACGTGGTGGGGTCACAATCCTCTGTAAACGCTATATTTTCACTTAAATCAATTTTTAAATTCTTTCTTACACCATGCTCAAATTTCTGGTCATAACTATCTCATTGTAGAGCTTCCAAAGGAAATATACCTGAACATGAAGAAAATAAGCAAACAATTATACCGCAAAAAAACATTTAAGAGACATTGCTTTGTGCATGTACACTAAAGTATATTGGATCTTTAATTAAGTAAACAGACATCTCTTTATAAAAATTCTTGTTATAAAAATATAACTAAACAGGTGAACAGGGATGAAGGACTGTAGCAGTGTAAAAACACAAATACACAGTCCCAGAGACAATATTTCAACAAACATCAAACAATAAGAGCTTATGTGTTTTAACAATTTTCTGCTATCGGAACAATCCAATCCTACTTCAGTTAGTATTTTATAACAGAGCGAGGTGTCAAGTCCTTCAGTCATTGCTATAACCAGTGTTGACGTTTTGGTCTCTTGTTGTCTTGTGTACTTGAGACGCTCCTCAAGACAGAAAAAGGCTTCCTTGGACAATTAAAGCCCCCATTAAAGTACCATCACTAGATGAACCTACATATGGAGGTTACAATAATTCTTGAAAAAAACAAATCATACTAAATGCCCAGGATTTAATCTATATCAAAAGGAATAAATCCATCCAACGGAGTAATTGAACAAAAATTTTGAGTCCATTCATGGACAGCAGGAGTTAGTTTCTCCTCATCCAAGCAAAGCATCATTTAGCACAGTGTCCGGAGCTGCACCAAGTCCAAATTAAGAGAGTCTGACACCAGTAGGCACTAGATACTTGAAAGGGAACATAATGACTTGGGTCTCCAGGATCAAGTGAAGCACCAAAGAGCACAGTGTCCGGAGCAGCACCAAGTCTGGATGAAAAGAGAATCTGACACTGGCAGGCACTAGATACTTGAAGGGGACTAGGGAAATGGGCACATACTTTATGCTCCTTCGAACATCTAGTGCTTGCTGGTGTCAGACTCTTGTCGTCTGGACTGGGTGTATCTCCCTTCTGTGAGGAAGATGAATATGGGTGGGTGGTTGGACTATAGGTCAGAACAATAAGGTCACTGTCTACAACGTTTTTGTATTTCAGACTAAGCCTGTGTGCATGCGTGGCCTTCAGGGGTTCAGTATGTGCACCATACTCTATGTGCACTCAAGCTTGGCGTGTAGTTGATGCTGTACGCTAGTTCTTGTGTAATAAGGTCATCCCCTTTCACCTATGTGCTAGATTGAATATTGATTGTGCAGTGCCTTATGCCAGTGGGTGTGTTGTCCCTTTGTGTGCATCATTCGTATTCTGAAGAGGCAATGGCATTCGAGGCAGCAGGCATTGTTCCTCCAGGATCTGGAAAACATTCCGGTATCCATCAAGAATCCCCAACGCTACTACAATATATGAAAGAATTGAAGATGATTCTCTTTAAGAAACACTCCATCAAAATGCATTAAGAGTCCACAATCCTACTACCTCTTTAACTCTTTGTCTTTTGGATAGGTTTGCGCTATAGAAATACCACATGCATACATACAAACTTATGTATGTTAAAAGTGAGAGCGCTATGCAGTACAATTTGTGGTTTGCATTTCACCATATCCCAAATAGGTTCAGTTCTTTCTATCACTAGGTCGAGTTCTTCATAATTGCAGGTAGGCAAGCATAGTATTAAGGTCTAGAATTCTGAGACTAAGCAAGAATGGGTGGGGGGTTTGTAATCTTAGATAAACAGTACACCTTATAAACCAGCATGTATTTATTTGTATTTTTGTATAACACAGAAAGGACCAGAGGGTGCCAGAGCATTCTACATACGTTACAAGTTCAATATTAGACCCTCCCAAAGCAATTGGACAGCAGTAGAGCATCAGGATGTCCGCTCAGTAAGGCAAACCATGCAGTCAGTCCAATAACGTGTCAGCCGACATCAGCAGACTGAGAGACATTCTTACTGAATGCAAAAATATCAAGTTAGAGGAGGTGCAATCATACAGTTGGTGCATTATTGTTCTAGATGGACTCTAACTGTACAGTAGCTGCTTCCAGTTGACAAAACAAAGAGAACACTCCACCCAAGAATACCCCAAAACAAGCTTTGTAAAAAGCACTGTCTCGGACTCCTTATGTCAAAAACTCTTTCCTTGGACTATGAAGTTCATTCCTTCTACCAATCATGTAAGGGCCAACATTGATAATAGAACTGAAGTTTTTACCATCTCGCATCACTCTATCATTCCTAGTAGCCTACCTCAAAACCAAATCACGCTTAGTTTCTTCACACAAGCTGAGTAGATCAGACAGTTCCCTTACCAGCCCCACCACAGCGCCTACTTCTTGTGGGGTGACTTAGTCCCTTTCTCACTGCAACTGGAGAGACGTCAGAACCAATGTCCATTTTCTTTCGAAGAAATTCATACATCCTCTCACTTTTCCAGTTCAACACAGCTCAGCAGGTTCACATTAGCAAGCTGCCTGACATTTTCCAGCTCTCCAGTCAGTCTTCCAGACTAACTGTTAACTTAAAATTGCATCTTTAAAAACTGGAAAATAGTTAATTTGTTTCCTGGTGCATGGCCCAAAAGGATTCCAGAGAACCCGTTCTCTTTTCCAAAACTGCAATGATCGCCTCCATCCCTGCAAGTCTGAGGGATACAGCTTCCAATCTGGACTTGACTGCTGCCATTTTGGAATGTTATGTGTATTTGTTAAGTGCACTATCACCCGCAAGGTGTATCCTGGTGCTTGTTCGAGGGTAAATGGAGTGACTGCGGTGGTCACACTTGGCTTACCGGCTCACGTGAGCAAGACCTGCATTCTGCCCGTTCACTGAGAATAAGGAACAACAGTGTGAAATACAGTGGCACTTTATTAAGCAATTCAGTAACACAGAGAACTGTTCATCTTCAAATGCTACTCATCAACACATGAGCAGGATGAAATAAAAGCATCGACAATCCTATAAATCATATTTTAAGTGAAGCACAAATATCCATGTATATATCAATTAATACGCAGCAGCCTAAAGGGCAAAGGGATCATGGGATCATAAATAGGCAAGTGCCTAGGAGGCAAATCTTAACTAAGAGCAAAAGTCCCCCCCCCCTCCAGGCTACACAATTTAAAGTACAATTAATGCAATGAATTGGGTGTGGATGAGCTAAATTAGAGAGGCTGACAAAGGCAAAAGGCCTGCAATCAAAGAAGAGCACTACCACCAGAGAGTAGACGTTCTAGGCCCAAGATAGGAAGAACGGTCGACCGGGAACCCACACCGTGCAAGGCACTGGAAAAGAGTTCAGGGCGTGGACATGGGTGCAAATCTTTTATATGGCTTAATGCAGAACTCCCACCCACATTCGACGTGGGCCCTTGACCGCACGCTTACGGTAACTTTGGAAACATTTTGAGAACACAGAAGTGGTATCATGGTGAAACTGATGTTCTTAGCAGGTGGTCAGTGCTCTTGACCGCAAACATAAAAAAAAGAGTAACTTTTAACGTAAGATGCTCGGAAATTTATATTTTATACATTATTTCTATGCCATGCAGCCGTCTTTGGTTTCGCTTGAGCAAGCTTGGAAAGTTTCACAACTAAAAATATTACAAATATTGCTTGTGAAAGAACAAGATGTACCAGCAGGGTTTCGCGTACGTGTGGGCTAACTTTATTCTTATAACTGTGGAAATTTACCGGGGGGGGCTGGTGCCTCGCAGCGCCGTGGATGGCACAAGTCCCTGTTGTCAGATCAGTGAGGCCTATGAGATTTGATTTATTAAAAATGATAACAAGAGGCAGTGGGCTTGGGCCTACGTGATGTATGTAAGGAGGTGTGGACCATTGTGGCATCTACTAAGAGGTTGAAGGAAAATGGTAACTTAGTACATCTGTTAGGGCCTGACTGGTGGGGCCTATATGGGAGTGTCATGTTTGTTGGGCAGAGCAGGATGGTACATAGGATTTCTGTTATATGGTAGAACGGGACCCTACTTCATTTCCCTCCTTGTTCATTTTTGAACAAAACTCTCACATAGTACTTTGCTGGCCCCTCTTCTGTTTGGTACATACAGAGTGGCTCATTAACGTAGAAGCACTGGGTCTGAGCGGACCTGGTGTTATGGTAACATACTCTCCATCATCGTTGTCAGCTAACTGCTCATATTCGTGAGTGGCATGTTCCTCCCTTATGGTGTACCTATGTGGTGGGAGTGGGGGAGCTGTTGGTGTGTTGGGAGAAGCGTCAGGGGCTGTTAGTTCTATGAATTCTACTTCCGTTGGCCCATCCCCAGGAACACGGTCCATGACCTGGTAATGTGACTTCTGGTAAATCCCTGTGTTAGCGTAGTTCATCCCTACCACCTTGGTGCTAAATCTGTTGACACATTTTATAATCATCTGTGCACCGCAACATACTATCATCATCACACAGCAAATAGGTAGCAACATTTTCAAGATAGCAGACAGCCATGAAGGCATCCAGTCCATGTTGAACCAATTAGAAATAACATCTGCTTCGGCACCTCCCTCCTCACGCATCTTCCTTCCCAGATTGTCCAAGTCCTCGATTGCCTTGGCAAGTGTCCCGTTATCGGCATCATTAGATGGTATGAACGTGCAGCAGGACTTCCCTATTTTGGCGCATACCCCACCGTGCATAGCCGTGAGCTGATCCAGAACATATCGATGCTCTAGAACCATGAGCCTTAAAGGCCGTAATTCTTCCTGTATTGCGTTGAACCCATCGCGGGTGTTATTGATCAGTGTCATAAGTTCGTAGCGTGTGACCTGCAGCCACCTGGCATTAGCTGATGTTTGCCAAATGGGCCACAGGCCCCCAAAGAATTCCTGTGCATCATTAAAAAGGCGAAATTCCTGAGGAACTTTACGAAAGGCGTCGTTAGCAAAATATTGAGCACTCCTTCGGTGCCGGTGGAGCAGGGTGACATCACCAGTCATGGGGTGATTATGCACATGGGAAATGTTGGATGCCGGGACAACCAGATGCAGCTCGTGCACAGACCATGGAGTACAGGCCACGCCATCGAGGAGGTAACTGGCGATAGAGGCGTTCTCCGCATGCCCAGTAGATGTCCATGAGGCTGGAGGTGCCGTCTTGGAGGTCCAAATTAAAGATGGTGCTGTTACATCCGGTGTTGCGGCCCACAGAGATTGTGCCATTACCTAAGAAGGAGAGGAGACTTTAGCTTGTATGCCTTTTTCCATTGGTAGGTGGTGTCTTTACCAAAGGTGTACCTTCTAGTTTCTTGTGCCCAGACCCCTTCGCACTCAGCCTCGATGTCCCAATCGGTGTCCCCCTCCCAGTCTGTCACTACAAAGGGTGCTCCTAAGGAAGCTGCCTTACAGGTCAGGTTGTGTGGACCGTGCCACTTGTTGTTGAAATAGATATTGGCCCGTAAACGCAGCACAGTCCTGTACTTACAGGGGCTTTGGTCTATTCTTGGATCACATGTCACTGTTGGTGACGGAAAGGTGACATAGCGTAAGTAGGCAAAACTACGTTCCCAATGTTGTATTAAGAAGTTACGTATGTTCATCCTATGCATAACCTCCATGTCCCTCCCAAATTGTTGTTTGTCAGTCACAACTCCGAACGTGATACAATTATGATCCCATGCCGTGGTGTTTGCAAACACAGTATCAAGACCTGCTGACAGAAGCTGGATCTGGCCGTATATACGGCACAGGAACAGATGGAGGAGACATTTGGCAGTTGGTGGTGGAATTTCCCTGGGAAAAGTCATTTTGTCTGCGCCCACTGCATGAGGGATGTGTGAGCACACAAAACATGGCTCGTTTGTTACCTTTTTCCCTACTTTTGACATATCCCTGTACCACATGTTATCTAGCAAGGCGTTATGGGCTCCATGATCCTCTGCTAATTTGTCAGGACGTGTGGAATGGAAGGCGGGCATGGGATGCTGGTGTGCAACGTGAACTATCGTGTCTTGAAGAGCGGTGGCCCAATCTGGTGTGGCCTCAGGCTTTTTGCTTGGTCTACGGGTCCTCCAAAACCTTGGCCTGCCCCGTCTAATTCTGCGGGTGTGACGGGAGTTGGAGCGGCGGGGCAATTGGGGACCTATTGTTATAGCCAGGACACCATCCCATGGAGTAGTACCTTGGACCGGGATAGGAGTTGGGGATGTGGGAGGTATGCTAGTGTGTGTGCTATCAGTAGTACTGTCAGGGAGTTGTGGACCTTCAGTGTTGTGTTGCACCTGTGTTCGGGCATATGTCACTGCTGGTACAAGTGGTTGTGCTAAAAAAGGCGTGAGAGTATTTGCAGGAAAATGCACCTTTTATAGGGATACGGTAAAAGAGATACCAATTAAATGTTGCAAGTGCCACTGCAGCAATGATACAGAATGATAGGACAAATATAATACATATCTTCGCATTGCAGTTATGGTCTTCATCAATGTACACGTGAGTGTCGTCTTCTTCATCAGAGGAGGAAGGAAACCCGCTGTCTTCGTCTACTGGCACCAGTGGTATGGCTTTTTCCTCCTTTAGTCCATTGCCTGGTGTTGTGGTGGTGCGGGGTCCAGACGGACGTGGCTGCGATGGATCCATGCCTTTCTTTCGGCTATTCGTACTGCAGTTGGTGATGAGTCTATCACCTGGAAGGGGCCTTCGAACTTGGGGTCCCTCCAGCGTCGGACGTTTTTGCGGATAAAGACCAGAGTTCCGGGACGGATTGGTGGGAGCTCAGGATCGGTGGGGCCCTTCTCCTTCCTCTTCGATACCTGGGTAGAAAGGAACTGCACAGCGCGTGTTAGTGCACACAAATAATCGTAAAGCTCCGCTTTAATGATATCAGAGGAAGATTCATTATCAGTTTTGGGGCGTGTGGGCGGGACAGTTACATTTATGGATCGTCCAGTGACAAGCTGATGGGGCGTGAGGTGGTGATCCGAATTTGGGGAGTTTCTTAGTGCAAAGAGGGCTATTGGTAGGCAGTAAAGCCATTTCTTTCCTATTGTGGCACTTATTTTGCTTATTTTACTTTTGGGCAGGCCGTTGAGGCGCACACAAATGCCGTTGCTTTGTGGGTGATAGGCTGATGTTAGTTTGTGTTTGATGCCTAGCATTGTGGTCAGGGAGGAAAAGATGGCGTTTGAAAAGTGACTTCCGTTATCGGACCGTATGGCGTCGGGCACGCCCCATCGGCAAATGACGTCATGGAGTACGAATGTGGCCGCTGCCTTGGCATCGCAGTGGACGCATGGTCCAGCTTCGATCCAGCGTGAAAATGGGCACACTACTACAATTCCAAAACGAGGAAGTGCACCTCTACCAGGCCCACCACGCCTCGCAGCTTCCACCCGCCTTTCTCTGATCTGCACACTTCCAGAAAGAGGAAGTTCACCACTCGCAGTCCCACCGCGCCTCGCAGATTCCACCCGCCTTTCTCTGCTGTGACTCTCTGATGCTGTCTTCGGCAGCTGCTCGCCCCACCTCTCCATCACTCGGTCCACTTTTATTATTGTGAAAAGGATTTATTTTGCATATGTTGTATGTAATAATTGTTTATTTATTGTCCATTGTTTCTGTTTTTCGTGCTTCTGTTCCTTTTTAAGCCTCTGTCTGCCCTGCGGCTCCCACGACAGTTTCCTCCCAGCCCCGCCTCTCATGGTGCTGCCCTGCCATCTCCACACTCCATAGCAGAGTGTCAGGGCTGCTAGTTATTTCTTGATGTCTGGGTTGCCCCCACTGTCTCCTCACTAGTTTCAGCAGCCCCGCCAGGTAGTTGTTCACTTACTGCCATTTAACACTGCACCTACATTGCGCCTCTTTTTCTGTCTCTCACACTTTTTGCCTACCATTTGTCCAGCCAATTGGTAGCCAAAGGGGGGGTGGAGACGTCTCTCCTTCCCTCTTGCCAGCTCCCTTACCCCTCCCCTCTCCGGTATGTCCCTGAATCCCCCGCACATCCTTAACCTTCTTATTCATTCAGTGCATGGTACAGCCACCGCAGTCTACCACGCCACCCCTGATCGTTTTATTCCCCTCATTCACCATCAGAGTGACATCCTTGCTGTTGCTTGGGATATTTTAGGGGTCACCTTCACGCCTACCACTGAAATCCGCCTCTCCCTACTATCTCTCACAGACTTACCTCCCTCCGCCACTGCTCCCTCCCATCCTCCGCCTCTTCCAGACACCACTCGCCCTGATCTGCTTTGGCCTGATCAATTATCTAATTCCCCCACCGCCTCAACATCTTCCTTTGCGACCTTTGCCTATTCTGCTGCCTCCCCCATTGTGATCCCCTCGGACGGCAAGTCTACTACAGACTCCACCCACTCTGCGGCACTCTCTGAAGCAGCAACACCCCCTGATCTTGCCGCCCCTGCCTCTCCTACACTATCGGCATCCGCCTCTAGTAGTGACCTCCACAGCCTACCCTCTCCTGGTAACGTGTCCCCACTCCTCAGGGCACTCCTGCAGGACTATTCACTGGGCCTGCAGGAACTTTCACCGGACGTTCCGCCCCCGCCTGCCATTGCCTGCCCACCTCCGCAGTTCCGGTCACTTTAGGGATTGTGCTGGATCAGTGCCATCTACTATGTATGTAGGTTCTCCAGTGACCACAGAAAAACCTTTTTACCACTTGCATGCAACATCAAAGCCCCTCATAGCTCATTCAATCCCATAGTCTTAAGTACTGGAGATTGTAGCTGATAATAGTGCATCATAGGTGTCAGAGCTCTTACTACTCCTTCCTGCGTAGTTTTGTCACATGAGTTGCGTCCCTTATTTGGTTCCCCATGATCAGCTTCCAAAACGTGCCACTGTATTATAGTGTCTTGCACCTCAGCTCGTCCACAAAGCACAATTTGCCTTCCAAGTCAGTCAGTTTGAGGTCACTCACACAGGATGAGGTGAGTGCAATCATATGCCCTCAGAGATTTAGGGTCAATGATATTATCCTTGACTGCGGTGATCTTCATCCTAGGGTATGCCCCTGTGAAAATTTGACATTGTGCCTGCTGGTTCTACCGGTTGTTGGCTTGAAGAATCCACTATATTGCAACTCCTCAGGCCTATGTAGGGGAGGGTACAATGCCATTGGATTCTTTGACGGTGACTCTTTTCCATCACTCGCAACCTTTCATTGTAGAAATGCTGGTTCTCACATCCAAAGCAGCTTGGCAGCCTCACCCAGAATGGCAGAATCTGGGGAGAAACCACCCTGCAGCACAGAGCATGAGGAGAGAGCGTCACATGTGATCATGCCCTCCTCCTTCCACTAATTTGAGTATTATCCGAATTCAGCTTGTTGCATATTACATCTGAATTTTCTGCCCTCTACCAAACAAAGCGCCATCATTTTAATAGATTTTCAATAAAGGTGTGACACAATTTTTATTTGGAGTGGTACAGTTTGTAACTTAACAGTAGTTACATTCATTAGATAGCCGGGCCAATCACTTTGTTATAGGGCATTCAATTTCAGTTTCCAAGCTCCATTTATTAATAGTTAATAGTTGTAGACTGTTGTCCACTAAATGTTTATAATTGGTAGAATCTGAACTGCTTGCATTTGAACCAGCAACACCTAGACAAAATATTTTCAGAATGGTGTTGATCCTTGTAGTTGTAAAGTTATCTTTTGCCATTCTTAGACTATTCATAAGAGATAAATCCATAATTACTCATTTGGTAAACCAAATTTAAACATAGGATCCGAGAAGGAGGCAAATCCCTCCTGCAGAGTAACTGGTTTATGGAAATCACTTCATGCCTTATCTGGGAAACTCCGCTGCCTTCAGTTTCAGTTCAGGAGTGCACTGGGAGTATAGATCAAAGATTTATAGTTATGCTGTATTTGTACAGTTGATAAACAATATAAGTTCAAATGTTTGCTCATTTTGTTCCCACAATTATTTAACTCTAATGAAAAATCACAGACATGATACCCCCAAAATGTATAGAAGTTGGTCTCATGTAACCTGGTGTTCTTACTGCGAAAGATTTTAATTGAACAGTACATCCGATTAGGAGCCATCTTAAAAAGTCATGGAATTATCTCCTATATGTTTTTTTGCACAACTACTCATCACTGTGCAGAATATAAAGCTT
This sequence comes from Calotriton arnoldi, assembly GCA_963921515.1. Taxonomy (NCBI): domain Eukaryota; kingdom Metazoa; phylum Chordata; class Amphibia; order Caudata; family Salamandridae; genus Calotriton; species Calotriton arnoldi. Next base: position 770,518 of record CAWUFW010004053.1, read on the forward strand.
TTCTTTTTTCATTCTGTACTAGATTGCCACTTTGATTGCTATATTGTGTTATAAATCTTACAGTACTGTTTTTGGAGTTAATAGATCTGTTGTTCTCATCAACATTACTATCTTTCAAAAGATATTCTCTTTTTCTCATCTGCTTTTTCTGTGTGCCATAGTTTTTCAGATAGCCTCTTTGCCCAAATCTTAATGTCAAGTCGTTAGCGCCTTTAGGAATTCTGCCCTTTCTCAGTGGTCAACCTGAAATTTTAGCCTTTTACTTGACCCTATATTTTTGCTGGTTTAAGAGGTCTGTGCACTTTACCCCTGCTAACTAGTGGGAAAGTGCTTGTGCTCCTCCAGTCAACATGATGAAATTGGTATGCTCCAAATTGGCAAATTTAACTTCCCTAAAATTCCCTAGTATATGTACAAAGTTTACCCAGTAACTTAAATGTCACTAGTCAACTGCAGCACCTAGCATGCCATCCCTTTAAGTGACAGTGTAAAACATGACTTCAGGCCTACCAGTGTAGCCTGACTGTAGAAGTGTAAAAACTGACAGGTTAAAACCTCCCCTTTAAATATTAATAAGTCACCCCATGTATGCCTTGTAGCCCACACGATTGGGGGCATGTTATTTAAAAGTGTACATTTAGAAATGTAATGTTTCCCAGCCCGGCTGCGGGTGGTCACAACCTCAGGAGTTCAATTCTTTCTGTCCCCACAAGATGCATGGAAGGGCTCCTCGAACTCCTCTCCCCGGCAAAGCAAATCTAGAACCGCCAAGAAACCAGACGCGAACGCTGCAATGTGCTGAAAGCTGTAACAGAAATAAGCAACACCGGGGCGAGCCCATGCTCTTCGAACAGCAAGCAGGGAGACCAGCACTCTGAAGACGTCAAGGACACTAGCTCTGCAGAAGATTCTGAAGTGGATCTGCCTAAGATCACTCCCAGTTCGGCAGACGACATAATTTTAAGAAGAGGCCGTGAGTAATAGTTACTTCCGAGCAGCATTGATTAAGTTGCATGTTACACTCGGGCGCCCCCGCATTGGCGTTACTGTTTTCTTTTACCTCTACTGGGGACTAAGACTTGAATTTTATGCTAACTACCGTGTGGGGCAACCAGGGTGGAGGGCTCTGAGTAGAAGTTGGACACTCTAGTTAACCCTGACCGCAGTTTCGCGGGTACCCCCGTGAGTAGGTACCAGTTGGTATCTTGTTTGGATGGGGAATGTTCTCATGCCTGTCCTGGGGAGCGGGAGTTGGGGTTCAGGTTCTTTGGTTATAATTTTGTTGGGAGTTCGGCGTGCCTGGCGGGTTGGGTAGGACATGGATGTGCCACAGAAACGACGAGGGGACAGAGTTATGCAAATCCCCATCGAGAGGGGACAATTGTCACAAACCGGCACATGGCGCCCTCCGTAGAATATAAAATTCTCTCTTGGAATGTTTAGGGGGTGAATACTATGTCTAAACGACACAAAGTATACCCCTATCTAGCCCTATTGCAAGAGACGCATCTTAATGCCAAGGAGGGGGCTGATCTGCAGCGTAGATGGCGTGGGCAAGCCTATTACACGGACTACTCCGCCTTTGCTAGAGGGGTGTTGGTACGGATTAAACCTGGGGTCCCATTCCAATACACTGGGCACCTGGTGGACCCTGAGGGACGCTACGTAGTGGTGACTGAGAGGATGGACGGTCGAGATGTCACCATAGGAGCCTCTATGGGCCGAATGTAGACCGTGTCATTTTTTGCGACCCTCACTAGGTCTTTGGCACCATACCTCGTAGGATCGATAATTTTGGGAGGTGACTATGATTGTATCACAGATGTAGCACTAGATCGATCCCACCCACTCCTGAGAGAATCCCCAACCTGTAAATCGGCTAAGGCCCTAAAAGAATGGCAATCCCGGTGGGGCCTAGTTGACTCGTGGCGAGTACTCCACCCAGGGGAAAGAGGTTACTCATCCTTCTCACACTTACATGACTTGCATGTTCGGTTAGACGCCATACAATGTTCCCCGAACATACATGAATGCTTAGTGAGTATCTAGCCAGGACGATTTCCGACCACAACCCACTACTGGTGGGATTGCGATGGGCGAGACCCCGCCCTTGTATCCCTACCTGGCGACTGAAACCAGCATCTCTTGAGGACCCTGTATATCTGGCCACGATACGGACTTTCATTAGTCAATATTTTGTGGAGAACAAGGGCACTCGATCGAACACCCAGGTAGAATGGGATGCCTTTAAGGCAGTGATTGGAGGTAGATGCATTTCCGAAACTGTGGGTATAGGGGGGGACCCTCCTTAGGGAAACATTAGCGGCAGAACATCGGCTTCGGGACATAGAACAACACAGACCTGGGCATGTGGAGGCTCAAGAACCACTATTGAAAGCCAAAGAGAAGGTTGCAGAGCAGGTCGGAAGACTGAGATGCTTTGATTACAGAAACTACTTGATCAAGGCACATATGGAGAGGGAACGTACTGGGGCCCTCCTGGTGTGGTTGGCCAATCCCGCCAAGAGAGTCTTGGTAATTTTAGAGCTCATGGACGAGGACACTCCAGTAATATGTAGACAACAGGATATCAATCGAACATTTGGAGATTACTATGCTGACCTGTATCCAAGCAAGGTAACCTGTGCAGAAGAGGACATGGAGGCATTTTTAGGGCCAATAGCTTTACCGAGTATATCGTCTGCATAATCGGATACTTTGGGAGGAAATATTGACCTCCCAGAAGTCAGAGCTGCCATTAAAGCTATGGTCAGGAACAAGACCCCAGGCAACGATGGACTCCGGTGGAGTTCTACTTGACATAGGTGGAGGAGCTGGGCCCCCGGTTAGTGACTCTGTACAACTCGGCAAGAGAGGAGGGTAAACTTCCTGCAACTACACAGGAGGTCCTTGTGGTGCCCCTACTAAAACCAGGCAATCAGCCTTTGATAAAACAGCCTATAGACTGTTGTCAATGCTCAATCTAAACTATAAGGTTTTAAGTAAGATCCTGACCATGCAGCTTCATGGGTGGGTTCATTCCTGGCCATAACAGTGTCATCAATATGCGGCGACTCCTATGAGTGTTAGAGGTGAATTCCTATGACAAAGAGGAAGATGCAATATTTGCAGTGGACATTGAGAAGACTTTCGATAGACTGGAATGGCCTTACCTTTACAGGGTAATGTTGAGATTTGGACTGGGACAGGGGGTTGTGGCGTGGACTAAGTTGCTCTATACAGACTCGGTGGCTAGGGTGAAGACGGGGGTCGTTATTTCAGACCGCTATCAAGTGAGCAGGGGTACTCAACAGGGGTGTCCTTTGTCGCCCCTCCTGTTCGCACTGGCCATGAAACCCTTGGCTTGTCACCCCAGGACTGGAGCCCACTACAGTGGCTTGGAAATACTGAGGGAGCGCCATCACATTGCCTTATACGCGGACGATCTTTTGCTTTTTCTCCAGACCGTGAGAGAGGACTATACCGGAGCAAAGGAGCTTCTCGGGCACCTCGGGAAGGTCTTGGGCTTACTGGTCAATTGGAAGAAGTCAAGTCTGTTCCCGATGCTCGTTGGCACGGTCCGACCGGCCGCAGTACATGATGTGGTGTGGGAACCAAGATGCCTCCCATATCTCGAAGTAAAGGTCCATCACAAACCATCAGATCGCCTGGAGGGGAATACTGGGAAGGCTATAAGGGGTTTAAAGACAAGTATGGAGTTCTGGGCTTTCTTGCCCATCTCTGTGATAGGTAGGGTTGCTCTTTTGAAAATGATGGCGTTACCACGATTGCTGTACTTCTTCGTAGTCCTCCCGTAATGGGTCCCAGCAAGTACATTTCGAGACCTGACGTCGCCAACAATTGGTTTCATTCGGGGATCTGGCAGGCGAAGAGTGGCACTATCCACGATGCAGAGACCTGCAACAGTGGGCGGACTGTCCCTCCCGGATTTCGAAAGTTACTATCTGGCAGCCCAGCTCCAGTGGCTCACGTAGTGGGTAGCTGATAGAAGCCGACAAACTGGAAACTTGAGCCCCTATATACCAGATCTCTCACAGTTGGCACGATTAGTATTACGGATATCTTCTCCGAAGGCAGATGGTGGTTACGAGTTTCAGGTGCTCCACAGGTGCTGGATTCAGAGCCTCCAGAGATCAAAAACTAAGCAACCTTTTTCCCCAGAGATTCCGCTGGAATTTCTTATCGAACTCCCGCATGGGGGTATCTGGCGTGGACTGAGGGAATAGGTGACAGCTGGGTTGTCTACCATAGGGACTTTATATGAGGATGGCACATTGCTACCATTTGAAGAATTCAGAGAGAGGTATGAGCTCCGACACGGGCACTTTCTTTTACACAGGGCGCTTACGGCCGTGATCCAGAAACACTGGAGATCGGGACTCTCAGAACCCCCATTGGCGGAAGGGTGTCGGTATGTGGTGTCATCCGCGGGTACATACTAGGCAATCGCTTGTTTATATTTATGGCTCCGAAACGAAGTACTGCCCCCCACTAGACAACTTACGGGCATATTGGGAGGAAGACTTGGGTACCCCCATAGATGAGAAGGTCTGGGAAGGACCTCTATACCTCGCTCCCAAAGTTTCTAGAAATGCCCGATTTAAGCGGATTCATTTCTATGTGCTTCATAGGGCATATCTCACGCCAGGATGGATAAACCGCCATTTTGCGACGACGGAGGCTAAATGTCCCCGATGTGGCGAATCGGGGGCTGAATTCCTCCACATGTTTGGGAGCTGCCCAGAGTTAGGTGTCTTCTGGAAGACGGTGATGGACACATTGACTGAGGTAATAGATAGGGAGGTCCACTGCACACCGGGACATTGCCTTCTCCACTGGTTCCCGCATACACCCAAGTCTAAAGTAACTGGTAGTTTTCAGGACCTGGTGCTTCTCTTGGCCAAAAGGGAGATTGCCCGGAGCCGGAAGGCACAGAGAGGGCCTAGCACTAAGGGATGGAAAAGGGAAGTCCTACGCTGGGCGGACTATGAGGGAGAGGTACGACTCAGAGAGGCCAGACATCCCTCAAGGCTGCTAGAGCTTGGGAAGCATTAGTAGAAGACTTTAAACACCCGGACCGATCCTTACCCAAAGAACCCCTACATACTCCCTGATGACATGGATAGCATTCTAGATCTGGGAGAAAACAGATATGATGCGAAGTGATAGCCCCCTCTAGACTACACACGTATGTACAATTTCACAACTTGGGCACTAATATTAAAAATACGATGGAGCATCCCCCGACACCCTCTTCATTCCACGATGGGGAACAAAGTCAGTTTATCGTTGTCTACCTAGTAGCAGGCCCAGCCATGGCATGCCAGTGGCGGGGGGAGGGAAGTAGGAGGGGGGTTGCTACTCCCTATAGGCAGCACCGCAAGTTGATTATCACAGTACTTCGAGACAACAAAGACGTTATGTCTGACAAGATAACATCTCTAAAATGATAACCCTGTTATTACTGGTTGGGAGAGCCCAGTCCCCTGAATCTTGTTGGGCACAAAATTGCGTGCATTACCTGTGAGATGTGAACCAGCAGCATTTAATGTTTATATGTCATATTAGGTGCCAATCGCCTGGTTGTACTTGAAAACAATAAACATTTTGTTAAAAAAAGAAATGGAATGTTAGCATGTCCTAACAGTGACTACCACCCGAAAACTATTTTTAACTGTGACCGGTCTAGTTATCCTATGTAGAAAACCAGTGTACAGATTAAAATCCTAATACTGTATCTCCGGAATGCGACTAGCTAGCAAAATATCTAAACAACTATTTTCAGTATTTATTAAAAATCCAATTCAATGGTGAAGTTAGAATTTTAATAAATATGGAGGAAAAATAATTTTTAAGAAGTTACCTTTTTCCTGCCTGAAGCTTTTGGAGTTTAATTTTCACTTGCTCTCTTACTTTACCAGTTATGGATTAGCCTAAGAATAAATGAGAAAAAGGTGTGAAATGCCCCTCAGGAGTTGCACAGTAGGTCACAGTAATTGACAGATCAACCTGAATGGGCAGAGATGACTCCTCCGAACCTCACTGAATATGCTGGGTAGGGGCTGTGGGCATCCTTTTTAGGTCTCGGCCTGCACCAGCGCTTGCGCTGGTCTGGCCGAGAGTTTTAGTAAGTGGGTTTTGGAAGTGCAAACACTGGCTTTCGGCTGGCGACCAGCTTGAGTTCACGATGGCGTGCACGCGCAGCTGGCATCTGGGTTTCCTATCTCTTCCTCATTTCCTCGTCATGGCTCATTAACTCTCTGGACTCTGATGTTTCAATCGCAGCAGCAGCTCACATTACCAACTCAGGGCCCTGGACTACAGTCACATGAAAAACAACAGCGATTAGCATTGAAATGCAAGCTTTTTTTTGTCTAGTTAGAAATATTGCTTCGGTGGGTTGATTTCACCTTATATCGCTATTTGTTTTATATTGGGAGTACCAGCCTAATTAGCAGTATTTTTGTCTCTCACTGTTTTTTTTTTTTTTTTTATATTTATTCGCGCAAAGCACAAAGCTATATTTAAGGTTACTTTTTCCGCGTCACTGCTTCACTCTATTTAAACTCCACACCCCCCACTCTTATTGTCTCTCTCCTTCTCTCTCTCCCTCTCTAATTCTCTCTCTACTTAATTAACTCTCCCCTCTCTATCTTTTTTAGCCTTTCATTCTCTCTCACCCCTTTATCTGTTTCTCTTTCAAACTCCTTCATTCACTCTCTCTCCCCTTCTTTCTCTCTCTCTATCCCGCTCCACTCTTTATTCTATGTACACCCTTTCTCTCTCTTTCTCTCTCACCACCCTCTCTAATTGGGCATTATATCTTCACTCTATCTCTCACTCGGCAACACCACAGCATCAATCGGAGCCAGCACAGCATCAATCGGAGCCAGCACAGCATCAATCAGAGCCAGCACAGCATCAATCAGAGCCAGCACAGCATCAATCAGAGCCAGCACAGCATCAATCAGAGCCAGCACAGCATCAATCAGAGCCAGCACAGCATCAATCAGAGCCAGCACAGCATCAATCAGAGCCAGCACAGCATCAATCAGAGCCAGCACAGCATCAATCAGAGCCAGCACAGCATCAATCAGAGCCAGCACAGCATCAATCAGAGCCAGCACAGCATCACTCAGAGCCAGCACAGCATCACTCAGAGCCAGCACAGCATCACTCAGCGCCATCACAGCATCTCTCAACGCCATCACAGCATCTCTCAACGCCACCACAGCATCACTCGGCGCCACCACAGCATCACTCGGCGCCACCACAGCATCACTCGGCGCCACCACAGCATCACTCGGCGCCACCACAGCATCACTCGGCGCCACCACAGCATCACTCGGCGCCACCACAGCATCACTCGGCGCCACCACAGCATCACTCGGCGCCACCACAGCATCACTCGGCGCCACCACAGGATGACTCGGCGCCACCACAGGATGACTCGGCGCCACCACAGGATGACTCGGCGCCACCACAGGATGACTCGGCCTCAGCATCGTCTCCGCAACAGTCACCACCACCACCACTACCACCTCAGCATCACTCAGCACCACCTCAGCCTGCTCTCGGAATCTGGCATCTGTTGATTCTCCCCTAGCGTCTGGCCGCTGCTAGTGTTATAATACAGGTACTAGTTCCCAACCTTCACCCTCCGATTGTTTATGCCCCCTCAAAAAAAAAGCTTTAACAAACAACCATTGCAATAGACAGAAACAAGTTGCCAGCATTGCAAGAACAAAAGAAAACTGAGAATTTTTTATTGTAAATACTTTTTTAATATGGTCGTTCAGTTTTACATAATGCCTTCTTGGTCATATATAAAGTAACAAAAATGCTTCTGACACTTTTTTATTATAACTTTTCAGCATGCCGCACAGCAGCCACACTTCTCTACAGCACAGCTTGAAGACATTGGCAAAGTCAATAGCTCTGGCTAAACACCTATAAGGCCCCAAAGGCGAGACCTATTGGCTATGCCAATGCTTGTTTACATTAGTGTTGAATCCTGTTTTACAGGTCTACTGGATTTTACATATAATAATCCTGGTCCCCTGATATACCTCCGTTAAAAACATTGTTTTCCAGAGATTTTCATTTTTGATTTGTGTTTTTGAATCATTAGAGAAGCAATTTGCCTTGGGTAGACATTGCTGATCCGGACCAAATGTTTCTGGACTGCATTTTTAAAAATGACTGATGTCTTGCAGTGATGATGTCATATTTCAGGAACCATGAGACCTATATACTTCATTTTGGTGTCAAAACATAGGTTTTGGGTGTCAAGTTGTCTTATAGAGACAGTAAATAACTCCTCAGAGCAACCCTTTTGTCATATTGCAAAATGCAGCTATAATAGAGGAAGAAGAGACCTTTGTGGAAATGAAACAAATAAAAATGGTGTTTAATCCTTTTATGTATACACCAAACAATGTTTATGATTTGAATATGAAAAAAATAATGTTTATCACTCCTGTTTTAGACACATTTTTATAGTTCACTTTATTTGTTTCGGCAGTCGCTCGTGGTACATTTGAAGAATGTTGAACATTGGAGAAGAGCATGTCGACAGGGACATCTTTTTGTAGCACCGGTTTTGCAAGTACATGTACGTGTGAGTTCTGTGGGTAAAGGCTTTAGAAATTTCGTAGATGTTAGCACCCCATCAATACCTTACCAACCGAATTCACACAGATCTTTCTCTACATATGCACAATCCAAAACATTTACACATCTTCTGATCAAGTAGAATGATCTTTTAATGTGTCCGTGTACAGAATATGACGTAGGTGGAAGGTCACTTAGCGGGACTGATCTCTTGAACTCACTGTACCGAAGATCGTCAAATGTGTAACAGTCGGAACTTGTTTTCCACACATGCACAAGGTGGTTTTCTACATCTTTAAAGTCACATTCTTCTTCTGTCCCAGCAAATCCTTTTATAACCCTCACAGGTTCAGCAGTTAAAGCTCCAAGCTTTGTTCAAATTTTGCTCAGTGTCATCACCTGTAAGAATATGTGCCTTGATAAGAACACTGGACATCTCTGGGTCAGGTTTCTTGTACAGAATATGAAGCGGGATTAGGTGTCTTTTCTTATAGCCTGTTCCATAACTCTGAAAATCCTTGACTTATGAACATTACAACAAATCTAAGCAGCACGATAATAACATCTGTGTCATTTGACAGCACAATGACTCGATTGGATGCATTTCGAACAGCCCACTCAACATTTGGCACAACACGAAGGTCCGCTTCCTCCAATTTACTGTTAAGTTGTTGAACAATATGGCCCGTACCTTTTAAATACATCTCTGCAGGCACCACCTCCTCATTGACAATTGTTCCACTTGCAATAATTGGAATTTCAGTATTCAGTGAAGCATCAGCAATGTTTTGGCAAGTTAACATCTTTAAGTTCATCTTGTTCTATGTTGATGACCAGAATTTATCAAGTTGCACAGGTTTGGGTGTTGAATATTTGATGCAGGTACTTGTAGACATTCGTCTGATTCTCTCACATTCTTTGACAGATAGTTCAAGATAACTGTTGAAGATAATGTCTAGTTCTTGCAAGGTGCACAATTGCTTTGATATCTGTAGAACGACCTCTCCCAAGTTTTACATGGATGAAATCTTGACCCTTCGCAATTGTGTCATATATAGTCCGCAAAAACAGCAGTTTTCAATGAGGACACCTTTTTTTAATTGAAATTCTTCAGGTGAGAGGTTTTTTTCCGAGCTCTTGTACGAGATTGTGCTTTACTGGTTTGGTTGCAGCATCTCCATCAAATAATGTGCTTGTTGGAAGAAGATCGTGTGACAGAATGTCCTTGATAAATTCACCCTTTTCTTTTGCTACATCTATCTCTCTATGTTCTTGCAAACATTGTGTTTTTTGTAACCTGTTTTGTAGTGGCTGGTTAGACGAAACTCATACCATGGCAATTAAAGCGTGGAAGTTTAGCTTTCGTAATTATGTCAAACAGCTTTTTCTCTTTCAATACAAATCTCTCCTGCTTCAGATCTGCGTATAGTTTCGATCCATGTTCCAGGACATCTTGTAGATGTGTCTTTATATCTTTATCCACATATTGTTTGGTCACAGTTTTTTTTAAAAAATAATTCTTTTTATTGATGACAACTTTACACATACAGTTATTTCATAATCAGTAAGGACTACTTCTGTGCCGTTACTATGACCGCCAACCATGGTTTGTACCTAGTCATACAGGGACCCGCTGAAGTGTATGCACCCTCACTCCGTGAGGCCCAGCTCCTGTTCCACCCTCGGAGGCTCACAGATTCCCCCCCTGTAAGCGTTGCACTTTCCCCACACCTGCGACCATTTTTTAGGACATCCTCTAGATTCATAAATCGTGCGCTCCATCAACATACACCAATCCATGTCTCTTTGCCATTCTACAATGGTTGGCAACTCTTGAGCCCCCCATCTTTTTTTCGATATTCCGCTTTGCAATCATGGTCCCCAACATCACCCAGAGTTTCTCCTTACTGGTTAGGTCTGTGTTGTCCCCATATATTCAAGAGGCACAGCTTTATATTGGGTTCAATTTTATCACCCATAACGTCTTCCATGCACTTTATCAATTCCGACCAGTAGTCCTTTTCCCAGATAATGTGAGCAACGGTGCCCTCCTGCACACATCTCCTCACGCACCCATGGTCGGTCTTATAGCCCATGCGCACTAGTGCAGGCCCAGTGAGGTAAATTCTGTGAAGTATTTTCAGCTGTACCAATCGGAGTCTGGAGGAAATAGCTATTTCTTTGGGGGAGGCCAGGGCCTCCATCCACTCATCGTCTTCCAGTCCAGCTACGTCATGTTCCCATTTGTCCCGAAGCCACATCAGGGTATCTGACATGTTGTTAATTTTTTATACGTCAGCGAGATAGATTTTTGGGGCATGTATCCGTCCAACACCCTATCTTCTAGTGGAGAGGACTCTGGGAGGGATTCCGCCCTAGGGACCACTGCCTGCAGGGCGTGTTGTATCTGCAAATATCGGAAGCGTTCTGTGTCGGCCATCTTGTATTCAGTCTGAAGCTGTGTGAATGTGACCATGCCGTCCGTCCTCCATAAATCACCGACCCTAGAGATGCCTATTAAGTCCCACCGATCAAAGCCCTTTGTCTTTCGCAAACTACCAAACTTGTCCGCATCCCAGAGTGGGGTGGCCCGTGTAACTCGTCCCTCCCAACCCAGGCTCTTTGTAGCTTCTCTCCATATGTGCACCGTATGAGCAGTGGGGCCTGTCAGGTGTACCCTAGTTGGCTTTGTATGTAGTACTCTTGTGAAATCCCCTCCAGGGAGCTGCCACCTGTCCATCTGGTACCCTGGATTCCCTTGGGGCCTATAGATGCAATGATTAATAGCGGCCAGTTGCGCGGCCCAGTAATACCGCCTGACATTAGGGAGACCCCCCCCCATCGTACCATCCCCTTGTAAGCTTCTGGGTGGATATTCGGGTTGGTTTGCCATCCCATAGAGTTCCCTCCGGGAACTTTCTATAGCTTTGAAGTACTTGAGCCCAACTGGACTTGGGGTGTTGTGTAGGACGTACAAAAAGCGTGGCAAAGACATCATTTTAAAAAGCGCCACGCGCCCCAGTAGGGAGAGTGGAAGCGATTTCCAGTGTCTGATGTCACTTCTGAGCCTTTGTAGCGGGGGCTAAAGATTCCGCACATACAACTGCTCCGGGTCCTCGGTGATATAGATCCCCAGGTAGGTGAAGCCCTCGACCGCCTCCATAATAGTGTAGCCCTTGGGTAGGGGAGGGAATTTGCCACTGAGGACATAAATGACTGACTTTGACCAATTAATACGATAACCTGAGTGCTTCCCGAAACTAATGAAAATATGTAACGCTCTGTTGAGAGAAGGTCCAGGTGACGCCATATATAATAAGATATCAGCGTACAGGGAGATACGGTCCTCCCAGTCCGCCGACCACTGGAGGCCCCTCATTATGGGATCTTTCCTTATCCACGTCGCCAATTGTTCCATCGGTAAAGCAAAGAGCAACGGGGAGAGGGGGCAACCTTATCTGGCCCCCATCTCCAGGGCGAACACCGGGGACCTCCGATTGTTAACCACGACCTGAGCCATCGGATCCGTATATAAGAGCTGGACCCAACTCGTAAAGGCCTGGCCAAACCCAATATTTCTTCAGAACCGCGAACATGTAGGGCCATTCGATTGTATCAAATGCCATGGCTGCATCAAGGGACACCACCACAGCATCCTCGCGTAGCGTATCCAAACGGCCCATTACCCCATGTAGCCGCCGGAGATTAAGAGAGGTATTCCTCTCTGGCATGAAGCCAGACTGATCTGGGTGCATGAGCTTGGTTAAGACAGGCAGCAGACGGGTTGCCAATAGTTTCGCGAGGATCTTCGCCTCTGCGTTAAGCAGAGAAATAGGGCGATACGAGGGGCACTGGTCTTTGGGTTTTCCACTTTTATGGATGACCACAATAGTGGCCAGTCTCTGGTCCGGCGGGAGGGACCCCCGTTCTCGACTCTCTAGAAACATTTTCGTGAGGTGTGGGGCCAACTTACTTGGAGCCAATTTATATAATTTGATAGGCAAGCCATTGGGGCCCATCGCTTTACCCGCCTGGAGGTCTCTTATTGCTCCCTCCACTTCCGTACTTGCTAGCTCTGCCTCCAGGTCAGTCCGGTGGTCAAGAGAGAGAGTGGGAAGGGGTATATCAGTCAGCATGGAGTCCGCATCCTCCTCCATGGATGTGGTGTGAGATTTATAAATCCGTTCATAGTAATGCCCAAACTCATCAGCAATCTCTTGCGGATCAGTGAGTCGCCCACCTGAATTGTCTATCAATTCCACAACCAGTCAGTTAGCTTGTTCACGACGATCCAGCCATGCTAGCAGCTTTCCTGCCTTATCGCCAACATCGTAAATCCTACTCAGCATGGCGCTCTGCCCTGGCAGCGTCTGTCACTAGGGACTTGTATTCCTTTATTTTTAATTTCAGCAAGTGCTGGGCTTCGTCTGATTGTGAGTCTCGTATCGTCCTTTCCAGGCGCAGTATATCTGCCTCCAATCCTACTAACTGTGCGGCCGTCTCTTTCGGAGTCCCCGCTATCAGGGAGACCGCGTAGCCCCTTGTCACTACTTTGAAGGCCTCCCACAGGGTCAATGCAGACGCGACTTAGCCCTCGTTTTCCCGGTAGTAAAGCTCAAATTCTTTGACGATTTTCTCCCTGATCAACGGGTTTTTGAGGAACCACAGGTTTATTGGAGCGATCCTGCCCACCTGCGGCTCCCCAACCTCCACCCGGACCCAAACCGGGGAATGGTCCGAGATGCCCCTCGCCAAATGGCGCACCTCACTAAGCTGTCCCAGCTGAGCCGCAGGCACGATAATCTAATCAATCCTAGATGAGCTATGATGAGCACCCGAGTAAAATGTGTATTGGGTTTCCACCGGATGGAGAGCCTGCCAGGCATCTACCAATCCCATCGCCCCCAGAAAGTCGTGTATTTGCGTACGCGAGGGTGGCAACTCCCTCGGTCCAGTTGGCCCGAGACGATAGAATTAAAGTCCCCACCCATAAGGAGCTTCCCCTCTGGAAGGTCAAATAGTAGATCTCCTAGGTCTTAGAAGGCTAGTGTTTGGAGATCCGGTGGCACATACACAGAGGCAAGAATAAGAGTTTGGCCCTCCCACCTCCCCGATACTGCTGCAAACCTGCCCAGGTTATCTGTCCACGTACGGTCAATTACCACCTGAAAGGTTTTTTTCATCAGTATACCGACGCCCCTGGAACCCGAGCTGAATGCGGAATGGACCGCTGGGTGGTATCCCCACCTGTTCAGTGCCTTACAGGCGTTCCCCATTAAGTGTGTCTCATGTAGGAGGATCACATCCGGTGCATGCCGCTTTATATATTGCAGTACAATGGACCTCTTTATTTTGTCCCCCAGCCCGTTAACATTCCAGGACATTATCTTAATACTTCGTCTCAGCATAGGTCCCATTGCTGTCCGAGTTGATACCTGATCCTATCAGTGTGGTCATAACGGCCGAAGTATAACTGCTCATTAAGGTATACAATACTCCGGAGTTCAATGAGAGATGTGTCCCCTTGCCTGGCGGCAAGAGGGGATTGTGTCCTTCCTGACTCTTCGTGTTAGTGTCACCTAAACTATGTGTAAGTCTTGTCAAGCTCCCCTGTCCCCCTCCCTAACCCAATGTTTCCTAGGCTGCAAACTGTCCCAGGTTCCCCTAGCAACAACAACGTCGCCCGGAGAACGGGTCTTTTTGCCCCCCCAACAAACTCTACCCCATTCCCCTTCCCTGCCTCCCTGCATTGCGGGATTCGAACCTCCCGCCTCCCCAACTCTGCAGAGCGCCTATTGCCCACCCCCAACAGATTTGTGGTGCGTGGCCTGACCAGGCACCCGATAACCGTCACCAATCTTCAGGAGTCATATCAGGTAGTCCAGAGCCAGAATCATATCAATGTCCTGAGCGCCCCCATTGACGGGCCCACCACGCAGCTATCCCAAAGAGTGTCACAAAATGTACAGGTCTTGACCCACAGCTAGTACAATATTCTAGTCACTATCACCAGTCTTTCTCGGGCCAACTCCCAGTAACGCCGCTGCGTCTCGATCCGGGCAGGGTTGGCTGCCCCCCCCCCCTCCCCCCGATCAATGCGGCCCTTCTTCCGCACTGTGCGCCATCCCTCAAGCCAGTCCCACGCTTCCTCCGGGCTATTAAAAAACCACACCTTCCCCTCCGCTTCGACTCGGAGCTTGGCGGGGAAAATCGCAGGGCCCTCTTCACCTCTGGGAAGCTGCGGTGTTGGCGCTGGACTTTTAAAGAAAAATCCGGAAAGAAGTTTACTTTACAGTTCTCATAGTCGACCGGTGGCGCAGCACGTGCCGTCTGCAGTATATTGTCCCTGTCACGATAATTGAACACTCTGGCCACTATGGGTCTAGGGGGTACCCCAGGCTTCGGCCTCCCCCCCCCCCCCTCCCCCCAGCACCCTGTGTGCCCTCTCGATCGTGAAACTTTGACAGGCCTATGGGTTGCAAATGTTTCGCTATGAGTTCCTCCACGAATAGGCCAGGTGTTTGCCCCTCCGCTCGTTCTGGCACACCTAGGATCCGGACATTATTCCGGCGCGACCTTCCCTCGTAATCGTCCAGTTGGTTTTCCATTCTTTCCGTGCGAACTTGGAGGTCTGCCCCTTTCTGTTTAACAGTTGACGTATCTGTGACCAGTACGTTGGATGTCGTTTCGATCTCCTTTATTCTAGCGTTCATGTTCAGCATATCTGCCTTGATCAGGGAGACCTCCGTCGAGACCGAGTCAATTCTGGTTTCCATGGAGGTTTGTACTGTTAGGTTTGGCTGTCATGATATCTTGAAGGGTCAGCTCTGGTTGCTCGTCTGGTCCTTGCTTCTTCCCGCTCTGATCGTCCGTTTCTTTCTCCTGTGCGCTTGAGCCTTTTTGCCAGGCGTATTTTTCCATTTGGTCTGCAGGGCAGCCTTGCCGCTTTTCCCTCCGGCCATCTTGGGTCGTGAAAGCACTAGGCCCAAATATACTTTGCCCACCCCAGCCGGCAACCCTCCGCCGCCTGCGCGGGGCTGGGAATTCCCTCGCCGGCCTGTCGGAGGTCACCCGCACCAGGAGGTATACCAATATTTAATCGGGACCCCAAAGGAGGTCCGAGGCCCTGCCAGCAATCTGTGCCACGGTTTCTTACTTGCGGGCTCTCTGAGCTCCTGCGATGAGCTCCGCAGTTCACAAGATCTCTGTGCGGCGTTGGTGGAGAAGCAGCCGTTATGTTATGCCCCACCACTTGGCCTCGGGGCAGATCGTAATCACTCAGTGCACGCGGCCTCCACAATCACTCACGATGCATCCCGGCTGAGCCGGGGAGTCGCCACAGCCAGCTGCCACAAATGGGGAAAGTCAAGGTAATTAGCAGAGGGCCTCCAAATGCCGGTCTCCCCCTCCGCACTCCTTACTTGGGGGCTGTGATGCATGACATAGGCACAGCACCGCACCAGCTCAGTGAGGCCAGCAAAGCGGCAACGCGGACGGACCAGTATCGCCGCCGCTCCACTGCCCCCGCCGCAACACCGGGCGCAAACTCCGTCAGGAAGGCAGCCCCCTCTCCGGGCTGGACCAGTTCCGATCCTTCGGTCCACCCGGATGCCAGTCTCGGGTGCGTCGGACGTGAGCCTGTCGGCGCCTCCACTTCCCCGTCTCAGCAGTCGCCATAGCCGGCGTTCAAGCGCCCCTCCCTCTCACCGCAGACCTCGCTGCCGGGCCCTCAGGGACGCGCTCGGCTGGATCTCCGCCCGTGAGCGCACAATATTCACAAAGTTAGGCTCGATGACGTCCTGGTGGTCTCCGGACGTGTTTTACTCTATTAAGGGATCAGACCCCTCCGGATAAGTGTGCGGATTTACAGTTATCGGGCGCGTTCGGCCGGAGCCGCGTTAAAGTGCGGCCATCTTCCCTCGCGGTCGGCCACGCCCCTGTTTGCTCACAAAGTTGTGTAGATTTCAGCCTCAATAAGTGCATCGTCTGTGCCACATTCACTGAGAACTTCCTGAACAGTGCAACACAACTTTTGTCATGTGGAAAACGCCCATCATTGGATAAAGGTCATCAAATTCTACTGGATTGCTCATAAAAATATCAGCTACAATACGGAAAACACCTTCATCCAGAAAATTGGCAGTATAGGCTGGTCTTCAAGCTGAGCACGCACATTTTGGAATTTTTTTTTTTAGAGCTGTGTATACTGTTGCATAGTTTGTGACTAGAGATGGTATTACTGGTAAAAACCCAACCTTCTTCAGTGGGACAGTATTCTTTGAGATCAGAGCATGAATTCCAGACCACGGAGGAACTGGTTTTTCTTCATCCTTCAGTCCGCACCGAATAAGCAATATGATAAATTCAGTTAAATCAGCTTTACGGACCGCAGCGTTGGGTAGAAGAAGATCCATGTCCTCAGCCACTTTGAAACTTTCTGGTAGACTGGGACATGCTGATGGCTTGTAGCGATTTTGCACACGTTGGCAAGGCAGTTGAGTTATAAGTTTGCAGCTTCGTTTGTTTATGCCTGCAGCTGACACAACTTGTTTCCCAGCAGCTACTTCATTGAAACAGTCTTGAAAAAGCACCATGGCAGTATCATGTGTGCTGGATTTTCCAGACAAAGAAGAGCGGTCTTCAAAATGATCAAGAGCAGCAATTGTAAATCCTTTCCTGGTAAAGTGACATGGAAGTGGTGTGCTGTCGGATTCACAAGAATTTACAGCATGGGCTGCTAAGAAGTTCCTGTTCCTGCTCCATACTATGTCATTATAACTTGTTGATACGCCAATCCTATTCATTGAAGTGATTAGCTCTCTACTTTTGCAATTTTCATAGATTGCGTGGGCAGTCATCCTGTGTAGTGGAGTTTTCTTTTTGCCGTGATGTAATTTATAAAACCTGATTTGAAAAAGACAGTACATTTGCACAGCAAAAGCCTGTCAGTTCATGGGATTGTCTTCCACTTCTTCGCTTATATCTTCAAAGCCATCATCAACATTGTCAGCTTCTGTTTTGAACTCAAGAACTTTAGTTTGTAACAATTTTGCTTTGCTAATATTAACCAATGAGGTAAAAAAATGTTAAGACAACATCAGCCATTCTTGTTGACTCCCATGATTTGCAGAGCTCTGGGGCATCACAAACTTTTTCATTAAGTCCAAGATGTAAATCCTTCAGGACGTTTCTTAAGATGGTTCCTGCTGATTTTACTGCATCCTGTGATCTTTGGTTGGCAGCAAGAGTCCAATCATCTGAGAACACCATAAGTGGCTCATTCTTTTTGTTAGGCTTACAAAAACAAATTCCGTCATTGTACATTCTCGCCAGAAAAATCTTAATTTCATTATTATGGATCAATACAATTTCATCAGTGTTGACCATTATTTCTCTGATCTCACTGAATGTGAACCCGTAGCCAGCACTCAAGAGTGGCTTTAAAACTTAATTTGCTTTTTCAAAGAATGCAAACTTAACTGAAGGCTGGCAGTTATGTTGCTGCTGGGAGCTCATTGTTCATTCATATTTTCGAATGTATGGACGCATGCAGTTCGGATGGGCATACATTCACCTCGCAGTTTAGATCAACTACTCGGCTACAAATGTAATCTTGAAAGCAACTAGCTGCAGATAAAAACATGTTTGCCCTTTGAGACTCACATACTTTGTTCTTTCATCAATCCCTTTGGCCCTTGTTCTGGCTAAACCACAGACTACCGAAACTCATTTCAAAACGACAATTGCCTCCTTCAAGAAGAAACTAGACGAGACCAACCAGGAGATGACTGAGTACAAGGAGTACCTGACACAGTCAAAGATCACCAAATTCCAGAAGGACCTCAAAAGATTTGCGTACTCGAAAGTATACCCCTATGCTGACGACAACTACGTCGCTCCGAACAAACACGATACATCACCAGACGCCTCTGAAGACGATACATCAGTTTCTAGTGGTTCCAGCTCAGGGAGTAACCAAAGGACAAGAGGAAGAGGAAAACCTTACAGATGGCAACAACATTGGGATACATATCCCCAACAGGCCCAAAATTACCCCCCAACCATGTACCACCACCCACCCCAAAACCCCTTTCTTGGTTGGCACCCTCTGTACCACCCGGGACCCCAAAATCTCTTCACACACAACCAAAGACCACCTCCTTTTTTTAGGGAGAGGACGGAGAACAAGAGGAAGGAGAAGAGACCAACAACGGGTACACTGGGCAGAAGAAGCGGGCCCGGTGTGTGCGCACACCAGAAGCAAGATCAAGGAACCCCAACCAGGACAGAGCAGACCGAGATAACAGGCAATACACACCAGGAAGCAAACTTGGTATTCAACCTGTCTACAACACCACTGACTGCCTCGGAGGAGCAAGTCCTCAACAAAGGCCTCACCTTTGTCCCCACAGCATGCCTTGACAAATTCCAATTACACATCGAGCTGGCCGAATTTTTCAGCAAACTTAAACTCAAGGCTTTCTTCGAACACCAGCCACCGAGAGAGCAAGTCCTCAACACCAACGAAACTGGTTTGAAATTGTAATCAACCTTTTGCCTGCCTCCATCCACTCTCCCCGTAGAGATTGCCACGTTCGCACTGGCGGTCTACAAGGAGGTAGAGGAGATCCAGGAGCCGAAAACCTTCAACAATCTAACTACCAAGGACTGGGAAGCCTTGCGCAGCCTCCAAAATAACAAAAGCATCATTATCAAACCTGCCGATAAGGGGAGGCGGCATAGTCCTACGGGACAAAACTGACTGCACGAATGAATGCAGGCGCCTCCTAAGTGACGAGCGGAACTATAAACTCGGAGAGGATCCCACAGAGAGACTCAGAAATACCATCCTCTCCATTGTGGAAACTGCAGAAACCAGGAACCACATTTCCAAACAGGAGGCGGATTACTTATGTACCAAAAAAGCCAGAACCTCGTACTTTTACACAGTCCCGAAAATCCACAAGGAGACCAGACCACCACCGGGACGCCCGATTGTGTCCGGCATTAACTCCCTTTTGGAGCCTCTGTCCCGGTTCTGTGACTTTTACCTAAACCCTCTGGTACAAAAATCCACTACATATCTCAAAGACACCAAACATCTCCTCAACCTAATCAAGGATATACAATATGACCCACACACCCAACTCCTGGTGGGCCTCGATATGCAGAGTCTCTATACGAGTCTCCCCAGGATGAGACCCTGCGGGTCATAGAGCAAACACTTGAAGGAACAACATGGGAATTTATCCTACAGTACGCCACCCTTGCCCTCAAAGAAAACTACTTTGAGTTTGCGGGAGACTTTTTCCTCCAAACGAACGAGACTTCAATGGGCAGCACGTTTGCCCCCAGTGTGGCAGGATTGTACGTGTACCATTTTGAGACAACACACATCCTGCCCTCCCACAATCCCTTTAGTACTAACATCAAGTTCTGGCGTTGTTACATCGACGATATCCTGATGATCTGGACAGGGAAGGAGGACTCACTAGCCGCCTTTAAGACCTGGCTGAACAACCGGGACCCTTTTCTGAGGTTTACAAGCACAGCAAACACCACGAAACTGGCTTTTCTGGATCTCACGATTGAAGCAAGGGAAGGATCCCTACAGACCACTACCTTCTACAAGCCCACAGCCAGAAACTCTCTATTAAATTTCGAAAGCTTTCACCCTCGCCCGCTCAGGGAAAATCTACCCTATGGCCAGTTCCTCCGCATCAGGAGGAACTGCAGCAGGACTGAAGATTTCCATAGACAATCTATTGACTTGGCCGCAAAACTCAACTTAAGAGGTTACCCCGAGAAAATCATCCGTACCACTAAAAAGAGAGCGCGGAACCAAAACAGGGAGGCCCCCCTTGAGGACAACCACAAAGAAAATTAGACCATCCCCCTAACATGTGTGACCACGTATAACTTAGGATCTAATAGAGTGGCCAAAATCATCCGGAAGAATTGACGTATTCTCAACACAGGAACACTCAAATGGGAACAACCACTATTCTCATACAGAAGAGCAGGCAGCCTGAAGGACCGCCTGGTGTCCACTTGACCCAAAAAGCCACACACCCCGAAGGACAACACTGTCCTCAATACATGGGGTTTACCCAGCGTAGTGGGCCATTATCCATGCGGTAATTGCTGTGTCTGCCACCTTACCCGAACCACGAAAACTCTTGAACTGGAAGATGGCCAAACATGGCACCTCAGGAGGCACACCAATTGTAACTCGACACACGTGGTCTACCTTGTAGAGTGTCCCTGCGACCTTCGCTACATCGGGATGAACAGCAGAAAGATCAGGACAAGGATCGGGGAACACCACAGCAACATACGATGCAGGAGGAACACCACGAGGATGACTGATCATTACATCCAGAGTGGGCATACACCTAGTGACCTCAGATGGGTCGTGATTGAGCAGATTGACATTTCCAACACGGGAGATGAAAACCTCCCATTCCAGAAAGAGCAACGCTGGATTTACCGTCTGTCTACCCAGAAAACGGGGCTTAATGACAACATTCCTTGGAATGCTTTGAGTAATCGCTAACCATATCAACCCCTACACCGTAGGACTAAAAGTCCATATCCCCATTACCTTGGCGTGATCCCTATGGCCACCCATGCTTCTGTCTCCCTACCCCACTCAATAGGGGGCCATTAGAGCATAATAGATCATATCAACATACAACCCGGCAAGGTAGCATGATGATGGTGTTAGTTGGTTCACCACCAATATTTGCATCCACATACCGCACATTGAAAAGTATGTTTTTGAGAAACATTGCGGTGTTCAAACTATTGAACCATTGGGGTGTTCTAACTACTGGACCCTTTTTCACTTAGCCCCCAACGGGCTGTGACCATTGTCCAATCCTACACACGGGCTGCGCAACTATTCAGTGACCACCTCCGAGTGGCTCCTACAACTCAAAATGCCAATCCAGGCCCTTTACCACATAACTAGCTTCCATTCAGACATGAATAACGGGCCTAGGCTGAGTCCCGTATATTACTTCCTTTTGCGGACTAACTAGTGTGTTTTTTCTCACATTTTTTAACTTTATTTTCACACATAGTTAACACACCCAGGGAATTCCAGCATTCACACCTGACTGGAATCCCATAGTCTTTTGTCTGTTTCCAGCCCTCCTTACGGATGACGTCATGACGATCGGCGCCATGACGCGCACACTGCCAATTACGGACGGCTGCTGGCGGGAGACAGCAGATATTTAAACCGGCCCCTCCACACTTGCCTGCACCAACGGAATCCCGGATAGCAGGCCGAAGCAGGTATGACAAGCGGGCCAGTGACCTTGAAGATGTAAGTAGGGTACAAGGGCTTCGCATCCTGAACGTGGACGGCGGTCCCCCCATTTTGACAGGGAGCTCCCACGTTAATGGTTTTCGTTTCCTTTTTCCTCCACACACATAGTGTGTGACTACAGGTCCGACTCCCTCACTGGATTCATGTTGCTCGCAATGAAACTTTCATCGTAAGCATTTGTCATTCATTAACCAATTGCTTGATGCTTCGAATAGTGTCACTGTAGTGCATATGAGTCTGCATTTAATTTGAGCCACCTTTTCACTCGCGCCACTTTCCGTCTCACTACCGTAATTTTCCGCATAGTGACCGGACACGGCGTTCATCAAGTCACATGAATTTCAGTGCAAATACGAGAAGCTTTTTAAACTAAATGTTCATGTTCGTTATCTTGTCATTTTTTCTTTTCTTCACAGGCTTTGAACATTTCACGGAGGACACACCCTCCCGCTATTATCGCGCCTTAGTGAGTGCGACATCACTGCTGGTCATATAAATCAGATCTGACCACCACTTATTCACATCACACATAGGTCCTGAAGAAAGCCAGCCAACGTAGCTGCCTGGCTGAAACATGTAGACCTGACCTTTTATAAACAGGATATAGGAGACATACTTGCATCTCCTCACATATCCGCCTTGCTGTTTTTAATACTGCCAAGGGCCCTCTATTAAAATTCTGTAGTTATAAGGAACCAATTGGATAGTTTTTAATTTTCACTGTATCACACCACTTCACACTCACCACACAAATCCAGCTCCGCTGTAATCAGGCGTTGTAGCACACCCGAGGTGCACTCAGCACCTTGGGTGGAACCCGATGATGAAGCATGCCACCAACTAGGTTGGTGGGTGAGAGTTTTCAACAATTGGTTTTTCCTGACATGGACATCTAGCTTCTATGCACGCAAGCTAGTTCTCATTGATACTCATTAAACCACAGATAACACATTGAAGATCCTCTGCTTTCTTGCTTGGTTTGGTTGTTGTCGCTTTCTCAGAAGACTCGGATTCTTGTGTGATTCACTAGTTTCTGATGTTTTTTATTGATTTTTTTCCCCAGTCTTTTTTTCCATTGTATACGACTTGTAGCACTTGTCATTACAATGATAAAATATTTGATCCTCATCACCCATCAGTTTCAATCTTTTGTGAACTTTGTCTTGCTGTATTTCTGCAGCATCTCAAACTCTCTTCAGTCCAGCCGCAGTTGTTAGCTTTTCTTTCAGATTAGTTTGGCATATGACACATTTTTGTTGAAGGAGTCCTCAGAGTTTGTGGTTAGCAACACTTTGTCAGGAGGTAAAGATCCTCTGCTACCACCTTCTTCGCTCATGTTTACGAATTTGAATCAACAGAAAACCTGAAACAAAAACAATATTGAAATAAATTACTAATATGATGGCTAAAACACATCATCATAGATCCGCCATTTTGGGAAATGGCGGAAGAGTTGCTCTGTGGAGTTATTATCTGCCTCTATAAGTCTACTTGACCCTGAAAACCTATGTTTTGACACCAAAATGAAGTATATAGGTTTGATGGTTCATGAAATATTACATCATCACTCCAACGCATCTGCCATTTTGAAAAATGACATCCAGAAAATGTTGGCCCGGATTAGCAATGTCTATCCAAGCTAAATTACTTCTCTAATGATACAAAAACACAAATCAAAAAAGAAAATCTCTGGACAGCATTTTCTTTTGTAGAGGTATAATCAAGGGGCCAGGCCTATAACACTTGGGGCACACTTAAAAGGAAGAAAAAGGATGCTTAGACAATCCTTGTGTATCCACTGTCTGGTTGCTGGTAAACCCTGCTTTTGTTCTACTAGACTTCTGTCTAGGAGTTTTACATATAACACATGGGGTGCACTTGAAAAGAAGGAAGCAAGATGCCAAGACAATTCTTCAGTATCTACTGTCTGGTTGCTGGAAAAGGTGTACACAAAGAGAGTCAAAGAGGAACAAGGCCTGGTCATGTCCTCCTCACCTATATATAATCACACCCACCAGGTATGTCTCAAGATATTTATATCTTTAAATTGGATCCCTGCAATTATCCAACATCGATTTATCTAAGAACTCCCAGTAATGTTTGAGTCCGCCCTTGTGGTATTCACCTACCATGGTGTGGAATATCTTCTGTGATGAAGCATGCCACCATTAGTTGTGGGTGAGGCCATAGCACAAAATCATTTTGGTACGGATAGAGCTTTCCCTAGACTAAAAATTAGTGACCTGACCACTTGAAGTGTTATTATCTATGGTTGCTTGAAACCTCTGCTTTTGTCCTACCAGACTTGTTTCTCTGGGTTTATTGGGGGTACAATGCCTCAAAATAGTTTTAGATGAGGTGCGGAAGGACACTAGGATTACAATAGTACACCCCCAGTCCTCAGCGCACAAGTGTAGTTTGGCTGAAGACTTTTGCCAACTTAAAAATGCTCAAAGTGGTTAGGGTTGGCTCTGGGAACTTTTACCTAGTTGGTTAGGGTGTGCCCAGGAGTCATTACCACCCACTAGCTAGTGCAAGGCATAAATGTGGCACCTCCAGGCACCCACTGGACCTGAGGAACACTGCTGGACCTTATTAAGTGCAGAGGAGAACTAGACCTGCTGTCTGTGACCTGAGAGGAATCCTGAAGGACTGGACCTGCTTCCTCTAGTTGTAAGGACGAAGATGTGGACTCCAAAGGTCATAAGGCTGACCTCCTGGTTAAGCTGCACGGATACAAGCTACAAGATGCCTTTCCTGCAACTACTCTGCTGGCCAATGGCAACTGGACCAGCTGACACCCTGTGAGTCTCTAAGTGCCTCCCCCGAGGTCCTGTGCGGTTTTAGAAGGGTACACCTTTGGTGGATTAGGACTTGAAGGACTAAGTCAGAAAGCAAAATCTTTGACCTGGACAAACCTGGTTGGTGTATCCGACCTGTGCTCCATTGCAGTCAGCGGCAAATTGCACCTAGGTTCCTGGTCTACCGCGTCCAGTGATTATCAAAGGTGCTTTGTTCTTCATTGCACTATTCCTACTTAAACATTTATAACTGATTTTTGTCATTTTGGTATAGTTTTGTTTATTAAATTCTTGTCAACTTCTGTCCTTCTTCTGGATCGGCACGAAGATATTTGTGACCACCTCCAACTCTGAATGCTATTATTGCACAGAGTATTGGAGTGGTCAGGCGGGGGGAAAGGGTGTTGGGATAGGAACATCAGGGAGTAAGATCTGAAAAGGAAAATACAGGTGCACACTTGTTATACAATGCGTCACTTCTTTAATTAGGGATATCTGGTCATCATCATCTGTTCCTCTTGTAATCCAAAGCGCTGGGTTTCATCACCCTGGATTGTAAATAAATATAGAAAATCAATATGTAGCCAGCACTAGTGGCTTAATGTGCAGATCAATACTATTTCATCATAGGAAACAAGTGTGGGTCTCACAACAGTAGAACACTCCAATTATTTGCACAAGGAAGCAAACCGAACTCAAAAGCAGTGTTATGCGCCAACGATTGCATTCATTTCACATTTAGAGGGGGCGGAGTTCAATACCCTCTAGATATCGGCAAACACTGTGATTTGGCCTACAAGACCCTTACCAGGAAGACCAGTCCGATCTTTTTTCAAAATAATTCTCTGAGCCTCACCTTGACTTAGAGATCCAGGCATGCAGATCGAAGTCCCAAAATGCGGGACTCATCCGAGCACCGCTTTGCTCCGCATCGCCTCCAGAAATCCTTGACGGGAGGCCGGAAGAACAAAGAAGTAACCTCTCTTCAGCTGGTCATCTGGAACAGTAAGACGTCCTGTAGGGTGGGGCCGGCTTTATACCACAGCTTCACCCAAGATGGCCGCCCTCCGGGGCACTTGGGAATTGCAGTCCGGGCAACATGCTGGCAAGAAGAAAGGCAGGTTTAGCAATCATCACAGCCCCTGCAATGCAGCCACCAGTGAGCATACCTGCTAGGGAGCACAAGGAACACCCCCAAACAGTGGGTAAGACCACAGAAGTAGTGAAAGCGCCACAGTAAAGAGTGTGGGGACCGCAGTGTTTACAATACTCCCCTTCGCCCCCTCCCAAGTGCCCTCTAGGACTCGGCTTGTGAGGATATCGTGCATGAAATGTGCGAAGCCATTGGTGAGCATGAATGTTATAAACTGGTTCCCAGGAATAATTTTCAGGACCGTAGTCTTTCCAGGAAACAAAATACCAAAGGGCAGAGTCCAGAATGTACTGACCTCATATTACCTGTCCCCTAGTGTTGTGTAATTCCTAAACGTACATAGGATCTGCGCGTTTAGACAACATAAACTGAGGGATTGGTGTCCAGACTGATTCCAGACACCCCCAAAGGATATGTCAGCCTTTGGACCAGCTAGCTCACAGTGCCACCATAAGCTCCCTAACCTTACCAAGGAGTGAATAGTTTCTGGCAACTATCGAACATGACAACCCTTGATCCTGCAGGGATCGTGGAAACAGTACAGTACTTTTCGCTCAGTCAATCGTACTCACTTAGTCTCAGAGAGATACACAGAATAAACAGTGGGGACGTTTTCAATAAGCATTTATTGAACCAGCGTCATTCCAGTGTAAAAGTGCTGTGACAATCATTAGACAAAAAAAAGATGTATAAGATTACAAGCACAAACAGAGTAAATAAAAGGTAGAATTCTACCATGGTGCTAAAATAGTGAATATATGCAGGCATATAGATACATGACTGTAATCAAGCGTACTTCTACGATGCAAACCGTAACTAGATGTACCTAAGTGTACCTAGCATGTATGTGGGTGTAAAGCCAAGAA
This sequence comes from Calotriton arnoldi, assembly GCA_963921515.1. NCBI lineage: Eukaryota > Metazoa > Chordata > Amphibia > Caudata > Salamandridae > Calotriton > Calotriton arnoldi. The sequence continues at coordinate 797,308 of CAWUFW010004053.1, forward strand.
TTCCCTAGGAAAGAGCCAACCCCATTACCTGATTGGAGAGAATGAAGGACCCCGTCTTGGTCTCAAGTTGGTCTCAAGTTGGACACCCCGCAAGGGATATCAGACCACTGCGTGTTGTAGCTTCGGCAGGCCAGGACCGCAGCATCTAGTGTCAGCGTTGAAGCTTCTCCTCCGCCTATCTAGTGTTGGTATGGTTCTTTTATACTGTAAAGTTAGCCTCGGCGTTCCTTACACAATTGATATGTTGTGAGTATGATTATGCAAATGAGCTTAGAGCAATACCTGCGATTATGCAAAGCAATTCTTTCGCCCTAGGATGAAGATGACCATGACTATTACACAGAGTATGTTTATGCTGTTATGTACGTCATGTACAGGGACTTTTCTAAGAATCCTCATGCATAATAAATGAGGCTAGTTTCCAGGAAATTGATTGACATTCATTCAGCACATAACTGGGTAAAAGGTCAGTGCTAGAACAGTTATACAGAGCAAGGTAGAACAAATGTAGGTAAAAGGTTGTGTAGCTACCTAGGCATAGATTGGGGTACATAGTACTCGTACCATCACCGGCAGCGGGCACTGTCGACAATTCTGTGGGGCTGGTTTCAACAGCGATGTGTGAAAAACGGGATGTATGTTGAAAGTCCTGGATAGGTGTATTTTATGTCAAAGGGTTGACCTGGCGTACTACCCGATAAGGCCCAATGTACTTTGGATGGAACATGTTTCGTTGTCGAAATGTGACATGTTTGTTGGCTAGTCACACCTTGTCCCTAGGTTGATAAGAGGGGCCCTGAACTCGATGCTTATTGCTGTGGAATTTATTCTTTGCTTTGGCTCTATCAAGGGGCATTCATATTCGGACTTGCATGTGATGAATGTTTTTCACAGTGTCATGAACTGTTGGCATGGACTCCAGGGATAGAGGCAAAATCACTTGGAGCGTATGAGGATGGAAACACTAGGTGCCGAAAAATGAAATGGTGCCTGTAGAGCAGGGGTCACCAACCTGTCGATCGCGAGCTATCGGTAGCTCGCCGAGGCCATGTGAGTAGCTCACACCAGCATTTTGATTTTGTAACCCTTTATTTTCTTTTAACGTTTTTTGGCCTTTTTTTAATAGGTGTTGCCGCCCTCACCCGAACCAGCTGCTCTGATAGGCTTAACTGAGCTTAGCTGTGGGTTTGGGGGCGGGCTGAAGAGGACGACGTTGTTCGTCATCCAAGTCATCACTACACCACCTGCCTTTCGCAGCCTGACACCGTCCTTTCAACCTGCATGACTTGTGCCGGCTCAGAAAGTGGCCGAAAAGCTTGATAGCATGGCAGTGGCGTGGCGCGGCGCAGGCAGTACTGAACTGCTATCCTACCAGTACTTGCACCACCTGCCTTTTCCAGTATGGCACCGAGTCTCTGATCTGCGTGGGGAGCAGCAGATCAATCGGTAAGCCCCGTCCTGAAATAGTTGTGGTTGCTTTATTTATTAGTTGTGAGCAGTAGCGGCTGGCAGGGCAGCGTGGGGGAAAATAACAAAAGCAGTCTGCCTGGTCTCAAAGGGTATTTTCCCCTGCTTGGTGTCCCCTTGCCCCGTGATTCTTACACTCATATGAACTGTTAAAATTCATTCACACCAGGTATTGATAGCAATCAAGCAACAGAAATATGTATTCACATATTAGAGAAGACCGTTATTTATGTATTCCTGGCAGCACGCGACAGAAACTGCGTAAATGGCGCCTTCCACAAATAGTTTGGCACATAGGCACTTTCACATTCTAGGTGCCCTTTTTATGGCATTCGGGGACTTCCCTCGACAAGATGTGCTTTGGTTGTGTATTCTTGGCTAGAGGCTTGTTAAGCGCCTGATCTAGTATCAGTGTCTGATGGTTAATGTGAAAGTAAAATGAGTTCGATTATTTTAAACATGTGAAGTGTGTCATGTGCACGGATGTGTGTGCCGCTTTGCGTTCAAGGAGTAGTCAGTTGTCCATGGTGCTTCCTGTACTGGTTGTTTTCAATACCACATTGCTAGTCAGGCAGTTAGCGCTTATGTATTATGTTTCGCCTGCCGGTGTCATATATTTAGGTAACTTTACTTGAATGGTTCTCAGATGTCTGTCGGTGTGAGAGAGAAAAGTACTTTTCAGCAGGTCAGCTGGCAGTACTGTGATGAGTTTGGGTTCAGTGCTTGGTTGCAAGGCGAGGGTGTTAAGGGGTTTGTTTTTGAAAGGGGAATTAATTAACACATTGCACAGAATGGTGTCATGATACCTTATCAGCCTGAGTCCATGATTAGTCGTCCAGGTAATAGGTTGCTCTCAAAACTAAATTTCACCTGGGCATATGAACAGTAGTGGGCTCCTGCGCAGTGCACGCTGCGGATTACTCATTGGTGGGCCGAAGTTGTTGAGGAGGATCATGGCAGAGAAGAACGGTGGGAGGCGCATGATCCAATGTCACCCCGGTGATATGTGATCAAAAAATATATATTATCAGGTGTCATGCTCCTTTAATTGTCCGCAAGACTTCATATGGCATGCAAATATGAGGCCCTTGCAATTATGTGTTGGTCGTGGCATCCAGGTCCAGCACGTGACTGGCAGTGGAGCAGCTCTTCTCCCTGAGCTCACCCAAATCTCACACACACAGCCATATGCTGTGTCAGGTACTCACTTTCATCTGAGGAGCTAAGGGACTGTTGGGGTGCCAGCAGCAGGTTTTGGCGACCGGGCACACCAGACACATGTACAGCCCCAGCCTCCCGAACAGCCCCAGTTGTTGTCAGGCCTCTGAGACCATGCACCCCGAAGTCACCAAGCAGCGTTCTCCGCTAACGCCGAGTCACCAGATCGCCATCCCCAGGCACCACTGGCAGCAAGTTTCGATCATGAGGAATCTGCTGTGCACCTCACAGCGTGTACAAACTGTTTGGTCGAGCACTGCTTTCATGCAGCCATCATAGTTTAGCTCCAGATTCTGCCACCTTTTATGTTTTTTAAAAAGTCCACGTACTTTGTGTACCAACACAGAATTTGTCAGATGTAATGGAAAGAAAACAGCCACTTGTTAAAAAAAATATATATATATATTATTTTCACTTTTCAAGTGACGATCAATAATTGTTGATCTGATTTTTTTCATTTTGCTCTCCACGGGGAATCTGTTCACTGCAGTGCGTGTTCAAATCACAGTATGGCCTCCGAATAAATTAGGCTTAAAGTCAATGAAGCTGGGCATTGGGGGTCTCTCGTAAAAATGCGCAAGTTGCTTGGCATTTAGTAGCTCGCAATGATTTTCACTGATCAGAAGTAGCTCTCACTACAGAAAAGGTTGGAGACCCCTGCTGTAGAGGAATGATGAGAGCTAATATACTCCAATTCAGCGAGCCCAAGGAGGTTCACCCAGGAGGTAGCAGCATCTTCTGCATAACATTGTAAGTATTTTTTGGGGAGTTTTATATAGCGCGATCTAGACCCGAAGGTATCGGAGCGCTTTACATGAGCCCCAGTGGTGTTACAGACCCACATTCATTTTTTTAGGCATGGGGACATTAAGTGATTTGCCTATAATAACAGGATGTTGAGCGTCCCTGTCGAGGCTCGAAACCGGTTCCCTAGCTTTGAGGTCAACCACCCTTGCCCTTAGGCCACATCTTCTCCCCCTCTCCTATCTAAGTGTTTGATTAAGACACTTTTTACCCGTTGGTTTGCTGGTGATGACTGGTCGATAATGCTGGGGAAATTTTGAATGCTGAACACCTCGTTTTCCAAAATCTGGAAAAGACCAATAGCTAAGTGTCTAGACATTGCAAGCCCTTTGCAGGCAATGAAATGAACATATTTTGTAAGACTGTCAGCAACCACTAAAATCACGAAGTCTTTCTGATCTTCTGGAAGACCGGTGATAAAGTCCATGGATATATGTTCGCATTGAGTAGTTGGAGTCAGAAGAAGGTGTAATAAACCTTTGTCTGGAATGATCTGATTTTGACAGGGCACACATCTCACACTCTTGGATCATGAGTTGTATGTCTTTTTTTCCATTCAAGCCACCAAAAATGTCTTTGTATTAACTCCACTGTTTTGGGAAGACCAGGATAACCAACTATAGGATCTTTATGAAGCCATTGGAAGACTGTCTCAATTTAGCAGTAGGTTCAAACAGCCAAGAGTCATGTAGAGGAAGTCTTTGTGAAATGGTTCTTTTTCTATCCTCTTTTAGCCAGTCTTGCCACTCAGTTACCCTGAAATTTTCTTTGACATTTTCCAAAAAGCTTTCGGCTGAAATTATGCAGATTACTTTGGGTGGATCGATTATGGACCATAGAGGCCCAACCAATAGTGCAAATGTGGAGTTTTGTCAAGTTAAGGCATCGGCCCTCCAATTTTCTGCCCCACATCTGTAGGTTGCGATAAGATCGAATTGTGCAAAGAATAACATCCAGTGCAATTGTCAAAGGGTCAGAAGATCTGCTGAACTCATAAACTGTAGATTTCTATGGTGCATAAAAATGGTGACCATATGTTTGGCTGCAAGAAGATGATGCCCCAGCTCCTTGAAAGAATCTCGAATAGCTAGGAGCTCCTTTTCAGCGATGTTCTAGTTGTGTTCTGCTTTGTTGAGTTTTCTAGACTTATTTGCCACTGGATCGAGTTGGCCGGTTTCAAATGTCTTTGCGACAATATGGCTCTTATGGCGATTTCCGAAGCATCTGCTTCAATGAGAAAAGGTTAATCAGAATTGGAATGAGCCAAAAAGGGAGCCTTTGTGAAAGTCACTTTTAGATATTTGAAAGTAGTCTCTTCCGGTGTTCAGATAAAAGGCTTGTTTTTCATAACAATCTGGTGATGCGTGCCACAGTTTGGGAGAAATGGTCAGTGAGCCGGCGATTTAAAAAATTTGCAAAGCCTAGAATGCATTGTACATCCGGGATCGTTTTGGGCGTTGGCCAGTCAATGACTGCTTTTATCTTGTGCTCAGCCATTTGCATTCCTGAAGAAGAAAAACTGACGTGGAAGTTGCATTTGGTTAATTTGCAGTAGAGGTTGTTTTTTGTGATGTCAACAGAAACGTTTTTACATGTTGTTCGTGGCTGGCCTCATCTGAATAAATCAATGTAATGACAAAGCAATCTAGATTGTCTCTCAAGATAACATTGAGAAAAAACTGAAAAGCTGCTGGATCATTTAATAGACCAAACGGCATGACTGTGTTCTCAAAAAGTCCATATTGAGTCTCAAAACCTGTTTTACACTTGTCTCCTGTTCTCATACGGACCAGATGACATGCTCTCTTAAGATCTGATTTAGTATAAATGACTGCATTCTCCACCTGGCTCAAAAGCACTCGAATGAGGGGAAGTGGATATCTGTTCTTCATCATAATCTTGTTTAAGGCCCGGTTCTTAGTTCCCCATTTGCCTTGGGAACAAAGAACAGGTAGCTGGGAGCAAGATGGTGTCAGTGTGAGTTCACGCCACTCAGCCGCTCACGCCGTGCTGGAGAGCATCGACAATCGGCTATGCTGACTGATCCATGATGCCGATTCGAAAACTGTGTAGAACGCAAGCGGTCCGCTTCTACTGTCAGACCGCCGGGACAGACTCGGATGACAGAAACGGCTGTGGGGTGCTCACCTTGGCAAGAGCGCTCCGGGAACTTTTCACTCGCTGGCTGGTTTGCTCCCTTGTTTCCTCGGTCTCCATTGAGCTGATACTCCGGTCGAAAGGGAGACTGAGGTGGAGCCGGATTATGTCGACCCGGGGAGCAAAAATCAACAAAGCGAAAGCTGCCAAAGCCAGCGCCGCCCCAGGAGACGTCGAGGTGCCGGACAATTTTCCCAAAGGTAAACGGGAGATCAGTGGTCTTAAAAAGGCGACGGGGAGACCTGGGGGTGGTGGAGCTACAAAGGAGGGTGCAGGCCTTCAACCCTCTGTCGCCAAACATTTTTCGGCGGTTAAGGTACCGCTCCCTATACTGGACTCTACACTGCCCCCCAAGAGCGAACTTGGCTGCTCATCAATAGGCAAACTAGGGGATTCGAACATTAGGCAATTGGCAGTTACCCTAAAGGAAAACCGCACCTCTGTCCAGCCCGAGGAAATTGTGCTGCCTAGAGACCAACTGTACGGGACAGAGGCGCTGGCTGATCCCATGAACTCCACCAAAACAATAGATCTTACCCCAGCTCCTACTAAAGGAAATACGGGAACCACAGTGGATTCAGGATTAACGACACCATTCGCCTCCGGTGCCCTAGCCCTAGACCCTGCTTCGGCTGTTTGTGTAGCAGAGGGGGGGGGGTCCAAACTTCAAACAGGCGGTGCTACCAACTATATCCATAGCCTGGAAGCTAATCCAGGCCCTCAAGCTCCTCGGACTCCCGAACATTTCTATTCCGTGTCGGATGGTTCTATGTCCGCGACAGATGATGGCGGAACCAGTTCAAGTGAAGACAATGACACTGATCCTTCTAAAGACACTGGAACCGTTCAGCGCCAGAAAAAGCTACGCAACAAGGCAAAAAGACGCAGTCAGCTCAAGTGGGACTACTCAGACTCTCAGATGTCTTTCCCCCTTGGTGAAGAAGCTGTTCAGACCTCGCTTTGGGAAAATCTAAAAACCACACCAGAGTCCACGGCAGAACCCTCTTTAGCCTCTATCCTGGCCTCAATCAAGCAATTCTAAGAAGAGGTTCGTTCTGACAGTCGTCTAGCTAAAGGGGCTGCCAAAAAACTAAAAGGGGGTATGAGGAAGTTAAGCAAAATCTGCACTGACATTGGCGATCGTGTCACCATGGTGGAAGGCCGTACAGAATGCCTAGAAGTTGAAGTAACCACCTTAAAAGATCAAGGCTCTTCCCACGCTGCATGTCTGTTGGATCTAATGACGAAGATGGAAGAGCAGGAGAACCGACAGCGCCGGAACAATTTTCGCCTACTAGGGATTCCGGAAGGAGTAGAGGGGGACGACCCAAGGCGCTACATTGTGAAACTCCTGCAAGAGGCTTTCCCCGATCATTCAAACTGGAATTGGGACCACAAGGTTGAGCTGGCACACCGCTTCCCCTTCAATCTAAAGCAACGGTGCAACGGCAGCATCTTTCCCGGAGAAAAACCCAGGGCCTTCCTGGTGTTCTTTGGGAACTTTCTCCTTACACAGTTGGTCTATGATCAAGCCCGCCCGAACTCTCAGAAGGGGTCTAATGGGATAATGTTCTTCGCAAAGCCCGACTCCTGTCATTCTACAGTAGAGCGGAGGTGGCGCCTTCGTCAACTAATTGCCCCCTTTCAACAACAGGGTGCTCAGGTGTTCTTAATGAAATCTGCAGACTGAAAGTTATCCTAAATGGGTCCTCTCGGGTCTTTCTGTCAGAAATTAAGGCTGGTGAATTTTGGGGGGAAATTAAGGCAAAGAAAGGGCCAAGCTAATTTGTAGTTGAAATTTCTCTGTCCAAGAGTAATATACTAGACCCATTGCTTTCCCTCTACCTATTACTTTCTCGATTTTTCTGATTTCCTCGCTACTCATGAGCGGAACGACTAGAGGGCTTTGGCAGATCAGTTTTAACGGGGGAAACCTCCTTTTTTTTTTTTTCTTTCTTTTCTTTCTTTTCTTTACTGTTTTTTCATGTATTGGTACACATTGAATCCTCTTGGTTGCTATATACAGCGTGGCTTGACGGCAGGGATCCACATCTGATAACCATCACTCAGGGTTTTGCTGATAGCTCTATTTTAGGGGGTGGGCTTGGGAGGGTTGGGGGGTTAACTCCACTGTGTTGGGGGGATTAATGATACTTTTTCTCACCTCATTGGTCTTAGTCACTGTGAAGCTGTACTGGAAGTCAGGGTGTGAAACTACAGCATTTATGGAAGGGCGGTTAAGGGAAATGAAAGGGCAAAAAAGGGGGAAAATTCTGAGTAAGCTTGCGGTGATAGAGAAAAAAGAACTTTTAAGGCTTTTCTGCATACAGGATAATACTGATTGTATCTCTGATTTTGTGGTGTATACAATCTGCATGTTTAATTATGGCCAATTGATAAAACTCTTGTATGAATAAGTTAAGCAATCTTAGAATTGTCTCAGTTAACATCTGTGGCCTGAACGATGCCTTGAAAAGACAGAAGGTGGGACAGGGACTGCGCTTGCTGGGGGCTGACATGGTCAGCCTTCAGGAAACACACATAGAGGGATCACAGAAACATTTGCTGAACTCATTTGGGTATAGAGCTATTGAGGGGACTTCTCAGGGTGCGAGGGTAAGAGGTGTAGGGGTTATGGTTCAAAGGAGGCATTCACTGAAGTCCGTCCGTGTGAAATCCGACTCTCTTGGAAGATGGGTCATAGCGGAATGTTGCCTATCTCCCAATTCTCCTTTCACTATATGTTCCATCTATGGGAGTAACACGGACGATCCTGGGGTAATTAACTGGATCACAGGAGAACTGGCCCATTGGCCTCTCCCAATTATTATCTGTGGTGACCTTAGCATCAATTTACCTAGCAACTGGAAAGCGAACGACCAACGGACCTACGTAGGTAGAAAGCCCAAAGTATATCAGGCTGTATTAAACCTAATGCAAACTCACGGGCTCAGCGATGTGTGGGCCAGCTTAAAACCTAATCAGCCGGGATTTACATATTTCTCAGCCCCGCATCTCTCCTTAGCAAGGCTGGACTACTTTCTGGTTTCATCTTCCTTGGTTCGGGACTGTTCTATAGATACCCCTCCGCGATTTATGTCAGACCACAATCCACTTATCTTAAACATCGGGGGCTGGGATCCAGCGGGGAAATCCCGAATTGGACCTTTGAAAAAGCTTTGCTATATGATGCCGGATACCGAATGCATATGCAGGGGTGGATCCAAGAGTTCCTCGAGTTAAACACAGGGTCAGCCACAACTATGGTGGTATGGGATGCACTGAAGGCGGGTATCTGGGGGGAGACTTTACGGTTTTCCATAAGGAAAAATAAGAAAGAAAACATGCAGATCTCGAAACTTCAAGACAAAATGAAAAAGGCAGAGGAGAAACTAACTCTGGCAGTTCAGTCGGGGGCCGAAATTGAAGCTGCACAGCTTGAAGTGGTTGCCACTAAGGCCGAAATTGGGTCAATTTTGGCAGATAGGGTGGCCGCTAAATGGGCTTCTGCTCGCGAGAAAATCTGAGTGTAGCGAGCTCATCGGCCATCAATTGGCTCTCAGAACTAGGCAGCAGGTTTCCTCTAGTGAAATACTCTCGATTCAACTCCCTACAGGAGAGATTACTAATGACCCAACTAAAATCCAGAGGGCATTTCGAGAGTTTTACCAGAATCTTTACTCGGAGGAGAACATTAGGTCACCGGACTTGAGAGAGGGTGAGATCTCTAACTACTTTAATGCGATCTCTCTGTCTCTACTCAGTGCAGAAGATCATGACCAACTAGAAGACCCTCCGACCTGGGAAGAAATTGCCATAGCAAGTTTACCAGATGACAAAGCGGCTGGTGCCGACTGTATACCGGTCGAGTTTTATAAAATCTTTTCTCCTCAAATAAGAGACCTCTTTACATCATTAGTAGTTTCTATCTTTAATGGGGCTTCTCCACCTGCTTCTTGGTCCACAGTTAAGATCGTAATCTTCCCGAAAAAGGATAAGTCACCACTGGAAATGGGCTCTTACAGGCCAATTACGCTCATTAACTGTGATTCTAAGGTATACTCCAAGATCTTTGCGTCTAGATTATCTTCCAGAATAGAGCCCCTTGTTTCTAAATGGCAACATGGGTTCATTCCCAAGAAAGGTACTACTGAACACATCCGACGGACCATCACCCTATTCGATGCAGCTCAGATTTCAGGAGACCCGATATCGCTAATTTTACTCGATGCTGAAAAAGCCTTTGATCGGGTCTCCTGGCAATTTCTTTGGGGCGTCATGAGGAGGATGTGCTTCGGGCCCAAGGCGATTCAAGCCATTCAAGCTCTCTATCTTAATCCCACAGCCAGCATTTCAATAAATGGGAAATTGACGGAGCAGATTGAAATCTCACGGGGCACTCGCCAAGGCTGTCCTTGTTCTCCGCTGCTCTTCGCTTTATATATAGACCCCTTTATCAAGAAAATTGAAAATAATCAAGAAATTCGGGCTGTGAGCAGATTTGGCTGGGATACTAAAATCATGGCCTACGCCGACGACCTGGCCGTGGTGACCCCTGACCCTGAGATTGCCATTCTAGCATTGGAGCAGGAGGCTCAAGAGTTTGGGAAAATCTGGGGATAAGCACTCAAAGGAACCACGCAGATCATCTTAAATAAAGAAATTAATTGGGTGGACAGGCGAGTTGTCCAGAAAGCCAAATATTTGCGGGTTACCATTGTTGCTGACACCGACCTGATTATAGAAGAAAATCTGATCCCGCTAGCGGTAGAAACTAAGAGCGCTTAATCGGATAAATAACTCACATTTGACTATAGTGGGGCTGTGTAATGTTCTCAAGATGACCTATTTCCCCAAACTACTCTATTTTTTCAGGGCTATCCCTCTAGAGATCAGTTAAACAATGTTTCAGAGGTTTGAACAGCTCTTTTCTCAATTTATCTGGGCATATTCTCAGCCTAGGAGGTTTTTAAGTTGCTTTCCCTTCCTCGGGAGAGAGGGGGATGGGCGCTCCCTAACCTAAGATTGTATTACTGTGCCACGGTTTTACAGTATAGCACGGAACTGTTACATGAACATTCTTATATCGCAACCACAGGACTCCTGTCTCCCTTTCAACTACTACTTGGGGCGGAGGCTCGGGGGTGCCTGTGGCGGCAATTGACATTTGGATACTACAAACGGGTCAGATTTAAGACCCTGATGAGTGCCTATAAGGTTTTTTTCTAACATACGTAGACTTTATGTGCTGGGCAGACTGAATTTTTACTCTCCCATCAATAATATCAACTTGCCAGCTATCTTCAGGAGATCTTACCTCCAAAACTGGTATAAAGCGGGCATCCTAAAGCTTGGAGACTTGTTTTCCACCGAAGAAATCCGGCCGTTTACCGACCTTAAAACTCAATACAATCTGAGTGAACATGAGGCTTTTAAATATATTGCCATTAGGGATTTCTTGGCCCGTAAGGCTGGTGGGTCTGTTGGGTTTGCAAAGGTTGATCTCATTGACAAACTAAAGGATCCCGCTTTACCCCGTATTGGATATATATACTCCACATTGAATAGCCAAATGCCCGACGACATGTCCAAGACAGCAAGCAAATGGCAGCAGAAGCTGGATGTTCCTTACAATACCTTTTGCCTTGCGATCTGCCCAGAGCGACCTGCTGTCGGCTAAATTGCAGGCACAATTTTATAAGACTGCCTTTTTTTTGTATATCACACCTAGCAGAATCGCCAAATGGGGAACGGGTAAAGGAACGCTTTGTCCTAGGTGCTCGGAGTTTAGTGCAGACTCTGTGCATATGTTTGCCACCTGTCTGAAATTAGCACCATTCCTTGGTAAAATACAAGATTTCTCAAGCAAAGTCCTATCTCAGGATATCCAGCTAACCCCCACGATTATTCTGTTAGGTATACAGGATAAGCATAATAGAAAGAATGGTGGAGCGCTTATTTTCGTAGCCATGACCATATTGAGGATTTGTATTGCTTCTTTTTGGCTAGATCCAAATCCTCCACTGTTTTCCCAATGGCTGGTCCGATTGGTCGCGACCTGTAACCTCGAGAAGGCTATTTATGCTAAAAAGGCATCCGGGGAAAAAAAAGAAGGGTTTAGTTATTTGGGAACCCTTAATTGCGTGGCTCAGCCAGACACATTCTTAGGGCCCCTGTAAGGCATACTTCTTTATTATGGCATGACAAATACACAGCTTAGTTGTTATCCTACTTCTTCTTTATGGTAAAGGCTTCTTATCAATTCTGCTTGGCATGTTTGTATGCGATGTTTGTATAAAGGCTTGAATTACCTGTTTTCTAATGATTCATGGCAGGGATATCACTATGTTTATCTTTTTTTTCCACATTGCCTATTGCTATCACTATGGATGTAAAAATTAACCACTCCTCTGTTTTTATGCTCTGTTTTATACTTTTTACGGACCGAGAAAAGTGACTATAGCCTTTATGTAACAGGCTCTTTCCACCACGAGTCAACCTTATTGTTCCTGTCTTAGGGGTGGGGTGAGGGGGAGGGTCGAGGTGGTTGTATGATTTTTTTTTCACTCTGGTTTTTTGTCTTGGTACTCCATATTTATAACAAATTCAATTTAAAAAAAAAAAAAAAAAAAAGGGAACAAAGAACAGGGGAGATGCTGCTGGGGATCTGGTAGTTCGAATTAAACCATTAGCTTGCTATTGATCCAGGTGCTGATACCAATAAGTATTCTCCTTGTCGGAAAGGGTGTAAATGCGACAGCTTGGTACATTTGTTCCGGGCACCAGGTCTATTTGGCAGTCGTAGGGCCGATGGGGAGGCAAAACATCAGCTTGCTTTTCGCTAAAAACTTTGGCAAACTGAACATACTGACATGGTAGCGCCATCTTTTTCAGGGTAGCGCCATCTTTTTCAGTAGCAACCTGGAATTTAGTGAAAATGTTGTTTGGAGTGCTTGTCTTTTGTTCATACAGGTTTGTTGACAATAAGGTAAGAAAACTGGAGCGATCTTTTTTCCCAATCTATACTTGAGTTGTGTTGTACTAACCAGGGCATACCCAGAATGAAGCCATACTGTGGAGCACGAATTACATTGAAATGGATATACTCAGAATGGTCGCCTTTTGAATCCTGATAGGTCATTGCTATCTCGAAAGTCTAAAAAATAACTGGTCCACTAAATAGAACATTGCCGTCTATGACCTGCACCATTTCTAGAGTCTTTCTTGATGCTTGGGATTTTCAGTCTTTGGGCTGTATCAGAATCTACAAAGTTCCATTTGAATCCAGTAATGCTTGGATTGTGTGATTTTGCCCAACCAGCCAAATGTCCATGGAAAGCATGAAATGAGCCGTTGTATTTTTGGAACATGAGCTTATTGAAGGGAGGCTAAAAATACCGAAGATTTCCCATCATTGCAACTTGGGCATGTTAGGTTTACGATACTACTTCGGTGAGTGCAACAGTTTTCTTGAGTGGAATACTGGAAGGAGAACATTTAATTTTGTGTTTCACAGGGCATTCTTTGATAAAAATGTCCCTTTTGACCACAATAGAGACATTGTCCGTTGCCTCAACGGCTTTCCTTTTCTTATTTTGCTAGAGGAAGACGTATTGTTCGAATTGCCATGGGTTCTGAGCCATAATCCAGAGTAGAAGTCACACGCCTGTACTTCTCAAAAGCTAGCCAGATCTCTCTGGCTTTTTTTTGTCACCTTTTTCTTTCTGATAACCGATGATCCAGTAGCAGAGTAAGATTGATTAGATCTGTACTTGTAGTAGGTTGAGGTTCTAGCTGTGCCAAAACGTCTTTCAGGTTTTCCTTAAGCCTTTGATAGAATAGGGCCAATCTATTTTTCCTAGCCTAGGATGTTTTAACAATGAGTCTTTTGGAATGAGCCAAGTATGAAACGAAGTCCTTGTTGCCTTGCTTTAGCTCCAGCAGTTCTCTATCAGCCGACAGAGTAACTGCCCGCCTATCAAACATATTTTCAAATTCCTTCACAAACTTTCTCCACTCTTTTAAGAGTGGACTGTCTAGGCGTGCCAAGGGGACGGCTCATGATGTGCATCCCCTGAGAGGTAGGAAATAAAGAAGGCTATCCTAAACTGTGGGTCCGGATAAGCACTGGGTCCATAAGTGAAATGTAATTCAACCTGTGTGAGAAAGATTTGTACTTTCCCAGGATCCTCTGAGAAATGCTCCAGTGCAGCTAAAGAAATTTGTGTAGGGACATTCACAGAAATGTTTGTGGGTGTGAAATCCCAGTGTGGTTGGAGGGAATGGTTCCTGTGTGACTTACTCAAGTAGTTTTTCCTCAAATTATATCAAACCGGTTTGGCTCACCATTCCCCAAAAGCCCCTACCATCATCTGTAGTTGAGCGATCTAATCTGTGAGCATAGCTGGAGCATTCTTGGACTCTGCCAAGTCCCTCTGCATTTGTGTAATGACCTTTAACAGATCATCCAAGGTGACCATGATAAAGATCTCTGTGCATTCCGAGACTAGTGTGTTAATGTGCAGACCAATCCTATTTCGTCATAGGAAGCAAGTGCAGGTCTCACAACAGTAGAACACTTCAATTGTTTGCACAAGAAAACAAATGAAACTCAAAAGCAGTATTATGACCAAAGAATGCATTCATCTCGCATTTAGAGGGAGCGCAGGTCAGTGCCCCTAGATAACCAGAAAACAACATGATTTGGTTAACAAGTTCCTTAACCGGAAGACCCGACCGGTCTTTTCAAAAGAATTCTCATAGCTGCACCTTGGACGCGAGGATCCAGGCATCCAGTTGAAGACCTAAAATGCGGAACTCGGCAGAGTGCTGCTCCGCTCAGCAGGGCCTCCAGGAATCCTGGATGGGAAGCCGGAAGACCAGAGAAGAAACCTATCTCCAGTAAATTGACGAGAATAGTAAATGCATGCCATAGGGCGGGTGCTGGCTAGATACCAAAGCCTCACCCATGATGGCCGCCCACCGGGGCACTTGGGAATTGCAGTTCAGGCAACTCGGCAAGAAAAGAGATGTATGTTTAGCAAACATCACAGCCTGCAGTGCAGCCCCCAGTGCACGGACCCCTTAGGCAGCAAATGGGTCTTCCCAGAAGGAACACGCCCAGAGAGTGGGTGAGGCCACAAAAGGGGTGAAAGTGCCACAGTGGAGGGTGTTTGGGCAGGCCCTAGAGCGCACACTGCCGCAATGTTGACAATTCAACTCTTATTTTTCTAATTCGGTCTGGGATTTTCAATGTTTTGCATTTAGATTTATTTACTGGTTTGGTACTGCATAAATAATTTATACATTGCCCTTAGTTAAGCCTGTCTGCTCTGCACCATGGCTAACAGGGGGTTGAGGTCCGTTCAATTTAGGGGCTTTGAGGGTTCACCCTAACAAGGGTTGCAATAAATCATTAAATGGGTAGCCACTCACCCCAAGTAAGAATCCAGTTTCTTACAGCATGCATGTAAGGGCTCGAAAAATCATAAAAATATTACTATACCTGCAGGTCTAGTAACTTTAATAATCTATTCAACCTAACTGTAATGTACTTGACCCGTGAAGTGGTCTCAAATTGTGTGATCCTGGGCAAATATTTTGTCCTATGGAGCCGCCTTTTTCTTTATTATCAAATAAGAGAGCACCTTCAAATATGCAAGTTCACTATTGCTTCTGTACAAAAACACTCTTTATTTACTAGACTAAATGTTTGCTCCTTGTATAACAAGAATCTAGCCCATATATAGGGAACACATGATTCCTGGCTTGCTTCTTAGTTCACTAATAGCATTGTCATCTGGCAGGAGCAGTAATAATTCCCAGTTCATGTTTAAAAACTCACTTTTCATAAATATATTACCAAAGCATGATGTGGTAGTGTATTGTCATTTACAGATGGCATATTTTCCCATTGAAATGGCCACAAAACTTTCCCCCTAACATGTAGTTTTACTGATAATAGCGCATAAACAATTTTTGGAAATTGGGTGCCAGCAAAAATATTTAAAATTTGCACATCACCAAGTAAAGTGTTCTAATTTGTTTTGATCCTATAAAAATATTTTTTTCACCACAGAATTACAATCATTTGCAATGCAATAGGTCTCGCATTTGCGAGAGTTTGAGCTATTGGCATTGTAAATGACAATGCCTTTTATTTATGATTTGAAAACCCGCAAGCGGTGCATAACCACGCACTTTGTATTTATAGTCGTTGCTTATGAGAAGCAAAGCTGGCAGTAACTGCGCCTCTTTTACTTCCAGCCTCGCTTCTCATAAGCAAGGACTAGAAGTACAAAGTGCGTGTTTACGCACCGCTTGCAGGTTTTCAAAACACACAAATAAAAGACATTGTCATTTACAATGCCAATAGCTCAAAGTCTCGCAAATGCGAGATCTATTGCATTGCAAATGCTTGTTACTATATAATTACTGCTTTATATGTTATAGTTAGCTGTCTTTTACAACTAGTACTACACTTCCGGTGTGAAGTACTCTGTTGTCTATTGGATCTTGTCTGTGTTATATATAAGCCTGTTAATAAATAAATAAATAATATTCACCCGTTTTTCACTACATTATGGCTGCAGCAGCTGCCTTATGGCTTTCTTACAAGAAAGGGAGTGCCAGATCGCATCAATAGCCACAAACACTGCATTTTTGCTAGGTGAAAGGGCGCTCCAAAATAACAATTTATATGAATATCAATAAATATTATTCATGAATATCATTCATTTGTGACTTTGAAACCCCTTGCACTGACCCTGCGGATATCTGTAGCTGAAATCTGACAGAGCATCTAAACATTATGTAACTGGCAATGAAGAAAGGAGTCACAGGGCTTGACATGAGGTAGATGAACACAAGTCGAATTCTAGGAAGCTGTTGACACTTCATCCCAGACACGACAGCCTGCTATGCAATTACTGACAAGGCATTCAACAGAACTCAGAGTGCCTGCAAACACCAAACAAACTCAACAGCCTTAACTCATTCTGTTATTTCGAGCCAGCCTCGTCCCCACCGAGTGCCCCCTCCCCCCACGGGTTATGCAGCAGCCATGTGAAAATAGACCCAGATGCTTCAACACGGTTCCTATTTAAACACGAGCTTTAATTAATGCAAAAAGAAAGGTGGTAATTTCAGACAAAAAATATTACTGTAATTGTGATAAGTACTGCGGCCATAATAACTTTTTTGTTTACCCCACTGTTTACTTACATGGGGGGTTCGGGGGCCGGTGTGGAGATGTATTTGGAAGCTGATCTAACAGATTCCATCTTTGACGTTCTTGTAAAGCTCTTTGCTTTACCAACGCCTAATACAGAAATCCCTCGGAGTTTTCACAATTTCTCAACCAGAACACCGACCAGCAAAATAAACACTCAAAATCCAAACTATCCCTCACACAACCATCACTACCAACATTCGTGGAGAAAATTAACAAATTAGGTCACCAAGTTTCTCAGATATATAAACTCCTTCGGCCTAAAACCACTAGCCTCAATAATAAGGTCATAGCGTTCTGGAACTCTCACTCTTCTGACCCACTATCTGTCTCATTATGGTCGAAACTGTGGAGCTCTGTCTCATGCAATAAAATATCTCCGGTATTATCTCAAACCAAGTACTGGCTCTTACATAAGGCGTTTTGGACTCCTGCTCGACTATTCACTTTAGGGATTAGAGATGATGCTATTTGTTGGAATTGCAATCAGGAAAAGGGCGACCTATCCCATCTTATTCTGCATTGTACGGCGGTGAAGCCCTTTTGGGATAAGATTTTTGGGTTCCTAACTGAAATGTTTAACTGTACATGGTCCAAGGAATTCTCTACCTTACCTATGGCTTTCTTGAGGGCAGACCGACGCTCGGAGCCGGATAAGGCTCTTCTTGATCTTCTGCTGTGAAAATGGTCCTCACGAACTGGAAAGACACGGGTAAGACCTCCTACAAAGGATGGATCAACTGGATTACTCGCCTGAGGGGTGCAGATAACATTGCTCTACAAAACTCCCCCTGGAGACCTACGTCCAGATCAATGTGGTCTACTCTGGACAATTACTTTGACTCCCATAAACCTCTGTGAGACCCACTAAAATGTGTCTGTATTGCTCTGTAATGCTTATTATGTTACATGTTAATAATGGGGTACTCTTGTGCCTACACTGCACAATATTTGAACAGTGTCATTCTATTGCTCTTCTCTTTCCTATCCCTCTCTCTTTCCGTTTCCTATCCTTTCTTCCCTCCTTCTTTCTTTTTTGCTCCAGTTTCTTCAGCCGTGTTACTAGAGGTTAGCTCTTCTGAGCTACTACGGGATTGTCTATATGTTCTAGCACTGACATAACGAACATACCAGAGCTTCCTCTGTTGATTTTCCAACAGACAAAGAGAAACAATAAAATACTTGAAATAAAAAAATAAATAAACACTGGAATTAATTCCAAGGCAAGATAGGAAGTGTACCATAATTGTCGACCCTTTGTCACCACTCACACAGAAGGACGATCCTTAATGTTTGGAAAGTATTTCCTCACAGTGAACAGTTTAGAGAAAACAAACCAGAGCCCGGTGAGTGATTGCAAGGGAGGGGAGGGAGAGCAGAGAGTGGGGTGGAGGAGCTGGGAAAAGACGATGAAAGCAAAACCAGCGCGACGCTCGTGAAACAGGCGCTGCGCTGATAATGTATGTTCATAATTATTAAACAAGCAGGGTGGGGGCGGAAGGGAAGTGCACGGAACAAAACAGGCGCACATCAGGTAGGAAGGAGAAAGTCCTTTCAGAAAAAAGTGCCACAGACTGTAAAATAACCATGCAAAGTAACAACACAAGTAAATGGGCCAGTCCTTATGGGAGGTAACTAATGGAGACAAGGCGGTTCTAAGGAGGGACTATCAAGCCTATTAAGGAATCAGAAGCCAGCCTTTACGAAGGACAATGACACAAGCCAGTGACAAATATGGGCGGAGAGTTTGCGGCGCTTCAACTACATACTCCACTACTGCACGCCTCGCAGAGCAGCGCATGCGCTGCCCAGGCTCGACCTAAAAATGGGTCTTCATAACTAGTGAAATATATTTGAAATGTTTGAACAGTTCACTTAGCTATTTCAGTGTTGTGTTAAAAAAAAAAGCCTGGCATCTTACAGCCTTTCATTTAACATGCTTTGCACAGTTCAATTGTCACACAATTCATTTTACAAAATTCTCTAACTTATTTCACAGAAAGAAAAATGAATGTAATAAGATAAGCTGACTTTTTTTACCTCAGTCTCTGAAAGCCAGCAAATGTGACCAGATAACATGATTTAATGGCATTTTTATTGCTCTTTCACTGTGTGGACAGTAAAGATGCCTTTTAAATCTTGTTATCTTGTCACATTTGCTCTGCTTTCAGAGACAAAGGTCAAAAGTCAGTTTGTCTTCCCTGAAGTTAGAGGATTTTCAACTTGCCAGAAAGGGCGAGTAGTCCCTAAGGTCGAGTGGATTTTTCGAGCCCTGCGGATGTGATAATCTTCACTATTGTTAAAGTTCCTATTAGCATGTTAAATTCCTGCTTACAGGATGCTATCAATCCTATGTCTTGGATGACAGTTTTGTTCATGAACAATGGACTCGCTGGACTTCTCTTTCTCATCAAACGTTGCACAAATAATATTATTAATATTATGATGTAAATTCAGGTAAAAAATGGACAGGATGCACCACAGTAGCACTAGAGTTCAGAAGTGCATTCAGTACTGGTTCCTCAGAGAGCAGTCAGCAGTTTCCAGCACAGCAGCTTCAGTTCATATCTGCTACAAAATGTCAATTGATAGCTAGTTCCTGGAATATCTCTGTGGCAGTAACCGGTTCCTTTACTCAGGAACTCTTCTACACTCAAAAGTCATAGGGGATAGGCTTCATAGCAAGCAGGCAGAAGAAATTAACATTTGCAGCTGGCCCACTAGTTGTTCTTCCAGGCTTCCACAGCTCTGACTCCATGTCATCTGCACTCTCAGTAGAAAAGTTCTTCCTCAAGCAAATCACACTTTTTGGCTGTACCTGACTTTTATGTCCTTATGGGTCGGCAAGAGTCTGTCTTCCCTAGCCCTTGGAGCAGTTTTCTAGTCCCAGAGATTCAAGAGAGCTGGAGACAAACATTTTATCTACTTTCCTCTATATTTTCAGTAGGCAGTATGAAGGTTTTTTCCACTTATTTGGTTCCATGCAGCTTCATCTGAAAGGAAATGATATTCAAGAAAATGTAATTAAAGTAAAATAGAAATAAAGCAAAGGCTGAGAATGGAAACAATATGTGCACTGAATGTAGTCCGTTTTCAGCATGTTAAGGAGGAGAAAAGATCTAAAGGAAGTGTATGGAGAGAAAACGAGAAAGCAGACAAAAAGGAGAGGAAAATATGGTAAAAAAAGATCATATAGATTTGGGTAAAAATGTTGGTAAAGAATGTACATAGTATTGCAAGGTGAACTGAAGATTATAGCTGATTTGCTAATGAGAAGTAGTGGAAAGGAGGAATCTAGGATAAGGACTGGCAGGAACGTGAATTAGGGTAAGTTGCAGTGCAGAAATGTGTTTATTTAAACTCTGATATCAATCTAGTGACAGAAGGGAAAACTCGGCTGTATCCATGCACATGTTCTGAAGGTCTACCCCTTGACTTGGACATTCGTTCCACACACAAGCAACTGGTATTGCATTACTTTTGGTAGGCAAATGTGGCCTAGATGTTACAAATCACCTTCCTGCAGCTCATTATTCTGCATTCTTTTAAAGGCATGATGTTATCCACTGAAGCCCCAGGTGAGTTAGTTTGTGAAGTTGTGCAGTTAAGTGCAAAACATGTGTTTCTGCCAGAGAAATAAGCCCTTTATGAACACTGTTGCTATAGCTCAAATACGCAATATGACAACTGCAATCCTTCCATTGGTTTGGTTATATTTATCTGTATTCTGCAAAATTGGAGTTTGTAGCATTTTCCTAACAAAAAATACTAAAATAGGATTGAGGCCAGCTTCTCACAAATTTAAATGCAATCTTTTGCAAACACATGGGCTTTAAAGTAGATATTACCATTTTCTTTCTAGCTGTAAGTGGGGAGCTTACATCACAGAATTGAACTTTGCCGAGAGAACTGCGCCGCACTGGTGACTGGGTTCCCTCCCCGCCAACATAATGGTACACCCGCCAGATTTAAATTCGGACAGACCATAGTTTGACATCGGAGACTATTCCGTCTTCACCATGGGC
The DNA here is from genome assembly GCA_963921515.1 of Calotriton arnoldi. Classification (NCBI taxonomy): domain Eukaryota; kingdom Metazoa; phylum Chordata; class Amphibia; order Caudata; family Salamandridae; genus Calotriton; species Calotriton arnoldi. Next base: position 818,209 of record CAWUFW010004053.1, read on the forward strand.
AAACTCCTCCAACAGAGTAAGGGCCGTCGGAGGTTTAGCTATATGTTCACCTACCTAACTTAGATGGGCGGACATGCATCTGTTTTTCAATGCCCTTCATTGCCAGGAAAAACCTTGCAGTAAGGGCCCTGAAAAGTGCTCAATGTCCCTCTCACCATGGGAGGAAAATCCCATTGCCGAGAGGGCATTGTTTTATTTTTTATTTTCAAAAAGAAAATCCTGCTTTGGGATTTTCATTTTCTGTTTGAAAATAAGAAAATTGTAAGTTTGACGTCCGGCTCGGTCATGTTGGCGGAGCCGTCCGTCAAACTTATAATGCATTGGTGGGAACCACCATGACTGTGGTTCCTGTCAATGCTTGAAATGTTCACTGTGTCAGCGAACATTTCAAAATTTGGCAGGCTGCACCTCTGTCAGGGCGACGGAGTTAAAAAAACACCAAATATAAATCAGGCTCAAAATCTTGTTCTTTTTTAGTACAGGGCACATGAAGCTGGGAGCTGATTTGTAAGCCCCACCTGCCCTAGAGCCCAAATAACATTTATTCACAGTCTAAAAAGGTTGCCTACGATGACAAATGTTTTGCGAACAACGGCTCATGGTTCACACAAAGCTATTAATGGTTTTTCTAAAGACCTATAACCATATCTACTTTCCTACCTGAAAATGAAGTAGACACTGACATTTTTTAGATTGTTTATATTGCCTATCTGGGAGGAGGTTGTACAAGAAATACTGGTGAGTTAAGTGACTACTCTGGTGGTGAAAACTGTAATTGGTTGCTCTGGGTATGTAGAGTTCTATTTGTACTTTTCATAGGATTCTTTTAGAGAGATAATACCTGTATTTAATTTGCTGACTACATAAGGAAATCACTAATTATTCTATTTGTTATGCCTTGGAAGGAATAAAAATTGAAAAGTTATGCACCAGTGCCAACATTTTGGGCAAAATTTACTGAAACTCCATGGATGGTGTTTTTTAGCTGTTACATCCTTTACAAATGGGTTTTGTTCAAAGATTACATGTAAATGATAACTTCAAACTGCTTATAATATAAGTTTGACAAACTCAAGAGCGGCTCTTGCACAGTTTTTCCTCCTATTCTTTTAGTGTGGAGAGTTGGAGTTTTATGAAGTCCGTTTTGAGAAATTGTTATGTTGACAATTTTTTCAAGTTGTGTAAAGCCCATAGTAGAATACTGACTAATGCTGCAAAATCTGTCCTCTACCTATGAGGTATTATAATTTGGTCTTGATCTTTCATGGCAATATCTTAAACCGAACAAGCATTGTGAAGGGGTCGTGTTTGGTTGGGTAGTACAGTTCACTATCCAAATTATATGCTGCTTGTAGGAGAGTAGGATCTGCTTCACATGGGTACCCCCACTTTTTGCTGATGCTTCAATGTTTTTCGACTTTAGTCTGGCTGGTGCCCTGCTAATCAGAACCCCAGCCTAGCTGCTTCCTCTCTAAAATGGTTTCCATGTGCCTTAGGCACATCTCTGATTGGAATCTGGAGTGCCCTTGTAAGTCCCTAGTATATGGTATACTATAAACCCAGGGCATAGGTACCTCAGAGGCCTGCCAGGGGCTGGAGCATGTATTATGCCACCCCTGGAAGGCCAGCCAAAAGGACACCACAGGTCTGCTACTGCAGCCTGGGTAAGGTGGTGCATGCACCCCTTACTGTGATATAGGTTACCTATATCACTGCATATGCACACATATAAACCTAGAAGTCACTCCCATGGCAGGCCTTATCAATCCTGAAGGCAGAGTGCTTGGTTCTTATGTGAGAGGGTGCCCCTGCATGAGCAGAGCCCCTCTGCAGCGTTCGGAGACCCTTCTCTGATGCTGTTTGTAGTGCAGCCTGACCATATACTCTTAAGTGCATTATATCCTCGCGGTACAATGCTAACTTTGGACTGGCTGCACCAAAACATGTCGTGTTTGGTGTCAAACATCTTGGAATACTACCCCCCCGCCAGTTCTGGCGGCGGGAGTAGCATTCCACCCTTCTAGAGGGAGAGACATGTACACACCGGCCTGCCCGGTAACTTCTTTCCAGAGCCCTGGCATCACAAAATGGATGCCGCTGCCACAGACACGGGTCTGGCCTCCTGCTGCTGACAAACTCCGGCAGGGGAGGCCTGGACAATAGGTTTCCTGTCCAAGGGAGGTGTAACCACCTCCCCAGACAGGATGATGTGTATTGGGGCTGGGCGGGAGCACTCTCTGGTGCTTTGAAGTCCTGCACTGGGGGCACATTTGGTGTCCCTGTGCATACCCCAGTTCAAACCGGCTCAGGGGCTTCCAGCCCCTGCTCTGGCGCGAAACTGGACAAAGGGAAAGGGGTGTAACCACCCCTCTGCCTTGACCCTCCCATAGCTGGGTCCCCAGAGTATGTCCAACCCCCTAACTTGGTATAAGTATGGGACCCCAGTCCTTAGGACTTTAGATTTACCTGGACGACACTCTGATACAGAATCCTGGACCTTCGACGCTCTACTTTAAGATTAGAGGACTGAAGAATCTCCCTTGGGGTCAAGGAGTGACTCCCCTGCTTGGCAGGCACCTATGAAGCAATTGTCCAGTCTGCATCGCTGAAGCTCCCGCCGGACGCCGAAGTCTTTGCAACACCAGAGGTGGATTTCCAGACTTCCCCGAGGCTGCCCTGAGTCCCCAGCAAAGCTGAGGCCCGTAGCTGTCGTGGGTAACGTGAAACCATGACCCCTGGACACCGAGCACATTTGCAAGTGCATCCTCTTCCTGGTCTCCCACGAAGTTGTGCTTTGGGCTCCGAGTAGCCCCCGCCTCCAGCACCAACTGCACCGAAGATCACTGGCCTCCACTCCACGAGTGTCCTGTGAGCCAGCTCTAGGTGCGTCCACTCGAGGCTCCTTCGCGGTCGCTAGTCCGTTGGCTAGTGGGCCCTCCCGAAGGCAACTCTCCTTCTGCTTGGGCTTCCCTGGTTGCTCCAGACGTGCCCTGACTTACCCTCGCTGGGTGAGTCCCTCAGACCTTGCTGGTCTGCACCACCGTCCTTCTTCTATTTCCACGAGACTTGCCGTTGCCAAGGCTTGTTGGGTCCAATCCGGTCGCCGACACCCCTGCAATCGACAGACGTCGTAGGACAGCTTGAATCCAGCTCCTGGTCGTTGTCGACGCCTCCTGGACCTCGTGGCTGAAGAGTCAAGACGACCGTCAACCTACCTGAAGCACCCGACATCGGTGGGCATCCGCTCATCGCCTTCCTGGTCACTGGCTAGTGACCCAGACTCTGTCCCCTCTGCTTTCAGGTTCTTCAGATCTTCGATCCACCTCTGGATCCACCCGAACACTTTCGACTTGGCCGCCAGCAGCACTTTGCAGCAGATCGCCATTGAAAACGACGACGAAACCCAACCCCCGAAAGACACCTATGCACCAGGCTTCCCTGGGTGAGGTAACTCGAGTACTCCGGTGCTCCCGTGGGTATAGACTCTAGAACAACCTAGTTCTAAAGGGGTTTGCTCCAAGTCCTCCTCTAAGTGTCCCTTTCCTTTAAAACTCCAACCGCGACATTCCCCATAGAAGTCAACGGCGGCTCGCGGCTGTGTTCTCACACTGCACGCATCCCCTGTGGGTCCCCTGTGTCGCTACCTTGGGTGGTTCCTTGAGGGCCAAGCACTTCTACAGGCTCTAGGCCTTGAGTCTAGCTCAGTCGTGGTTCTTATACCACTTTATTGGTATATGGTTTGGTACGCCCCTAGGGCTCAAACGTGTATTTGTGCTATTACTGTTGATAACTAACTTATAACTTATGTATTTCGAACTCTAGCCTCATAAAGAGACTAGAGGGGTGTGTTTAGCAATAAATACATATATTTTGAATATATACCTGGTGTGGTCCTCTTTCATTTGGTCACTCAAGAGATTATAGACTGGTAAAACAAGCTGCTTTACATTCCTTCAAGACTTAGCCTGAAGGCTGCTCTCCATAGCTACCACTAGGATAGCTTTCAATAAAGGTTGTCTTTAACCTATCTCCAATAAGGGGTTGTTTGGACTGGTGCAAGGTGCCCACTATAATTAGTGGACAGCATATACCAGGTCAACTTCTCACACGGCTTCTCATTAAACACCCTAGAAAAGCATCAATATATTTAAGAACAATTTTTCATTTTCTCGTTAAAAAAAATGGTGTGAATTTCTGGACAAAGAAATGGGTTTAAATCCGAGGAAGTTCTACTTTCTGACACTGCTTTCACAAACATTTCAGGAAATAATTTCTTAAATGGCCCAGGCAGCGATTGATTTAAGTAGTCCCGAAGCTAATAAAAGAACTTAATAAAATGATGAATATGAACCTCAAAAATACTTTGGCTAAAATGAATTACATGAATTTGTGTCTCAGGATCTTAGACTTTTCTTCAAAATATTTCCTTGACGATATCGTACTCCTCCATGATCAAATAAGTGATGTGGTCTAGAATTTTGAGAGAGGAGAAAAGTCCTAGAGTTCCAAAAGCAGCATTGCTCAGTCCGGTGAGCAAATGTGGCGGTAGTCTTAGGGGTTCCGAGAATATTCATAGGGCTTTTCTGTTGAGTCTCTTGCATTTTTTTTCTTTTCAGGTTAAGTAGCATTTTCCACGGCATTTTGGTATAGAAGAAAATTCACTGGGTCTGTTTTTGCTGGTCTCGCTTTTAAGTGGGGAGACAAAACTTAACAATGGTTTGGTGCCTTACCCTGTTGATTTTACTGTGACACTTTGGTAGCAACTTTTGATAAACATATAAGAGCCCTTTGAATTTGGTTACCAATCTAGTCTGAATCAATTCTACTAATAATAAGCAATGCGTTTTTAATGACTTTCTCAATTGTAAATAAAGTTACTTGAGAATGAACAGGCGAGATAATGTTTATTGAGCATTTTGCACATAAGGATTGAAATACTGAATTTACTCAAAATTTCGCACTGAATTGAAACACAATTAGCTTTCTTTTTTCGGTCTAATGAGTTTCTTTGGTAACATCTACCATAAAGGTGACATTGAGTTCATGGAAGGATTAAGTGAGAAGTGACCAGCTGAACTCCATAGGTATTTCTGACACCTGATGAGAAAATATTTGTTGGTGTGTAGTTTTATAGTTCTAGTTTTGGAGTGTAAACATAATGTGGCAAGTCAGTCACAATATCATAAGTTGTTGAAGGGTGGTTTGTTATTGTTTTGAAATTGTTAACATGTTAGATTTGATACTAGGACATCCAGTGTAGATAGAGGTCTCCTTTTCAAGCTTTGTGTTGTGAATTACTTACAAGTACAGGATTGTCAGTCAGGCAAGAATTTGACTGGCACGAGCTTTGGTGGTTGCGAAAAGATTCATTTTAGCAAGTGGGGAAACAATGCCCGTAATGGTGTTGATTGGCTTACAGATTTAATTCTACTATTCATCTGTGGAAAAAAAAAAAAGTTCACTCATGCTGTCAAAATGAATTGTATGGAAGAATTTGGAATGAATGAATTATAGTTGTAAAACTTGTGAAACGAACCGTTTCATAGTTAGGTTAAATAGTCTACGTTTTTTCTCCTTTTTAGGTCTCACCTAAGACAATGTATGCACTGTCTTTTGCTAGACCTCTTGTTACCTTACAGAGGGCTTAGATGCTTTATTGTCACTCATTTGATTTCTGTTTATTGGTTAGCTTCCATAGACCTCCTTCCTCTTCGTGTGTTTGTCTCTCTCCTGGAGTCGCTACTTTTTTTCTTTCTGTTTAAACACTGCAAAAGTGTGCATTTCAGCTGGCTCCCTTGTGTACTTCTCCCCCTCTGTGTTCTACTCCAGTCTCTCCATTGCCTGTTTGATTGCTGAACCCCTCCCATCCAACCCTCCATTTTATGTGTGCTTGTCTCCATCCCATCCACCCTCCGTTGTCTGTGTGCTTGCCCCAGACTCTCCCGCTGACCCTCCCTTGTATGTCTGCTTGCCCTGCCTATAATCCGTGGTCTGTGTGCTCACCCATCCATCCCTTGTCCTCTCACCCTCACCTGTGTCCTTGTCTCTCCCTTCCATATTTCCGCGGGGGAGAAATAAACAAAAAAACAGGTATGGCACTGCTAAAACTGCCCTGAGGTTTTTTTTTATTTACTTTTAGCCATGCTGCACATCAGCCGCACCTGGAGCGACACCTGGTGGCCCCCCCGCCCTCTGAAACCCGCCAACCCCCACGGACCACGCACGCAACCTGGGAATCATCCTGGACTCCGAGCTCAAAATGGACCGCCAGATCAACTCTCTCGTCTTCCTGCTTCCACACCCTCCGCCTCCTTCGTAAGACCTTCAAATGGATCCCCTCGAACACCGAAAGACCGTCACTCACGCCCTGGTCACCAGCAGACTCGACTACGGCAACGCACTCTACGCCGGAATAAACAAAAACCTCACCCGCAAGCTACAGAACATCCAGAACGCCGCCGCAAGACTGGTCCTCAACCTGCCAAAACACTGCCACATCTCCCAGCACCTGCGCACACTCCACTGGCTCCCTGTCGAGGCGAGAATCACCTTCAAGATGCTCACCCACGCACACAAGGCCCTCCACGGCACCGGACCAGCATACCTGAACAGCCGACTCAAATTCCACGCACCCCAAAGGACCCTACGATCAGCCCAGCTCTCCTACGCCGTCGTCCCCCGCACCAGAAAGACCAGATCGGGAGGCCGTTCCTTCTCCTTCCTCGCGGCCAAAGCATGGAACGCCCTTCCGCTCCACCTCAGACAGACAACATTGCTCCCCATCTTCGCAAGAAACCTCAAAACCTGGCTCTTCGACAGACCCCCTCCTTGATGGATGGAACCTGCACCCCCCCCCCCCCACCCCTAGCGCCTTGAGACCCTTACGGGTGAGTAGTCGCGCTTTAACAAACCCCTGATTGATTGATATACAACATGGCTGCAAAACATTGACAGAACCAAAGCCTCTCGTAGGCGGGACTTTTGGCTTTGCCAATATTCGTTTGTTTATGGTACCCAGTTCTTCTTAAGTAATATTCCAAAACTAGGAACACTACTCGGTGTTCTTTTAAGATAATCTGTAACAAGTATGTTTATGTTTTGTGATTAGAGCCTTTTATGTGTTATCAGCTTTGTTTGATTTATTTTTTGGGATGGAAGTGGGAAATTTAATAAAATGGTTAATCATAAAAAGCTGACAAAGTTCCTTTCAGGAGGTGGAAACTGCATGGCGCTTGGTATTTCTTCTGTGATACTTTGAAAATAGTGTTTGTTGATCCTTCTATTTGCACTCAACAGTCAAAACGAGATCGATACGGAATCGGAAGCACAGGTGTACCTAGATCTCATACACTTACTATTGTTTTGATTTATCACTTTGTTAAAATGTTCACAGCTTGTTATACGTGTACTTTAGTCGGCTAAATGAAACTAGATACCTAAATGTGATCCTGTGCATTTTTAAACCATACGGATTTTTCAGCCAAATTGTTTTTTCAGATTTGCACCACAAGATGGCACAAAAGACCTTTGGTTGGGAAGTAATTTCTGTCTTTTGTTGCTGTTTCTTTAAGCTTTGCCAGATTTTTTAATGCAAAATTGAGAATGTCCAGGTTGGTGATACCTTTTATTGGAACAGCTGAATTATACAGTAGATGGCAGTTGGTAAGGGAAAAGGCACTCTGAGTAGCTTTTTAAAGTTTTTGTTGGTATTAACACCTTCGGTGCAGCTGGGCGTTCCTTTCGTATATAAGACATATAAAACCATCTCTGCGGTGTATAGAGTTTCGAGAGTTTTGTAAGTTTACTCAAATTGCAGGTAGTTTGGAAAGTGCAAGAGGCCAAGTGAAAACAAAAAAGGCGAGTGTAACAAAGGAAACAACACCAAGCTATTCCTCCACCCTGAAATCAACATCTATGGGAAGCACGAAAGTGATGAGACGTATATTTGATATATTTAATAACACGCCACAATCATTGCTCTACACCGCTTGCTAGATCGAAAACCTGGACAAAGGAGGGTGACAAGAAGGGAACTTGTACACAGAAGTGGAAGAATAATGGTAATTCGGGATTTAGAATTATTTTTTTCAGTAAAATTATTTGTTTTAGCTTCGTAGACTGTAGGAATAAGTGATGCTTCGAGTGTCAGGCGTATGTTTCAAAGACACTCCTTGGTGAGTAAAAGTCTTGCTTCTCTGTTTTAAACGTTAATTGAATTGTTAATGTGGCTTAATTGCTAGACCGTAGTTGGAGAGCCGGTTGGTAGTGATTGTTTCTTGCTAAGGGCTACGGTGATTCCACAAACCCCGTTACAATAAACAGAGGGTTACTCATTGCTAAGACTTTTTTCAAAGATTTATTGTGTTCTTTATTCGTTACATCTAGGATTTATGTTACTGCATAGTTCTGTGCGATTTTCAGTTAGTTGAAAACGGATTTGTGATTTCCTGCATAGAATGAATTACCACACACGCCAGTAGTTTTAGTGATTGCCGTGATGCGATCTTTTCTTTGGGGGAAAGGTGGTAAAAGAGCTCCAAAGATATCTTTTGCCTGTTTGAGGAGGAATTTCGTGTGTTTTATGACTTGGCCAAATTAAGATGCAAGGCAGAGGTTGGTAACAAAAGTGGCCCTTATTTCCTGGCTATATTCTGACACTATCCGCTATTCCACTTTGTCACTCCATTGTATGCTACACCACTGTTCCCCATTCCACTGTATACTATTCCACTCTACGCCACTCCAGTATATGCCACTCCACTGTACGGCATTCCACTGTATGCTATTTCACTTCACTGTGTGCCGCTCCACTCAATGGCACTCTAAGGCACTACATTTGACAACACTATATGCCACTTGACTGTAGCACACGGTACCACACTCTAGTCTACTCTAACTCACTCCACTGTACAACACTGTACTCCATTCTATGCCACTACACTATAGTTCACTCTAGGACCGTTTCACACACTCTACCACACGGCTTATCACTCGTCTCTATAACACTTTGCTCTACTGTATGCCATGCCACTGCAGTGTGCTACAGTCCACTTCGCGAGACGCCATTTCACTATATGACACTTTAGTCTGCTCTACGCCACTCCATTCAACTATACTGTATGACTCTCTAATATACCCCACTCTACAACACACTACTATACTCTATAAACTGCACTCTACAACAGTCTACTACACTCTGTCACCGTACTACACTCTCTGCCATTCTATGGCACTCTACTTTATGGCAATGCACTCCACTCCATGACTCTCGACTCCACGGCACGTCAGTCGACAATACTCCACTGTACGACACTCAACTGTACTGTACGACACTCCACTCCTCTGTACAACACGCCACTACACTCTACAGTTTTCTACTCCACTATACCACACCAAGCCACTCCACCATATAACACTTTACTCCATTATATGCAGTGCCACTCCCTTCTACTCCACTCCTCTGTATTCCATTTCACATTAGACTCTGACAGTACACTGTACAACACTGTTCTTTACTATACTCTACGACACCACACTTAACACTAAATTTAATGACACTCAACACTATGATTTAAAACACGTTTTTATTAAAAAATAAAAAAACATTTCAATTTAATGAAGAAAACAAAGATTACAACTAAGTTATAGTCAGGAAAACTTTAGTTATTCTTTATATACAAACCCAACTTAAACTATGCAGGCAGTAGAAATAATAAGTTCAAATTTATAGCTTAAATGTCTATTCACGCACCACTAGATGGAACCTACATTTAGAATTTATGCACCACCTTCAATTTACTATAGGTTGCGTACATCTGTACACATTCTTTCTGCATCAATCGGCACACTACATTAACTATAACTCGCCACCCTACCATGCACTCACTATTTTATGAGACATTGTCATTTTTGATGTCATAAGTCTGATCACTGCTATCATTTCAAATGCTATCATTTTCAGATGCTGTAAGATATATAATATACAAGGGGATAACCAGTGCATGGAGAAACAGCGAGTTATACTCAATGTAAAAAAATAAAAACACACACCCCTCCCCACCCCCAAATGTTTTTTAGGAACTGTTGATCAGCTTCCGTTTCATTATCTGACTCATGAAAGTCCTTTTAGTCTCTCCTTTCTCTTTGTCACTGCTTATTTATAATTCTGTTTTCCTTCTGTTTTATTTTTCTCTCTCTTGCTCTGGTCAAATTCTACGACTACCATGCGCTATGTTTTCAGAAATGATATCATTTTTTATGTCATAAGTCTTATTATAACTGCTATGATTTCATGTGCTATAAATTACAGTGCATGGATAAACGGCGAGCTATTTGTAATGTTTAGTATATACATTAGTAAATGCAAAAATAAGCCTTAGTCCCCCAAAATTAGTTCTGGTCCCAACCTTTGGCAACCAAATGCACAAATGAAGCACTGTATGTTGGTGATGTGATGAATAGATAGTGATGTGGTTTTTGAGAAAGAATGACGTGAGCTGAAGACACTGGTGTAATGGAGTCAAAAGGCAGTTTCACTGTAAGAAGCAAAACAGAAAGGAAAGATACATACAAGTTGAGTTGTTCTAATGTGCATTCTACAGATTTTCTACCATTTTGAAGCACTATAACAGTTTTTTTTAATTTCATGCTCTAGTTGCCGATCTAAGAAAGATGCAGCGGCAGTTCCTACATTAGGGCAACAGAGCATCACCCTCCCCGCCTGCTGTGAGCGCACCAGCTGCAGCAAATGTAAATTAAATAAAATGGTCAATGATCATTACCATTTTTATAAAGTGAAGTGCACTGTCTCGAGTATGAGAGCGGGGCCATTCTACTGGAGATTGGCAGCTGGAATGACTTGCATAAAGTGTGCATGTCGGATTGGCCAGCTGTCTTGTGATGGCCAGCCCGACATGGGCACTTCAAACCGGACCAATCTGAATTGTATAACAGCCGGGCGGACTGCAGACACAGGCTCCTAGTCTCAAAAGCAACTCTGCGTTAGCCTGCTCCGACCAATCATGGCACTACTCTAATGCTGAAAACGTCCTGAGAGCATGTACAGGATTGGTTAGGTTGGCTTTTCACTCTTCACTTTTGATTCACCTCCATGGTTTCTGGGAACAGTGTCTTCTCCGAAGACACCACCAGATGGTGGTCCTGCGTCTCCGTGAGATACTTAATGCCTGAGAAAATAGTCTGTGTCTGGCACGCCTGATACCAAATACCAACAGTGATGGTCCACGCTTCTTACGCAGTTCACGAGAATAAAGGGGAGTGCGAGGTTTGCTAAAAGAAAAAGAAACGCATTATCTCTCTTCGGATTAATCTATTCAACTTGTTTCTCAAGTTGATAAAGGGGGAGATAGGCATCTGGCGAACTTTCTCACACATTCCTTGGGTCCCCAAACACCGCTAATAGCATCAACCCCTCTGGGGTATTTCACTTCGTGAGTAAAAATGACATCGGTAAGTACTTTTGTTATCACGTTTCGTTTTTTTTTTTTTTTTTAATTATTTATTTAAACAAATTACATTTTTCAAACTGTTAGTAAAACTAATTTGATGAGGCTTCAAGGCTATAATGTTGTTTCCGTTAGCCATGATCCCCGAGACCTGCCGCTTATGATTTGTCCCACCACTTTCAAATGTTACTTGCTGCCACTGGAAAGATGAATAGTTGAGCCTGCCCTATCGAGAATGAAACGTGCAAGGGCCATAACCAGCAGCCACATGCATGCTGCTGTATTATTATTGTCTTTATTGTTGTACACGAGAAAAAAACCTAATAAAGAACAAATTAAATTGCAGCAGAGAGCACATTACTTACTGTGTTGTCTTAACTATAAAACTTCAGGCCTTAGTCTGTCATTTCAAATTTGCATTGTTTTTTTCAAGGAAGGCGTAGAAGATGAAAGGTCTGATCTCTCTGACAAATTCTAAATACTTTCTGTGGCGCCCTCGTTCGTCAAAGGTAAGCAAAAGCCTGGCTTCCGGTGGCTCTGGGGCGCAGAAAATATGTTGCTGATGGAACCTACTGACAAAGCCTGTCCATTAAGTGGCAAAACTGCAAATAACAGTTAAAGCATTTTTTGCTTGTCTGTTGTTTCTGGATTTGAAATCGGTCGTGTAGAAAGGATACCTCACTTGGCTACCATGAATGGGGGTCTCACCAACCACTGTGGGGATTGTTCCCACCACTCCTCCTTGTGAAGCAGCATCTACTCTCCTGCCCTACGGGGGGGGGGGGGCAGAAAGAGGTGCCTGCTGGAGCTGGTCCATTATCATTCTGTACAGAATGACAGTGGGCTGGCCCATAGTCAATGATAGGTTGGGGAGGCACTGCCGCAGCCTCTCATGTCCAGAGTAGCTTCATGAGCTGCCTCCATACTTGACAAAATTACAGGGGGAAAAAACAGTCCATAGCTGTCCATTAAGGCAGTGGGCCTCGGGCACCGGCTGAGTGTCCAACTTCCCAGTCCTACCCGGACTGTACTGTAATATAAACTGGAGGTTTGGACCAGGAGCTGTGTGCTACTTTGCTCTGAGGTAGCACCCATGATGGGAAGAATACTCTGTGCGCCTGACCTCTATCTCTGTGACAGTGGTGCAAAGCGTTGACAGTGGAGGCGATTTGTTTTACCAAGGCAAAATGGGCAGTGTAAAATTTGAACATCACCGAATGCAGTAGGCTAGTCCCAACCTATGACTAACAACCATCCAACCAATACCTAAAGGGGCTCACCCAAACAAGGTAAGGAGGCATCCCCAGAGACTTTTCTCTGTAAGGAATATTGTGCTGCATGGAGTGTTTGTGTGTGTGTGTGTGTGTGTGTGTGTGTGTGTATGTTGTGTTGTGCTGAGCTGACATGAGCTCTCGCCTCAGACTACACCACTATCCCTGATCATGTGCCTTCTTAAGTGTTGCTGAACCAGAACGCATTTTCGTGGGAAATAAGGTTGGCTGCTATGGCACTGAATGTGCTAGCATTATCTGTGTGGTGTGTGACTCTGTATCTGTGACTGTATTAGTATGTTGTGGAAGCATGCTTCTGTACAGTGCTGTGCGTCTGCCTCTCGGACTTTGAGAAGCAGGTTCATGTGAATACATCATTACATTAGAGTAGGTATGGTCATGTGGGTTTAATTTTAGTGTAGACATTCCACTTTAACCTGTCTCTTTATTTTTTCACACAAACGTTCAAGCTCTGCTCAACATGTCTTTCCTCTTAAGTCATGTTCGAGGAAAACTAGACGTTAACTGCAGTGGTGGCTGGTGACATTTGAAATAGGTGGGGCGTAAAAGTTTGGTATGACTGCAGGGATGTGGAATTCCTATAGCCCGACGCCCAGGACATATTGTTTGGGGTCAAGGGAGTTTTCATGCATATTTTGTCCTTGGGACAAGTAGACCCAACCCCCTACAATACAAACCTTTTCACTGTCCGTTTACAGTACCCCATTTTGTATCAGGGAAGGCATTGTCTGCAATTAAGGTAACATTTGTTAATGCCGTTCAAACATGTATTCATGGTTCATTAGTGCAATGCCTTTATTATTAGGGTGAGCGAACTAAGTAAATGTTGTAAGCTCAGACTGCACTACTGACAGTGGGTCCAGTATAGAAATTTGTGCACACTTTTTCAAATTTTAGCAATAGGTGGCTATGTACAATGCTCCCAGGATGCTCTGATTAGATGCAAATATTTGCAGAAGCTTGAAAGCAAGATTGATGATTCTTTGCTTTCAAAGGCAAAAGTTAACACACAAATGCAGGTAGGAAAATAAACATTTTGCTAAACTACTGTAAACCTTTTATGTACCATTTTTTTGCAGCATCATTTAGTAAAATGTGTTGATGTATGCTAGTATTTTCCCAAAACATTCATAATGCAAAAATTAATGTAACCAGTTTCAATAAGATTATGGGAAACACAAAAATAAACCAGCATTGGCAAAGCCAGTAGGTCTAAAATTGGTGGGCAGCCTTTTGGTTTTGTCAATGCATGTCTTGTTTTGGCATAGTTTTTGTAAAACCAAATTGGCGTGGGAGCTGCTGGGCCCTCACCATTATAACAAACATTGGCAAAAGCAAAAGTGTTTTTGGTCTCAGAAAGCACACATTGCCACAGTAGTTCCTGGAATTTAACAGAACTACTTTGTGTGCCGATATGCTCCTTGTGAAGGAGCAGAATACGGTCACTCGCAGTGAAGCCAGTCAATAGACGCAGAGAATCACAAGAGGTCATGGTTAACACCAGACCTAATTAGGGGCCCCAATTATTAAAGAAAGTCTCAAAAGTGCACCCATAGTATATGTCCTTACATTAAGTGCAGATTTACGGCTTTTGTAAATTCACAAGAATTTACAGAAGTAGGCCAAGAAATAGTTCTCCTAGTAAATATTTGTGAACTGCATTTTATATGCATGTGTAGATTTGCTCATGCGAAAATCTGTTGAGTGTTTGCAAGTTTACTTTCCCTCCAACCACTTTTTTCTCAGCCCTGGAAGAAGTTTTACCTCTTGTCATTCTCAGGAGTAAATTTCCACCCTTTCTCAGTATGGGAAAAGATTAGAGACGAGTTGGTGAAAACCCTTAAAACATGCAAGTTAGTAGGTTTGCATAGACTCAAAAGGGCATTTCATCCCTGGAACCTTTGCTTACTGTGAGAAGTTGACCTGGTATATGCTGTTCACTAATTAAAGTGGACACCTTGCACCAGAACAATTCGACTCTTATGGTTGGTAGGTTTAAGACAACCTTTATAGAAAGCTATCCTAGTGGTAGCTGTGGAGAGCAGCCTTCAGGCTAAGTCTTGGAGGAATGTAAAGCATCTTGTTTTACCACACAATCTCTTGAATCACCAAATGAAAAGACACCACACAGGTATATATATCAAATATATATGTATTTATTAATAAACAACTCTCTACTAATCTCTTTATGAGATTAGAAGTCAGGCACATATGTACACATCAAATGTTATCAAAATAAGTTAGCACAATCAAATATCACAATCTTAGTTTGGCTGGACCTAGGTCTAGAGCAGTTAGAATCGAGGGACCCCTAAGAACCACCCCAGGTAGTTGTAGGAGACCCACAGGGGACGGACGCGGTGTCCTGGCACCGATGCGAGTCCTGAACGAGTCTATGCGAACAGACGCGATTGAGATTTAAATGTTAAAGGTCCCTTGCGTGTTCGAGGCGAACACACCGATCGGTCCTTGTACGAGTCGAAGGACGCGGTTACAGATTGAGTTGCAAGGGAGATGGACGCGCTGTGTCTAACACAGACGCGAACCTTGTGCGAGTCAGCGCAATGGAGATTTCAATGTTACAGGCCCCTTGTGTGTTCGAGGCGAACCCCGATCGGACTCAGTACGAGTCGAAGGACACGGTTATAGATAGTGTTACAAGGGAGATGGACGCGGTGTGTCTAACACAGACGCGAACCCTGTACGAGTCAGCGCAATTGTCGCACTTAGAAAAGGAGAGTTTTAGGGCACTTCTAGGGTAGCCACAAGCAAGGCAATTACAGGGTAAGTAGTTCTAGGGCCCACACCCACGGGAGCACCGTAATGCTAGAGTTACCTCACCCAGGGGAGCCGGGTGCATAGGTGTCCTTTGGTGTCGGGTCGCGGCGTCGTTTCCAATGGGAGCCAGTGAAGACTTGCTGCTTGCGGCGACAGAAGAAGTGTCCGGTGGAATCCAAGCCTGGATTCGGAAGGAGGAAGACCTGAAAGCAGAGGGGACAGTGTTCAAGGGCACTTGGCAGTGGCCCGGGGCAAGGAAGATGAATGCCCACCGTCGTCGACAGATTCAGGTCGTTCACTGGTGTCTTGACTCTTCAACCACGAGGTCCAGGAGGCGTCGAGGACGGCCAGGAGCTGGATTCAGCGTGTCCCACGAAGTCTGCAGCTGACTGCGGTGTCGGCGACCCGATTGGAGCCAACAAGCCTTGGTAGCAGCAAGTCTCGTGGTGGAACGGAAAAGTCAATGGTGCAGACCAGCAAGGTCTGAGGAACTTACCCAGCGAGGGTAGGTCAGGGCAGGCCTGGAGCAACCAGGGGAGCCCTTTGGTTTCTTTGGAAAGTCTTCTGGGGACCCACAAGCCGGCTGGCAAGGGATCGCGAAGACGCCTCCGGAGGATTCACTCAACAGGGGCCCACGGTCACTCGGGACGGTGTAGGCCTCTGATTTTGGGAGGGATCTCTGCTGGAGGCTTGGACCACACGTGGTCCAAAGCACAAGTTCGTAGAACGTCGTGAAGGGGTTGCACTCGACAATAGTGCACGGTACCCACGGGTCGCGGTTCCTCATCACTCTTGGGGTCCACTGGCCTCAGCTTCGCTGGGGACTCACGATGGCCTTTGAGAAGTCAGGAAATCCACTTCTTGGGCTGCAGGGACTTCGGGCTCCGGCGGGAGCGGCATAGTTTGCGACCGTCGTTGTCGTTTTTGGTGCCTGCCAAGCAGGGAGTCACTCCTTGACTCCAAGGGAGATTCTTCAGTCTTCCAAAGGTAGTGGAGCGTCGAAGGTCCGGGATTCTTCTTGTAGAGCGTCGTCCAGGGGTATCTAGTTTGCAATGCACAGGTTCCCCTCTTATACTAAAAGAAAGGGAGGGACTAGCTCTATGACCCCACCTATGGGAGGGTCAGGGGAGTGGGTGGTTACACCTACTTCCCTTTGTCCAGTTTCGCGCCAGAGCAGGGGCAGGTAGCCCCTGAGCCGGTTTGAACTGGGGTATGCACAGAGGAGCCTTCTGCTCCCCAGTGCGGGACTTCAAAGCACGCTAAGAGTGCACCCACCCAGCCCCAATACACTAAACCCTGTCTGGGAGGTGGTCACACCCCTTGGGACAGGATATCTATTGTTGGGCTTCCTCCACTGCGAGTGTTGGTCATCAGCAGGAGGGCAGCCCAGTGTCTGTGACTGGTGGCATCCATTTTGTGATGCCAGGGCTCTGCAGGATTCTACCGCGTTTCCACAGTAGGTACATGTCTATCCCTCTAGAAGGGTGGAATGCTACCCCCGCCGCCAGGACTGGCGGGGGGGTAGTATTCCAAGATGTTTGACACCAAACACGACATGTTTCGATGCAGCCATTCCAAAGTTAGCATTCTACCGCGAGGATATAATGCACTTAAAAGTATATGGTTTAACCGCATTCACAAACAGCCCCAGAGAATGGACTCTGAGATCTGCAGAGGGGCCCTGCTCAGGCAGAGGCACCCCCTCACATGGAAACTAAGCACCCTGCCCTCAGGATTGATAGGGCCTGCTTTAGGGGTGACTGATAAGTCTCAATGTGTGTGCAGGAGAGATATAGGGGACCTATATCTCAGTGAGGGGTGCTAGCACTTCCTCACCCAGGCTGCAGTAGCAGGCCTGTGGTGTCAGATTTAGTCTGCTTCCCAGGGGTGGCATAATACATGCTTCAGCCCCTGGTAGGCCTGTGAAGTACCTAGGCCCTTGGTACCTAAGGTACCATATACTAGGGACTCATAAGGCACCACAGTATCCAATCACTAGTGCACCTAGAGTGCACTCCAAATCGTTTAGAGAGAACAGAGAGGCTGGGGCCCTGATTGGCAGGGTCCCAGCCAGACTATAGCCAGAAACCAGTGTAAACATCAGAAAAAAAGTGGGGGCAACATAAGAGGCAGATCCTACTCTCCTACACTTACCACTACCTTCAGCCCCAGTATGTAGATCTGCGTAAACCTGGCAAAATAAGGGAATTGCTTGTATTCAAACCCTACTGTGATATGAGCCATGGATTAATCAGAGAGGCTATATCAGAGTTCTTATATGAGATTGCCGCCATAATTTGTCGCCGCATTACATGGCACAAAAGGGACAAGTGGATTTTGTTACAGGACAAGTACATTTATGAAGCAACTTGCCCCTTATACAAGCAGATATTTCATTAAATTCCACTCCCCTGATTATGTAGCGAGCAACGCGAACAAGTTTAATGGACAAACGTGGGGTCCAGAGTGGGTTCTCCTCCTCAGAAACATTGAAAAAAGATTGCCAAATCGTGCATTTTAAAGCAAATTAATTTAGTGATAAAGCATAGCTTATAAAGCAGTGGGAATGTATAGTCTTGAAATATTAAACACATTAAAAACTGCCCCATATCTTACTGCATTAAAATGTTCAAATTGCACAGCACGACTGCTTTAGGCCCTTTAAAGTGTGTGCTTGCCCAGTGTCTTGCATTGCATGCAGGATCAAGTTTGAAAGAAAATGCTCTAACCAGGCTTCAGGAAGTCCCCACAGCTGCTGGCTGCAATCAATCATATAGAAATATGTGCAGACAGGTCTTTAAGTGGGATGGAAATAGTGGGGGCTCTCTAAAAGGAAACATGTAAAATAAATTTCTGATTCCTATAGTGTGCCTCACAACCGGTATTTTGGTTTCTCTCTGAGATGTAATTGCATCCAGAGATATACCACAACAACTGAGATGCACCTAAACCCCGTCAATACGATTGGCTTTGTCAATTGTTAGCTGTTTAAGATAAATGAGTAACAGCAATGATTTGTTATAAATAATTAACATTGGAAATGTTTCACTTCTGGCATTGTGAGTCTTTGAATTTAAATAGTATTGAGGCCTGAGAAAGGAGTTTTGGCCTTCAGTTATGTGCTCTTTATATGTATGCTCTTTTTCTCTGCACATCTCGTCCAGCTGCACATCTTCAACTGCTTCCTCTCTTTCCTCTTCAGCACCCTCTTTTCACACTTCCCCGCATGCACTTCCTCGTATCTCCCTGACATCACTACTTCCAAACATATACTGCACTCATTCACATGTAAGCACTTTATTTCCTTTTGCTTTTACAAAGGGTCACCCCGAGCACTCAATAGAGTAGTATTTTGATCAAATAGAAATGAGAGAGTCTTTGTATTGTTTGTCCAAGTTCCAGTTCTTTATTCGGGTATCCAGTGTCCGATATTCAGTAAGATAATGTTTCCAAGACACAGCCTGATGCAGTAGTACAATGAGACAATTGCAGCCAACACGTGTTTCGTTGTGTGTCGTTACACACGTGTGACTTCTTCAGGGCTGTAAACCCAAAATACAAACCGTTACTTCACTATTCTGACATAGGCAAAGTATGCCCAAGCACCCGTGAGTAATCCATGTAAAATTTCCATCACCAAAAGTGAACATGAGAGGTAAGTCTAAAGAGTTTCTCGCAGAACCATCAATATTACCCGAAAAAAAGAAAGAGGAAGAAAATCTCGAATCAATAATCACACCGAGTTTGTGATTAAGCAAGAAAAAATGTGTGTTACCAATCAGAATCTTTCATTTCGAGTCAGGCCGTGAGCAGCCACAAGGGCTTTATTAATATGAATCGTGATAAAGAAGCAGCTGATCTTTTCAAAAACCTTAGTTCAGGGAACTCAGTAGGCACAGCTGTGGGGAATGCTTGGAGTAATAAGAAAGAAGGCCTTAAAGATAAAATTGTGCGACTAGAGAACCTGAAGAGAGCAGAACTATCAAAATGGTGGGACGCAGCAACTCTTAAACAGTACTTAACCTTAAACAGAATACCACGTGGTCTACGATCACAAATAATACCAACGTACGATGACTTAGAACCTGATTTGCTTGCACAATGGGAAAAGGAACTAAACAATAGCTCTAGAAGCTTGATCAATATCTTGATTGAGAATGCAGACAGGAAGATCATGAGATTACTGCAGGAGATCCAGACCCTGGAAGATTAAATTAAATCATTAAATCTTCCAGAACCTACTGAGAAAAATTATGCTATCTTAGAGGAGGTACTGACGAAGTTACAAGATGAAATGAAAAGCAGAAAGGCTAGAAAGCTGAAACGTGATGAAATTGACTATAAAAATTGCCGTATTTTCACATTCGCAAAGCGCTTTGACCACTTAGTTAATAAGGATTTGTCATTAAAGAAAAAGGAAGATTCTACATTAGTGATTGAGGTTAGTACCTCATCAAGCAATATCTCAAGCAGTGAAAGTGAGGACCCAGGTGAGGGCCCCTCTAATCTAGTAACTGAGAATAGTTTTTTAAAAGAGGTCCGCCGGATAAGGATTGGCAATCGGGAGACGGGTACAAGACGCCGAGATACAGGGGCGCGAAGACCAGGAGAGGAGCTAGGGGAAAGAGAATAGTCAAACGAAAAAAAGGGGAATGAGGGCTCGCTCATGGAAAAACCAATAGATCGTGGAACTATGCAGATTTCCAAACCGATTGATGTGATGAACTTGTCTGATTTTGTATTAACAACAGATATGATTACAGTTTTGAAAAGGGGCCTAGGATTTTGTCCTGTGACAGAAAGTGATTGGTATGCAACTAAAGTTGACTTGTATAAATTTGTGAGACTTTTGAAATTAAAAAAGTTATTTTCTACAAATCCCACTAAGACAACTCGTTGTGATGTTATACCTGAGTTAAGTGACTTAACCATACAAGATGTTCATGACACAAAGACGTTGCTATCCCTAACCGAGAATTAAGATGACTCACTGACGATGACCAAGCTCCTGGAAGACTTAGAATTAAGTACAGATTTGAGTACGGAGAGTGGGTTAAAAAACAAATCTAAATGGACTCCCCAATTAACATCTGGGAACAATATTGATGTCTTCTTTAAAGCCATGAACCATGAAATAGATAAGATTATCATTAGTAAAAAGACCAGGGCAATGTATCCGGGATGTGACAATCGTACTATTGCAGAGAGACAGGCATTGATGAAGTTAAAAGATAATGAAGATCTGATAGTACGAGTGGCAGACAAAGGTGGGAACATCGTGTTGATGAATAGAACTGATTACAATGATGAGGTCCTGTCTCAATTGAATGAGCGACAGTACTATGAAAGATTAGACAGTAACCCGATACGAGGACTGATGGGTAAGATTAATAAGGAATTTAAGATATGGTTTGATAGAGGGTTGATCAATTATGATGAATACCTCTTTTTGCTGGTTGACCACCCTAGGTTCCCATGTTTATATACCCTACCGATTCACAAGAACCCTATTAGACCACCAGGTAGACCGATCATATCGGGAATAGGGGGTCCTACAGTAAAGTTGTCACAATTCATAGATACATTCCTGAGTCCATATGTTACAAACTTACCATCTCACATAAAGGATACGAAACACATCTTATATCTGATGAATGATGTTATTTGGGAACCCGGGATGATCCTGGGGACTCTAGACGTAATCTCATTGTACACCAACATACACCATCATTTGGGAATCATGGCCTTGCGGTCATTTTTGAATAAACGCCCTGTTGAATACTTTGAACATACTGAGATGTTCCTTGATATGACGAAACTGGTACTTGAAAATAAAGTTTTCCTTTTTGATAACAAGTGGTATAGGCAGATACTTGGGACCGCTATGGGTTCCAGATTCGCTCCGTCCTTTGCCAATCTCTTTAAGAGATGGTTTGAGTCGGAGCGGATCTGGGGCCCAAGAGGAAGACGTTGGATTAACAACATCAATAATTGGGGACGACGATTGCTTACTACTATGGACTGGTACTGTCTGTGAACTTGAGGAATTCTTCATTTATCTTAATGATAATGAATACAATTTGAGATTTACAACACATTATGACACACAACAAATTGTCTTCCTTGATGTTGAATTTTACATTGTGGGGGATAAGATATGTAGCAAAATGTATCATAAGAGCACAAGCTGTAATGCTTTACTCCATGCAGAGAGTTGTCATCCCAAATGTCAAATTAATTCCATCCCATACGCGGAAATGGTAAGGGCCGGTAGGAATTGCTCTGAACAAATCGAATTTGATGAGACCATCAGAGACATAAAGACAAGATTTGAAGTGAGGGGCTATGACAGTAACGTTGTAGAGAATGCCGCTAATAAAGCACGTAAACTACACAGCACCGGTTTTTCTGTCTAGACAATGAAATGCATTCATACAATTTTCACAAAATATTTTTCATCTCTATATGTTTTTCATTGCTAAACCCTCCAGGCTTGTGGTTTGTCCGCCTCACACAGAGCCATTCAAAGGTTAGCCTTACAGTGCGTTATAGATGTCCGCGATGATTGCCGTTAGGACCCAGATTCTAACCCACATATACAAGGATCTTACTTTCAAAGCAATTTAGTCTTCATCCTTGAGTTGGAAAATGAATAACTAGAACTCTATGTACATATATCTCTTTTACCTATCTTTTAAGTGAACGGATGAAATTAATTTGTCATCTCTGCTGTAGTCAGTCTTAAATAACATCGTACGAGCCCCAAGCGGTTCAACCAAAACACAAAAGAAGTGAATTAGAACTTTTCTACCAAAAGACCGAACCAGAAACCTCACCTCTGCAGTCTACTCTCTCTGTTCATTACCTCCAAGAATAGCTGTTTTGATCTTTCTTTCTTTTGTATTTTGTTTAGGTGTCCATCAAAGTTACGAAATGAAAAGTAACTAGATAGGCTTCACAAACTCCTGCTTGGTCGACTTCTCAACTTTCACAAAGTCTGGTTGTAAACTGTACAGCATGCCAGCTTACCTAAAGTAATTTAAATTACTTCAATACATAAATAGGAGCTCATTTGATAATCTGAATAAGTTACACCTGTATCGGTAGCAAAAGATGCACAATCCTAAGAAAATATAGTGCAAACGCCTCAAGACAGGTTCTTTTCATACCTATTATACCTTTTGTTCTAGATAGCCCCCGTTTTTGTGCAAGCTCGGGAGTCTATCCATGCCAAGCAACCTCATTCAAAAAGACTTTCCTTGGCTGGTCTTTTTCCCCTCCATCTTCAGCACCCTTCTACCCTCACATGTTCCAGTACCATGTGTTGCCACATTTCCTTCTGTGCACGATCCAAACCTATCGTGCTGTGGGCTAGTAAGTGGAGAGGAAGGGGTTTGCTATCCTCTATGCTTTAGCTCTCTCCAGTCCCCTTTATAATGTACAGTAACATAGGCCATCAAAGAAAGTGTCTACACCGTTGACACTGGATGTTAAGCATTATTTTTTTTATTTGTTAACTAAACTTTATTCACTTAGATGAGTTTTTTCTCTGATAGTGTTCTGAATGTGCTTCCTCAGTACTAGCCATTAAATGGATATTTGAGCCACAAATACAGGGTATTTGGAAGAGTATACGCAAATCACAACTTTTTGCTGCCTATGTGAGTGACCATCACAATCTTTTTGTTTGTCATTTAATGACCTTTTCCCCCTGGAGAATTAAAAAAATGTGTCAAGATATGAAATTGCATATTTCTCTAAGGATTGGTGTACACGCAGGTTTTTAGAATGTTGCCTGTTCAACCTCTCAGACCATGGTCTCCTCTGAAACCACAATCTACAAAGTAGGTTTGTTTTGAGCTACCACATTCTATAATAGCATATAGGTATATTAACATATCCTTTATTGCAAGTTTTCACAAAGTTCTCCCTTAAATTGGAACTCGCACAGCTTTTAGCCAGGTCTAGCCTCAACATTCCACGGTGACCTAGCAGACACCCTGCTACTTCTGCCTGGCTCCCTAATGTTCCCCCGAGTGACAGCAAAAACAGTGTTCACACAGATCCCAATGAAAATGTAAGTACCAGAACATACTAATCCGAAGTCTAATGTAAAAAGATGTCTAGTCTAGAGACAAATTGAGGCATAGTCCAGCTACAGCCCAGTTCCATTACTGCCAAGCAGTTTCAGACCTGCACCCTGGCTGTACAGCTTCTAGGAGCTATATATCACAAGTGTAGAGCTGGTATATTAAAGAACATTTGCATTGACTTTGAATAATGTGTGGAGTGTATATTGTGGCCAGTGTTCAGTCCTGTTGAGCACAATCGACAGTTCTTGCTCAGGATTGGAAGGAATTCTGATAAGCACTAGTGGGAAGGAGGCAAAAGCAAAGGGCGTGATGGAGTGCCTGACATCACACAGTTTCAGCTCTCTTAGTGAAAGTGTTCCCGTCTAATGCGCAGCAGTAAATAGCCATATCATTTGAAACCCAAATAAACCAGCTGTTATCTCTTAGCTAGTAATGAAAGGTTTTTACTAATTGGTTTGTGTCTCTCTTGTCTAAGTCTGAAGAGGTTGTGGGGATTATGACTGCATCAGTTATCGATGCGAATTGAAAAGATGTGAGGGCAGCGTGCCTGCATAAAGAAATATGTGAAACATACCCATAATTTATTGAGGAACCGTACGGTAAGACTTGATTTGCCTTCTGTCTTTTCTATCTGGGAAGGCCCAGGAGCTGATGAGCCGTTTTACGAAGACTTACTGACAGTTGGTACTTGCAAATCCTCCTAAATTTAAGACTCTTGCATTTCCTGCTTGTGAGACGCTGGAGAAATGACGTTTAAAAGTTAAAAGTGATTTCTTAATTTCTTAATCAGTCCTGTACACAGCTGTAGGTGCTTGAATAAGATTTCTCAGGAATGCTGGCTTAGTCCATCTAGCGCATAATTCTGTGTTACCGCCGTTTGCTTTTTACTGCAATCTGTTCCTTCCTCACCCTTCTGGTGCGTATTAGATTTTTAATTTTGTTGTGCTACTTACTCTTACTTGTGCAAATCAAAAGCAAAACTTTTTTTTGGAACACAGCTTGAAACTCCTTAGTTTGCGCAATGTTTTTGTAGCTGGTCTGCAAGAGCTGCAGCACTCTGAAAATAACTGTTAGGAATTCTAGCTCAGAACAGGAATGAACAATCCAAAGTCATTGCAGAAGGGTGCACTTCCAGCTGGTGTCAAAGTTTGAGACGTTTTTTGTTATTTGGTGAAAGGATTGCATTCCCAGTTTCTTTTTCTTCCAATTGGTCTGGGGATCAGTTACCTGGACAATACTGGTTTGATTGTTTTCACCCAGTGGTAAAACACTTGGTCCTCCGTTACAGTTTGGAGTAGTTCCAAATTCGGGCCAATGCGACATTATATGAGATGTGGGAATGCTCTACTCCAGACTCCTCCATCCCCTCCAAACCTCCCGTGACGTTCACCTCACCCTCATCCTTTCGTCAGCTAACTGCTGGAGACTTCCCCAAGTGGGAAATTGGTGAAAAAGTGGGACCACTTTTTTACCAATAAGTAATATGGATGTGTGGTAATGCCCCATTTCTGAGGGCACTCTTGGTCTGGGTGAGAATACTAATGAAACATTCCACATCCCTGAAATGCCAATGCCTGTAGTATTGATAATTCCGAGAGGAGGAGGTATTCCTGGCCGATTTTTAATGAGCACCTGTCTCCAGATCCAAGTCCTCCGTTTCATCGCCGGGGTGGTGCTCTTGGTTTCCATACTGAAGTGGCAACAGATGTCCTGTGGTTTCTGCCTCCTCTTCGTGTCCAAGATTGACGGTGGTGGAGAATGACTTGGATATTCCATCATGATAGATTGGCAGAGCCGTTTCCTTCATGCTTTTGCTCCCCATTTCACCATGTGGGGAGTAAAAGAGAAATCTAGGGTCAACTCATTCTATAGTGTGTAATCATGCTTGGCCTTACTAGATATGTGTTCAAAGTGGTTTTAGTCCTTGAATATCATATGGCAGGCGATGTTTTTAAGATCCGCCTTCCTTGCCCTCCCGTCACCCTCTGACCCCTGCTGACACACACAAACAAAACCATGATCTGTGTGAGGCAGCTAAGTTATAGGTGATTTAGGTGCGCTGAGGGAGGTCCGGGGATGTTTGTGTTAAGGGGCCAGTCATTGCTCATCCAGATACTGAGCAGTGAACACAAAAGGGACCCCCTGCTGCCCTATTTAATTCACTTCCATCAGCGAGGGCGCCAAATTTGTCTCCGCCCTCGCCCAGTGCGCTATCTTAGCATAGGCCGATTACGTATATAATGTAAATACGTTTTAGCAGTGGGCGGTTGCAATGAAGTGGGATTCCATACGTTGCGAATCAGTATTAAATGTTCTATTCCTGCGTTCTCGCCTGCAACTTGAAAATGTGTTTGTTGTACCTAGACGTGATGGAGAATTTCGTCTTTATTTTTCGTGAATGTAAACCTGTGAGGCGCAGTAGAGGGCACTGCATGCTTAGATATTCTAGGCATATAACAAGGAAGTGCCATTACTATGTTTGTCATTACGACTTTGCACAGTAAGCGCCCACATTTGAAACCAGTGTGTTTTGTTATGTTGATTTGTAGCGTGCGCTATCACTTGGGAGGGTTGCCCTGTCCAGGAGCGTAACTGCCATTGGTGCAGCAGGTGCAGTGGCACCGGGACCCAGAGCCTTGAGCGGCCCAATGAAGCATGCTAAATGCTGTGTTTTACTACCAAAACAGTAGTCGAACGACCCATTTTTTGTGCTTTGCACCGGGACCGTGGCATCCTTGCTACACTACTGTTCCTGGCGCTGAAACAATCAATACCCTATTGCTCACTACAGCTGCTGTCAGTGGGAAACCCTTCAGTTTCACCTTCAACCCTCTGCTGAGCTCATTTTGTTTCGGTGTTTCCGTATTGTATCTTGCATCTTCTTCCTCCCCAATGCATATATCTGTTTTTCCTGCAAGCTGTCATTATAAGAGCTTTAAAGGGGCCATTAAGCAAAGGACATTTTTTACTGTACACTGGATCGCATCTTTAAATGAAGCATCAAGTGAGTGATGATACAATATGTCTCAAAACCCAAGCACCTGTCCTGAAACAAATTTACTTTGTAGAAAGCTTACTGTTTGTAATTGTTAGTCATGCTGGACTAGGTAAAAAAAAAAAAAAAAAGTGCTCCCCCTCTTCGCTTGATGGCCCCTTATGGTTCGGCCACAGGTGGAATGTGAATATTTTGGCATGGATATATATTGAAACATTTGTGCAGTCAGTTTCTTGCATCTGTGCTATGTTTTTGATAGTTGTATAACAATGTCAACCATTGCTATGCGCCATGGAGCTTTTTCATCTGGACACACATACGGAATCAGAACAACCATTTCCTGATAGTGCAAGTTGTTTGTGTTTGTATGGTAGTGTGAGGTTATTCGACAGTTTGTTGTTTAGCTAATTCTACAATGGTTTGTGTAAGTGTTGTTATAAAATGTGTTCGATCAAAGAAGATGGTTGTGGTGTTTTTATATAAATATATAGGTAGGTGTCCCAAACACCTTTCTCTTCGTTCGGGGAAGGGAAGTCTATCCCTTGCTCAGTCAGCGTAGTTTTGTTTTTATGTGTGTGTCATGTCGGTGTCTTTTAAAGCAAGTTTGTGTGCATTATTATTAAGTTTAAGCCTTGTTTTATCTTTGACTTTCTAAGGTGTATGTTGGGTTTATGCATGACGGTAGTATTCATGTGGAATGGCTTTTTCCTTATATATGGCTTTAATGATGTGTTCTGCATATGATGATGAACGGATTCTTTATAGCGTGTGTAGTACTAGTATAACCATTTTCAGGTGTGAGTGGAGTGACGGTGTGTGTTGTTTTGCTGGGTATATAGTGGATTCCAGGTGAAAGCCCAAGTTTGGGATATTGGAGGCGTATTGAATGTTCTATGTATAATGTACTAATTAAGAAGATGTGTGGTGAAGAGTTTTTGCACCCAGAGCTTAAGAATGTGATTGTGTGATGTCAGTTATGTATTGCCTCGTAAAGGGCAATTACTCAGTCCTGTGGGAGAGAAAAGTTGAGCACGGCAGGTGACCTAAGCGTAAGATGGTAGTTTTAGAATCGTAAGGCTCTTTCTAGAAGAGCAATCAATATGACTAAACCACGATTTAGATACAGCACTACATTGTCTGGAGAGTAATATTGGTGAAAGGTGGGTGCTCTATATTCTCGGATCCGCAGAGAATGTCAGTCCTGTGGGAGAATGCACAAAGAGTGGAAACGTAAGCCCTTAGCATGTGGGAAAAACCAGTAGAAAAAATTGTTCAACCATTCAATCTCCTCCCCCAAACAGCTGCTGTCCCATGCCACCCCGATGAGTGCCAACTATATGACCAGTGCAGGAGAGCATTCCACCCCCCTCCCTATCCCCCAGTGAGCATTAAAATATTTCTTTCTCCTAAAACCCCTGTTGAGGTAAGCAATGAGGAAACCATCAGTAACAGGCTGTAACTCTGAGACTAGGAGTAGGCATAGCCAACAGTGCATCCTGAAATCCCAGTCATGAAAGTCCTTGAACTGCCGTGCCAGCCTCCTTCTCCCTGTCTCCCCCTGAGAAGACCATAGAGAGCCTCACCAGCACGACAGTCGAGTAAACACTCCCATCAGGTCTCCACACTTTGAGGAACCATCCTGTTCAAACAAGGTGGGCTGGTGTGCGTTCAGAGCAGTTAGGCAATGAGGATGAGCAGTAATGTTATCTAATGTAGCAATTTGCAAAGTGTAGGATTATTTTAAAGGTGTCCTGGTGCTGGAACTGAAAAAAACTGTAAAGATCTGAATATCTGTGAACTGGGTTTGTGAAAGGGAAGGAGCTGCCTCTGGACCTGTAAGTGGTGAGGGAATGAATTCCAGAGCTTTGTGACAAAGATGGAGCAGGCCTTAGTCCTCTGATATATTGGAACAGTCAAGAGACGGGTATCAGAAGACCTTAGGGTATGAGAAGGTTCATAGAGGAATACCTTTGAGCACCAAGCATAATGCTTTGAACACTTTTCTTTGTGGGGGGCAGAGCAAAGCATCAAGTGCTTTAGTGGTTGAATATATGGGTTGGGGGGCGTTAAATCCAGAGTAAGGCGGGGGAAGCTGCATCTAGTTTCCCTGAAGATGTTGAGAGTATAACCCAGAGCGCTCAAAAAGAGATAGCTGTAATAGCCTAAGCGATTGAATTTGAAACCGGAGGTGTGATAAGATTTTGTGCAACAGGTTTAGAAACGAGAAGCAATTTGCCTCAAGCTTGTTGACCTGGCTAGTTAGGGAAACGTCACAGAAAAACAAAGCCTATGTTCTGAACTGAGGACACAGTAGGAGTTTGACCTAGATGAAAGGACTAGAAATGATTAGATATAACATGCTGTGAGTTAGTATCTCAGTTTTGTCAGCATTGAGTTAGAGGGAGTTATTGCTCATCCATTCTGCCACATGAACCATGCAATCAGAAGCATTGGAAGTCTGCCACTGAGGGGTGGGGGGGGTTCTCATCCTAGGAAATGAGAATTTGGGTGTCGTTGGCGTAGCACATGGGCTTAAGTCCAATAGATTGGATGAGTTGGGCAAACATAAAGATTAAACAATTTAGGACTTAAAGACTATCTAGGAGGACAATGTGCCCCAGTTATTTAAAACTGGATTGGAGAGGAGCAAGATATACTTTGTGGGCTTTATTGGTACAATGTGATTCAATGCAAAAGCAATGACTTGGCTTCCAGCTTTTGGAGAGCCATGTAAATAGTAAAATGTGGGATATTGTATCAAATGCAGGGGAAAGGTCAAATAGGACCAGCGCTGAAGAGTTACCTTGGTCTCCAAAGATTCATAGATTATTGAGCATTGAGACCAATGCTGTCTCGATGCTCTGAGCCTGACAAAAGTCCGATTGACCTTCGTCCATGAAGTCAGAAGATTCCAGATAGTAAGAGACTGGCCTTATTTACAGATTTCTTGAGCTTTGTGGGGTAAGGTAGAAGGAAACTGGGGTGAAAATTACTCAGGTTGAAGGAGTCAACTGAGGGCTTTTTCAAAAGCGGGGTAACAAGGAGCTTTTTCCAAGCTGCGGGCACAGTGGCAGAAGTAATACAATTATTTCAAAGGCTTATCAACGTTTGTAAGATGACTGAAAGGCTAGTACATTTTTTGGAATACAAGGATCGAATAGGGAACCTTAGGAAGTAGAGGCCATAAGATCTTGTAATTCAAATGGTGATAAAAGATTACATTTCACCAGACAAGGATAACTTGCTATGTTAGCAGGGGAAGAACGATGGTACACCTGACTTCAGAAAGGAGTTGTAGATCATGTTAATTTTGTCTGCAAAGAATTCTGAAAGGCTATTGCATAACAATTGTGAAGCCTCTAGAGAGGTGCAGGTGCAATTAGGAGATCAGAGAGACTCAGTAGCTCCTTCGTGGAATACCTGTATTTAGAATTCTAGACACAAAGTAGTCAGTGTTAGTTTTGAAAATCAAATTCTTATAGGTCCAGAGCTCATCTTTGAGCTCTTTTTTTTTATGTCAAATGAGTAGTCTAACCTCCATGTGCATTCTAACTTTTTGCAGTGTAATTTGGTCTCTTTAAGGTTTGAATTACATCAGGGGACAGACAGAAGACATGGATGATAGTAATACAAGATAGAGGGTATTGTACAATGCAGAAGTGACCCATTGATGAACATTTTCAGTGTTGTTCTCATTGGAAGAATTAGTGCATGGTGGTCTCACATTGGACAGAGATTCTGGAAGTGTTATAGATAAATTTGTCTCAGACTCATTTTGTAATATTGGGAAGATCCTGCTGCTGAGTTGTGGTAGTTCCATTCAGTAAGAGAAGGATAAATGGGATGAGAAAATGGCCGGCCCAAGCTTGGGGAATAAGAGAGCAGTTTACAAGATTGTTAGAGGCAAAGATAGCCAGCCCAACCACGTATGTTGGTCCCAAGACTTAGTTGGGCCGGATTAAGTTACTGGAGGTAATTGATCCATATCTTGGTGGTGGAATTGTCTAAGGTTTCTGCTCGGGTATTAAAATTGACAAGTACCATTAAGGAGAAGTGTCTGATGATTATGGTGATAAAAAAAATCCTCTTAAAGGTCTCCAGAATTTAGGCAGTGGGAAAGGGGACAGTAACAAAGAATTTCCGTTGGGGGTGAGGATGAGAGTTCAATAGAAAAGCAAGCAAATCAGCGTGATTAAAAGGTTTTAGCGGCAGTATAGAAACTTTGACCAATTCTTTAGATAATGTGGCAATACCTCCACCCTGCCTTTTAGGGCGTAGGAGATGAAAAGCTTTGTAACCCTGGGTGCAAGCACCATCAAAGTCGGGGTAGAGGCCTCCGAAGTCCAAGACTATGTGACAAATAGGGGGTAGAGAATGTGGCCTAACTGCTAGGGCGGTCGACCTCTGAGCTGGGAACCGGGTTCGAGTCTCGGAAGGGACGCTCAACCTTCTGTGATTATGGGCAAATCACTTAATCTCCCCGTTCCACGATTCACCGAGTGCAGCGAGTACAGCGAGGGAGTAGGAGACGAGAACGCCGCGGTTGGGTTTTGATTTCCCGCTCGGCCCTCACCCGGCTCCAAGCCTCTGCTCCGGCTTCATCCGAGGTCTCTTACCGGCCCAGTGAGCATTGGTTCGAGTTGCACCTTGCCGCGGAGTGCGGGCTGCGTGTGGCAGAGCTGAGTGGGCTCTCCAGGGTTCTCGCCAGCCTGCAGCTTTTCCCGACGGGGTTGTGCTGCGGTCCTCCATTCTCTGCCCTCTGTGTGACCGCCGGGCCATCGGACTACCAGGAGCGGAGGCGGAGGTGGGGGGAGAGTCCTTCCGTCGCCGTGTTGGGAGAATTTGCCAGGCGTTTTCCCATCTATCCCGTCAGCAACCAGTCAGCAGCCGCAGAGAGGCAGGTGAGCGAGCTTGTGCTTGAGCGAGCAAGTGTGAGCACAGCCCTCCATTAGAGAGGCTGCTAAGTGTGAGCTCGGTGACCCCGCAAAGGCGGCCCAGCCAGGTCTGGGTGCGGCTTGCGGGTTGCCTGATAGCCCCGCTCACCCCCTCGGCCCGCTCACGACTTTCAACTTTCAACCTTCTACAACTTCTACAACTCCTACAACAAGTAAATTGTGTTTTCCAACTATTAGGCAAGCACTTACAAGCATCCTTAGCAACCGCCAGCCTCCGTCTGCGTCATAATAGGATAACCCTAGCTGGCAAAATACTGACAAGGCACACCTCTAGGAACACACCGAGGAAACGCAGCCTAACACCAGTTGTAAAGTGGACACGACAGCAGGAAGGGGGAACATGAGGTCAGGCAGAGTGAGAGACTCCAACAAGACCACAATCTAAAACAACAAAAAGGAAAAATGAGAGTGGGTGCAGGGATAACGGCCCTCTCGGTTTTGGCCCGGACAGTCATAAAATAAAACGCAAAAAACTCGAAGGAACAAACGACATATCGATGGTCAACAAGATCTCTAGCCCCCCCAACAGACTGCCTTCTAACCTCACAACTTACAACGGCTCTCAAAGCCAGGAGGACAAAAAATTATTAACAGAAGCTGTAGCTCACTTGAGGCCGGGTTCGGAAGGTCAAGAATTAATAAGTATATAGGGGTCACCCCAAAGGAGAAATCCCTGTTCCTTTCAGCCCAAGATATACATAAAATATTCCTTTTTGAAAGATCCCGGAACAGCAATATTTTCCAAAAGCGGCACTATAAAAGGGTTGCAAACTCCTCTTCAACCAGGTAGATTCGATCTAACCTTACAACCCTCAACAAAACAAACCATAGTATTAATTCACTCAAATGAAAAATCGCATGATAAAATCAACGGAAACTTCAGTGCGGACCAGATAATTACTCGACAAAACCACGAAGTAATGCTAAAAGTTGAAGAATTTATCGGGTCATGCATAAACGTGGAACAGAGGGATAACGATAACAAGCGAATACAAGAACTACAGGATTGTCCTCAGGGCGCTAACGCTCACAATTCCTTACAGCCTTCTCAATCTCTCAAGGCTATAAGTGAGAGTCTATCAGAGTTAGTCATCTTAAAATCCCACCAACAAGGGGGGTCAAAAACTGGACCAGACCTCAAGCCTCATCAAGTTTCCTCCAAAGCAGTGGAGGCTCATCCTGCCATAGATACTCAAATCTCACCACAACAAGGGGGACCAGACACGGGGCTTGATTTCAAGCTCCATCATGCACTCTCTCAGGTACGAGCTCAGCGGGCAGAACAAAAATCAAGGGACTGAACATCGCAACCTAAAAACACCTCCCTTCAACACTTGCCAACTGCTCAATTAGAAGACTTAATGGCCCGACGTCCTCCGGCATATCCTTGGAAAATTCATCATCAAGGCATAGTCTGCCGTCTCCCTATGAAGATCTTCATACTTCTAATGGCGACGTCATTTTTAGCCTCCCAAGAATGGGAGGAACTAGTCGCCTCATATAGTCACGACCCCAAAGTCCCTTCAAATATTGCGCGCTTAGAGAGAAGCGACATAGGCCACGTAAATAAAGACTCAATCTGGGCAACAATACTAAGCACCATGCAATATTCAACTACGGCGTTACAATATCAATCCCATAAACTGGATCTTCAGCTTACAGTTCTCCAAACCTTAGCCGACTTCACCTCAGGGATTGACAGGAAGCTAGCCGATTTGAACGGACTAATGAAGAGAGGGCAAGAAGCTGCCCTTAAAACACAATCATTGCAACAAGAATGTACCTGCGCTCCAATAGTGGATAAACTACTTACGCTACCGTCAATATTAGGCGACCTATTATCCATTCGGAAACAAAAGTCAAAACTCAGATCTCTACGAGTAGAGAAGCACTTACGGAGGAAAAAACAAAACCAGAACCCCGACCCATGGAGACGACATCAACAAACTGCGATTACCTATCAGGAGGAAGTGGGCCCTCTCAAAACACCAAAGTGGGATTACCTGATAAAAACACTCCACCAATGAAAACTCGTCGCAAACCGGAAAGGAAGAAATAATCCATCCAGGTTCAACACCCGGTTAGCCAGTTCCAGTTAAGTTCAACCGTACCAGATCCCAGTAGTAAGGACACTTTAAGTTCCCCAGTTCCAGCCGTGGAAGATAGTATAAAGGGACCGTCCATAAGATCCAAAACTCCACAGGCACTGCCAGGGGGCCGCCACCCTCCATCAAGAGCCAAAAATAGTCAGGAAGGTTCCCACGAATCAACTAGGAGGCCATCCGTCCGCGAACTAACTCAAAGCTCTTTAACTCTGGGCAATAACCTGGAGAGTGTCTACCTCATACAAGCGCCAGCCAAACCATTCCAAGTTTGTAGTGTATCTACCGAGGATGCCCAAACTGCAAGTTCGAAGTTGGGTAATGACCCGCAGAGCAGTCACAAAGAGCCACTGCAACCGCTGAAGATAATTCTCGAGCAAAGTACCAACGCGCAAGACAAAACTTGGATACCAACCGATCTACTGTCAACTCCTCACAACAATGCTAACTGTGGAATAAATAACATCAATAATGTCCACCCTAGGCTTCCTGCCCACTCAGTAATCAATAGCGACGGCACTCAGTCTCAAAATCAGGAATCACCAAAGGTAGAAGAGACCGACACCATCATTTTCTCCCCTCAGTACAAATCACGAGGTTGAGTGGACATTTTAAATAGAGGGAACGTGCTACGGCTCTTGTATTCCATCCCAAGCCTAGCTAACATCAATACCTCCGTCCTACTTTCAATAGAATTTTTGTCAAATAATAACCTGCCAAGCTCTGAAGTGACCAAAACAAGATGGAAAACCTCTGAGATAGCATGCAGAATCATACAGGAAAAAAATAGATTTCAAACCTGGGGGTAATCTTGAAACCAGTGCCAAAACCACTATACCCAACTTATTTTTTTAGGCACAGAAGTTAACAGTCAAAACAGAAAGACCACTTCAGTGCTAAAAGGAGCAAGGAGTAGAACTCCAGGTACCCGCACTGAAGCCAATCTGACAATCGCTTCGATTCCAACTCAAGGTCAACCTGACTTAACATATTCTTCATCAATTAATAACTGGATGCATATACAGCGAACAATAACATCAGCGCAATCAAATTGACACCGGTTGCCCAACTCTCCGGAACCCCTAGCGGAGCAACACGAAACCAACATATGTATTTGGAACATTAACGGCCTAGCCTCCAAAACCAGCGACCAAGAGGTCCTAAATTACTTAAAATCTTTTGATATGATCCTGCTCCAGGAGACTTGGGAAGACAAATCCTTCGAACTACAAGGTTACACCTCTTGCTTCATCCCGGCCACTAAGGGATCTGACTTTGGTCGCTGTTCGGGGGGTCTATTGCTCCTAGCTTCAATAACAGAAATAGGTGAAATCTCTCCCATAAAGATCCACATAGCACCTCCAAGCTGCATTCAGGCCATAATAGCAACGCTCAAGTTCAATCAGACCCCCTCAGAATGTAATAATAATAAATGTTTACGTGCATCCTAAACAAAAACTAAAAGCAGCGAAGGAGCTGGCAACGGAACTAAAAAGAGTAATGGAAGAAGAGGATACAGACTATATCATCTTAGCTGGTGATTTCAATATGCACCTCCTAGGGCACGACCAGGATGAGGAATCTACGCAAGATCTAACAGGCGCATGGGGAATTCGGGCACAAGGTCCCTCAAAAACCATCAAACCAGCGAGATGCTCGAAGTACCTGCTTAAGGAACTAGAGCACCTAAACCTGAGAGCTTTAAACGGACGTCTTAAGGGGGACAAACCACCACCAGCAGCTACATACCATTCAGCCAAAGTATCCTCCCATTTAGACTTTACCTTTACAACTCTAACCCTGTTCAACAAAATCGCCTTTTTGAAAATAGACAACAATGAATTCAGTGACCATATGCCACAAGAACTGAGACTCAAAGCATGTCCAATCCTATCACCAGAGGTCTGTAAAACCATCGTTACTGATGATACTGTAAACCTTAAACGAATAAGATGTAATTCTAGAAACATAGAGGAAATATCAACTACTGCTAAAGACTTATTTAATCCACGAAAGGACAACCTAACCCAGCCATTGGAAAGTTGGGATAAGTTTGTTGCGTCCCTCGGTGATGAATTTAAAACTAGGACAGGTCCGAAACAGAGGAAAACAGCAGCCATCCCAATAAAGACGGCAAAGAGTCCAGCCTCTAAAAAACTAAAGCAATCCATAAATCAAACTCTAAGGCAACTCCGCAAATCACCACACGACCGGACTCTGCAACGCACCCTCCGCGAATCAAAGGCATTAATAAAGAGATGGGATAACCTAAGGACAATGAATTATGGGCGAAACTCCTCTATGATGCAAACCTGAACAATAGTGCCAAGTTTTGGCAATCAGTTAAGAGACTACAGCGGCCCTACCATTCCGACATAAACTCTAACATAACCGAAACGACCTGGGTTGATTATCTTTTTAACCACTTACACTATGCAGAGCAAAAAACAGCTGCCCCCTCTGTCCATCCGGGGAACGAAAGCACCAGCAGCCCCATAAAGGAAGCAACAATCCAAAATCTTGCTATCGTTGAGGAAAGTAGTTACCCCGGGTTAACACAACAGCAACAGGAGA
Source organism: Calotriton arnoldi (assembly GCA_963921515.1). Taxonomy (NCBI): domain Eukaryota; kingdom Metazoa; phylum Chordata; class Amphibia; order Caudata; family Salamandridae; genus Calotriton; species Calotriton arnoldi. The sequence continues at coordinate 854,463 of CAWUFW010004053.1, forward strand.
TGGAACCGTTACTAGGCCTAAACCGCCCACTTAGCACAACAGAGGAGCACAACGGTCCCGCAGCATTGCTGATAAGGAAACAAATAGCTAGGGGCAGACCGGCAGGAGCTCCTGGCCCCAACGGCATTCCACCAATGCTGTACAAACATGACCCGGAATTCTGGAGTAATGCATTAGTACCAGTTTTTAGATATGTGCTTAGAACGTCCATAATCCCAGAGTCATGGAGAGGCTCAATCATTAGCCCAATCTACAAACAAGGCGAGAGGTCCGCTCTGACCAACTACCGATTGATCGCCCTCATTGACACCGAGGCCAAATATTATGCGGGGATCATCTCAAACGAACTAGCTACTTGGGCTTCTGAGAATCATATAATTCCAACAAAGCAAACCGGGTTCCGCCAAGGACAAGGCACTACAACTAACATTATGGCTTTAACCATGCTTATGGACGCTGCGAAGCAGGGAAAATACCCCCTATTCCTTTGTTTTATAGACTATACAGCAGCTTTCGACCACGTTGATCGAACTAAGCTCTGGCAAAAACTAGACGGCTGGGGGATACCCACTCCTCTCTTAGACCAACTCAGGTACCTGCATACTGATACTTGGATCAGGATAAAGCTAGGTGCCAGGACACACTTATCGAAAAGAATTCCTACTTCGAAGGGGTTAAAACAAGGGTGCGTCCTTGCTTCGTTGCTTTTTCCGCTTTTTCTAGCGGATCTTCCGGGGGAACTGGACAGATGCACATCCCATGCCCCGAAGTTAGGAAATACGACACTGTCAAACTTGTTATACGCCGATGATTTAGTCCTGATAAGCCGGACTCCAACATCTTCTGGATGCAACTCAGTTTTTCAAAACGGAATGCCTTAAAAATAAATTTAAAAAAAACAAAAATCATGGCAGTAAACTACCATAAGAAGAAGAACCTTAATTGGTTCCTGGACAGGTATCGCTTAGACTAAGCAACAAGTTATAAATATCTGGGAATACTTCTAGATCAAAACAACTCCTTTAAACCGCAGATGGAATCTCTGCGGAGAAAGGGAGTTATGACTTACTTAGCCATAAAACCCTTGAAGAAGAAGTTGCCGGACCTAACGCTTGACCCTCTGTTAAAGGTCCTGCGAGCCAAACTATAGCCTACAATAACTTACGGGAGTGAATCACTGAAAGGAAAAGATGCAACAGTCCTAGACAATATAATAGTAAACTCCTACTGAGCGATCTTTCAACTCCCCAAATATGTTTCCCCGGCCGAAATACGGCTGGAATTTGGGCTTCAAAAACAGTCGATTGAAAGAAGGGGAGCCTACGTAAAATGCTGGCATAAAATCAGAGGAGTCGAGGAAGGATCCTTGAATAACCATCTCTGGGCTGAGCTGTTTCGCCCTGGAAAATCGCCAGCCAGAGAGTATTTTCTGGAATCCATCAAGTTTCTAGGTCTGACTGATCTCTGGGATACCCCAATGGTTCACTCATTTAAAAAAATAGTTACAAAGGCAACTCTACTAATATCTGCCTTAGAGGACAAAAAAGCACTAGCCAAACGAGCTCACGGCTGGGTAGTGCTTAACAATTACGAAGTCCTTAAATCCCAACCTTATTTTAAAACGGGAATAAAAACAGCCACTAAGGAAAAATTCTTAAAGCTCCGCTTGGGAGTCGGTCCGATCAACCGTTTTTACCCCCTTGGGAAAGAAGAGGAGGTGACCAGCTCTGCCGCTTGTGTTGCCGTGGTGCGGAGGACCTCATCCATGTCATTTGTATTTGTAACAACTTAAGGAATACCTTATTAAAACCAATATTCAGACAGCATGGAGTTAGGTCCTGCAGGCAGGCTGTAATGCTGTGCTTCAATCCAGTGTCAGCGCAGCTAAACTGCCGCCTTACAAAATTTTTCGATATTACTGCAAAGAGACTGAAAAATTAGTTCCCACACTTTACGAATCAACCCATTACAACGGATCTGGGCACTACCTGAGTCAGTCCAGCTAAACCTTATTAAGAACACTTTACGGCGGCATCAGGACATTAAAACAGACGTTAATTGAAGTTTGTCACCCTAAGCTCAGGAAAAAAGCACTCCGTCGTGGTCTAGACACTATTTAATTAACCCATGTGCAACAAAAAGCTCTGTGGAGGGACCCTGCTGGGTTGACAGTCCAAACTAATAACTTTTTATCAATTTCGAACTTTCAACTGTTTAATCCATTGTGTTGAAGAATGTAATAACCATGAGACCATCTTTTAATGACCATTTTCAAATTGTTTTATTGCAGCACAATGTGGGTCTTCTTAATATCGTTTTAATTCATTGTATTTGAGCAAGGAATCTCTATTTTAATATGTTTTCAATGTATGCAATGGTTTTAATTAATCAAGCATAATAAAAAAAATTACACCTCTCACTTAATCTCCCCGTGCCTAACAAAAAAATGAACGTGTCCGTCTGTAACGTAACTGGTGCTCATGTAAAGCGCTCGGATACCTTCGGGTCTAGTTTGCGCTATATAAACTCCCCCAAAAAATAGTATATCTATATTGCAGCTGAACAGCAGTTAATTAACTTCAGAGGATTGTTTACTTAGTGAACGAGAGTTGATTAGCCCACATATTAGTGAGCAGGTTATATCTTACTTATTTCTGGCCCAGTAGCTGGTAGAGTTTGAGATGGTGGTGTAAGAAACAATGGCATGCGAGTAGACCCGTGAGTTTCAGATGTAATGTGGATGGACTGATCTGCGATATGCAGCAGGCCCAAAAGGGGTTTAGATGCGTTAAGGGAGAGTGATGCCTCCAAAGTACCAAATATGATGAAAACTTCCTCAGTGAGCTGATGACAGACGGGAAGCGCAACTGCCACTGAGCCTGTCTGCCCAGTGGCTTTAAAAGGCCTCCTCGGTGTAGCAGGTGTGACCAGTGGTTGCTAGGCAGCGCAGTAAGCACAAGCCTGCTTTTAAAAGGGAGGGGTAAAGTAAAACTAACAAAGACCATCAGTTCCTGGAGGCAACACTTACCTCCCAAGACACCATGCCTACTTGAAAGTGAATGGAAATAAATAATATAAATTAAAAGCGAGTAAGACAATCGTAAAAGTCAAGGTGGAGCGAGTAGACTTGATCCTTCACGAGCCAGGAACCTTGCTGATACAATGAGATAAAATGCGCTACACGGTGCTCTTAAAATCATCTAGTATTTTATTCAGAGTCCAGTTCCTGATAAGCCCACATGCCCATCTGCTTTAAATGACCTCCCGTCGTCGGTGAGGTGGGGGCATGGCCAATGATATCCAGGCAACGCAGGAAGCATAAGCTACTGCCTTTCCCCGCCAAGGTCCTGGAGAAAGCCAGCAACCGCCAGCCCACAGAGTACCTTGAAGAAAACAACCTGCTTGACGTCTCCCAATCCGGTTTCCGATCCAACCACAGCACCGAACCGCACTGATCACAACAACAGATGAAATCAGACGCCTCCTAGACCAAGGTGAAACTGCAGCACTCATCCTCCTCGACCTCTCGGTGGCCTTGGACATAGTCTCCCACCACACCCTCATCACCAGACTCCACCACATCAACATCCAAGGCAACGTCCTCAACTAGATCTCCTCCTTCCTCTCCTATTGAACTCAGAGGATCCATCTACCTCCCTTCTCCTCTGTACACAAAAACATAATCTGCGGCATACCCCAAGGCTCTTCCGTTAGCCCCACCCTCTTCAACACCTACATGACACCGCTAGCAGACGACATCTGCACTCACGGACTCAACATCATCTCATACACTGACGACCCGCAGCTCATCCTATCCCTCTCAGAAGACCCTGAGCCCACCAGGGCCAACCTCTGAAACACCATGTCCAACATCGCCACCTGGATGAAGTCCAACTGCCTAAAGTGCAACTCAGACAAAATAGAAGTGCTCATCTTGGTGAACAAGCCCTCTTCCTGGGATGACACCTGGTGGCCCACCAAACTCTGCCCCACACCAACACCCACCGGCCACGCACATAACCTCGGAATCATCCTCGACAGCCAACTGACCATGAAACAACAGGTCAATGCCATATCCTCTTCCTGCTGCCATGCCCTCCTCATGCTCAGCAAGATTTTCTGATGGATCCCCACCTCCACCAGGAAAACAGTCACCCAAGCCCTCGTATTGACTATGGCAACACACACTACGCCGGAGCCACCAAACCGCTCCTCAGCCGCCACCAGACCTTCCAGAACACCACAGCAAGACTCCTCTTCAACCTCCACAGAAGAACCAGTGCCACCCCCCAGCTCAAAACCCTACACTGGCTCCCCGTTCAGGAAAGATGCCTCTTCAAACTCTTGGCACACGCCTACAAAGCCCTCCACAACTCCGGACCCTCCTACGTCAGTCACCGCCTGACGCTCCACCAACCTACCAGAGAGCTTCGCTCTGCCTCCCTCGCCTTCGCACACATCCCCTGCATCAGTCGGAGCTGCTGCGGAGGTCATTCCTTCTCCTACCTCGCTGCCAAGTCGTGGATCGACCTCCCCCTCCACTTATGAACCATCTTTTTGCTGGAAGACTTCAGGGAGAAGCTCAAGGCATGGCTTTTTGACCAAGGCTCACAGAAACCCAGTGCCTGGAGACGTCCCCGCGCCCCTATCTCCATAGACTCTGCACTTGCTGGAAATCAACTAGAAATCTAAATAATTAATCCAAATTGAAGGTGAATAAGTAAAAACCAATAAGGTAAACATGAAAGTTGAGTGAAAAGGGTCATCCTTCATGAGCCAGGCGCCTCACTGGTCCAAGGAAACAAGCAATGCCCATAATGCTGTGGTTGCTGGTCATTTTTAGAGTTTGCATAGAATGATGCTTCTAAAATCTTTTCTGGATTCACACGATCGTCCCAATAAAACTGGTAACATTGTAACTTACATATCTACAGTATGAAAGTTACAATAGAGTTTTAGTAGATTCTCAGCTGTAAATGGTAGTAAATTGTTTTTCAAATAAAAAAACTGTTAAAATGAATAACACCAGCACACCCAATTAAAAATCTTAGTGAACAGATGATTTTCTTCATAAACACTAGAAATAGCCAGCTGCTGCCAGGACGAGCCCAGCTTTTTCCATAAGTTTCAGTTCAAATTTTTACAAATAATAATATGTTTGGAGTTTTATGCAATAGGCAGACCAAGGTTTAGCAAACCTACAGAGAGCATGTTTTTTTTTAAACAAACACTAGAACACATTACTTGTTAAATTATGCAAGGCTTTAAGGCTTTCCTGCCCTAATAGCCTAGAAATTGCAATATTGCTAAATAAACACTTATTAGACCGGCCAGCCTTAGGGTAGTCTTACCCCCCAACCCTTTTCCCTTTATCCAGTATTAGGGTATCTTTCATAGATTCACATGCCTGAATCATTCCCCGTCGTCGAGATGGGAGTCCCCGGTAAATTAGAAAAGTAATGTCCTATTAGACATACAAAACAATAGGCCTAAGGCCTCTCATTAGTAACATATCTAGGTCCTTTTGTGAAAAGGACCAAACTCTAAAACCACAGCCAATCAGCTGTTACCACCCTTTGGAACCTTCCTGGCAGGAGCTCTGGTCCCTCAGATTTTCTACCGCACGTCGTGCTAAGGGAGTCTCCAACTGAGCTCTGCTCAGGTTTCCTACTTTACAGCGTTTAATATCTCAAATAAGGTATTTCTTCATCCTTACGTCTGTCTGAGTGAAGTCCCAGTTGTCTTCATGTCAGACACCCAGAAAAAAGGCCTTTTTAGGCCCTGTACAACCTGCAGAAAGAAGAGGCTGCATGTGGACGATCCCCACAAAGACTACCTGTATTGTCTTTACCCGGACCATTCATCTAAAGACTGCAAGGTATGTCGTACCTTTTCTTCAAAAACCCTAAAAGACCGGGAGGGACGGCTTTTAATTTGGCTGCAGAGGCTAAAGGACCAACAAGACCCCTTGTCCTCTGAGGAGAGTGAGACTTCATCAAGGGCCTCCTCAAAAAAGGTCTAGAGATGTTTCTCCAAGCCCTTCGTCGCAGCAACCTGCAAAGAAGACGCACAAAAAGTCTTCAGAGGTTTCCACAAGTAAAAAATTGCCATCTTCAGACCCTGCGACTCCTTCAATTAGAGTCCAGCATTCATTCAAAAAGCCCTCCTCAGGCTCGTCGACAACGACATCGTCGACGATCTCAACGACGACGACTCCTGTCACTGCCAGAGTTCTAACGTCGACGACGACAGTCTCTACTTTGTCTGTCTCGTCTGCATCTCGTCCATCATCGACGACCACAACATCTTCGTCGACGGCACAAGTGGTCTTGTCGTCGACGATAAAAATCAAGAAGTCGTCGTCGAAGATTCCGTCGACGGATCAGTCGACGACCCCGACGACGAGCCTCCCGTCGACTGTCACAGCCACATCGACGGCGCCTCCGTCGACTATCATTTCACCGCCGACGACCCTTCCATCGACGGTGATGTTGCCGTCGACGGCGCCCTTGCCGTCGACTACGCCGTCGACGAAAATTTCACCAAAGTTGAAGGCTTTACCCATCGACGCTCCGCCGTCGACGACGAGTGTTCCGTCGACGACCCTGATGTCTACACCAAAAATGAAGGCTAAAATGACTGTTTGCCACCAAAAACTCAGCAAACACAGATTATCACCGTCTTTAACTTCACCCAGTAGGGTCCAGCCCTTATTACCCTCTCACCTATTGGATGTGGATGATGATTCGGACGACGAGAGTGCTTTTAGGGCGGCAACAAGTCCTTCGGAACTCAATGTCAAGTATCCGGAGGTTTCAGATTATGATGATCAGGACATTGATGATCAGTCATATTATCAAGAACACCAAATACCTCCTCAGCAATCTCAGATGGTGTGCCTTCCGGTAGCTTTGGTATCGGATCTGCAATTCTTGATTACAGATTATAAAATGAGGTTCCCTGCTGCTGCTCCATCTTCAGCTCCAGAACATTCTCCACCTCCAATGGTGCAACTTCCGTCTCAGCCCGCCTCCTCGGCAATGCTTAGACCATCTCCCCACTCTACTGATGATGAGGAGGAGGTTCTTCAGGAAGAGGGAGAAATCCCGGATGATGAATCCCATCACGATGAATGGGACGACTACGTTATACCACTTCCAGCGTCTCCATCCCCTCCTCCGGTAGACTCGCCTCCGGAGGACATAGGAGGCTTTCATAATCTCCTAGAAAGAGCAGCGAAGCGCTTTCAGTTGCCAATGCCTTCCCAACAACAAGATTGTTTCTTGTATGACTTTAAAGAGCCTTTCAAAAAGTCAGTGCGATCCATGCCTATAATAAATTATATCTGGGAACAAGGGGTCAAGATAATGAAAAATCCTTCCTCAATTCCTCCAGTCCTGCCACGGCTGGATAAAAAGTATAGGGCACCGGATGATGCCCCGGCTTGTCTTACTGGCCATCCCAAGCCAGATTCTGTTGTTACACAAGCAGCTCAACGCCGCTCAAAAAACCCTTCTACTCCACTTTCAGCAGCACCGGATAAAGAGGGTAGGCGTTTGGACAACATCGGAAAGCGTTTCTCTTCCATGTCTGCACTAATGGTGAGGGCTGCTAACTCATTGGCTTTATTGGGAAGATACAATAGACAGATGTGGTCTGATGTTGCACCTTATTTGGACAGCTTACCACAGGACAATAAAGAGGAAGCAAAGAAGCTGCTGCAAGAGGGCGAGAGGTCAGCTTCTGAAATTATAGATTGTGCGATGGACATCGCATCTACTGGCTTCCGTCAATTGGCGGGGGCGGCAGTCCTAAGACGCCAAGGCTGGCTTAAAGCGACGACTTTCCGACCTGAGGTCCAGACCAAGATTCTGGATATGCCCTATGACGGGCAGTGCCTGTTTGGATCTCATATCGATGAGGCCCTGCAGTGGATTAAAAAAGATAACGGACACCGCCAAATCTTTGGGAACCCTCCAATATAGAACTACCTCCTTTCGTGGCTCACGAGGTAGAGGTCAATCGTCCTATAGAGGAGGCTATCAACAAAATAGATATTCTAGTTACTCCTCCGCGGGCCAGCAATACAGGCCGCAATTTCAGCAGAGGCAGCAACAACAACAAACTGCCTACCACAAATCTTCTTTCGAGGATAAGCTGGTCGGCAAAAAGAATCTGCCCGGCGTCAATGACTTTTCCCTGCCACCGACTGCGACCCCCCCCCTCCCCATCCAGAATAGGAGGAAAAATATCCCACTATTTGCACAATTGGGAACAAATAACTACAGATCGGTGGGTCCTCCAAATAGTGAAGTTCAGACATTCCTTGGAATTTCTTAAACCCCTCCACCAACTCCACCTCAACCTATGGTTCACAAACATTTGAACCTTTTGCAGAACGAAATATCATCCATGATTCGCAAAGGAGCTATAGAGCGAGTTCCTGTTCATCAACGGGGAAAAGGCTTTTATTCCCGATTTCTTTTTGGTGCGCAAGAGAGACAAGTGGAGGCCGGTACTAGATCTAAGAAATTTGAACAAATTCCTAAGGAAGCAATCGTTTCGCATGATTACCATCCAGGAAGTCCTACAACTTCTCAATCCAAACGACTACATGGTGTCTTTAGACCTCCAGGATGCCTATTTCCATGTCCCAATCCACAGAAAACACAAACAATTTCTGAGATTTGCCGTCGCTGGCAGGCATTACCAATTTCGAGTTCTGCCGTTTGGGCTCAGATCCGCTCCACGCATATTCACAAAATGTCTGTCACCAGTCGCTGCGTACCTCAGACAGCAGCATCATCCAGTGTTTCCATATCTCGACGACTGGCTCGTCAAAGCACCATCTCTTCAAGGCGCGATGCAATCTTCCAGCGCTTGTCTAGAACTTTTCGAGCAATTGGGTCTCACCCTCAATGCAGAAAAGTCAATGCTTCAACCTTCTCAAAGGATCACATTTTTGGGAGCCGTTTTGGATACTGTCCACAAGCATGCTTACCCAACACAGGAACGACAGCGCAAGCTCTCACAATTGGCAAACCGAATAAAACAAAGAGTCTCTTTCTGTTCGGCTATTCAAGTCCCTCCTGGGAATGATGTCCTCTTGCATCCTACTCATTCCACATTGTCGCCTCCATATGCGTCCTCTCCAGGAGGCTCTTGCCACTCAGTGGATTCAGGTGGAAGGGTCTTTTTCGACGACATCATACAAGTCACTCCTCAAGTAATCACAGCGTTACACTGGTGGACTCGTCCACAGAATCTGTCACAAGGCCTGTCTTTCCTACCTCAAGTGTCTCCTCCGGTCATAACTACGGACGCATCCCTGGAAGGTTGGGGAGCTTTTCTCCAGGAGCTTCAAATCAGCGGAAAGTGGTCAATAATGGAAAGGGCTTTGCACATAAACCTCCTAGAGCTCAGAGCTGTTTATCTAGCCCTTCAGGCTTTTCTTCCCAGAATAGCAGGTTCTCTAGTGCTTGTCAAAACGGACAACACCACAACAATGCACTACGTGAACAAGCAGGGAGGGACTTGTTCTCTCTCGTTATCTCAAGAATCGCAGAAAATTTGGAACTGGGCGCTTCAGCACAAAATCTCTCTGAAGGCCGAATATGTTCCGGGAAAGGAAAATACACTGGCAGATTCGCTGAGCAGACTACAAAACTCCTGCCACGAGTGGGAATTACACCAGGGTATTCTCGACCGCATTTTCTGTCAATGGGGCGAACCAAATCTTGACCTGTTCGCTTCACGACTCAACGCCAAATGCCGACGCTTCGCAAGCTGGCATCCCCAACAGGGATCTCTGGGGAATGCATTTTCAATAGCCTGGTTCGGCGTCTTTGCTTACGCCTTTCCGCCGATTCCACTGCTCCCCCGAGTCTTGAAGAAGATGAAGGCAGAGCCCTGCACACTGATTTTAATAGCACCAGCATGGCCTCGCCAACATTAGTTTACAGAACTACATCTCCTATCCCAGAAGCCTACAATTCCATTGAAGCCATTTCCGTCTCTTCTCACAATGGATCAGGGGCAAATACAGCATCCGGACCCGGCCTCGCTCAGATTATCGGCCTGGCTCCTGAATACAATGAGTTCCAAGCTATGAATATCCCTCCGGACTGTAGGGCGATTGTCTAGAGCAGTAGCGGACAGTACAAGCAGAACATATTCTCTCAAATGGAAAAGGTTCTGTATATGGTGTGCATCTGCTGAAGTGCATCCCTTCAAGTCCTCGCCCGAGGAGATTTTACCATACCTCCTTCATCTCGCAAATTCGGGCCTCGCTCACGCTTCCATCAGAGTTCATCTGGCAGCGATATCCCATTTCAGAAGATCCTCCACAGGCCCTTCTCTTTGGTCCAATAGACTCATCAAACAATTCCTCAAGGGTCTTTTCCGGACTTTCCCTCCAGTAAAGCTTCCTCCTCCAACATGGCAGCTTAATACGGTTCTAGCCCAGCTTATGAGGCACCCTTTTGAGCCAATACATAAGGTGGACCTCAAGTTCCTCTCCTGGAAAACTGCACTTCTGCTAGCCCTTGCTTCAGCGAGACGAGTCGGTGAGCTTCACGCTTTTACAATACAGCATCCATTTATGCAATTTAAGGACGATAGGGTAATTCTTCGAACTAACCCGAAGTTTATCCCTAAAGTGCCATCGCACTTCCATCTTAACGAACCCATTGTTTTGAAGACCTTCTTCCCAGATCCTCAGACACCAGCGGAAAAGGCTCTTCATTCCTTGGATCTAAAGCGATGTCTTAAATTCTACCTTCACAGGACAAGACCGTTCCAAAAATCCAACCAACTTTTCGTGGCCTACAGTGTACCTAGGAAAGGTTTCCCCCTTTCGAAGCAAAGTATCTCTAGGTGGATCTCTAGCGCTATCACTCTATGCCACCAGCAGGCTGGTCAGCCCTTACAAACTACGATTCGTGCCCATTCCACCAGGGCAGTCTCTACGTCCATGGCATTGTTTGCGGGCGTCCCTATTGTGGTCATTTGCAGAGCGGCAACATGGAAGACGCCGCACACATTTACCAGGCATTACTGCTTGGATTCAGAACTGACGGAGGACGCTGCAGTTGGACAGGCAGTACTACGTCATCTATTTCAATAGAGGTGACCTTTCTTCCTTCCCACCAACCTTTTATATTACCGCACATTTCTATGATTACCTTCATGTCTGCTTATTATTATGCACTATATCTTTGATATACTGAAATGTACAAATGTGGTTTTTTTCTCAACCGGTGCATGTATACCCTTTATGGGGAAAAGAAATGTGCTCACTATTGCTTGCTACTCTGATTCAGGCATGTGAATCTATGAAAGATACCCTAATACTGGATAAGAAATGCGTTACTTACCTGTAACTGCAGTTATCCAGTATTGGTATCTTTCATAGATTCACATGCAACCCACCCACCTCCCTTGGAAAGGCTCTCTTGGTTCTCTCAGTGGTACTGTTATATAGCACTCCGCTTACGAAAATCTGAGGGACCAGAGCTCCTGCCAGGAAGGTTCCAAAGGGTGGTAACAGCTGGTTGGCTGTGGTTTTAGAGTTTGGTCCTTTTCACAAAAGGACCTGGATATGTTACTAAAGAGAGGCCTTCGGCCTATTGTTTTGTATGTCTAATAGGACATTACTTTTCTAATTTACCGGGGACTCCCATCTCGACGACGGGGAATGATTCAGGCATGTGAATCTATGAAAGATACCAATACTGGATAACTGCAGTTACAGGTAAGTAACAAATTTCTTCCTCCTGTTTTGGTGAATTTTTTGGGGGTTAGTTTTAGGAATCTGTGCACTTTACCACTGCTAACCAGTGCTAAAGTGCTTTTGCTCTCTCTTTAAACCATGGTACAATTGGCCTACATTTGATTGGTACATTTAATTTATTTTTAAGTCCATAGTAAAGTGGTTCAACATATACCCAGAGCCTGTAAACTGAATGCTACTAGTGGACATGCAGCACTTATTTGTGCCACCTACTTAAGTAGCCCTTTAAAACCTGTCTCAGGCCTGCTTTTGCAGCCTATAGTGCAGTTTTAAAGTGCCAATTCAACCTGGCAAAATAGACCTTTTGCCAGGCCTAAACCTCCCTTTTTAATATATGTCACATCTAGGGTAGACCCTAAACAACTCATAGGGCAGAGTGCATTGTATTTAAAAAGTTGGGCATGCACTATTAAATTTTACATGTCATGATAGTGAAAAACTCCTAAATTTGTTTTTAACTACTGTGAGGCCTACCCTCCCACATGATAACACTGGGTTACCTTATTGCATGCAATAAGTGCTAGCTTTTGATTGGGAACAGCAGAAATTTCCTGTTTGGACTCAAATGAATTGTCATTTAAAATAGTCTTTAATGGTAAAGTCGGATTTTAGATTACAATTGTAAAAATGCCACTTATAGAAAGTTGAACAAACACTGAGATACGCCAGTACTGACACTACTCTACAGAAATTTTTAGGTTATATGACACAACTTTTAATCAATTTGATCACAATTTGTTTTTAAATTACTATTGTTCACTAGTAGTTCAAACTCATGTTTACGTTAACTTATGTGAAGAAGACTGTCATAAACATTGAAGTAATACACAAAAGATGACATACATATTCAAAAATGTTTTTATACTAAATAATACCTAACAGAACTTATAACGACAAAAATGTACAAGACCTCCTTAGTCTTGTACATTTTTAAGTTCCATCTTATCTTAAAGACTCTACAGATTCTATCAATAACATTGGAGGTGTAGAATTTGTTGCAGTTACCCAATGGCTGGTCACATTCAACGTGGTGGCATTGTACACCCAGATCCCCTCAAGAAGATGGTCTTCAAGCTATTGAGGCATTTCTGGAACTAAGACTAAGACCACATGGAGTTACAACTGAATTTGTGATCAAGCTGGTCGAATTCGCATTGGGGAAGAATTATTTCAAATTTGATGAAGAATTCTTTTATCAAATAAAGGGGACTGCGATGGGATGCGCCTTCGCTCTAGAGCTGGCAGTACTGTATATGGCCAAATCTGAAGGCAGATTCATTTATCAGAACAACTCCTTTGGTACCTCAATAAAAAGGTGGCTAAGATGCATAGATGACATCTTCTGAGGCTTTAGACTTTTTCCTATCTTGGCTCAACACTATCCCCAGATATCAAATTTTGCATGAATACAAATCAGAAAAAGATTCCTGGATGTGGAAGTTTTTGGGAAAGATGAAAACCTTCTCACAACACTATATTGGAAACCCACCTACCAAAACAAAGCTCTTCACTACTCCAGTTTCCACCCACGAAGCATAAGAGACAACTTGCACTATGGGCAGTTTCTAAGGATAAGACAGAACTGTTAAAGTAATGATGATTACTTCTCACATGCCAACAACTTAACTTCCAAGTCAATCAAGGGAGGTTATCCCTACAAGTTGTTAAAAAAAAAAAAAATCAATGAAACCAGCTTGGTTCACTCCCCATGAAACTCTGTTGGAAAAACAAACAAAACTGACTTCAGAGCGTCTGGTTTGTATCACCGCATTGTGCCTGCAAACAAATCAATAAAAAATTTTTTTTTACAAAACTACCATCTATTATCCAATCTGGATTCATCCTTTGAGCGCCCTTTATTTGCCTTAAAAAAAAAAAGTAGAACATCAGGAGGCAGATAGTGCGTGCATATACACCATCACCCACAACAATTTGAGACAACTTTGTAACCTTCCACTTCTGGAGGGTCATCACAAATGTGGCACCTGTGTTGCTGGTCATCAGACCGTTGAAGGTACTTGTTTCCAACATAATGATATTAGGTGGCAATACATTTCATTTTCGAATTGTAAAATATAAAATGTTGTGTATGGAATGATCTATACATGTAAAAAAATTATATATAGGAAAGACAAATCCGGAAATCAGGCAGAGGATTATACAGCACAAGTCGTGACTACGCAAAAAGGTAACTTCTGCACCACTCGTCAATCACTTTATTGAAAAAGATCATACAGAAGATGATTTTAAGTGGACAATCTTGGCATGCATAAATCCCGATCGAAGGGGAGGTGATATTGAACGAAAGTTGGTCCAGAAAGAAGCCTATTTAATACTCTGTTTCAATACAGTGAGCAATGACCTTAATGAAATGACTGAATTGCAGAACTTATAATTTTCTGATGGCTCTTCCTGCTTACGTCTGAAAAATGTGTTACCTTTGTCACAGGAATTACACCGATTTTGTTTTCACGACAACGTCATACTGAATAAGTGGGTCAACAGATGTCTGATTCATTCCTGCTGCACTTTAGTGAGATATGTGATACACTTCGGTTCCAAGTTCCCTTCATCCCCACTGCTTAATTCAATATCCATTACCTTTCAAGAAGAGACTATGATCCCCATAATGCATCATGATGTCTTGTAGTGTCTCCTGCACTATATCCAATAAACCAGAAGGCTATTGACCAATGAAAAGAGCCCTCACCTAGATGTACCTGTAAATTTCCATGAAGGATAGACAAGCAGCTGCAACATTGCCGTTAATGGTGTGACCATGATGCATGAAGGAGACTTGTCAGATAGATCACTTTGAATGTGAAGTAAGTTGTTTGTAAATGGGAATGTGATGTTTACCCATCTGCTTCCCAGTACACACATGCTTTTGGTACATTGTTACAAATGGGCTCTCTTTAAATGTGAGGAATTCGCGAGCTCAATGTACCTCTTTTTTTAATTTTAAAACCCGGACTGTCTTATGATGCCTTTGCGAACTGTTCGAGCAACTTTGGCGGCCCCCAGCCAAGCGGTTCAAATGATTGGTGAGAGTATATTTCCCTAATAAAGATGCTGTGCCTGGCCTGGCTGTCATTGCCAAGTTGCACGTTGTTCAATTAAGGAAACATACTACCAACCGCTCCAGTCACGATTTCCTCTTTCGAGATGTTACATTTCTTAATGTCAATTTTCCTAATTGCACAAGGGTTCAACTATGATCCTTTTTAAAGATGCCGTCGCGATTTGTTCTTAACTTCATTGGCTCCCAATCTAGCGGGACAGTTCATTCAAAGCCTTGCAAACAATTGGTTACATTGTATCCCTCTATTAAAGACGCCGCGCCTTGCCACCATTGCAAAGTCGCTCCTTTCTCAGTTGAGGAGACATTTTGTTGGCGCTTTAGCTATGAATCCCCTTCTGGGACACAACATTTCCTAATGTTAACTTTCCGAATCATATGGAGTTTTTTCATGCTATTCGGTCTCTCTTTTTTTTTTTTTTTTTTTTTGACAAAACTGTCCAATAAGGAACCAGACTGCAGCCGGCTTGACTTGTATTGGAATTACAAGATAAACGAATAACAGACACTGCTGCTTTTCAATTCATGAGTTTAATGAATGAAAATATGCAAATTTAGTTGCTTTTTTCACGCTGCTACCTTGTTCTATATTATTCCTCCCTCTGTTTTAAATTATTACAGATGTCTGATCACAATAAAAAGTTTGCGGATTTCTCTGTCAAGGGTACAATCGATCGTCATGGCCTACAAAAAATAAGTAAGTAGGCAGGCAGAAATAGCCAAGAAGCTTGATGTGTAAGGGTAGAGTAATAATTTTATTTAAAAAAACGTTCTAAAAGTGGGCTTTTCTCCCCCCTTTTTTTGTTTGTGTTCCTCAGTTTGATGTCTTGAGGAGAACCCTTAAATAAATTGGGGTTCAAAACACCTCGACCAGCATTAAAACTACCAGGGAGGCCTTGTGTCTCAATATAAATAATCTTGCTTTAGGGCAACCTTTGTTTATACTTAGATGGACTCTTTTGGAAGGCTTCTTTTGTGAAGCATAATAAAATAAGAGTGGTTTATCAACACCCCTGGTGTTGCTCACTATTAAAAGTGAGCACATACTATTGGTTTAGTTATTTGTGGCTTGTTGGTTTTGTAAAACACTTGAACTTGGATATACTTCTATAATGTTGTCTTGTATATTGTTGCGACATCCTTAGTCTTGTAAATTTTTGTCGTCATAAGTTCTTTTCAGTATTTTTTTGTATTTTGTGTAGAAAATGTATTTGAATATGTATGTCATCTTTTTGCATTGCTTCAATGTTTATGATGGTTTTCACATAAATTGACGTAAACGTGTTTGAACTACTAGTGAACAATAATAATTTTTTAAATGCGATTACGTTGATTGAGTTGTGATCATATAACCTAAAAATTCCTGTAGAGTTGTCGGTGCTGGTGTATCTCAGTGTTTGTTCAATTTATAGTGCCCTAGTCTTGCTGACAAAAAATATGCCCAACCCCCCCTTTTTCTTCTAAACCTTTAGAAAGTTGGCATTTTCCTGCCCTAAATTTTCTGAGGCCTTTTAGGAGTTTCCTGCTGCTTTGGCCTGTAAATTGCTCCTCCATCAGGAATGCTTATTGGGCCCAGACAGTGAACAGTAGGACCTGGGAGTGCCTGCAAGAGGGCCATCCTGCTAGCATGGGAGAGGTGGAGCTGTTCCCTGCCCCACTTAAATTTCAAAGGAGCTCCCTCAGCGTACTCGGAAAGAACTTGGCACCAGGCTTTTGTTTACTCTAGACATCTTGGGGCCTAGGCAGGGAGGAAGGAAGTCCCAGAACCATCTGTGGGGGTAAAACTCCAGATGTTTCTATGACTTCAAGGCTGGCACCAGGTACAAATAGTGGACCCTCAAACCAACTCTTCAGTACACTCCTGGACCTGCAGAAGACTACAGAAGGACTGCCCTGTACTCCAGAGGACTGCCCTGCTGCTTGAGGCCTGACTTGTTTATCAGAGGCTGCCCTGCTGTGTGAGGCCTGCCTTGTTTCTCAGAGGACGTTTCTGCTGCTACCAGAGGATTTTTCTGCTTCTACAAAAGGACTGCCCTGCTGCTTGAGGCCTGCCTTGCTGCTTGAAGGGGAGAGAACCATCTCCTTGAACCAAGGACTACCCGAGTGAGTCAGTTGGCTGAACTTCTGCTCTGAGCTACAGGGACACCACAAGCTCCAGAGGCCTCCCCGCAGCTGACCTGCTGCAATTGGCCATGCCTGGACCTACAACTGGACCTGCTTGAACCCTGCTGGCCTCTGCTGGAGTGAGTTCCTAACCCCAAGATGTGAGTCCTCAGGTTCTGGACCCCTGGCTGCCATCAGTTGAGCTCCTCCTATTAAATCTTCAAGTTTTGATCTCTTCACACTGGATTTTGAGAAGGTAACTTTTCCAGCTGGACTTACCTGGTCCTTGTATCCGGATCGCACCCCATTGCGGTTGTCCTGCACTTGTGATTTTGCCTTGGTCTAGCACGACCAGATACCCATAGTTCGCGCTTTCTGCTTCATGGTGCTATCTTTACTTAAACCTTAAAAATGGCATACCTCCGGTTCTTCTGACTGGAGTTTTGTCATTTTGGTCTCATGTTATTTTTTAAATGTTTATTTATTAAAATGTACTCTATTTTTCTAAATTGTTGTTCAATAGCTCTTGTCTTACGTATTCACTTTATTACTGTTTGTGAGCTACATAACTGCTTAACACAGTGCCTCTAAGTTAACCCTGACTGCTTTTGTGCCAGGCTACCAGAGGGTTAAGCACAAGTTAATTTAGTTACTTCTGTGGTTTACCCTGACAAGGATTGCGGCTGTTGCTTGAAGTGTTTTCACCCCCCTTAATTAAAAACTCAATTTCTCACGACACTTTTTCACATATAAATTTGTATGGTACTGAATTCCTTCTCAAGCCAACAGTATCACATTATCATTCATATCCACAATCCTGCATTCCCTCACAATAAATGGGACACCAGATATGAAACTGCAGTCTCATTGAACACAGTTTTTTTATACTCCTTGTGTGCTCAGACTTTGTAAGTGAAATTTGCAGTCTCTAGTTTAGTGAGACGCTCATACCTAAACAGCTCTTTTTTTCCTTCAGTAAGCTGAGACTTAATTCCTAAAAACCTGATATCAAGTTAAGGTGCTCAAACACTCTCCCACACCATTTGTCCTGGTGCATCATGGGATGTATTTCTTATGGCAGCAACTTATTCTTATGTACCTGGCACCACAGTTGGGGCTACTTTAATTCTGGTGTGAGGAAGGGAAGAAAGCTAATTCACAAGTGTTTATCATCTAAATTCTTATTAGTATTTTCTCCTTTCCTGATGTTGCTGCCTCCAAATGTACACCCTGAGCACACAGTCTCAACAAGACTCGTTCTTACTCTTCAAGTGTCACGAAATGAACATTTAAAATTGTGTAAGTTAGGATACCAGGGATTTTTAATTGAGTTTTACATATCACAATATTAAAAACTAATCTGGTTTTCTTAGGACCCCCTTAATACGTTTCTCCACTTGTCCATGCCTCATTGGGTATGGGGTATTCTCTGCTTAACTGATAGTTAAGGGTCCCATATCCTGTGCTTAATCTGGTGCATCAGTCTCCAATTGAGCTCCCAGTACTTTTTTGTTTCACTTGCAAATAAGCCATTTTCAGACCTAGTTTGGCCTGCCTATACTCATGCCTTTCTTTGGTGTCTGGCCATGCTGCTATCTGCCCTGAATCTCAGGGTGAGGTGCAGGATATGTGACCTGAGTCACAGTTACATCTTTTGTTGTGCGCTACCTTACATCTTAATAATGTGATCCTGTTCACTTGAACACACATCCTTAGAATGGTGAACCACTCACTGGTAAAGATTGATGAGCTATCTTCCGGCAGAGAACTCGATCACTGAGGGTGCCAATGGCCATAGTAAGGGAAAAGGAAAGCTCTCGGGGCACGTCGGTCTCTGCTTGTTTGTTGGCACAGTATTCGTGTGTGCACAACCATGTTCATCTACATTGTTGACATATGGCATTTAGTGTTCCTTATAAGCATTTTCTGATCCTTTTGCGGGATTTTGTGGTTGCATATACATGCTTGTTCATTATTATTAAGGATGGTCAATTAGCAGGAAAGGGAGAATCCACCTTAAATTGTCTCCAATTATAAATATTTTGCCAAGACCATTTACGAAGGTTTCACAGAACCGGGCTTCTCCAGTTTTCACTTTTGTAGATTTATTCAAATATTAAAGCTATCATTACAGAAAACAAAAGTTGGTTAGAATCAACCATATCATAAAATGTGCAAAATGCCAAGTGTCAGTAGGAAATTATTTAGCCACAGCACAATAGCAAATAATCAATTATTAATAATAAGGCTTAAATACAAAAGGACCACCTGTGCGAGCAAGAGAGAATTCAAACCAATTGTCTGATGCCAAAACAGAATCAAAATGAGCACTGGCTGTCTAAAATAACTAGCAGCACTTTTGTTTAATGTCTGTTTATTGAAAACAAGCATATAGAAGGTACATGTCGCAGTAAGAACAATGGTGAGATGGCATCATAGGCTAAGCTGTACATTGAGATATCCGTTCAAAATCGACCCATCGGGGCAACCCCCTCCCCACAAAATATGGTAAACAGGTGCGATATAAAGCGTTGGACCCTCCCAAATCACAAACGGCGGGGCCGAAGGTCCTGGGCCAGGGAAAAGCATATGGGAGGAACAAGAGTACAAAAGCCAGTCCAGAATCCGATCTTCCATTGGAAGAATGGCATAGCACCACAGCTGGGGATACAGTAAGGTCTTAGTAGGCTTAGCCCAAGCAACTATGAAACCTTTACCTCACGGAGAGGAAATACCTCGCACTGCGACAATACTAAACAACCTCTACTAGCAGCACTTTTAAATGTGCACTGATACAATGCAAAAATGTCTAAAGGTAAATGTCTGACCGTCTAAGGGAAAATGCATATGCATTATGTCTTTATTGATATAATGTTTGCATATCGTTTTATATGTGACACAAAGACCGCACAAAACCTCTTGGCATGTTATTACGTCGAAAGGTGGTTCTAAAATGTTACTTACATAGTGAACCAATCGTACTGTTAATTTCAGCTAGCACCAATTTAAACCCATTTATTTGCAACTAAAGTCCTGCTGTTGCTGTCTTGGCTGCACACTTAGGCTGCCCGTCTTTTAATTATTACTAGGTTCTGTCGCGCACGGGCTAGTTGGTGGCTGTGCAGTTTCCATCACTGCTGCGAAGGTATAAAATTCTTTACCACACCATCTACAGGATTTCAGCCAGCTTCTGCCCTTTACGCAAAGCATTAAAAACCTGGCTCTTCTCTACTTAAATGGCCATTATCTTTTAGGATTACTCATGTTTCTCTGTATCCAGTGGCAGGACTCCTTTCAGGTAATCATGTGCTTTACAAATATCATACGTAATTTTTTTTTTGTTTTGTTTTGTTTGCAATATAAAACAAATTACATACAATTCAAAAACTCAATCGTTGCATAGACAATTAAAACAATAGATCAGATCACACTAGCACATAATCACCTTTATACTCAAAGGCATAAATCCGGCCCACGAGGAGCAACCTGTATATAATCATGGCAACAGTGAGAACAGTATCTTCTGTGGTTACAGTTCATCGCTCTACTGACCAGTACCTTGTTAGGGGACCAACTTTTGCATAAGGACATAGTTAGTGTGAACCAACCTCCACCCAGACTATGATCTTGCCTCCGGTGACAACACATCTTCAGCAGCAATCTGTGGTTCCGAGATTACCTCGCCAGTTTTACTTAACAGAAGTTTGGTATGGTCCCCAGTAGTTCCTAGGACGGTTTCGGGGAGGTAGTAACTCGCTGTAGGTATCGGCCTGGGTATTACAATACGACATATCTGCATGCCATTCTGTGATTCGTGGAAGCGGGCCCCTCATCCATCGCAATGCCAACCGCCGTTTAGCAAGCAGGAGTCCGATAGCTACCAACTGACGCAGTTTCTTGTGTACTGAGAGATCCCATCCCAATAATGCCATTTTAGGGTCGGGTTCCAGATCCGCACTGATAATAGTTCCCAGTTCTTTAAACAGCTTTTCCCAATAGGCATAGATTCCTGGGCACTGCCAGGCTAGGTGCCAGAATCCTGCTCCTTCCATACCACATCTATGACCACAAGAAGACTCTGCCAGCCCACATCTAAACTGGCGTTCTGGGGTGCAATAAGCCCTGTGTAAAAACTTAAAATGAATAAGTCTGTGTCGCCCATTGAGAGAGACCGACCGGGTGCGGGCGCAGCAATAATACCAAACTTTATCACTTGGGGGATTGCCCAGATCACGCTGCCAATCTTACCGCGCTCTCAAGACTTCGGATTTACGTGTGTCCTGCAGGCTAGAATAAAATTTAGTGATTAACTTTAGAGGTTCCTCCTCCTTTATCAAAGTGGAGAATGCCCCCATAGCTTGTGGTTCCAGGAAGTCATCACCCAGTAGGGCGCGCCAGGTCTGCTGAGCCCGATAATAATTAAATAATACCGTACCCCCCAGACGCTTATCCGGGTGCTGTAACGCCTCCCAGGTCACTAACACCCCATCTCAAAAAAAAAAATCTCCTATTGTGATGATGCCCAAAGACTGTAGTGCTTGTCGTGCTCCCTTATCTTGGCCCAGTGGAAACCACATGCACCACTGAAGAGGCATTTCCGGCGTGTATATAAAGGCACCCGCTTGCATGTGTAGAAGTGTTGCCAGGCTAAATATCATACATACATATATGATGTTTTATTTTAATTAAACATATCAAGTGTAGCATGATGCAGCCTGCATGACCACACTGCAGGCTGCCTTATTTTTTAGGTCGAGCTTATTAGACAGGGCATGAGCTGTCTGTTGCAAGGGTTTTTATGGCTTGCCCCAGCCCTCCTTGTGTTTCTTCTGTGTTCCCTGCCATTCACTTAGTTGCTTCTGTGTCTTCCGCCCTTCTCCTGCCTTCCCCGTCTTGCTTCCTTGTCTCACTGCCCTCCTCCGTCTTCCTTCCGGCCCCCAGTTGCTTCCTCTCCCCCCCCAACGTTTTAATAAGGTACGCTTTTAATAAAACGCTTTTGCATATATTTGTTTTGTTTCAGTAACAGACCCGACTCAGAGTAATTAAAAACAAAACAAAGTGCACCTAAAATGATGCTGGCTGCCACATAAAATGTTTTTTTTTTAATTAAGTCGAGCCTGGGCAGCGCATGCGCTGCTCTGCGAGACATGCTGTATTTAAGTATGGACTTAAAGCTCCCCCCAGTCTCCACCCATATTTTTCAATGGCTTGTGTCATTGTCCTTTGTAAACTGTGGCTTTTCATTGGTCAATAAGCATAGTAGTTCCTCCTTAGTACCGCCTTGTCTCATCTTGTAACCTCCCATAAGGACTGGTCCACTTACGTGTGTTACTCGGTAGGCTTTAATTACAGCCTCCAAGCACTATTTTGTTAAATGGTTTTCACCTGCCTACTGTTGCAGGCAAGACACGCTCTCTCCCAACGCTTTTTTTCTTTTTTTTTTAAAGCACGGCACGCCACAGTGGCGGTCGCGCCTTTGGTTTATTTGCTGCGCCGAATGTGGCGTATGTTTTTTTTTTTTTTCTATTTATTCACTTTTTTGTTTTGTTTACAAGCACCCCATGCCACGCTTTTACGTTAATGGAGGCCGCGCTCCTTTCTATAGACGAGCTGCGTCTAAAGAAAGGTCCGCGGCCGCTATTAAAGTAAAACCGCGGCATGGGGTGCTTTTACAAAAAAAAAGCGCCCCATATACGCTTTAACGTTAATGGCGACCGCGCCCCTTTCTTTAGATGCGGCTCGTATAAAGAAAGGGGCGTGGCCACCACTAACGTGAAAGAGCGGCATGGGGCTCTTTTACAAAAAAAAGTATTTGCAATGCAATAGCATTTGTGAGACTTGAAGCTATTGTCATTTACAATGCCAATAGCTCAAACTCTCATAAATGCGAGACCTATTGCTGTGCAAATGCTTGTTGTTTTACTTTAGCCACGTTCAACAGCATCGAGGAAGCTGTGCAGCGTAGTTAAAGTTAAATACCATTGACAAGCCAATAGGTCACAAAAGCGAGACCTATTGGCTTTGCCAATGCTTGTTAACTTTTTATGCCCATAGCTGAGACAGGTTTGTTGAAATGTAAAGGCTTTAATCGTACAAATTGCGATTAATATCTTTATGGCAGTTTTGCAGTACAGAAGCTTAGGCGTTATTGACATTTTTATAGACCTGTGTAAGGGCATGAAGGTGAAAGCTTCCCCGGAGTCCGTGAAACCACCGAAGCAAACATACACTGCAGATAGTTTGCCGAAGAACAGTTTCTGGGAACCCTTCCAGCAGATGTTTTTAAAGGGCCTGAAGTTGCCACATCACCACTGCACGAAGCCCGAGTGACGATAAGCGGGTTGCACACATTGTTTTCCACTAGCATTTTGTTGAAGGGGGAATATATCAAGCATTCCCCCGTAATCCAGCAGCTGGTTTGCGCATTTGCATGATCCGTTTGCTTCGCTGTACAGAAGCGCACTCCGACAGACCCTTCTGAGCTCTATGTGACCTACTCAGAGTACATGTGGTCAGCCACGTAGACTGGCTAGAGGCTGTTTCGGAAACATCTGTGCTGTGCTATTGTATAATAATTTGAAGGGAGGCCTTGCAATATGAGTTTCATCAAATTGACGTGTAAGTAAAAAAGGGTTTTAAACCTGCCCCGTGGCATCACGAACTGCAAGAGCAGTAATGTATTTTCCAGCCTTCTTATAAAATATTCTCTTTGGTGACGTGTTCATTATTTTTTGCTTTTTCACAGTGTGTCATATTTTTTCTCCTTTGTTGTTTTGTCAGAGTATACTCGGTGTTTTCTCAGACTTGGAAAAGGAGTCATGGCTTAGCAAAAGCTGCGTGCTGCTGTTTGTTATTGTGATACATGGGAGCCTGCAATCCATGTATAAATAAATGGGTATCTCTGATTTTCCTTATTACAGTTGAGTTGTGATGTCATAATGTCTGCTACTACAGCAGCCAAGTTAAAAGGCAAGTCACGAAGCATAATTTCAGCTGCAGTTTAAAAACAAAAACAAGAGCTGCTTTTCCTTCTTCTGATCTGCTTCCTAAAAATTGACAGAGATCAGCAGAAAGGAGATATTGATGGCAACATGTTTATTTTTTTGCATGGTAGATGTAATTCCAAGAAAGATAGTCTATTTGCATGTGTCTATATATTCTGAGGTATAGCATTTGCAAGTTTGCTAAAGGCTTTTTGGTGCGTTCAATTATGCACCACCAATTCTGCTTTTATTTTTCATGTCCACACGTATACACATATACAGTTTCTTTCATTTGAAAGCAAAACACCAAGAATTTAAGCAGATTGTGGGATTTATGGGAATAAAATACCTTCTGCCGTATGTTAAAAGAATATTACGAGTCACCTCTGAGTTCCATGACCTTAAAAAAGGAACTCTGCCTTGGTCCACTTTCCTCTATTTGGTCACAGAACTCTGCGACTTGTAATATGCTTACAAGGTTCCACATTGCAGATTTTCATAGTGCCATTCAGCTGCTTTGGCCATAACTGGGATAGAAAGCAATGAGAAATGCCCTTTATAGCAACGGGTAGTGACACAAACCAAAAGCACACGCTTACGCTTGTACACCTTCAACCAGTGCACAAAAGCATCTGCAAGGGTTAAGTCCCATTCCTCAGTCCAAGAATCTGCAATGGATCGTTTTAACCCTTAGAATTTGGGCCTGCTGATGCAGAAATTCTGCTAGGGTAGTTGGTGACGTTTTTAGACTCTCAAATCTCATAATAAGGGCGTATTTGTGGTCTTTCCTGGGTGAATCCATATCTAAAAGTTTGTGAATAACCACAAGCAAGTAAGTATATAGGAATTCATCAACCATTACCAGATAGATTGCCATCCTGGACTCGCGTGCACATAGGCTCCACCAAAAATCGCTGATGTCAGTTTCTTTCTTTCTGCACCTTCATACATGGATCTGGAGCCGGCTCCTATTTTTTCTCGTCAGTTTAAGAGTCTTTTTCTATCAAAAATATTTTTCCAGTGTGCAAGGGAATATTTCCCCTCCTAAGACTACAGGGTTTAAGCCATGTAGGTATTGTCGCAAACAAATGTCTGTGACAGATCCCCTTAAGGTGAGTCTATGGTGTTTGGAGTAGGGGTGCGTCTCAGATTGAGCCCTGATGTACCCGACGGAAAACTGGGAAAGTAGAGCAAACTATACATTGCCGAGCACTGATGGAAGTTGCGTATGGGCTACTCCCGCTCAAAGCCGAGGACACTGACCCACTCCTGTTCTTGGGATAGGTTGTCATCGCAATCCAAGTAACTTATAAAGAAATACAAGAAGTCCAAGTGGGCCTCTTCCAAAACTCGCCATTCTCTGTCTGAGAAGTAACAAGGATGTCAAGGTGCCCCACAGTCTCGCTACCGGCCCCCTACTAAGGAGCCGATCCTGCAGCCGATTTCCATGTACCTTGTTATCCCGGGTCGATTGGCGATGCCACAGAAGACTGAGGAAATATTGGAGGCATCGCTCTGCAAGCGGGTCCCCTCTAGCATTCCTTGGACGACATGGATCTGTGGAGGTTGTCCAGTGGGTTCGTCCTCTGCGCTGTCTGTGCCTCCTGAACCTGCTTCACGGTCAGCTCCAACTCCGTAGCAAAGTTCATGCCTGGCCAGTTCCTGTTATGTTGATGCTGGCACAGTGGCCACCCACACCAGAGGAGGACTTTGATTCCAAAGTTCTGTCTCAGCCAAGTCAAATCGACTTCATCCAAAGCTGCGTTCGTGCTCAGTCCCTACACGTATGGCCCCTATATGATCTGAGTGATAATACACTGCTTTTACCGCTGAGCTGCACACAAGTGCTCCAACAATTGTCAGATCAGACTCTGACTAAAAATAGCCCGAATTTGGTGATGATTGTGATGATGGGGATGATATTGCGCCTTAGTATGATGGTGAGAATTTTTGCATGGACCTCAAAGAGGACAGTGAGTTTGACTCTTTCCCTGACATGGGACTAGTCTCACCTCATTGTATTTCCACAGAAGAGTCTACTTCATTCACCAGGGGTCTGAAGTCTTAGATCTACAATTGCCTTCCGTTGAGGGAAAAGCGAATGTATTCACAGTGTTATAATCATAACAATCCTCATCAGAACCTCTTTAGCCATTCAACAAGGCACTAACTGACACCCTTGTGGTCGTGTGCGCCAAACACTGCTCTATCCCATCCATAAACAGACAGGTGGCACGTTGTCGCAGACCTACTCCTGGTGATCCTGTTTTCCAAATGCTGCACCCTACTCCTGAGAGTCTGGTAGTTCAGGTCTCCACTAGCTGAGTTAACCCCAATTCTTTTCGAGCTACCCCACTCTAATTCAATTCATAACAATCCCCCCTCCACCTCCAGAGTCAAAAAGAATAGAGACGCGTTTGAGAAGAGCATGTTTACTTCTGCTAGCCTTGGCTTTAGATAAGTCAGTGGTAGTTGTTTGCTAGGCAGATACTCCCACGCATTATGGGACTCAGTCGCTGAAATCTTACCAGCAGTCCCAGAAGAATTTTGTTGCTAATTTCTCGCAGATCATTCGAGATGGCCCAGGATGTGGATAATTATGTAATCCAATCGGGTATGAACCCAATTGGCTGCGTACGTAGTAGTCAGTACTATCGTGGTGCTCTGGCACCATGCGTGGATGTGATCCACAGACTTCTCTGGTGACGTTCATGCGTCATTCATGTACATATTGTTTGATGGGTTTCACTTCTTTGGTGAGAAGGCCGACTCTGCCCTCGAGCGCTTTAAAGAGAGAAGAGATACTGCGTCAGTTTTTCCACTCCTGCAAGGCAGTATCCCCACCAATTTTACCCCTCCTGAGTCATCGCTAGAGGCTTTACCTACCAACAACGTCGTGGCCCACTGCCCCAACAACTAGCACCCCGTTTGAGCCATTACACAGCTGTCCCTTAAGTGTATGACCCTGGAAATTGTCTTTCTCATCATGATCCCCTCAGCTCGAGTGAGCTTTAAGCTCTTTCTTTCCAGCCACCCTACAACACCTTCTTTGAGGGCAAACTGGTGCTGAGGACTAGAGCAGCCTTTGTACCAAAGGTTGTGATTCCCTTTTACGTCTGACAGTCCCTCATACTTCCAGCGTTCTTGGATACTCTATTCACAGATTCCTCACCACCCTCCCACCTCCCCGTTCTGTGGAATGTACTCTTTTCCATCTAAAAAGGTCCTAATATATAGATCTGCATTCTGGTATGAACATTTGATTTCTGGGCTCTGCGACCGAGGGCGCAGATGGTAACCAGAAAGAAACTGATGTTAGCATGCTTGGGTAAAGTCGATATGCGGTGCCAGCTGTTACTTCTGGGGCGAAGAGGAGTTGGAGCAGAGTCGCACAATGCCACCTACTGGCGCACAGGAGCTATGCTGAAAATCTTTCGGGCCTAGTCTGGCTCCTGGGAATATTCTGAAGATTAGGAATCTGCGATTAGAGTATACACCAGAAAGAGGTTTACCAAAGCTAAGTGAGGTGTTTTTTTTAAAGTGCAAATTACCTCTTTATATCGACCTTCTACACCTTTTACAATTTCATTTGCAGATATTTTTACACATTGGAGTTCTGTGGTAAACTTAGACTTGCTTATATATTCAGGAGTACTACTAGATTTTGCTCTGGGTTCCAAAAAAAGTGGGACATTTGCGAAGCATAGGAGTAACCTTACAGGATCTAACTCCCCAACTTTCTGTCCTAAAGTTTCTTGCCGGACCTTAAAATTAAGAATAGATTGAACAAATAGACTGAATGTTTAATAGATAGACCTCAAAGCAACTCAAAGTGGGTTTAAATAACCTTCATTGCATTAGCCCTCTCCTTGAGGAGAAGTGTTGCTCTTGATTCCCTTGCCTACTTAGTACTTGGCCCTCATCTATATTATTAATGAACTTCTTTATTAACATTTTGTCTCAAGACAACATTAATAGTAATACAAGATACCCCTGACATCTCAAGCTGTGCACATCAAACCTTTATATTTAACATTACTATTTTGGATTCCCATCTTATACAAATAACTCTATAAAAATTGTCCCATACATTTAATTGTTTGAAAGAACTGATTCTTATGCATATGCTTTTTCCAGTGAAAACTGATTCAGAAACCAGAACTGGAGCCCGGTCCAAAAGGATTAGCCTGGATCCTAAAAGCTACAGATTTTGCTTCTCGTTGATCATTGCCTGTTCCGTATTATATTTCATATACGTCATCTGATGCATTCAAAGCTTCAAATTTGTGACTAGCCCAAATGTTATACATTTCTCAAGGGAGCCTTTTGATAAGTATGTAAGGTATTTGTGGATTACCTTAAAACTACTTGTATTCATCCATTCAAATGTGATTGAGGCATTGTTGGATTTGTACACCTGAGCAGTACATAATTTTGCCAATGCCAGCTTCACATCAGTTATGTATCGCTTAGCAGACAACATATGTATGAAATTTTGACATTTGACCGGGCACAAAGTTCATTTTGTTGAGGATTTATGCTCTTCCTAAAACTCTGCAGTGATGATCCAGACAGAGATCATGTATAAACAGTCATTGATGGAATCAACAGGTCTGGGTTTATTTGTTAAGGCATGTGGTGCTAGCTCATTAGAGCAAGGCACAAGGGAGGGAATAAGCCAGAGTGGCCACAGAGGGCTATAATTGTAAAGTAATCCTCATGCAGGTCAATGCAATCAATCAAGTGGAGGTGAAAGGATACACTCAAACAGCCAATATTATTCAGTGAAAGTTGAATACTCCACTGCGCTGAGCTAAGACATGATTAACAAAGTCTCAACGCAATAACTGAAAGAAGCTGGTCCAAGAATGCAAATGGTTGAAAGGGACAGACCCAAAGCCTACTGTACTTGTATTGTTAGCAATCCGACAAAGCACAGAGCTAAAAATTCCTCGCATATGCTCCCTTATTGTTAACTGAGGATTGTTACTAAAGCATTTTCCTTCCTCATGCAGAGAGTATTATGTATACAGTTAATTGGATGAGTTTAGGCTTAATTGTTGGATAAAATAGTGTAACATTTAATTCTGTCTTTCTCTGTCTCGCCGCTAACCATTCACTCGCCCCGCATCTTCATACCACTTGCGTTTAATTTTGAGTATAGGGATTTCTTTATGTTGGTCCAAGGAACGCTATCAACTGGGAGATATGCATTTGAGTTATTCATCTTCAAAGCCAAGAGATCTCATGTACTCTCACTAGGGCTGTTGGGGTATTCATCCAAATTGTTGATGCATCAAAGAATGTCTCCATTGAAAGAATTCAGCACCATCACCATATGGTAGACAATAGTCTTGTTTTGATATATCAAGTTTTTTAAATTCCAGGGGTTTGGAAATCATTTGACGTGATTTGTTTTAAGTAGTAACTTCCAAGGGCTCTGTGAGCTCCGGCTTCATCTGAACATAGGCACTGATTGCTCACAGTCTTGGACCTACATATGAGTGTTGCTGCTAACGGGCTCTGACCTAACTACTTCTTGTCTGTATATTCTGTCTCCTGTCCAGAAAATCACATAGGTGGCATGCTTCATCATGAGGTCTACCACTCTAGAGCATCGTTTTGTGTGATTATTAGTCACCTACTGTTAAGAATAGTGATCCGTGCGTCACCTTTTCAGTCATTCCCTTGCACTATTGCTTATATCTAGGCAGCTTGCTACCTGTTTACTGGGTTTGTGTTATCTGACTATTCTTGTTCGTTCGTATCACAAAGTAGCCTAACTAAAATTGTGTGATGGTAGGTAAGTGAAGCTTTACTTGGGCCACCTTACCACAAGATCAAAAAAATCAAGAATGTCTGGTAATTAAGCTTGATGTCTACCTATTGACTTGTTTATTTGCTTTCAAAATGGCATCTGTGGGCGTGGCCAAGATGGTGGTCGAGTAGGTTGTGCCTGCTCGTCACTCCGTCCTACCGTCTGGGCCCCGCCGACACAGCATTGCGCAGTAGACCGGGAGGAGTGCCGAGGCCCCAGAGTTGATGCTTGCTCTGGCGAGGAGGACTGCTGAAACCGAGCTTCCCCAGGGTGGTTGAGATCAGGTGCAAGAGTTCGGGAGACCGGAGGGTCCGGGGACGGAGTGAGCTGGGAGAACCACGCTGAAACTGATCAACCCTGAGAGAGCACCTCACAAGATATAGCTGCGCCTTACCTAACAAAGCAAAAGACGCAGCTTCATTTGGAAATGGCCACAAATAAAAATAAGAAGGAACGCTCTGTCAAGGATCTCCTCCTTAAGTCCAATGCTAAAGGCGCTGATGTGACCCCATCCGGGGGCCCCGCAGGCCCAGAGGTGGGGGAAGCGGAAGCCCCGGTGACACGCGCCTTTCTTGAGACGCTGGAGACACAGGCATCCACTAGGGACGAAGAGATACATCAGCTCCAACAGGAAGTCCTACGTTTACAAGACCAACATCTGGATCTCCAGGCACACGCGGAGGACCTTGGGAACCGCTCTCGACGTAATAACATTTGAATCCGTGCGATTCCTCGGGGAGCAGAGGGGTCGGATATTGAAGCATACGTGGAAGATCTCTTTCGCTTCGTTCTAGGTGTCCCATCGGATCAGCGGATCAAACTGGACAGCACGCACAGAGTAGGCCCAGCGAGAGCTGCACCGGCTCCACCGCCAGATATCCTCACGTGTGTCCACGACTTTCAACTTAAAGAACGAATTCTCCGTGAGGCCCAAGATGAGCAACCCATCGAGTTCCGGGCCTTTCGCCCCCTCTTGTTCCAGGACGTAGCAGCCTCCGCAGTGCAAAAGAGGAGGGAGTTCAGGCCAATCACTGCCCACCAGCGATCCAACGATATCCCATACTCCTGGGGCCATCCTTTCCGACTAATCTTTAAATAGGAAGGTAAAGCACACCATATCAGATTATTACAGGAGGCCAAACAGCTGCTGAACTTACCCGAGGATGATACGGGGGCTTCCGCACAGACAGACTCCAAAAATAGACCCCCGAGAGCAGAGAGTGGGTCGGACCCCGCTTCACCTCCGGCCGGATCCAGAGACTATCGCCAAAGAGAGAAAGGCGGTCATTGCCTCCCTGAAAGGAGACCCTCTTAATGCAGACTGATGCATGCTTGATCATGCCGCCGGGGGGGGGGGTCCTGGGGTCTTGAGAGCCTAAATTATGAAACCCCCTGTTCCTTTAAAGTGCTGAGGCCCGGGGGGGTCGGAATGGGTCCTGCTGACATCTCACGCCTACTCATTGGGTCTTCCACCCAGGACTATTGTACTGTTTCTCAGTTATGTTTATTACAGTTTAAAATGTTGTGGGGTTTCTTAGTCCTCCTCCTCCCTCACATATACTTTCTAAAGCTCGAAGAGACTCAGAAATTATATTGCTGGCGCATAAATATCTGTCAACCCGTAGATTGGCTGGGCCTCATGATCACTAAGAGGCATTCATTTATGTATAGCGATCTGATAAACCCAACCACATGATTACAACCCTCGATTATCTCTTTGAATGTGAAAGGCCTCAACAACCCGGTTAAAAGGCGGGCCATTCTTTCGTTTCTGGAGAACTCGGACGCACATATTTGTCTTCTCCAGGAGACGCACCTTCTGTGGAGGGACATTTCTAGATTAGGAGCCAGGGTGTTTCCTCAGCAATTTTTCTCGTCCCACTCCACCAAGACAGCGGAGGTGGCCATTCTAGTTTCTTCTAAGTTTAAGGGTAGAGTTGGCCCCAAACGAGCTGAGATTAGGGGTAGGTTGCTGGCACATACATTCACACTGGGCTCATACTCCTTTACCGTGGGCACAGTATACGCCCCGAACGAGGGTCAAGAAAAATATCTTCGAGAGGTGGTGCAGGACTTATCTAAATCCCCAGACAGATCTCTGGTTATAGGGGGAGACTTCAGTTTAGCTTTTGATAATGAGGTGGACAGATCAAGCCAGCGACATGGGCAGACCGGATCCCTCACCATGGAGGGACGGAAGCTTCTGACTGAGGAGGGGTTGACTGACCGATGGAGAGCTCACCACCCGACGGACAGGGAGTACACTTTCTACTCACACCCCCTCAAGACCTCTGCTAGAATTGATTAACTTCTAACCACCAGCACTATAACCCAGCAAGCGCAGCAGGTAGAGATACTCCCTTGCACAATATCAGACCACTCAGCAGTATGTATGTCGGTGGTCTTCACTGGTCCTTGGACCCAGCGCCGCATTTCGAGGCTCAAAGAGACAGTGCTCCAATGCCCCACGGTTGTACAGCGGGTTACAAAGGCAATAGTAGATTACTTGGATATCAATGACACGCCTGATACCCCTATTGCAACACTTTGGGACGCCCTGAAGGCAGTAGTTAGGGGAGAATTTATAGCTATTACCTCATTTGACAAAACTCGGCGGTAAAAAAGGGAGCAACTCCCCGAGGTAAGAGTTAGAACGTATACACCAGAGGACAGGCGCTCCAAGAGTCTGGAGGCAGCTTAAAGCGGCGCAAACTCAATTGGCAGGCCTGGACATTGACAGGGCAGAATATGCCGCGCTACGACTTAGACATTCCTTCTACACAGGGGGAGACGGAGGTGGGAGACTGTTGGCTAACCGGTTAAGGGCGCAGCGGCAGACCTCTAACATATCTGCAATTATTGATTACACTGGGCAAGAGCAGACTTCTGACCAGGACATTGCAGAAACATTCCGGCAATACTATGCAACCTTATATCAGGCACAGCAACTCCCTGATGATGGCCCTGCCCAATATTTACATGGTGTGAAGACCGCCAAATTAACACCTAATCAAGCTGAGGACCTTGAACCACCGATCAAGTTAGTGGAGGTAATTTCGGCTATCTCTAAACAAAAACTGCTTAAATCCCCAGGCGGGTTTTCCTCCCTTTTATATAAAACCTTCTGCGCTACACTAGCCCAGATATTGGTGAAGGTATACAACGCAATTGGGATCTCCTCCCCCATACCGCCCACGATGCTAGAGGCACTGGTTACAGTCATACCCAAACCGGGTAAAGATAAACGGCATTGTGCTTCCTACCGTCCTATCTCCCTCCTCAACGTGGACCTTAAATTGTTCACCGGGATTTTGGCACAGCGACTCCCCCCTTGTCTTCCGGGGTTGATAGATCCAGACCAGTCGGGCTTTGTGCCAGGGCGCCAGTGCTCCGATAATACTAAACGCCTTCTGCACATTATAGACAAGGCTGAGCGTTTTCATACAGAGCGCATGATTCTTTCCATAGACGCCGAGAAGGCGTTTGACAGAGTGCACTGGCCCTACCTTATAGCAACCATGCGACATTTCGGCCTGTCAGAGAGATTTATAATGTGGGGCCCAAAGTAGTTACACCAACCCTACTGCCTCTGTCAGTGTGAATGGCCTTACCTCAGACTCTTTTTCTTTTCAACAAGGAACGACAGGTCTGTCCCCTCTCACCACTCTTATTTGCCCTTTACACCGAACCTATGGGCCAAAAGGTGCGGGACAATCCCTTGATATCCGGTTGTGGTGTTTGGGGGTGAAGAACATAAGATTAGTTTATACGCGGATGATGTAGTCGCTACCTTAGAAAACCCCAGGGACACTTTGCCTGCCCTTATGACTGAGCTGGATTGCTTTGCGCAAGCATCGGAATTCAAAGTTAACATCCATAAGTCACAAGCTCTTGATCTGTCCCTCAGCCCCGACACAATAGAGACACTTAAACGCACGCACCTTCTTCAATGGGCTCAAGAGGCCATCCTCTATTTAGGCATCCAACTCACGCCCAGCATACAGCGCACCACCTCATTGAATTACATGTCATTACTGCAACATATACGGGACTGCCTCCGCAGATGGAGACCACATTCACTATCTTGGTTGGGCCACATAGCGGCGATAAAGATGGCAATCCTACCAAAGATAACATTTCTATTCCAGACCCTCCCTCTGGCCCCTCCCTCAGGAGTATTGCACTCTATGATATGCGGTTTGGAGCGCTTTATCTGGCACGATCAACGACCTAGACTACATAGGGAGCTATGTTATAGGCCCCCAACCGAAGGGGGATTGGGGATCCCAAATTAGCAGGACTATTATTGGGCAGTACAGTTGAGGCCCCTAGTAGAGTGGTCAAGGCCAGAATCAGAGAAGCACTGGGTGTTCATGGATAGAGCCTTTGCTAGACAGCCGCTATGGGGAGTCCCCTTTCTTACATAGTCGGTAAGGCCGCACAACTTGTACCTATCAAGGGTCACGCACGCTACGCTTTTAGAATGGGAGAGAGTGGCCACAACTCGTGGGCTTACGACATTCCCATCCCCAATCACACCTATTGTTTACAATCCTGTGTTTACCCCTGGTCTCGACACAAACGCATTTGCTCAATGGACTAAAGAGGACTGCCGGTCCATAGGACATTTCTTCGATGTGGAGGGGCCCTTATCATTTACGGGCTTCTGTACCCAACAGAATCTTCCGGAGAAAGAACGCTTCCATTATCATCAAATCCGGCATTGAGTTATGCAGACAGAGGTCCGGGAGGGGCACAGAGGGCCCTTACGCCATTCGAGAAATGGCTAGTGACGAAACACACAGACTCACGCCTGACAGCAGAACTCTATAGACTTCTCAGATGAACCCCCGGGACAGATAAATCCCCCGGACAGCTAAGATGGGAGGGGGAGCTGGGTAGGGCGCTCTCGCAGAAAGAGTGGCCGGACATTTATTATAGAGCCCGCCACACAACACGTAGTGTGGCGAACATAGAGACCGCAACGAAAATAGCAACCTACTGGTACATTACCCCACCAAGGCTCCACAGAGGTAACCCGACTCGAAGCCCCCAGTGTTGGAGAGCTTGTGGCTCGCTGGGCACCCTAACCCACCTGCTGTGGGAATCCCTCAAATATCGAGTTACTGGTCGCAAGTACTGGACGACATTGATGCCCACTTCGACACCCAGCTTCCTCGTTTTCCTGCCTACACTCTGTTGGGGCTCCCCAACTCCCTCACCTTTCCACTTCGATCACGGAGGGGTGGACACATTGCATTGGCGCTAGGGGCGGCGCTCCAAAATATCCTCCAAAATATCCTATCTCACTGGGGGACGACCACCTTGCCCACTTACCTGGGGTGGCTTCACAGGCTCTGGCGTGTTCTTGGCATAGAAAGAATCTCTCTCTAACCCAGGGGCCTCATTCCAGGATCTCTGGAAACCTTTTCTGTGGCTCCTGACCTCGGAGTTTAAAGAACTTACCTGCCCAAGGTACCTGAGGCTATTGCGCCTAACAGACCCACCACTCACAACACTACAAGAAGAAGAGTTACACCAGCGGTTACAGACTACTACGGGTTAGAGCTCGCCAGCCGGGGAGTGAGTCTAAGGGCACACAACATGGGGTTCCATTCTTCAGGGGGAGGGGGTGAGGGGTGGGGGGGGTTGTTTATTTCTTTTTCTTGTGTCTAAGCCAGCCCAATTTATGGGGCTCATAGCAATATTCACAGAATGTAGCACATTGTGGTTTGTTTATGATTATCATGGAAAAAAAGAGGGAGTGACCCCACTGGCCAAGAGACAGGGTACCAAAGGTAAGTAAAACAGAAATTCTCTTGGGGCAACTGTTATATATATAAAAAAACTTTCTTATCACAACATCTATTCAGACTATTCATATACACCCAGCATTCTTACACATTCTTCGACTAAAACATATATATCATTTAATGAATGAACCCTAAAGACAACCGTCAAAGTATTCAACCACACAGATATGGCTATTTTTTATAAAAATAATTTTTATTAATATTCATTGAACATATTCATTAAAAAAGGATTTTATATTAAAACATTATTCAATACAGTACAATATCACAAATGTGACCATACAAAATGATATCACAAATTTAACAATATACAAAATAAAATGTGTTTTATATTTTGAGACAAAAACCATGTGAAACATTAAAACATCATAAAAATGGTTATCCCAATAGGAATCAATCAATCATGCAAAAGGATGTCCACTATTCCATAATTAAGTCGGACCCTCAAAGTTCCTAGGGTATAACTTTCAACCAACGGGGCGTCGACGCGTTTCGGTGGTATTTAACCAGTTTATGTAACCACCTTCTTCAGGACAATTATTAAATAGTATCTCTCACAGTTGTCATCAATTCATATCACCTATTAAAAACACAAAACGTTTATTTAAAAAACCTTAAAAACAACAGATATTGAGAAACAACACTTTTCATAAAAATTAGATTTTCTAATAATTGATTCCTCTAAACATAGTTAAATTCAAAACAACATGATTCGTAGTATTACTGTTCATTATTATAGTCGAATCAACTAACAATTGTCTATAAGGGTTCCATCAATAATCCATTGTAAAACCATTGCATACTCACACTCATCCACTCCTAATCATCCTTTCATTCTGATATATACTCATCTATGAAGATATAAAAGAGAGAATATCTTTGTCAATGAGTTCGTTTGTCTACGACAGTTGCATGAGTTCATGCTAACTAAGAAGAAACTTGATAATAGTTAGCCCGCCCGTTTATTCCTTAATATTTCTAAAATAACGAAAATCAAGCGAGAATTTAACAATTATTTTTAGAATTTATGTTTCGCTCATATTTCAAACTATATTTATATATATCTGAGG
Organism: Calotriton arnoldi; assembly: GCA_963921515.1. Classification (NCBI taxonomy): domain Eukaryota; kingdom Metazoa; phylum Chordata; class Amphibia; order Caudata; family Salamandridae; genus Calotriton; species Calotriton arnoldi. The sequence continues at coordinate 891,120 of CAWUFW010004053.1, forward strand.
TTCATCCAATGTGACCTACCTAATTCAAAAATGATTTAAATTCACCAAGTCTTCATAGGGCGTCAGAAAAGATATACTTCATAGGCGGGACTACAATGTTTCCATATATGCATTCATGGAGTCCTTCAAAATATAGAAAAAGTGTAAAGTCCTTAATATAACTATGAGTAACCACACATATCCTACTGTGTCAATACAACCTATCATATCTGACACAGATTGGTAAGTTTATCCTACTTACTTCAATAAGAATTCAAAGCTCCACTGTATTAAGGTTCCCAACTCTTCAATTAGGACTTGAATAAAATACACATCACGGGGGGAAATCTCAATATATCCATATATTCATTCATGGAATCCTTGAAAAAAATATATATAAAAAGAAAGAGAAAGTAAAGAAGACAATGGGGTCCTCTAGTGTGTCACCCTCATTGATCTATTTGTGCCTTTGATAGATTAAAATCAAAGCCTATTTTGTAACATACCTTAAAAATATAATTCTTTCTTCTAATTGATATCGAGCTGCATCTGTTTAGCAATCTCCGACATTTAAAAACGCATCCTTTACGATGTTTGGATCGCTTAATCAAATGGGCATCTTTTTCACGTAAATCTGAAATCATATAAAATCTAGTTATGTGATCATCACTACTATGTGGACCAACAGCTACTATTGTAGGTTATATTTTAATGCCTTTATGTTAAAAATAAATAACCTAGCTCCATTTGTCTATACGCATATCAATCCCCCACCTACCAAAAATACTCAGTAGGTGTACGGATGCAGTACGTGCTAACCTAAAGTTACTTCATCGGTCATAGTATGAGCAAGGCTTCTAAAAATAACATACCTAAAAGTTTTTGGTAACCGGAGTATATATCGTATCAATATTGCATATTATCATACCCGCCTAGGTCCCGAAAAAACTAACTATGCGGTCTCCAAAAAGACAGACTTCCTTTCCTTACTTGTTTGCGGGTTCCGATTCAGCCTGTAACGTCGTGCCGTCTCTCCGGTCGCAAACGCTCTCGATTTAGTCCTCCTTTTCTCACGGTTTAAATACATTAACTGTCGCCTCACACCTGATGTGTGGTTTGCTACGTCATTATTTCGCGACTGCTCTGAGAAGCACTAATAGCTTTTCCTTAAAGCGGTAATGCTCTTAAGGCGGCACCTACGTATATGGCATAGCAAATGGGCCCACCTATATATTATTGTTATAAATAAGGGATGGCGATTTTGAAAAATGAAATTCTCCAAATTCATTGAGTCAATACCTATTTGCAAAAGACAGAATCTCTATTTTATAAAAAATAACACTATTAACCTAATCACACTTATTATTCTGAAACCCCTCCATTCAATGAGTCCGTGATGTATCCTGTGCCTTTTACTTTAAAAATGGGTCCATCACGGAGCCCACAGTCCTATCCTAAAGAGGGAATATTAACCGTCGGCCCTGGATCTATTTAATAACATAAGGGTTTTTACATCACATTATAGTGACAATGCTGTAAATTTTTAGATCTTAGTATTAAGGATGTAGATGGTAGCTTGGCAGTGGAGTTATTTACAAAACCTACAGACAAAAATACTCTACTGCATTATTCAAGCTTCCATCCCAAGGCACAGAAAGACAACATCCCGTTCGGGCAGTTCCTTCGTTTACGAAGGAACTGCTCAACACTGGATGATTATTATAAACATTCTGAAATCTTTAAGATCAAATTGAAAGAGAGGGGGTACATCAAAAAACTAATAACTCATTCTTTCAAACGGGCTTGATTTTATAACCGGGAAAGTATGTTATCCAACACTAGAGTTAAAAAACATACCAACAAGAATAATCAAAGGATTGTTTTCGTAAGTCAGTTCTCATACATTAGTAATAAAATCAAGAATGTCATCAACTCCAATTGGAGTATTCTTAATGACAATGATCTAAAGATAATGGAGAGACCATTATTTGCGTTTAAACGCAACAATAATTTGAGAAAGGCATTGGTTCATACCTATAGGGAAACACCCATGGCAGGACAATACTCCCTTATAGGTACGAAAGTGGTGGGCAATTACAAATGTAGTAATTGTTCAATGTGTAACCAATGCATAGTGAGTAAAGAGATAACGTATAATAAACATACCTTAATATCAAGAGATCTTAATAATTGTAGAGTAAGAATTTGATTTATTGTATACTATGCCCTTGTAACTTGGCCTATATTGGCGAAACATCACGTGAATTACGTATTCGCCTTTTGGAGCACAAATCGGCTATCAAAAATAATGAAGAGAATGCACCCCTGGTTGACCATTTCAGGGAAGCAGGTCATACATGCACAGACTTTAGGTGGTTTATTGTGGAAAGAATCAAGGGCAATATGAGAGGCGGTGATCTCTTGACAAAATGAAAAAACCGTGAACAATGGTACATTTCCATACTAGATACCATTCGATCAGGTCTTAATACAAAGGAGGACTGGATGCGATTAATAGATTAAATTGAGTGGAAGATTAAGGGATAGCTGTGACTTATTACAAACTTTAAGTTTGGGACACAGAGGGGTGCGTGTTGCGATGGACTGTATCAGAGAACTGTATCGGCCAGATTTCTTTTGCAGTCTAAGGCACTGCCCTCATTTGTTGACGAGAGCGTTTGCGACCGGAGAGACGGCCCGACGTTACAGGCTGAATCGGAACCCGCAAACAAGTAAGGAAAGGAAGTCTGTCTTTTTGGAGACCGCATAGTTAGTTTTTTCGGGACCTAGGCGGGTATGATAATATGCAATATTGATACGATATATACTCCGGTTACCAAAAAAACTTTTAGGTATGTTATTTTTAGAAGCCTTGCTCATACTATGACCGATGAAGTAACTTTAGGTTAGCACGTACTGCATCCGTACACCTACTGAGTATTTTTGGTAGGTGGGGGATTGATATGCGTATAGACAAATGGAGCTAGGTTATTTATTTTTAACATAAAGGCATTAAAATATAACCTACAATAGTAGCTGTTGGTCCACATAGTAGTGATGATCATATAACTAGATTTTATATGATTTCAGATTTACGTGAAAAAGATGCCCATTTGATTAAGCGATCCAAACATCGTAAAGGATGCGTTTTTAAATGTCGGAGATTGCTAAACAGATGCAGCTCGATATCAATTAGAAGAAAGAATTATATTTTTAAGGTATGTTACAAAATAGGCTTGATTTTAATCTATCAAAGGCACAAATAGATCAATGAGGGTGACACACTAGAGGACCCCATTGTCTTCTTTACTTTCTCTTTCTTTTTATATATATTTTTTTCAGGGATTCCATGAATGAATATATGGATATATTGAGATTTCCCCCCGTGATGTGTATTTTATTCAAGTCCTAATTGAAGAGTTGGGAACCTTAATACAGTGGAGCTTTGAATTCTTATTGAAGTAAGTAGGATAAACTTACCAATCTGTGTCAGATATAATGGGTTGTATTGACACAGTAGGATATGTGTGGTTACTCATAGTTATATTAAGGACTTTACACTTTTTCTATATTTTGAAGGACTCCATGAATGCATATATGGAAACATTGTAGTCCCGCCTATGAAGTACATCTTTTCTGACGCCCTATGAAGACTTGGTGAATTTAAATCATTTTTGAATTAGGTAGGTCACATTGGATGAACCTCAGATATATATAAATATAGTTTGAAATATGAGCTGAAACATAAATTCTAAAAATAATTGTTAAATTCTCGCTAAATTTTCGTTATTTTAGAAATATTAAGGAATAAATGGGCGGGCTAACTATTATCAAGTTTCTTCTTAGTTAGCATGAACTCATGCAACTGTCGTAGACAAACATGAACTCATTGACAAAGAGATATTCTCTCTTTTATATCTTCATAGATGAGTATATATCAGAATGAAAGGATGATTAGGAGTGGATGAGTGTGAGTATGCAATGGTTTTTGAATGGATTATTGATGGAACCCTTATAGATAATTGCTAGATGATTCGACTATAATAATGAACAGTAATACTACGAATCATGTTGTTTTGAATTTAACTATGTTTAGAGGAATCAATTATTAGAAAATCTAATTTTTATGAAAAGTGTTTTCTCGATATCTGTTGTTTTTAAGGTTTTTTAAATAAACGTTTTGTGTTTTTAATAGGTGATATGAATTGATGACAACTGTGAGAGATACTATTTAATAATTGTCCTGAAGAAGGTGGTTACATAAACTGGTTAAATACCACCGAAACGCGTCGACGCCCCGTTGGTTGAAAGTTATACCCTAGGAACTTTTAGGGTCCCACTTAATTATTGAATAGTGGACATCCTTTTGCATGATTGATTGATTCCTATTGGGATAACCATTTTTATGATGTTTTAATGTTTCACATGGTTTTTGTCTCTCAAAATATAAAACAAATTTTTTGTATATTGTTAAATTTGTGATATCATTTTGTATGGTCACATTTGTGATATTGTACTGTATTGAATAATTTTTAATATAAAATCCTTTTTAATGAATATTTTCAATGAATATTAATAAAAATTATTTTTATAAAAATAGCCATATCTGTGTGGTTGAATACTTTGACGGTTGTCTTTAGGGTTCATTCATTAAATGATATATATGTTTTAGTCGAAGAATGTGTAAGAATGCTGGGTGTATATGAATAGTCTGAATAGATGTTGTGATAAGAAAGTTTTTTTTTATATATAACAGTTGCCCCAAGAGAATTTATGGTTATCATAAAGTCAATAAAGAAATTTAAACATAAAAATGGCATCTGTGGGTCAGGCACATTCTTCTGGACAAACTGTTTGTGTGCTACTGTTTATTCACCCTAGATTAAGGGTAGGTTAGTTAAACGTTTCCTCTCATTCTCTCTTGAATAGGACGATGCACTTGAGTCTTGCTCAGTTCTTGAATTTCTATGCTTGAGGGAAGTAATAGTAACTTTGTAAGTCCGTATTCCCAGTTCCCTTACTACGTTGATTTAACAAGTGTCTTCAACTCATGTCTAGGTCACATGACACCCCACAAAAGCTGCAAAATTAAGTTTCTATTCTCTGCAAAAATCTCCTTGGGCAACAAATTGAAATACTTGAAATGCAAAGTAATTAATTAAAGTTGTAGCTGCCCATTTAGAAATGGGGAGGATACTAAATTCTTCATCAGGGTAATCAGTAATAGCATATCCATAGATTGTAGGTATACCTAACTCTATGGAAGGGCTACTCCTAGAATCAGAACTGAATACAAAAAATCAATAATTTATTACAAAGCCTAGTTGAAGTTATTTCAAACTAGGTGAATTCATGGCAAACAGCTATAGCACAACAGACAAAAGATCACAATTCGAAATACCTTGCTTACGTAGAAAAGTAGCACAACAAGGAATACAATTTTAGAAATGTTTTAAGCACATATAGCAACTCCCTCTGCGAATGGTTGATTACCTGAAATGTAAATTTCTCACTGGAATGTAAAGAAAAACACAACCCTTTTCCATTCAACTTTACTGCTCCAGTGGATCTGCAAACTGCATTTCCTGTAGTCCTCCTTTCAAAGTTTTACGATGTTCCACAAAATAAATGCTATGGGTAAATAATAAAGTATTGTAAAAAGTATTCTAGCATTTGCAAGCCATTCAGTCTCCCTTTCCTAATGCATGTTGTTTGCCACAGTTGACTTTGCCTGTGCTTGTTAAATTGAGCCAGAGTTGGCAAAATCCGTAATGAAGTCCGGCCCTCTTGGAAGATGGCTTTCACTTTGCACGTAGATATAACGAGACAACCCCCTTGAAAGCATAGAAAAGTATGTACAGCCATTTTGGAACATTATTTGTTATACTTCCAAGATGGCCGCAACATTGCATCACACATCGTGATCACCATGACTTCAAAGATGGCTGACTGCCAGCATTGGCAAAGCCCATAGCCATGAGTTGAGTGTAGTATGGGAGGGAGAGAGTGCAATGGAGAGTGCAATGCTGAGTGACAGCAGTGCTCTGTGTCGGAGGGGAAAAATATGACTTAGGTTGGAGAGAGAGAGACCTGGTTTGCAGAGGCAGGGAAAGAGTGCAAACATGCATTTGACCATTTAGAGAAATCGAGAAATAATCAGGAGAAGGACATGCACTCACATGTGCTAAATCTCAAATGATGGGAAGAAAAAAGAAAACGTAGTTACCTGGCATCAGCAATGGAATGATAAACTCAACCAGTCAAAAACAAGAGTGAAACCTAAATGCTTCTGGTCAGAAAACTTTAAGAATAGGGGCCAAAGCTATTGAATTAGAAGCCGGAAACTGAAGTAGACAAAAAAGCCATCCAAACATGAGCAAACACGTTACCCACCCTAAGACGTATAGAAGTATTTATTAGAGTGCTATAGCAGGCAGCTAAAACTGTGTGCAGCAAGACCACAAAATGACTTAGTTGGATCAAATTATTTAATTGATTTCTTATTGCTAGTCCACCTTTAGCACTTCTTGATCACCAATCTCAGGCTAGTCTATCTTCATATGTGTATTTTTTTTTTTTTTTTTTTTAACAACCTTTTTTTTTTATTATTATTTTATTAGTTCTTATGCATACATTGTATACAAGGTCAAAGTCTCCTACATTACGAAAACATAGTAGTATAAACAACCCGTGGCTATGTAATACAATTAATCATTTGTCCTCGGGTACAATCGTCTTCAGTGTAATAAATTACCGTATCATCAGTATACACATACAACACTACTTTTCTGCATCTTCAGATGACTTGCCTTGTTCAGTGGACCGTTAGTATTGTAATAAGGGCTCCCAAATGTCTTTGGGCCTCAAGGGGGCAGGCAGCTCCTCTGCATACAGCACGAGAGTCTCTCTACAGTACACAAGGTCCTTTATCCAGTGATCTGGAAGCGGGGCAGTTGAACTCTCCCATTTCATCGCTACCCGCCGCTTGGCTAGCAATAGAGCAATCCTGACGAATTTACCCATGGCACGCTTCAGGAACGGTGTGTAACACAATAAACATATTTGTGGAGTACACTGTAATTCAATGTTAGTCATGGTTTGCAGCCTTTGTGTCACTTCCGCCCAGAACTCAGCCACCCGTCTACACTCCCAAGCCAAGTGCCAGAAGTCTGCACCCTGTGTCCCGCATCGCCTGCATGCATCGCTGTCCCTAAGACCATATTTATACAGTTTGTGCGGTGTATAATAGATCTGGTGGAGATATTTGAGGTGGATAATGCGTAAATTGCCATTCGACGTGAGCGCACTGGTTAGCTGACAGCAGTACTCCCATTCCTTCTGTGTGAGTTGTGGATTAAGTCTAGTGTTCCACTGCTCCAAGCTCTTATTGTGGACCGTGACTTTCTCATCTCTGGCTATGCAATATAGCTTGGTGACCAGTTTGTGTCTCGTTGGACTGACCAGCAGTGTCTGGAGGGACTGTAACGTCGGTGGCTCGGCAGGGAATGTGCTATAATGTGCCTTCATTGCCTTTTTTAGTCTATGAAAGATGAAGAGAAAGAGCGGGGTTTTGTTTTGTACGTATTGTAGCTCTTCTTCTGTGATAAAAACGCTGTTGGGGTATACTTCCTGCATTTTATCTATTCATGCTAATCTCAGGGTGTGCATAGCTCCCGCCTCTTGTGTCACCGATAATTCTGCGTGGTGAGCAAGTGGGAACAAAGGAGCATACAGTGGTAGTTTCGCTGCCATTTGGCCTAACGCCTGCCATGCTGCTATCGTGGTATCTATTGTGTTGATTTCCTGTTTGGGTGTACCCCTACTTGAGTGCAACAGTATAGATTTCAGTGGAATGTGGCACGCATCGCCGTCTTCGACCGCGACATGTGGGATGAAGTCATGGTGGCTGTACCAGTAGTGTGCATACTGTGCTTGTGCGCAAAGATAGTATAGGTACATGTCGGGCACACCAAAACCACCCCTAGTGTAGTCTAATGTAAGGGTCTCCCAGCTCACGCGGCCCGGCTTCCCTCCCCAAACCAGCTTTACAAGCAGCGACCGCAAAGTTTAAAAAAAAAATTGTCAGTTTTACGGGTATGTTGCTGAACAAGTACAAAAATCTTGGTAATACAACCATCTTGATGAGGGCTATGCGGTCTGCCAGTGATAAAGGCAGCGTTGACCATCTGGCCACCTCTTGCTCCAGCACAGTGCATGCAGTGCCATAATTCTCCCTTATGACTATGTCGGGATCCCGATGAACCCATACCCCTAGGTATTTTACAGGTTCTGATGACCATACGAGGGGGAACTCCAGAGTATGAGGGGTGGTATTCGCAGTCAGCGGCACTACCACAGATTTGTTCCAATAAATGCTAATTCCCGAAAAAAGCCAGAGTAGTACTGGCGCCATGAAGGTTTGTGGTTCCCTGATAAAAAGCAGCATGTCATCCGCGTAGAGCGATATGCTCACGGGATGATGTACAAAATGCAAGGCCGCCGCTCTATGCCGTTGTCTAATGATGCATGCAAGAGGTTCCAATACCAGGGCAAAAAGAAGTGGTGAAAGGGGACATCCCTGCCTGGTTCCCCTTCCGATCTGAATAGGGTCCGTTGTAATACCGTCCACGCGACCCCGTGCCGTGGGGTCAGTGTATAGCAGTCGCACCCAATTGCTATAAATGTCAGGGAACCCCATACGTTGTAGTATTTGGAATAAATAGCCCCACTTTATAGAGTCAAAGGCCTTGGCCGCGTCAAGCATCACTGCCGCGGCTTGTAGGTCAGGATCAAGTATGTGAAACATTGCGAAATATTGTTCGCAAGTTGTATGATGTGGACCTATCCGGGATGAATCCAGATTGGTCTGGGAGGACCAAGTTCGGCATCAGCGGTTGAAGTCTGGTGGCCAGGATTTTTGCTAATATTTTCGCATCTATATTGATGAGTGACAATGGACGATAGGAGTCGCAGCGGGAAGGCGGTTTGTCTTTTTTCAATAGAGTGATTATCAGGGCTTCCCTGAGCGTTGGAGGTAGTCTGCCCGATTCATAGGCTTCCTTGTACATTTCTAACATGTAGGGTATCAGTTTATCTGCATTTTCCTTATAGAATTAACATGTAAGACCGTCCGGCCCAGGTGCCTTCTTATTGGGTAGTGATCGAATCACCTCACGGATGTCAGCCGCTGCAATTGGTTGGCATAGGTATTCCCTTTGTCCGTCGGACATCCATGCAATTGCAACGTCCGCTAGGTAGTCATCAAGTTCCTTGATGTTAGTCCCTCCCCTTGAGGTATATAGATCTGCATAGCAATTTTGGAACTGTGTGATAATATCTTGTGTGGTGTAGTGATCCCTCCCGGCGGCATCTGTAATCTTAGTTATTGTTTGTCTCTCTGTTCGAATTTTGATCTTAGTAGCTAAATTATGTCCAGGTCGACCGCCCTCACCATATATGCGGGCCACGTGTCACTTGGACAGATAGCGGATCTCTCCTGCCGCCAGTTCATTATACTCAAGTATAGAGTCTTTGATTTGGGCTAACGTCCGTGTACATGGGAGAGTCTCGTAGTCTCGCTTAAGTTGAGCCAGTGTTTTTTCAACTTTGGAGAGTTGGCCACGGATATCCTTTTGGATTCCCGCTGATGTGCCAATGCAATTTGCCCCTAATAGTGACCCTAAAGGCCTCCCAGAGAATGGCAGCGCTGTCAACAGATTCCTTGTTTTGGTCGAAATATTGTACTATAGCCTCCCGTATTGTGGTAGCATATAATGGATCAAGCAGCGCTTCAGATCTAAAACGCCATGTGAACTGACAATGAATGGTTTGTGGAATGCACAGTGTAAGCCTGACGGGGTTATGATCCGATAGCGTTCTGGGTAACATATCAATTGCGCAGACCCAGGCATTCGTGCCCCCACTCAGCAGCCAATAGTCCCAGCCGCGACCAACTGCCATGTACGGTAGAAGTGTGTGTGCCTTCCAACCGCTCGGTATTACGAATGCGCCACGTATCTGAAGCCCAGCTCAGCCATCCCCTCAATGACCCGAGCCGCTTTAGGTGATTGCCCTGCTCAATTTATCTTTACTGGGATTCAAGTGCGTATTCAGGTCCCCTCCCCATATTATTTCAGCTTCAGGCCAATCGCGCAGTATAGCAAATATATTTTTAAAGAAGCCGGGTTCGTCTGTGTTAGGCCCGTAGACATTCACTATGGTCAGCAGTGAACCGGCTAGTTTACCATGTGTGATTGCGTAGCGGCCCGCAGTGTCTGTACAGTGTTTGATCATGGTGAAAGGAAGATTTCTCTTTATTAATGTGATCACCCCCCTAGCGTATGAAGAATATGAGGATGCCAATCTATATCTGGCCCATTGTGCGCCTACTCTGGTCTCAGATTGCTTCGTCAGGTGTGTTTCCTGAATGAGGGCGATCTTTATATCATGCCTATCTAGATATGCTAGCACCTGTCTTATTTTTTTAGGGGAGTTCAGCCCACGTACATTCCACGTCAAACATGTGATTGTTTCAGTATCTGGTAGTGTCATGTAACCTTACTGATCAACATACGGGTTGCATCTGGGGCTTGAGGCAAATGTTCGATAGTCAGTTTGAGGTCGGAGACGTAATTAGCCACATAAGACAGTCCCATGGTTCCCACCCTCCAAAGAAACGCCAGTTGCCGGTCGATGCACATCCCGCATTATGGGAATAAATTAAAAATGCCTGCAGAGAGTCTACCTGACTAAAGTCCAATTATCCTGCTCACTCTATCTACCTCTGCCTGCTGAAGGAGCCTTGCAGTCTCCCCTGTACCATTCCTGTATAAATTGTAATATAATTTCTCACCCGGTATACATGAAGCAAAGCTCTTGGTTTTTCCTAATTAAGAAGATGCAAATACTACTGTGCTGACCTTGTCACCATTTGAAACTTCTGAGCTCCATTGGACACAGTTCCAGATAGTGTTCACTGAGACGGAATCCTGAAGAAGGCAATGCCGACACGCGCGTAGTGCTTACCTACCGCCAGTTTCATAATTCTTTTGTATTTACTGTCGAAACAGGATAGATGAAAATATTGTGTACAATAATAGATATGAATTGTTAGATCTCAACAAATTAGAGTTTATAACTCTAGATATATATCAGTAATGTATATTTATTGAATTATTCATATCAGTCACAACGCCTGTTGCATATTTTCTCTCCTGATATCTGTACTGTATAAAACTTTTTTTTTTACACAAACATTACTAATGAAAAATGAATGTATTTTAAATAATTAAGAAAAAGTCTATATTATAAAAATTATACACAAATGTTTATGCACAGTAAATTAAATAATATCAAATGTTTGGTATAATTGTCCTATTTGATGTTTATCACGCACTTGTTTTTTTTGCCCAAATTAGCATTTTCTACCGCCTCGCCTTAGGCTTGTTTACTTCAATTGTTTCCTTCCTTGTTATAGGCAAGTTTATCTTGTGTACAGGGGCCTCGCTCTTTACCAAATTTTTTTTTCCCACCCTCCCAATGCCACCCCCGCCCACTTCAGCACCCCCAACTTGCTAAAGCCATCCCATAAACACCACAACAACTCCCAAATGTAAACCATGTCTGCAGGTAACTGTGGGGAACACCCATGGGGGAACGCTGGAGCACATTTAACCTCCCAGATGCAAAGGGAGGCGGCCGAACAGTAGCGGCAGGTTTCCCAAAATTATTACATTTTCATGTCCAAACCATCAGCAGCACCTTTCCCATGATCGACTCTGACACAGACTTGTTTTGTAAGGATTGTACTGCTCAGAGTCATGAACATGTGTTAGAAGTATTTCCTCCCTTAAACGAGGAAAATCTTCGGACCATCTCTGCACTTGTCAGGAGTGGTTCACCCACCGACCCGGCCCCCCCTAAAATTTTGAAATCAGCGGTGGTTTTAGTTGGCCCTGTTATGGTGGACCTGATCAACTCCTCACTCTCTCTTGGGGTGGTGCCCCCTTCGTGGAAGAATGCAATGGTAAAAACTTTATTGAAATAGCCAAGCTTGGATCCCAGTTGTCTCAGCAATTTTCGGCCCATCTCTCTTCTTCCATGGGTCAGTAAAGTGACAGATAAATACGTTAACTTAGTGCTCTCTAGGCATTTGGAGGACGGCAACCTCCTCCACTCGTCTCGAACGGGCTTTCGCCCACGCCAAGGAATTGAGACGGCGTTGCTAGCTGTCGTCGAAGAAACTAGAAAAATTCTCGACGCAGGAGGATCGGCGGCCGTGATACTTTTAGATCTTAGTGCGGCCTTTGATACGGTGAACCACCGCATCTTGGTCCAACGACTCCACAAATTGGGTGTGTCCAGAGCTGCCCTGAAATGGTTAAGCTCCTTTCTAGAGGATAGATCCTTTCAAATCTTTGAGGGCGAAGACATCTCAAATCCCCGGCCTCTCCATTGTGGAGTTCCTCAGGGCTCGTCCTTGAGCCCCTCCCTTTTTAATGCTTATATGACCCCCTTAGCCGACAGTGTCCTCCCCTTTGGAGTGCAACTCGTCACTTATGCTGACGATACTCAATTGGTGATCTCACTGAACCACGCAGACAGAGCCTCTTCCCGTCTGTTGCCTTGCCTCGAAGAAGTCGCCAGATGGATGACATTGTCTCATCTCAAATTGAATGGCGACAAAACGGAGCTTATGCTCCTTGGCAATAATTCCCCCAATGAAATAGATTCCATCTGGCCAGCCTGTATGGGTCCAAAGCCCATCCCAAAAAAGGAAATAAAGAGCTTAGGCTTCTGGCTAGATGATGAGCTTAGTTTTAAAACTCAAGCCAGAACAGTGGTCGCCACTTGCTTTGGCATGTTGAGACTACTTCGCAAGGTGCTACCGTTACTCCCTTTTCAAGCAAAAAAATTGATGGTTCAGGCCCTTATACTGTCTCGATTGGACTATGGAAATGCCCTATACCTGGCCGCTCCTAGCTCGGTCCTGGCGAAACTCCAAGTCGTACAGACTTGTGCCGCCAGGATCCTCGTAGGGCTCTCTGGCCGTCAATCGGCCAGACCCGCCTTAAAGGCCCTCCATTGGCTCCCGATCAGGGAAAGGGTCCACTTCAAAGCCCTGTGCATTTCCCACAAGGTGCTGAGAGGGAAGGGACCAGCCATTATTTCTTCTTTGGCCCATCCTTACCGAGCCAATAGGCGGCTCCGTTCGGATGACCTTCATTTAGCCTCAGTTCCTAGAATCCGGAGGTCCAGAAGTGGTGGCCGACTGTTTTCATATAATGCGGCTAAACTCTGGAACGCCCTCCCATTGCAGCTTCGTAGGGAACCTAGTCACAATATTTTTAGGAAGGGCCTGAAGACCTGGCTTTTTCCCATCTAACCCTGTTGCAGTTTAATTTAGCGTTCGCCAGCGCTGGGATGCCTCCGGGTAACTATGCGCTCTAGAAATGTTACCTCATTCATTCATTCATTACATTTCAACTTAGAGAAGGGCAGTGGCTAACATTTGTTTAAGCAGCGACTTGATATCATATTTGCGTAACAATATTCTAGACAGCCAGTCTGAACAGCACACAGGAGTACCATATTACAACTTTCGCGCTTATCTGTCCTCAAAAAACAGTAATGGGACTGGGAGCCGGAGGCAACCCCCCACCCAACCATGGTGCCCAGTTGATCCAGACGTGCTTAGAGTTCTGAAATTCTCAGTTTTCTTCATCTGCTGTTCTTGAGGTTTCCCGATCCCTGCGCTTGAGAGTCTTCGCATATTCCATTGCAGCCTTAAGATTTGTAAAAATGTTGGATTTTCCCTCTGCGCCAATGCGCAGCCGCGCTGGATAAAGCATGGCGTATGGAACTCTTTCCGCCATTAGGAGTTTTTTGACTGTCTGGTATTCTTTTCTTGCCGCTTGGACCGTGGCAGTGAAATCCGGATAGAAGCCAGGTTGTTTCCCTGATAGCTTATAGTGCCCTTTTCCCTTGACATACGAAGAATTGAGTCACGATCCCTGTAATTCAACAGGCGCGCAATAATTGGTCCTGGAGGGGCACTCGGGGGAGGGCGAACAGCCAGAGAGCGGTGCGCTCGCTCAACGATTAGTACTTGGGATAAATGTTCCACCCCAAAGATCTCACGTAGCATCGCCTCTATATAGGTCTCCAGTCGCCCGGTGTTTGTGCATTCCGGCAGGCCAGTAATCCGTAGATTATTGCATCTGGATTTGGCCTCCAAGTCTTCGTTTTTAGCTTGTATAATGGCGAGCACTTTTTCCATGTCTAGGGTCTTGGAAGCCGTTTGTTGTAAGCCATCCTCCGCGTCCGATATGCGTGTTTCCGCCTCGCTCAATCGGACGGCATGTTTGTCTAATTTTGTGGACATATGGTCCATCCTGAGGTTCAGAGCGTCTATTTTTCCTTCAATGGACTGTAGGCTGGCCTGCACGGCTAGGAGCGTTTTTTCAATGGATGATAGGTTTTCACTGGGAGTCTCCAATTCCGAATCAGAAGTAGCTCTCTGCTGTGACTTGGCAGATTTCCGCAGCTCGAATGTTAGGCATGATTGACTTCTTTCGGTTTTCCCCATGACTGCTTGGTGGTATATTTCTGCAATATGTGAGAAGCCCGCACCCTGCGGGGGTCAGTCGTCTCACTCGCCCCGGGGCCCCCCACACCTTGCCAGTGGCCCTGACACTACAGGATGGGCGGTCGTCCGTAAGCACACGCAGTACACACTATTAGAGCAAAGCTTCTGTATGCCGTGCTCCTAAATCTGGATATCCGATGTGAAAGGCCAGATGCCATCTTCACGCAGCAATCACACCAATGCTGACTTCCAGTGTCCCCTACGTTGGTGTCTAGCTATTGACCCAGTGTACCTGATGCAGCGGCAAGCCCCTCATTGAGAAGAAAATTCAAAGTCTGTTGGCCCGTGGCGCAATGCTTCTGCGTGTTCTCAAGTCCGGGTGCACTATAGGGAGGGTGCAACACCACTCTCCCCAAGCGCACACCTCGACGGCGGCTTGAAGTGTCCGCCGTACCAACTCCCTTACGGCGGAGCGGATTCCCCAATTCTGCTGCAAGCACGCATGTAGGGCCGTTTTCACTCTGCCCAGCAGAACAGCAATCTCGCCTTAAAATCTCGCCAGCAATGCACCGTGATGATCCGGGTTTGGCAGTGGGTCCACGTCTGTGCCACGGAACCACGTTGGTGTGCCCCTGGGTCCATGCAACGCAGCCCCCACCAGCACTCTGTCGCAGCTCAGCCCGCGCCGGGCGGCAGGATTGGAACGCGCTCATGGGCACCACCAGCACAGGCCCAGCGCGCGTCCCGGCACTCACCCGGCAAAGGGCGTCCGCACAGCGATGACCGCCAATAGCTGCAGCACAGCCCAGGTCGCTGCCCCAGCCCTTGTCACCCCGGATGTCCCCCGCAATCACTGCACGGCGGCCGGCGATGGGAGAGGGCCCGCAGCTCAATTTGCACTTCCCGATTAGCTAGGCCGCCTCCTGCGCACTCACCGGCCGTCCCAGAGGGTGGGGATTACAGCAGCAAGGGTGCGGGCCTCCGCCGGGGATTGTCTGCAGTAAGTAGTGTGGTTTGTTTCTTGCGGCGAGCTGGGCCGATCAGTGCCGATCTGATTGTCAGAGCCCCCGCTGAGCCGCCATGTTGCCGCCCCGGGCCCACGATCTGTCAAGGCAGGGTTCTCGATGCTTAGGGCAGCATTCCTCAGCCCGGACGCTTCCAGTCCATCCGCCTTGGTTCCGCTCCACTAACCTTCAGTTTCAGGTGGTAGATGCGATCAGGAAAGCAGGATTATTAACGGATGGTAAATTCGGCTGGCGGAGCTTCACTACAGCGCAGCCATCTTGCCGTGCGCCCTCTAGCGCCCCCCCTTCATATATGTAATTGACTTGCAGGAAACATGTAGTGATTAATACTATAAATGTTTCTGCACAAGGGAGACAGAATGCAAATGTCTGCTTTTAAAATTAACGTTCCTGTCAACTTTAAGAAAAGAAACAAAATCTTATTTCAACAGTGCAATCGACAAACAGTTAGCGTTTGGGGTGATTTACCATCTATCTCTCTATTCTTTTGGGGTGTTCTTTATAGTTCCCGGAGAGCATGCCAGATCTTAACGATATTTACGAACAAAACTAACTTAAGTAATCTGCATTTATCCATGATTTCTGGTGTGGATCAGATCTCCTGGTCCTAAAGTGGACACCCTTGCCTTGCTGACTAGAACACAAAGCATCCCTGGGTACCAAAATCACCATGCAGTCCTTTTTATGTCTGGCTACAAAGAGAGCTCATTTAATCACAACAGCTCCACCCCTTTATTAACCCACTTCTTTATGGGCATTTGATTTGTGGAATTTTGTGTTAAACCACCTATGAAATGTTTCCATTGATCCTAACTGATATAGGAATTGTTAACACAGAAATTAATTTTGCATAGTGTTACCCCATGAATGTAGTAGGAAACGGGCTTTGCATTGTGATCACTCTTACAGATACAACATGAAGGGGGTTTTATATTGTAAACTCCTTGACAAACACCAGAGGAATGGGCTTTACTTTGTTAAACAATAAAAGATCATCTTATAGAGATCTGTACTTCAGGAGGGTCAAGAGCAGTCTAATTATCAATGTGTGTGTTTGTAACTTTAT
Source organism: Calotriton arnoldi (assembly GCA_963921515.1). Classification (NCBI taxonomy): domain Eukaryota; kingdom Metazoa; phylum Chordata; class Amphibia; order Caudata; family Salamandridae; genus Calotriton; species Calotriton arnoldi. Next base: position 907,777 of record CAWUFW010004053.1, read on the forward strand.
GTTAAGTATTTAGTTGTATGTGAGTTAAAGTACTTTTATTTTTAAAAGTAAAAACACTGTCTGGACAGTGATCCATTACGTTTTACTGTATTGTTTGTGTGGGTCTAGAGATCTAGGCCACATCATCTTCCTGAGTGAGCCTTGGACTGCTCTATCTCACTACCCTAAGGGTCAAGTATTGGAAGTTGAAGGTGACTGCAGGGCTTTGGCTCTGACCTCTTGTTGATCGTATTTAGGGACATTTGATTGGACAGCAGTTGTGTTCATTTACAAAGTTGATCCATTGTTCATAACTGACCGAGACATTGCTAATGTAGGATGCAAATTTGCATAGAGTAAACCCTTGATGAAAACAGTAGGAAGGGGTTTTTATATCTAACATAATAGGATTGAGCTTTATGTTTTTATCGCTAAGCACACACACACACACACTCGCACACACACTCACTCGCACACACACTCTCTCGCACACTCTCTCGCACACTCTCTCGCACACTCTCTCACACACTCTCTCACACACACTCTCTCACACACTCTCTCACACACTCTCTCACACACTCCTTTTCTCTTTCACTCTGATTTCATTGTGTGCATTTCTAATTTTGTTTATTATTTAGTTGTGTGTGACTTAAAGTATTTTTATGGCCTGCAAGACCTATTGTTTAAAGCACAAATAGAATGGCTTTTGGGTAAGCACCCTTCAGCCTTTGCTTTGAGACACTGTTAATCGCATTTTGGATCAGCTCAGAGGAGTATACATCTCTAACCTCCTGTCATTGGTTGTTTCATGCATCTTTCCGTTACATGATGAGGGGTTCCATTACAATGCAAAGTTTTTCACCCTCTAGCATTTGTTAACAGATTGAGGCATTCTAGGAGTCTATGGTGGCTGTTTATTTACATAACCCTCTGGCATGCCTCCCTTGCTCCAAAGCCGGTTCCATTACAATCTGCACTTTTGCCGGTGTCCACTCAAGGACCAATGAAGTCCTTTCAGATGCCGATGATAAACCTGATGTTCTAAATGGCACAGTAAAGCTCGGGGGAGGGGAAGAAAGGCCATAAATGGCAAAAGTTCCCAAAGTGGAAGATTTTTCAAATTTGCATGATATGTTTGGATCAGATTCTGATGCCTTGACTTTCTAAAATGTACCTCTCAGAAATGAGAATGGAAAAAGTAAAGTCGCTCAAATGGATTTCTCTCTTCTCATTACCTTCTAGAGTGTAAGCACCTGGTACTTTGCAAAAAGCAAATTCACTTCTTATGAAGGTCTGATGACAGCTTACCAGTCCTATTTTACAGTTGTAATCCCTAAGGCGTTGGAGACACAAGAAATCCTTGTGCACACTTAGCAGCCACTTGCAAATCTCTTTAGAGCTAATGTCAAGGAAGCAGTCCTCTGAGCCGCTATCGCCTTTTAATAAAGTACTAATAAGTACCATGGCCGACTCATTGGACAAGCTGTAATCTTCCCTGTTGGTCTCATGCAGACAGTCTCCGAAAAGCATAGACTGGCAATCTCCCAACCACCCTTCCTTTTTCCACACCCTTGGCTAGAAACTTTGGTAGTTCATGTTTCCTATGGCTAATACCGTCTCTATGGTACTTTCTAACGGGTAATTCAAGAAACTGGATGCTAGGAGTGGAGAAGTATTTGCCACTGCAGTCTAGCCAAAGAGCAACATATGCTAATTCCTTCTTTGCGCGTTATTCCCACACCACGTGGTAAATGGCTGCACTCCCTAGCTTACCCAAAAACATGCAGGATTCTTTACCGTCACTAGAGCAAAACAGTCTTGATGCAGCCAAGCACACTAAGCAGGCCGGTCTTGCGTTAAATAAGTGCCCCAGATAGAGATAAAGATTGGGCTAAGACAATAGTGAAGGTTAGTTCTTCGATATTGTTGATGTTGGTCAGTTTGGAGACCGAACAAGAGTAGGAGGAGCAATATATGACCACCACCCACCAGAGCAATATCAGCCTCCAAACTCTCTTTAAGCCAGGTTTCGGTTAAGAACATCATGTTCCAGTAGTTATCGGCAAGTAAATAAACAAGCATTAAAAATGCAATAGGTCTCGCCTTTCATTACGTTAAAGCCATTTGTTTTGCTATACAATACCATTAGCAAAGCAAATGGCTTTAACTTAATCAAAGGCGAGACCTATTGCATTTTAAATGCATTTTGAACACCCCTCTCCCCAATCCCCCCCCCAAAAAATCAGATGCATGCCCCTATGTTGGACCTGGGGAACTTAGTTAAATGTACAAAGTGCTCTTCACGTGGGAAAGTCCCTAAAATAAATGTAGAGACCTACTGATATTCAAATTGAAAAGACGGTATGGATTGTTCAAATATCGTTAGGCCAGCGATGTAATCATTTGTTATGTGAAGCCCCTTTGTGCCCCCAGCGCTAAACAAGCCCCGATTTTTCTGCTGCTGAATAAACACACAGCACGCAGGGGAGTAGAGATAAACAGGGGGAGGGGTGGTGTAGAGGCCTTGGCGCACAAAGGTACGGGCTAAAAGAAAGAGGGTGAGCACAGGGAGAGGGGAGGAAACATACAAGGGGAGCCTAAACTTTCCCGTGGTCGGTTAATTAAAGAGTTTAAAAACCACAGAGTGCATTATGTATTATTACCAACAATTAGCATACTGCAAAAAGAATTCACACCTGCTGTTGGGCGTTTCTGTCCTAACAGTGCCCTACAGTGACAATGTATTGTTACAAAACTGTGACCAAATTAAAAAAAAACAAACAAAGGAGGTCAGAGGGTGGATGGGAGGCCGGAAGCAGCGACGGTGAAAGCAACCAGGGAAACGTTCCGTTTGTGTGGGAGGGTGGTGGAAGGGCGGACGATTTACAGCCATATCGCAAGAAGAAGCAGCAGCTAGAGGGTTAACAGAGTAACAAAAATAATATCCTAAGGAATGCGGCGCTAACAACGTTTTTTATTCACCAATTACAAAAAAAACATGAACCTCCTTGGAAAGCGCAGTTCCTTTGTTCCCAGCATGCTTAACAATAAGTGTTTTGCCTTTTATAATTCAAATTGCGATACTCGCTTCTGTTTGCTTGGCCATTATTTAGCTGCGTCACATGTTTAGATTGAATATACAGACTTAATTTCTGAGCTAACTCTTCACTTAACATGAAAGAGTCTGACAGGGAAGGGTAGATGGCGGGCTGATCTCGCATCGAGAGCTCAGCCTCTCCCACTCGCTTCCACTAGCGCCGCCAGTTCCTAACATAATGGTCGCCTCTGCAAGTGTGAGTGCAAACTTGTGCTGAGGACTGAGGACTCACTAGAGGCAGCTGTAAAGACTTACCGATGCGTGAGCTTCAATGCCTTTTCCATTGTGCCTAGAACACGCATATACTTTTATGCGGTCCTTTGTGAAGTACAAGCAGGCTCTGTTTCTGGCCCTCACGGAGTTTGGTGCCTCCACGAACCAATACTCTAATGGGGGAGGGGCATGGTTCTCCTGGAGGAGCAGGGACACGCTTGGAGGTTGGAGAAGAAAGACTGCGTCTCTCGCTCACCTCTAGATGCTGGAGAGGCCAGGGCTTCCCTGGTGGGACGTCTATATTGAAACTGCTCGGAGGAGACAGTTTATTACGGGCAGGCACGGAGGAATCTCTTAAACTGGTGGACCTCAAACTGAAACAAATCCATAACTTCCGCCTGCTTGCACTGTTGCCCGCCTCATTGTTAACTTCCCTTCATGTGGACGCCCGAGGAGCCACAGCCCTTGGTGCATCGCGGGCGGGAGAAGAACCGTGCATGCAAGCACAGCTGCGGCGCTTTAAAAAAAAAATGTTTGTAACAAAGTAGCACTGTGGCCCGCCTCACTGTTAACTTCACTTCATGCGGACGCCCGCGCCACAGCCCTTGGTGCTTCATGGGCAGGAGAAGAACCGTGCGTTTTACAGCTGCAGCGCTTTAAAAAATAAATGCTTGTAACAAAGTAGCAAATGCACAGCTGCGGCGCTTTAAACAAGCCGCCAGAGAAATGAAAGGCGCGGCAGCCATTGTTGAACACAAACGCGGTAATAGCAAAAAAAAAAGTGCTTATCGGCTAATTAAGAGACACTGTCTCCCGCCGCAAGTAAAATTCAATCCCGGGGGGCGGGGCCAGAAGCGGACAGGGTGGCAACCAGGAGGGTTTAAAATGCCTCTGGTGCAATCATCACACTGTGTTTTGCATAATCCATTACGCAAAACGACGCGCACGAATGAAAATTGCAGGCGGAGCAGAGACGCGACTTCTGGAACCGTATTGATTCCAAGAAGCCCTCGCATGGCGAGACCTAAAAATTTCAAGGGAATGTCTGGGTAGGGATCGACAATTAATTAGGTAAGCAGAGAAGGAGGCGCACAATTGGGGTGTAGCCATAGTGTTGGCCCTACTAGGGGAGGTAATTCAGTCACCTGTGCCATATGTGGAGTTAGACTTGTCTGAATAGTTAGGGGCGTACCCACAGATGTTCCCCTCAGCCATGTCAGCAGGGGTCAGATCGCACAAATGGTTGCAGGAAGCAGAATGCAGCTCCAGCAACTCTGCCCTTGCATACACCCTTAGGGGGGGCTTCATGGAGGGACTTACCGGTAGCATGGCTGGTGCTGGCTGCGGTCCCGACACGGACGGGTGCAGACAGGCTTACCTTTGGTGCGCCTTTGGCGCACGTCCACTGCGCGTCTGCAGCATACTGGGGCTTATAAAGGTATAGGGAACGTGATTTTAAACACCAGAACTCCCTAAACCTAAAAACAGCACCTCCAAGTATCGCGGTCCCAATGCAGAATCGATCAACACCGTCTTACAATAAACATAAAAGTGCCCAAGAAATAACTAATGTTGTATTTTATATTCTTCCACCCCAAAGGTGCAAATGCAGGTAGAGTTTAGTCAAACATGTAAAAAGTGCAAATCCAGGAACAGTGCAAACAAACAATCAGTTTAAAAGGATTTAACCCTTTCGCTGCTAGGCCTTCCCACCCCCCGCCCCCCCCTCCAGCCCCCCCCGTGCTAAGCCTTTTTTTGGTGTTTGGAGTAGTTCACGCTTAGGCCCCTGTAACTCTTTGACCACATAAGGTATCAACACCAAATTTGCGTCCTTTTATTCCAACATCATGGGAATTTTAAAGGTACCTAGGGTTTGTTGATTCCCCTGGAGGGGACCCAGAAATTAGCCAAAATACAGCTACATTTTGGTTTGTTTTTTTGGAAAAATGGGAAAGCAGGGCTGCAGATGAAAACGTCTGTTTTTTTTCCCTGCAAATGGTATCAGCAAAGGGTTTGTGGTGCTGGAATCACCATCTTCCCAGCTTTCAGGGACTGACAGACATTTGTCCGAAAACCACAACTTTTTACACAGTTTTGGCATTTTACTGGCACGTAGCCTATTTTTTGTGCTTTCAACCTTCTTCCAGTTATGGTAACAATGGGTATGAAAGCAATGATGGATCCTGGAGTGCTATACATTTCTCAAAAGTAGACTAAATTCAAAATTCAGCAAGGAGTAATTGTGTAGATCGCTCAAGGTTTTTTTTTTATAGAAACTAACAGTTGAAAATAGGAAAAATTGAAAATGAGTTGAAAAAAACTGCCATTTGTGCCAAAGTTTTCACCTGTAACTTCTTCTAAGTATGACAGATTTTTTTAAAGCAATATACCGTTACATCCGCTGGACCCTTCTGGTTGTTGGGATATATAGGACTTGTAGGTTCACCAAGAACCTGAGGAACCCATAGTCAATAACTGAGCAGCGTCTTGCAATGTTTTTTTATTGTGTACTGGGTATATAGCAATTCATTTGGGAAAATATAAAGCATGAAAAATAGGTATCAAGGACACCTATGTATTTCTGAAATGGGAACAAAATATAGAGTTTAGAAACAGTAGCTATTTGCACATCTCCGAAATTGTGGGTACCTATACTAGCATGTAAATTATAGGACATTTTTCAAAGGAACTTCTTTTTTTACACATTGTCTTACATTTGGAAGGCAGAAATGCATCGAAGGTCAATGGGTAATAACAGTTGCTCTACAATTCTGTGTTCCCCTAAGTCTCCTGATAAAAATGGTACCTCACTTGTGTGGGTAGGTGTAGTGACCGCGACAGACAACGGCCCAAAACGCAATGTGGACTCTCCACATTTTTACAGTGAAAACTGACCCTTTTTTGCAAAGTGCCTAGCTGTAGATTTTGAGCCCTAGCTCTGCCGGCACCTAGGGAAACCTAGCAAACCTATACATTTTTGAAAACTAGACACCCAGGGGAATCCAGGATGGGGTGACTTGTCTGGCTCTCACCAGGTTCTGTTACCCAGAATCCCTTGGAAACCTCAAACTTAAAAAAAAAAAAAAAAAAAATCAAAAACGCACACATTTTCATCACATCTCTGTGGTGGAAAGTTGTGGAATCTGCGTGGATCCACAAAATTCTACCCACCCCGCATTCCCCAAAGTCTTCCGAGAAAAATGGTACCTCGCTTGTGTGGGTAGGCCCAGTGCCCGCGACAGGAAACGGACCAAAACGCAACGTGGATACACCACATTTTTACAGTGAAAACTGACCCTTTTTTTGCAAAGTGCGGAGCTGTAGATCTTGAACCCTAGCTCTGCCGGCACCTAGGAAAACCGAGCAAACCTATACATTTTTTAAAACTAGACACCCAGGGAAATCAAGGATGGGGTGACTTGTCTGGCTCTCACCAGGTTCTGTTACCCAGAAACCCTTGCAAACCTCAAACTTTGTCAAAAAAACAAATTTTCCTCACATATCTGTGGGGAAAGTTCTGGAATCTGCTTGGATCCACAAAATTCCACCCACCCTGCATTCACCAAAGTCTTACAAGAAAAATGGTACCTCACTCGTGTGGGTGGGTCAAGTACCCGCAACAGGCCCTAAATGTATTGTGGAGACTTCAAAATTACCTATCATAAAATGACCTGGTTTTGCGGGGGGGGGGACACCTGGGTTTTTGGCCCCCGGCTCAGCGGCCATCTAGGGAAACCTACCAAACCCACACATTTCTGAAAACTAGACACCCTGGGGAGTCCAGTGAGGTATGGCTTGCGTGGCTCCCCCAACGTATCCCTACCCAGAATCCCCTGCAAACCTCAAATTGTGCTGAAAAAATCATATTTTTCTCAAATTTTTGTGTGGGAAGTTGTAAGATCACTGGGCTGACACAAATTTCCTACCACCCAGCATTCCCCCAGGTCTCCCGATAAAATTTGTACCTCACTCGTGTGGGTGGCCCAAGTACCCGCGACAGGCAAGAACCCAAAACGTATTGAGGCGACTTCAAAATTACCTATCACAAAACGACCTGGTTTTGCCGGGGGGGTCACCTGGGTTTTTGGCCCCGGGCTCGGTGTCCATCTAGGGAAACCTACCAAACCCACACATTTCTGAAAACTAGACACCCGGGGGAGTCAAGGGAGGTATGGCTTGCGTGGATCCCCCAACGTTTCCCTACCCAGAATCCCCTGCAAACCTCAAATTTAGCTGGAAAAACCACATTTTCCACATATTTTTGTGTGGGATCACCGTGCCGGCACAAATATCCCACCCCATAGCATTCCCCTGTGTCTCCCGAGTAAAATGATACCTTTTAAAATGGCAGAGAGTTAACACCACGCGTACGCAGAATACTGGGGCTTATAAAGGTATGGGGACCATGATTCTAAACACTAGAGCACCCAAAACCTAAAAATGGCGTCTCCAAGTGTAATTGCTGTCCCAATGTGAAAGCGATCAACACTGTCTTGCAATAAACATAAAAGTGCCCAAGAAATAACAAAATGATGCGTTTTTTAACAGATTCCCCCCAAAAGTGCAAATGGAGTTGGAGTTTCTATGCGGGACAAAGCCCGATTGGGCTGGGTATATAATTTGATCTATAAGAAGGGACAGTCGCATCGCTATCATTTTGGCAAGAATTTTATAATCAAGGTTTAATTAGGAAAGCGGCCTGTACGAGCCACATAATGTCGGATCTTTACCAGACTTAGGGAGGAGAATGATTTCCGCTTCGCGCAACGTAGGGGGGAGCACCTGCCTATCGAGCGCCTCCCAGTAGACCTCAAGGAGATATGGAGCCAAAAGAGTTTTATAAGCTTTGTAAAAATTTCCTGTATATCTATTGAGGCCCGGGGCTGTCGAACCGTTTATGGCATCTATAGCGCTAATAATTTCCTCCTTGGAAAAGGGTTCAGACAAAAATTGCTGCTTAGCATTATCTAACCATACTAGCGCAATCTCTTTTAAGTATATGTTTTGGTCCTCAGCGTTCAGATGCACGAGTCGAGTACAGGCCGGAATAATATTTAAGAAATTCGTCACGTATGTCCGACGTGCCGGTTAGCAAGTGTCCCTTATTTGAGTGGAGGCTAGTGATGTATGTTTGCCCTACTGGGGGTCTCAGAAGTCGTGCTAAGGTGCGGCCAGGTGTCTTGCCTTCCCCATAGCGCCTGGCAGTAGCATATTTACCTAGAAAATGTGTCTCCCTGTCCGCGGCTTCCCTAAATTTCACCAAGAGAGTCGGCCAGGGCCAGCGGGGTCAGCCTGCCCTGCTCGCTCACGATCTAGCGAGTCCAGTTGCTCTTCAATGCGAAAGAGTGTGCGTCTCAGATCCCTCTTAGCACCCCGGCATGTTTAGAAATACATATCCCTCTCAAGTAGGCCTTGAACGCCTCCCATAGCGTGGCCCAGGATTGTACCGACCCTTTATTCAGTTCGAAGTACTCTACAATAGCACTACGAAGTTCGGTACGGATCACTTCGTCCATCAGCGCCCGCCGGGGGAACCTCCACTGCCTCTCGCATCCTTCTGCTCTTGGGACCCTTACTGTTAGGGCAACTGGGAAGTGATCGGATAGTGTTCTGGGAAAGTGTTGTAATGCCTGGTACCACATGAGCAAATTAGGGGACAGCAACCAAAAATCTAATTGTGTGCAGGTATTGTGCTGCGCAGAGTAATGGGTATAGGCGGACTCCTCCGGACAGCAGTGTCGCAATACATCCACCAAACCAAGTGCCCTGCACAATTCCATTAAAGCTAGTCGTGCCCAGGGTTTAGAGTCCGGGGTGTCAGCATACTATCCTGTGTGAGATCTATCAGGAGATTAAAGCCCCCTCCCATCCAAATATAATCAGCTTCTAACTGTGCTACCTGAGTATGCAGATCGTGGGAAAAATCAGGACTGTCGACATTGGGTGCATGTACACAGATAAATGCTATGCGATAACCCATCAGCTGACCCACCATCATCGTGTAGCGTCCCTCGGCGTCATTACGAACCCATGATAGTTGGAAGGGCAGGCGCTTATGTATCAATATGGCTGTACCCCTTGCATATGTGCTATAAATTTGCAAAATAACGATGAGGGCCCCATACTGATGCAAAACATGTTGTGGATGCCTTTGGCAGGTGCGTCTCCTGTAAGAATGCAACATCAGCTTTGTGCCTCTGTAAGTAGTGCAATACCTGTTTCCCTTTCCTCGCATTATTCAAGCCCCTGACGTTCCAGGTGATCATCGTTAGATCCGAAAAAGCAGACAATTTACCCCACAGAGACATGTAACCTATTGAAGAGTGTCATTGTGTGTGTATCGAAATGGTATCTAAACAAGTCACCATGAGTAAACTGGACAATAAACAGTGAATCTCTTTTGATCCGAACATCCCCACCTCCCACCCATCCCTGCACACCCCAACGCAGGGAACTTCCCTTCTAGCTAAGAGATAGAATGCAAATTGTAAACACCGTAAACAATAAATCAGGAGCAACTCAATATGCATTCCGCAAATGTGCCAACCAGCGTGTTCCACACAAAGGGTGTGGCTACGCCATGCCAAATACCCAACTTTGTTGAAGAACAGTACATGTATAATTTGCCCTTTTGTAGAATAAGTTACTCAACCCTAAAGGGAGTATTGTTCTGATGCAGCTTGCAATGCCCAAGTCTCAACACTTAAACATGGTTAGACATAAGCCTGTCCTGGGATTAATCACTCATAGGAAAATAGATCCGCACCGGCCACCGAACCACTGTGAGGCAGGGATCCCCTTGGAACTTCCTTATCACGACCCCCACTGGACACCTTGTACTCACGACAGAACTCCTGAACAGCCGTGGGGTAATAAAAAATGCGAGATCTGCCCTCAACATCCACACGGAGACGAACAGGATAAATCATGCCATACTTGAGGCCTACATTTTGGAGTGCGGCCTTGACCCCAGTGTACTTTCTTCTGGCTTCTTGAACCATCGCAGGGAAGTCAGGGAACAGTGAAATCGATGATCCTTGCCATGTCAGAGGTCCCTTTTCTCTCGCAAGCTGCAACACAGTGTCTCTGTCACGGAAATTCAGCAGGCGGGCTATGACTGGTCTAGGAGGGCACCCCGGGTTAGGACGTGGGCCCAGGGAACAGTAGGCCCGCTCCACCAAAAAGGTGGGAGTGAAGGACTCTTTGCCGAAAAGATATGACCGCAGGGTTTCCACAAAAAGGTCCATGCGGCCTGTATTCGTGGTCTCGGGGACTCCAAGAATACAAACATTATTACGCCTGCTCCTCGCCTCCAAATCTTCGTTTTTCATGGCAACGTTTTTAAGGATTTTCTCCATACGGTCCAGACGTTTAGTGGATTGTGCCGCTCCATCTTCGATGTCTGATACCCTGCCTTCAACCGTGTCCAAGCGTCTCTCATGCGTGTCAAGCCGGGCCCCCATGGCATCTAGGCGCGTATCCAAGACATCAAAGCGCCCGTCCAGTACCTTGAATCCCGCCCTTAGCTCCAGCATCAGGGCGTCCGAACTAGAAGGAGTACTCACAGCCTGGGCAGCCTCTCCCTCCCCTTCAGTCATGCAGACACCAGGATCCACCACCAAATCACCCGGTTTGTTGAACTGTAACACTCGCTGCTTGGGGTCTTTGTGTACCGTTGCATGGTGTGTGGCACAGGTGGAGTTCATCTGCAGTGCTCAAGACACTGAAGACGAGGTAGCTACTTGAAAACCAGGATACAGCAGTCTCTCACTAGGGCACATTAAGAACAGTAAAGAAGCACATCCCAGAGTGGGCGACGAGTGATCCAAGCAAGGAGCAGAGAAAGGGGGGGGGTTGAAGCAGTCGCCCGAACCCCACTTTCAGTGGCAGCCGCCAGCACTCTGGTTCCACACCCCCACTCCTTTTCCCCACACCACAGTCTATGATGTATCGGGCCAGGAACGCCCGGGTCTCTCCAGGTACAGGCAGCACACAGTTAGGAATATATGCGGGCTGGGGCAGGCAGAGACCCAGAGTTGCGCAGGCCTCTGACCGAGGCACAGGCTGGTGCAGGCAAAGAGCAATGCAGCTCAAGTTATCTCCGGATCCGGCAGCGAGGTGTTATATAGGTCGAGTGGAGCAAGGCAGAGCGACGAAGCGAGGTAGGCCTTTGTTTGAATCTCCTTTAATTGCAGACCTAGTCAGGCCCCCGAGCAGCACCTGAGCCCCACGTGGACTTGTTCCAGTCGGGCCATACATTAAGCCCTTCCCCGCCCTCCACAGAACCGACCCAACTAGCCGGATGGCATGCCCCCAGGCTCACCCGCAGCTCCTCTCGCTGTGGGGCCTCCGGGGACAACGCAGGCCAGCCTACCTGAAGGGCGGAGAGTCGACGTCTGCTTCCGAAGGATTGCGCTCTTCAGCAACACATCCAGACGGCCCCAGCTCTCCTCTGTGCTGTGCTGAGTTCGTGCCGCTCACGGCGGGTTCGCCCAAATGCGCCCTCCAGCAAACGTCGTCACCGCCACGGGTCTCGCGCAGGTCAGACTCCGGGACTCAGCGTGCGATCTCGGCTGCTCCCGGCGGGAGCAACGTAGCAGTTCCGCAGGCCGGTTCTGACCCCAAACAGATCCCACCAAGGGGGACACACTGCCGCGGTTGTGGCGGCAGTCGAGGGAGAGGATGGTCCAGCGTACGGGCAGGATCGGGCAAGGATGTTGGGTGAAGTGGCGGAGCTTCAGCGCTACGCGGCATTCTTGGTCGGTAGCCTGGCCACGCCCCCTTTTTGATGCAACTTTGACTGAGGTGTACTGGGTCCCTGCTAACCAGGTTCACCGTAACAGCGTTCTTTCCCTAAACTGTACCACAATTGGCACCTTTTCAGCAATCCCTATAAATCCCTAGTAAATGGTACCACTGATACCTAGGGCATTGGGACTGAAGAGGATCCACTAGGGCTGCAGCACAACTTGTGCCATCCTAGGGACCCCTCACCAAGACCATGCAAACTGCCATTGCAGGCTGTGTGTCTTGGTGCAGAGAAAACGGAGGAGTCGACATGGCACACAGCCCTGTGTGCCATACCCCATACACTGCATGAGGTATAGGTAAGTCACCCCTACTGCAGGCCTTACAGCCCTATGGCAGGGTGTACTATAGCCTATATGTGGAGATATCTGCATGAGCAGATATGACCCTAAAATATCCAAGTCCATTCTTGGATATTGTAAGTGCACAGGGAAGCCATGGAGAGTACATGGGCTGTATACTTGTCATCACGAGTTTCATAGCTCCATGATGGCTTCACTGTACCCTAAGATGTTTGGTACAAAACATCTCGTCTTAGTAAAACCTCACTGATGCCGATTAGACAGCTTAGGTCATCCTCCTCTCTTCTTGCCAAAGTACCCAGGATAAAAAGAACTAGATGTGGTGGCTGCTCGTTCTCGCACAACGCGGCCAAACTATGGAATGCTCTCCCCCCGCATCTGCGATCCGAGTCTAATATACTCTCATTCCGTAAGCTCCTCAAGACTTTTCTGTTTCAATAAACCCGGACAGCCCCAAGTGTCTTTCATGCCCGTATTGTCCGCAGCGCTAGAACGCCTAAGGGTAGCTATCGCGCTCAACGAATTGTCATTCATTCATTCATTCATTGGATTTATTAATAAATGCACACAGGAGACACCTTAGAGGGTCCCCTGAAATTCTACCAAGCACTGATGTGTTCTCTAACTAGTCTTACCAGCCAGCCACCACCAGACATGTTTCTGACCTCATGGGTTGAGAGCCAGCGCTCTAAGAGGCCAGGAACAGAGCCTGCTCTGGGCGGAGGGGCTTCACACCTCCCCCAGGCTAGGATGGCCTTCCAAGGCAGGAAGCGTCAAAGGCGATGCCGCCTTTGAAATGCGATTCAGGCATCTCCAGATAGTGGAGGATGCAAATCCCCCTGTTCTGCTCCACATTTGGTGGGAGGACAGGCAAGAAAATCAGTTAAATTAGGAGGTGGGTCCCCATTCAGCCAGCACCACCTCTAAGATGGGACAGGTGATGTGGAGCCCACTTTTCCATTCCCTCCATCTTGGTTTGAGAGGGAATTAGCCAATCGGGGCTAGGGTAGTGCCCCTTCCCACAGGAAAAAGTCACTTAGAGAGTGTAGACACCCTAAAGGTTGTTAGCACATTGGCTACTACTTGTCACCCCCTTTAACGCCCCTAAATTTAGTATTTTTATATGGCATCCCTGAACTTTTGATTCAACGACACAAAGAAGATATGGACAAAGAAGAGCTGCTGACCCAGGAACAGAAGACCTGCTGCAGAATTTTGGCGCGAAATCCTGCCTGCTTCTTCCAGGACTAGACAGTCGTGGTGTGCTGTCTCGTCCTGCTGCTGTGAGGACTCCAAGAACCCCCGGAGCACCCCCAGCCCTTCTCTAATTGCCAGAGAACTCCCTTGGGATAGAGGAACTACTCCCCTGCAGTCCGCAGGCACTAAACCTGCAAAGTCCGGTTTACTGACTTGCTGTTTCCTGGCGACTCCGACGCAGCATCCAAGCAAAAAGGGGTACATCGGCTCCAAAGGGTCAGATCTGTCTCCCCACCAAGTTTAGAGTCACCAGGACCTACCGGAGCCGTGCCGCACCAACACATGGGGTACCGGACCCCCTGCAACCTACACAGACGAAGAGTCCATTCCGGACTTCAACTGCACAGGAAGCAAGCACCCAGCGAGGGATGTCGAGACCCCTGAGACCCACTTCGTGAGTAGCCCAGCTGTCCCGGAATCGCCTCTGCAACCTGCCTGCTCCTGACCGCGAAGACATCTTGATGCACGCTGACCTATCTGCTCTGCACCCAGGCCGCCCAGCCTGGGTACCGACTAACCAGCTGTGCTCCCTTGGTCCTGAGGCCCTTGCGACCTGCTCCCTTTAGTGGGACCCCTGGTGCTTACCTTTAAGTCCCCTTGTGCAGTGGGTTTTCAGGTGGCCCCCTTCTTCGTAGCGCAGTAGCTACTAACGACCTCAGCACCCTGCTCCTAGCCAAATCCAGGACGCTCCTGAGAATCTGCTAGTGGAACATTGTACCTGGCCTTGCTACTTACTGAAATCCCGAAGGTTAACCTCGAAATCCAAATGTATGCTTTTATATGCATTTTTCTATTTTCTCCCATTGACTTCAATGGTGCTTAATTACGCATAAAAGTGATTTATTTTGCAAACTTAAAAAATTAATATCTTGAAAAGTACTTGCTGTAGAACAAAGTTCTTGGTCAGAAAAATGATATAAAAATCGGTGTTATTTTTGTAATTTGGTTTCGGATTTATTCTTGAGTGTGTATATCATTTATTTTCTCTGTGAGTACAACAAATGCTTACAACAAATAGAGCGTTAGTATTATCTACTTTTGCCTCTGTGTACCAATCTGGTTCTCTCTGGACTTTCTGCACAGTGTACTGCATTTTAGTGTACTATATTGTGCCAGCTTCCTAAAACTTGCATGGTTGTCTGACTCCCTCAGGGTGTGGGGGTCAAATTAAAAACATACTGAACGTATACTGGTGAAATAGGCAGGGGAGCACACTATCCAAACTCATGCAGGACACTTTCCATCCCTCAAGTTCCTTTATCGAAATCTGAAAACAAATCCTGATATTTTTTTCATAGTACACATCATTTCATTCATTTTAACCTTGTTCAGTTTGAAAATGTTTCGACACTGGATAAGTTGCATCCATATTTCTAATGGCTGGCAATTGTTTGTATATCTGTTTCTTACCCAAAAACATTTATCTAGCACAATTACATTATGTACAGTATCACAAATATCTGTAGTGTGTAGTGTATTTTTGTGCTTGTGCATATGGATGTCCATGTGTTTTTAATAATAAAACTAATTTGTGGTATTCAACATTGTGTAATGTGACATGGGATGTGTGTAACGAGGTTTGATGTTTGAAAGAGTATTCAGCAAGGTGGTGACTAAAGTTTAGAATAGTAACTTTTCTTCTGAATTTTGTGTCTTTTTGAGGTTTGATGCTGTAGACATTAATACAACCAGTCATCCTTATCTCCACTTTAACTTTAGTGTGTTTTGTTTTAGGGAATTTCATTGTTTAAAAAAAATACATTTCCATTTCTTTTAATTGTAACCCCACCCACCTTGGGCAAAAGTGGGGGTTATTTACTAGTCTAGGGTTCCTGGTCCTTCCTCTCTTTCTTTGACTGCCCTGCTTTGCCCAAGTGTGATGGTTAGTTGGAACCCTTCCCTTGCCTAAGACTAAAGGGTATTTAATGACACCTTGGCCAATGTGGGGGTGCCTTTGTTTGCCCCATAGCTTGCTGAAGGATGGTTGTGATGGGCATTTATTCCATGTAAATCCCTTCCCTCTTGCACTAGGGAAAGGAGTTTATTTTTTTTAACACCTCGCCACCTTGCTGAAGGGTAGAAGGCCAGGATATATATCCAGCCAGACCATCTCCAAGGGCGTGGGTATTTTTTTTTTTTTTATGGTGTCTACACCCCGAAACAATAGGCAAACCCAATTTTTTTTTTTTTTTTTATTGCTTTGTACATGAAGAAATACTTATATTTCCCAGTAAGAAAATAGTATTACATGTCAAAGGTAGCAGATAATTAAATATATAGCAGTACCATAAGAAATTGGGAGCAATAAACACAATCCTGATCAGGGTGAACCACTAAAGTCACTAAATAAACCTGTGCCCAACCCTCTGGTTGTTTGGCACAAAAGCAGTCTGGCTTAACTTGGAGGCAATGTATAAAGTATTTGTTCAGCACTCAAACAGTAATCTAAAAACACAACACAAGAAAAATCCCAAACCAATTTAGAAAAATAGAGCACATTTTAATAGATAAAATGACACGAATACAACAAAATCCAATAAGTAGAACTGGAGTTATGAATTTTTAAAGTTTTAAGTTAAAATATATCCAAGTAACACAAATCGTCAATCAAGGTTATCTGGTTGCGCTGGACTGGGTCACAGTCAAAAGTTAAGGCCACCTGCAATTGAGTGTGGGTCGAATACTGGCACCAGATTCGTCGTGGTAGATAGTTTTATCTTCTAACTTAGTCCAGTTTTCACACACTCGTCAACGACCTCCCCGGTGGTCGGCCTGCAGGCTGGATCTGGTGCGGGGCTTGTTGATGACAGATTGCTGAAGCCTCTGGCCTCAGTTGGAACTTCATGTTGGCGGTGTGGTTGTTGTTGGCACGAAGAGCTTGTCAGCAATAGGAACTTCACATTGGCAGGAAACAGGGTCCGGTTGTTGTCGATGAGAAGAGCTCCGGGGGTGAAGTCCCGGGTCTATATCCAAGAAGGTTGCGTCAGCGGTCAGATGCAGGTCCCACGTTGGCCTCGAAGTTCATTTGTGTTCGCGAGGAGACCGAGGACAATTCCTTTCAGCGAAAACAGCCCAGAACCTATGGTTTTTCACCTGGAGTCCAGTTCTTGCAATTGTGGGGTTAGAGGAGTACACTCTTCACACCAGCCAAGGGTCCACAATATGGAGGGGCACCTCTTAATGAATCTCCAGAAGTCAAGAAGGAGGTGGGCACAGCCCGCATGACACCTTTTGAAATTCAGGAGGAGCTGAGTACAACCCCACCCCCTCAGGAGAGGAACACCCTTCTCCACACCCAAGGCCATTTTGTCCTCTGTCTGGAAGGATTGCACGTCATATCTCAGGAGAGCCATTAACAGTCATGTGACACTGCCAGAAAGGCACATTTGGTTTAGGTATAAAAAGGCCAACTTTTTAAAAGTGACTTATTCAGATTAGTAATTTAATTCTGACTCTACCATTAAAGAGGATTTTAAATTACATTTCAAATAAGTGGAAGACTTATTTGAATATCTGTAGGAATGTAGGATCTGATTTCATGGTTACCCCTACTTTTTGGGGTCAGCATGTTTTTGACCTAGTCTGACTGGTATCCTGCTGATCAGGACCCCAGTCACTGCTTTCTCTCTAAATTGACCATGGTAAGTACTTCTGTACATCCGCAGTTGGCTACTGGTGTACCCTTGTAAGTCCCTAGTATATGGTACTAAGGTACCCAGGGCATAGGTACACCAGGGGTCTCCCATGGGCTGCAGCATGCATTCTGCCACCAATAGGAGTCCACTTAAACTGTGGCTACAGGCCTGCCATTGCAGCCTGTGTGAGTTGGTGCTTGCACCTCTCACAACAGATATTCATTTCCTTATATCTGAGGTCACTTCACTTAAAACCTATAAGTCACCCCTATGGCAGGCTCTTCAGTCCTGAGGGCAGGTTGCTTGATTATAAGTGTGAGGGTGCCCCTGCATGAGCAGGACACCCCTACAAACCTCAGAGTTGATTCTCCAGGCTTTGTAAGTGCGGTCAGCCATTTTAATACATATAGTGGACATCAGTCATTACGAAATGTCTAACTATATAGTGGCTGCACCGAACCTGGTCATGTTTGGTATCAAACATGTTTGAATCATACCCCAACACAGATTCCAGTGTTGAAAGTATGATCCCATGTACTGGGGGCTCCCTTGGGGTACCCCCCCTGTACTCCCGGTTACAGCCTTTCAGGGCTGACAGTAAGCTAGTACTGCTTCCGACCACAGACATGATTCTGCCCTCCTGCTGCTGAGCCAAGCAGGGGAAGGTAGAACAATAGGTTTCCTGTCGCAGGGAGCTGTGGCCTCCTCCCAGACAGGACTTAATGTATTGGACTGGGGTGGGGGCGCTTGACAGTGCCACCAGACTGCTTTGAAGGGCACATTTGGTGCCCTCCTTGCATACTCCAGTTTGAGCCAGATCAGGGGGCCCTTGGCTCCCGCTCTGGCACGAAACTGGACAAAGGACATAGGAGTATCCTCCCCTCTGTACAGCCCCTCATCTGGGAGGGACCCTTGAATTGTTCCAACCCTTCCCTTAGGGTACTTAAGGACTTACCTGTGGGTGATCCTCAGATTTGTTGTGGGACAAGACTCAAGACTGAAACCACATCACTCTTAGACCTTCTGGTTCACTTCGACTGCGCTGGACTTCACCTTGGAACCAAGACTGCACCATGGAAGACTCCTGCTGCTCCTGGTCTCGCTGTTCTGCTGGTCGTCTTCGTCGTCTGTGTTTGTGCTTCTTCCAGGATCTTCATCAGACCTGTGGGAATCAAGGACACCCGAAGTAATCTCCCTTGGAGTGAAGGAGTCACTCCCCTGCATCTACAGGCACCGCAGCGAAGCTGACCGGTCTGCTGCTCCTGATGTCCCACGGACTTCCAAAGGCTCAGCAACACAGGTGGTGGCTCTGCAACTCCCTCGAGGCCTGACATCTCCTCTCTGCAGTTTTGAGCCCAGAATCCCTCGTTGGAACTGCTAGGACCAAACCCCTGTGCACTGGGTCGACTTGCTGTTGCGAAGGCTTGTTGGCTCTGCACTCCAGAGATCCCCGGGCTACAAGAAGATCGAGCTTCCAGCATCTGTTCCTGCCAAGTACAGCGACCTCACCACTTCCTCTGCACCGTGGGCCTTCCTTCTTGGTGAGCTGCTCGAGGTCCTCTTGTGACTCCTGTGCCTTCGGCCTGTGGGTCTTCTCCAGCTTCAGTGGGCTCATCTGCTTGCTCAGGCCTGCTCCGACTCTCCTGCTGTTGGTGAGTCCCTTGGACCTTGCTGGTCCCAATGTTGCTCCTTCTTCGTTCTCCACGCTAGTTGCGGCAACCAAGGATTGTTGGTGCCCGCGCCGTTCACCAACCACCTAGTCACCAACATCCGATGTGGGACAGCTCGTGCACTGCTCCTGGTCGTCCGCAGCGTCGCCTGGACCTCACAGCTGCAGCGACAAGGACACGGTCAACTCTTCTGAACTGTCTGACATTGGTGGGCATTGCTCTTCCATGCCTACTGGTCTCTCCTGAGTGGCATAGACTCTGTCCCCTCTGCTTGCAGGTTTTTCACTTCCAGAATCCACTCTTGAGTTCCACTGGACTTCTTCACCTTCTTCTCCAGAGGCACTTTTCTCCAAGTCTTACACTGTCGTATACGGAGGTTTTCGACATCTCTTCACTCCTATGCACCTGGCTTCCCTGGTGTAGGTAACCTGGTCTCCAAGGTATCCATGGGTGGGGTGGCTCTCCAACCTCCGTCCTCCAAGGGAATTCTTCTGGGTCTTTTTGTCCAAGTCCTGTCCTCTTCTGCAGTTCACATTCCACTTTCTTAATATATGGTTTGGTCTCCCCCTGGCGACCACTGTATTTTGTGCTACTTACCTTATTGCAATTGAAGTAGTATTGTGTATTTGTGTTGATATCTCCAAGTAGGAGATATACCAATGATTTAGTGAGTGTTGTGTAATAAATAGAAGTATTTTTATATATACACTGTGGTTCTCTTTCATTTAACTTGCACCCTAAGGTTAAACTGGTAAAACCAGCTGCTTAACACTGGGAAACAACCTTTTAGAACGCATGCATTACATCGCATGCCATTAGATCGAGGTTTTTACAACGCAAGTCGTTAAAACGACTTGCACTGGAGGGCGCTATAGGACAAGGAGTAGTTTAATTTACTATCCAACACCTTCCCTACTGTACGTAGGCTGGAGTTGGAATAGTAAATTAAACTACTCCTAAGTCCAGCGCCCTCCAACGCAAGTCGTTGTAACGACTTGCGTTGTTAAAACCTCGATCTAATGGCATGCGATGTAATGCATGCGTGATATCGTCATACATCCCTTAACACTCCTTCAAGATAAGCCTGTTGCTGCTCTCCACAGCTACCACTTTGAGAGCTTTCAATGGTTATCAAAGACCACTAAAATCACCATAAGGGTTGCCTGTATTAGTGCAAGGTGCATCATTTAAATAAGTGTGCACCATATACTAAGCCAGCTTCCTACTTGAGTGGCAGCAATGGGATTTTAGCCTGCACTGTTTTACCATTTAATCTCTAGGTGTTATATTCCATATAGGTACTATAATATAGGCCCAGGTAACTTCATAACCCCTCACCTATATTCTTCCCTACATTGCACTTATAACAGTGTACAGGGACTGAACTTGTACCTAGATACGACACTGCATTCAGAATGCGGGTTTTCCCTAGTTCGAAATCTCATACATTATGCATGAGGATTCTTGGAAGCACAGCAGGACTACCATCTCCTGTATAATATCTATGTACAAAGTTCATGCCCGACGTCATTCTTAGTCTGACACAGTAATACAGCGAGGTAGGACCTCTGGGGAGACCTATGGGTATATATACATCACATCTTGCTAAGATAGACGGAGGAGATCAGGACTTCCCTGCCGACACACTGACAAGAGACGCTGAGGTTCCTGCATGCAGACACTCCTGCTCGCAGTGGTCTAACATCCCTCGCGGGGTGTCCAACTCGAGACCAAGACGGGGTCCCACAGTCTCTCACTTCAGGTAATGGGGTTGACTTTATCCTAGAGGGATTCTTGTCTTAACACTTACACACATGCTAGGTACACTTAGGTATATCTAGTTAGGGAGACATCGTAGGAGTACGCATCTTTTTATTATAATGTATTTTATGTACTAGTATGTATTCATGATCACTGCAAGATGGTAGAGCTTTACCATCCGTTTACTTTCATAGTGCGTCTAATCCTATATATCTGCTACTGTCTAACGGTTGTTGCAGCTCATCTATTTTACACCAGAATAACAACTGTTCAATAAATACTTATTGAAAATGCCCAGCCTGTTTATTCTGTGTATCTCTCTAAGACAGACTAAGTAAGCACGAGTGACTCAGTGAAAAGTAGTATATTGTTTCCACGGTCCTGAGGGATCAGGGTTGTCATGTTCGATGGTTGCCAAGAACTATTCTCTCCTTGGTAAGAGGAGATTCTAGTGGCACTGTGAGCTAGCTGGTACAAAAGGCCAACATACCCGGTGGGGGTGGTCAGAATCAGTCCGACACCAATCCTACAGTGTATGCTGTCCGAACGCGCAGCTCCTGTATAGGTTTTATAGGAACTACACGACATGGCGCCGCCAACGTTGGTTGGGTACTTATTTAACAGTAGAATCTGAGTAGTTCAGTTGTGCTAGTCTCAGAGACCCCTACTCACAATTCCTGAGACGTCTGGAGTGGGTGGGTGCAAACTCCGCCACAGCTGAGTAGGCAAAAATCCTATTTATTGGCTGTCGGTTAATCGAGCTTGAAGGACACATTGTTCCTAAAACTGTGCAAAACACCTTATCTTAGTTCCCTTGAAAAGCTCTTCTTCTCTAAAACAATTACTGAAGAAACAGGAAACCTGGATAGAGTTGTGCAAGAGTTGCATCTCTCAGCAGACGAAGAAGACGCAGATGCAATTTCCATTGCAGAAAATGTTAGGAATGCCGTTATAAAACTAGGTACACACAGTCTAACATCCAGGGGTGGACCAGTAGCTTTCGTGATTGAGGCACACGAATCATTTAAAACAGAGTTATTCTATTCATGGGTTACATTCCCAGTTGCAAATGCAAGGACAAAAACATTTCACTTCTACACAAAGTGGAATACCGGACGAATATTGTCCCTATGAGGACATTGAAGTTTCACTAACTTACCAGGAACATTTATACTGGTTTGAAGGTGCCCTCTCCCATACAAGAAATAAAGTAAGACTCGATCCGCTCGGAAGAGAAGGAGTGACATGGCCAGTATTAGCAGCCTACACACCACATCCTGACATTGAAACAATGCCAGGAGGAGACTTACTTATACTTCACAAAGAACTGATAAAACTTTACAGAAACATGACACAGTTTGTCATGAGGACACTTACTGTCCAGCCAGCAACGGTTACAACAAACACAAATACAGGTCAAAATACAGCAACTAAAATCTCATCACAAACTTTACACTCCGTAATGGGTAAAATGCCCGCAAAACGTGAACAAATGCCATTCTGGGTAGCTTAAAAAATAACACAGCTAGAAGCAGCATACCCAAATACTAGCCCGTATGAAAAACACAGAATGCTGACAATCTGCTTGCCCATGGGGATAACACCACAGATAGAGGATTGTACCTCTTGGGGTACAGTTTTTACTCCAATATATACCAGAACACATGGTATCCCGTCATTAGCAGTAATACCAGATTTATTAAGACAAATACAAAATGAGTACGGAGCAGAACCGGCTCTGAACTTAGGGATGAAATTACTAGGTAATTATGCCCAGGTATCAGCCATAATATTAGCAAATATTAAAGGGGAAGCAGCATCAGTGGCAATCCGTCAACGCCTAAGGGAGTTCAGTCCTTTACAACAGGAACATGAATTACCAAAAATAATTGAGACCACGTATGCAGAATTGCGCAGAGACAGTTTGGGTGGGAAAGCATTAAAACCCCAACTGATGGGTAGTCCCGAGAAAGACACCTGTAAGCAGGCACCTGCTTCTTCGAAAAAGAAGTGGGAAAATAACAAAAAATAGAAAAATAAAGAAAACCGATCTCAATCCAGAGGTAGATCTCCTCCACAGGAGTCCTCCGAAAGGAGGTATAACCTTAGGAATAGGGACAATATTAGGAAACCTGACAGGTATCGGTATACTGATACACGTTCCTCTCGTTCCTTTCAGGGTTTGACGAAAAACTCCGAGAGGGAAAGACGGTCATACAGACAAGAAGAGCGTACAAAGTCCAGAGACAAGCAGCAGGCTCAAGACTATACTTCCAAAAAAGAAGATAAAGCCAAACCAAAACCTCAGTTCAAAAAGAAGGTTGCAGGTCTGAAGATCAGACATGCCCAGAATTCTGAGGACTCAACTACTGAACGGGGAATGGGCTCTGACGATGCTAGACTGTGCGGCAGAAGTAACAATAGTTCGCCAGAACCTGATGGAATTTCTGGTGACAGCGGACTTGAATGATTATATCACGGTGAAAACACCCAATACTAGGGTAAGTGTCCCACATAAGTTATATGAAATAACACTCCAAATGGAGGGGGACAAACCCAGGAAAGTTAGAGGTCTCTTTTGGGAGAACCTTACGTTTGGTTATGCCATTTGTTGGAAATGGCCCTTTTTGCAGGGTTATCCCCAAACTTTTTGATTCTTCCTCCTATGTTTTTTCCTGACCTTTGGTTGTTGACTATAGGACTCTGGACACTTCACCACTGCTGATCAGTGCTAAAGTGCATATGCTCTCTGTGTAAATTGTTATTGTGATTGGTTATCCATGTTGGCTATAGGACTCTGGACACTTCACCACTGCTGATCAGTGCTAAAGTGCATATGCTCTCTGTGTAAATTGTTATTGTGATTGGTTATCCATGATTGGCATATTTGTTTTACCAGTAGGTCCCTAGTTAAGTGCACTGAGAGTGCCAGGGCTGGTAAATCAAATGCTACTAGCGGGCTTGCAGCACTGTTTGTGCCACCCACATGAGTAGCCCTGAAAAGATGTCTTGGGCCTGCCACCACGGTGCCTGTGCGCTGTTTGTTAACTGCCATGTCGGCCTGGCAAGTGCACCCACTTGCCAGGCCCTACCCTTCCCTTCTTTTACACATTGGACACCCCTGTGGTAGGCCCAAGGTACCCCCCTGGGCAGGGTGCAGTGTGTATGAAAGGTAGGACATGTACTGGTGTGTGTAACATGTCCTGATAGTGAAATGCTGCCAATTTCGTTTTTCACTGTTGAAAGGCTATCTTGCCCCATAGTACATAATGGGGAACGCTTTGTAACATTTTACAAGCATATCTTCCCATAGGAATAAGATCGAAAAATTGAGTTTGGTATCCCTGAACTTAGGATTTAATTACACATCTTTTAGTAAAGATGATGGTTTTTTAATTGTGTGTTTAAAAATACCACTTTTATACGGTGGCTATTTTCTTGTTCAACCATCCTGTGTGCCTCTGCCTGTTTGTGGATTGACTGTCTGGCTTTGGAGTGACAGGGGCTGGGGAGGTGCAGTGGCTCCAGGAGTCTGGATGAGTCAGCACTAGGCTGAATAAGCCTGATCTGCATTTGGAGTGGTGGGAGGAGTAGCACCTGTACCTGAATAGGGCTGTGCCTGCCTTCCACAATGCTGGCTCCGCCCCCTGTGGTCAGTCTGGAGCCAAGGCTCACACTGACAATGGATGTTGTTGTGCACTTGCAGAGTGCCCCCCCAGAACTGGTTTGAACTGGGCTCAGAGCCCCTTGCACAAAGAGAACAAAGACATTTTGGGGTATAAGTATAAGACCCAAAACCCCAGACTTTAAATCATTCCTGGAATTCAAGAGGAACCTTTGCCAAGGAGAAGAGCTGGAGAGACTGAGGAGAAGTACTGCCCTTGCTGTGTGTCTGGGGTTGGCCTGCAGTTGCTGTTTCTGCCAAGGAAAAGAGAAGGACTTTGCTGTGTCCCCTGCTTGAAGGAGATCTCCAAGGGCCTGAAGTGTGCTGGTCTCCTGTTCTGAAGTCTCAGGGACACAAAAGACTTCCTGCAAATCTGCTGGTGCTGCTGGACTCTGCCATCTGTGAGTCCTACCTTTGCCTGAGGTGCCTCCTTCCAGTTACAGGGCCTCAGAGGTGGGTTTTGCAGCTAATCTCTGCAAGAACCGGCACGAAGCTTCGTGAAGCCGTGCAAAGTTTCTCAGAACCGACGCCGGATGACGCGAAGCCTCGCAGAGTCTCGCCGGGCGATGCAAAGTCTCGCCGCGCAGCCCCCAACACCGACGCCGGACGGCGCGAAGCCTAGCAAAGCGGCGCATCGCCTCCGGTGTGCCACGCATCGTACCTGTGCACCAAGTTTTTCCACGCATCACCCGCAGACTAGAATCGTCTTGGATTTCAACGCCTCACTTCCCCCTACAGTCCGGATTCGACGCATCACTTCTCCTGTGTGCAGCAGAATTGTCGCCTCGCCTCCCCAAGGACTCAGGAACTGACGCATCGCTGTATTTTCCAACGCTTCCTTTCTCTGCGGCTGTTTGGCCTTGTGAATTTTGACACATCTTCGGGTACTTTGTGTAAAAGTCACGCATCCATAGTTTTCTATGGTACAAGTTCTTTAAACCTTTTTGAAAGTCATATTTTTAACTGTGTATGTTGGATTTTTGTCGTTTTGGAGTTGTTTAGTTTAGATAGATAATTTATTTTTCGAAACTGGTGTGGTGTCCTTTTGTGGTGTTTTCACTGTGTTACTGTGTGTGTTGGTACAAATACTTTACACATTGCCTTTGGGATAAGCCTGTCTGCTCGTGACAAGCTACCAAGGGGGTGAGCAGGGGTTATCTTAAGTGTGTATCCCCCTTACCCTGACTCGAAGCAAGGGTCCCTATTTATACAAAGGTAACTACCTCTGCCAACTAGAGACCCCAATTTCTAACAACATTCTATTAGATGAACAATATTGGCCGCCAGCGTTCGTCATGGACTGCCCTAGGGGAGAAACAGTAATCTTACCAGCCTTTTCCGCCCCTGTTCCCAAATATCTTATATATAAATATGCACGGGAGGGGGCCGTAGCCCTTGCCCCGGCATTATATAAAAATCATGTTGGGTGGGATGAGGATTCAACCCACCACATAATTTCATTAAAAAATACTCTGACTCCACAGAGGCAGTATCCAATAAAGCAAGAAGCTAAAAAACAGGTCAGGGAGATCCTAGATCAACTTGAATACCAAGGGGTGATTGAAACTTGCACCTCTCAAATGAATAATCCTTTGTTTCCCGTAATGAAACCTGACAACTCATATCGTCTAGTTTTAGATTAGACATCTAAACACTTGCACAAAGACATTTGCTGTACAAAATGCACACAGTGCCGCACTAATGAATAACATTGTGCGGAAAAAATGCAAAACAACACTAGGTATCTCAAATGGATTTTTTTTGCCAAAATATAGCGCCTGAAAGCAGGTATTTAACCGCATTTTCCGCGTTAGGCTTCCAGCGTCAATTTTGTAGACTCCCCCAGGGGTATAAGAACAGCCCGGGTTATTTTCGGCCAGAGTAACTGAATTACTTCAAAATCTGGATGAAGAGGCATTGTCCTACGTGGATGATATGTATCTAACGGATGACGACCTGGAGGAACAGTTGAACGGAGTAAATTCCATAATATTGGGATTTGCCTCTGAAGGCTACAAATTTAATTTAAAAAAAATCAAAGATAGCCCACCTCAATGTCCTGTTCTGGGATATGAGCTTTCAAGTGAAGGGAAAAGCTTAGCAGCTAACTTTTTAGAAAAGTGTGCACTGCTGCAACCTCCAAAATCATTAAAAAATTTACAATCAATACTGGGATTCCTGAACTTTGGCAGAACATACATTTTGGATTACGCAGAAAGAGTTAAACCTTTCTACGATTTAATAAAACCTGACTTTTCAGTTAGACAATGGACACAGGAACACACAGATATCCTTTGTTCCCTACAAGCTGATATGATAGCTTCAAAACACTTACAAACACGCGTAAATGTACGCAATCTAGTGATCCGTATAGTTGCGGGTCAATCAGGATACACCTACCTAACATATAATGAAGGTGAAACAGTACCAATAGCGTACAAATCACATTTGTACACAAATGCTGAGATGCGCTTTGCATCAACAGAAAAGATTCTTACAGCAGTACAGACTGCTGTAGAGAGAGAAAGAGCACTGGCTCAGAGAAAGCAAATAATTGTCGTAACCCCAGTACCGGCCTTAGAGGCGGCTACAAAGGCTAGCGTTCCGAACGCTAAAGCCTTACATCCGAGATGGATACAATGGGCTAATTCTCTTACTGCAACAGATGTAGAATACAGGTACAACCCAAGTCTAAAAACACAAGCATTCCTGCAATACGAACAAGAATATCCTCTCCCTAATGAAATATTGCCTCTAGATCAGTATGAATATATAATTTACACTGACGAATCTGCTCAGCCGGCCATTGGGAGTAAACAGCAATACAGCACTGCATGCGCAATCGTTAAAGGTCGCGTGCAGGATGGAAAGTTTCATCCGAGTTGTACAAAAACCCAGTCTCTAGGAGACTGCATGGCACAGCTGGCAGAATTAAAAGCTCTGTTACTGGCACTAATAAATACGTATCGAGAATTCCCCACACTAATCGTGTGTGATTCCTTTTACTGTGTACAGTCATACAATGAATACTTACACCACTGGGGACAAAATGGGTTCAAAGATGCAAAAGGTGGCACAATTAAGCACAAAACGCAATGGGAACAGGTAGATGAGTTGAAAAACAAACTACCAAGGGCTCACGTGATGCACACACTGAGTCATCAACGTGATGGCGTTCACGTTGAAGGGAATTCATTGGCTTAATGAGCCGCAAAGGGTGCTGTACGCACGGCTTCCGTAGCTGCAATAACTCGTTCAAAAACGGGAATAGACAGTGAGACCATGGTTGCAATTATTGCTACACGCAATAAAACGGCACTACCGAAAAGATTTCCACTCAAGTACTCCTACAAGTTAGATGCGAATAACGTTCCATTTGCTCAGATTCCTGGAGTGGGGGATAGAGCAATACCAAATATGGATCGCAGGTTAGGTTTAATTCTAGCAGCACACGAGGGTATAGGTTCTGCACACGCAGGAGTCACGGCGACTGTTCCCTAACTGAAACAACGCTACTGGTGGCCAGGATTAACAAAGCAGACTAAGGACTGTGTCTTGAAATGCGACATCTGTCAGCAGATGAAAGGCTCCACCGTAACACGTCCAGCGCAGACACCATTGCTAATATCAGACAAACCACTCGCGTGTGTTTATTTGGACCACTGCGGCCCCTTACAAACAGATGGGGCTTACAGGTATATCATGGTTGCAGTGGATTCCTGCTCTAGATTCCTATGGGTGTGGCCCCAGCGCTCGGCTGACGCTCTAACTGTTAAAAAAGATTTGCGAGTCTTTATAGGGACAAACGCAATTGGCACATTACACTCTGACCGTGGCCCAGCGTTTAGGTCTAGGGCTAACAAGGAAGCCATGGGAGGTTTGGGTGTAGCATTGCGGTACTCCTCTCCTTACCATCCCGAGGGACATTCGGTAGTTGAAAGGAAAAACCGGGACTTAAAGCAGTCTTTAACAGCTAGAGTATTAGGCTCGGGTGAGAGTTGGGTAAAACATTTGTATGGAGTTCAACGAGCATTGAATAACATGCCAAGAAGTTCTCTAGGGGTGTCACTCCTTATGAGGTCCTATTTGGGACGAGAATGTGGGTACCTGATCTTGATTGTGAAGGAACAGTGGCAGATGAAATTTTTTTTTTTTACATCCATAAACGTTTGGCTGTTTTACAGGATCTGAATGAATCCAGTGCACAACAAAGCAATGTCTAGGTAAAGCGGACCGCCACTGGGGAAGTCAAGTCAGTTACGGCAAGACCAGTCTGGGTCCCTAAAGTTGGGGATCTGGTCAGAGAAAATTGCGGACAAAAAAGAATTTGGGCCATCATACAGAAAGCCTGTACCTGTCCTGGCCGTTGAAGGAACAAGAACTGTACTTCTACCGCCTCTTGCCGGAAAAAAGGAGAAAAGATTTGTCTCAATCGACTTAATAAAACCACACTATGTGGCCAATACTGAATAGTAAGCCTCGTGGACTCCTGAGTAAACGACGCCCTTCTCTCGCTACGATACAAGAAGTTCAAACAGAAAGACTCATCCCGTTTGAAGAGTCCCCTGCATGGAATGATGGACTATGCAATAATGCCATGGAACTCGTTCCTCTCGGAACTGAAGTTCATAATCAAAATCAAAATGAAAGACAAATTTCAACTCGACCAAACACAGATATCTACATCAACATGCCTCAACAAGAGCAAGCTACAGTTTCCACAAGACCTGGGGAAATACCGAAAATTGACAGAACTGCATCTGGCTATTTCATCGACTTTGATACCTTTTCATTGGATCCAAGTGAACCTGAAATTATGCTAGCCCAAAAAACACGCAACCAGCAAATTAAAGATTTTCTTAACTTTCTTAGAAAAACTTACCTGGTATCACCTTGGGTAGAACTCTGGGTAATTACCGGGATACTTTTCTTTCTTTTCTGGATAGGGTTAGTTGTTGTTTTTAGCATGCTTATAAATGGAACTTGCCTTCGAAAAAGCTCTGCAGCACAAAAAGTGAATCTGATTCTGAAACCTCACCTATCATCACATCGTGAACAAAGAGACTTCTTATCAGTGAACATTACAGCAGTTCCTATACCTGATGGTATAGTGTGGAACAAGGTTTATGACGATATATTTGGTCCGACCAAACTTTTAAAAATTCCACATTTATTTAAAATATCATTGTGATATCATTACCTCCAGTACATTTTCCGATGATTGGAATTATGAAACTGTAAATAATGTCTGATTTAGAAAAATCTGCGGCCTTTTCCAATAGTGAAATGTTGGAAGACACATCAGATTTTAAAACAATCTATTGCTATCAACATTATGGTCATCATTTTTTGCATAAATCTGCTAATCCCAGAAATGTTTTGCCTACCACCAATGGGAACATTGCCCTACACCGCCGAAAAGTAGTTCAATTACATTTGTACAGAAATTTCCATATTTTTCAGGGTTTAACATGTCAGACCCAGCCTCATATTATTATAAGATTGCAACAACAACAGCGCAGAAAAATATGTTGACAAACACCAAACAGATTTATTCTGCTTCCTTTATTGCCCAGTTGTCTGAACAAGGTTTCGACTTATGGAAAGACACTATAGACTTGAAATCTGTCTGGGGTACTAGAGACTGGCAGGTCCAGGGAACTGAAGCGCTACTTCGAGCATGCCTCATTCCTCAGCAAATCATGTTTTTGAATGAAACTGTGCAACAAACTACCTGTCTTGGAATAGCCAAGAACAAAGACTTGAAAACACCTCGGATGCCCATACCATCACACACCGAGGGTAACATAACATCACAAAAAGGGATTACGTTAGACGAGATCATGCAATACAATAGATCAGACCCCGATTGGAAGGGATGGTTGATTTGGCCCACAGACACCAATAGATGTCAGGAAAGATTCATGGGTAAAACCAAAGGGTTTAATATCAACAGGCCAGATCCACGCTATGTATAGAGAGAACATCCAGGGGTAGTGACATCATACAGTGTTGGGAAGTTATGCCTCGATTGGCTAAGAACCTCGACACTGTCACAAGTGAAACAACACTTATCCTTACTTACAAAGGATGTAGATCTACAGGATTTTTTATTAAGTCCTAGAAAGCCACGTCACAAACGTTTCTATTATGCTGTCTATAATGAAATCTGGAAAATATCCCAACAAGAGGCCGCGGAGAGATTACGTGAAATAGATCGATTAAACCTAGAGAAAGCTCTAGCCGTGGTTGACAATGGTTTAACTACACTAACATCCAGGATATATTCACTGGGCAACATTGTATCTTATGCGATAGATATATTAGAACAAGATTTGTACATATTCCAACACGGGCAATCACAATTGCATTCTATTATATTGTTAAGGTGGACGCTGCAATCTTTGCGCGCAGGCTATGTGCCTTGGCGTTTCATCAACAGTACATCTCTGTTTTCTTCATACAACCTAACAGAAAAACAGATAGAAATGGCACAAAGGGGAGCAAAATATACAATGCTGTGTATTGAAAAACTGGATAGATTAGCTTTTACAGTGGCAGAATCTCCGTCCACAGAATGGTTAATCCATGGCCACATAACTCTACCAGTCACTACTTTTCAGTTTCAATATTGCCTTGAACAAATGCAGGCAGGCAGATATGTAGAAATGGGTAGGGAATTCATCAAGTAATCTTGGGAATTTACCGTACAGATTTCGATGCCGGAGTGGGGATAGAGGAGTGTTTTTAAGCGGTACAAACTGTGAGAACACTAAGTGGATCACTCGTATGTCAGGATATAATGCTGCATGGGGCTTGTAACGGTTCAGTAGCGAATTTGTCCTGTCACTTGAGGGGTACCCCAGCTGTCGTGATCACTCCAGTGTTCGGGCTACTTTCGAATGGGAGTTACTTGATGCTGAATGATCAAGGTTGCTGTTGGATGCTTCCGGGCATCGCATATCTGGTAACCGTGAGCTCCAGGGTTACTTGCTGTATGCAAGTATGGTTTCCACCAACACATACAGTCAGGGAGGCGCCGTTATGGCCTTCGCTAAATGTTTTATTAATACGGTTTGATGCTTTGAGCAGAATGAAAGTCATGCTTTACAAAAGTCTGTCCCCTTAACCTCCGCTCGAGAGACCTTTGATCTCCAGATCGCAAGGTCTTCAGCAGAGATACAGGCGCTCATATGTACACATTGCCCCTTCCATTTCGCAGAAATGGTAAATCTTATCTTTAACATGTCGATACGACAGGCATCGTCCACCTATTTAAGACCATAGGTTCTGGACTATTAAGCACCTTTCAGACAGTCCTCGGAGTTATACCAAACTTTATACACTCCGTATTTGGAAGCATTTTTGGAGGACTTCCGCTGATCCCGTTTCTAATAGCAGGTATCCTGATCGAAATTTTTCTGCTGCACAATGGACGTCCCAGTCACCAAGGAGATGGAAACAGTACTCCTGGAGCGAAAATACTGTGATCGTATGGTACAACATCTGGGCACACCTCGCCTGAGAGAACGACGTGCATCTTGGTTCTTGTCATTTAGACCAGTCTGGAATGACTGCATCTTACCTGTCCTCCGATGCCTGTTTTGCGGAGAAGAATGCGTGTTGGATCTCTGTCTGACACTCCCATCATGTGCGCAACCGGATGTTGATGCTTTACTGGACCCAATAACGGCCCATGTTCTATAGTGTCCCCAGCGTATTCCAATATTGATGGCGGCATTCCTAGACCATCCACAGGTAGTCACGGCTCCTGTTGGTGTGGACACCGGCTCCTCCTCTGACACCCAGGCCTTGGACGGCGCACAGGCTGCCCCAGCGTCGGCTGCGGACAGCACGGAAAATCATCTGTGCTCAATTGACATAATCTGCGAGGTGTTACAGGGACCGTCGTCTGCGGAAGCAGGCAACGATAATGTTGCGTCTTCCAGCCAGGACACATAAACATTTGACTCATTTGGCCCGCCGTGTGCTGGGAGAAATTCGACTTTTTTGAAAAACAAACTAAAAATTGGAACTCCATAACAAAATTGACATTCTTTTGAGCATGCATGGCTTTCAAATGCTTGTAGTAGTTCGAACTATACCTACGGACACATTAGAACTATGGCTTGAGTGACAATTTCCTTTTTGAACTTTTAAAGATTTTTTTAGAACTTTTTAATTATTTTTGAGCGAAAACTGTTTTTTTAAAACTATTAGCTTACCATTGTCGAGTCAACCTAGTAGTACGTTGAGAATTTAACTATGTCGTCCATTCGGCTGAGGAGTAGGTGTTATATTCCATATAGGTACCATAATATAGGCCCAGGTAACTTCATAACCCTTCACCTATATTCTTCCCTACATTGCACTTATAACGGTTTACAGGGACTGACCTTTTACCTAAATACGACCCTGCATTCAGAACGCGGGTTTTCCCTAGTTCGAAATCTCATACATTATGCATGAGGATTCTTGGAAGCACAGCAGGACTACCATCTCCTGTATAATATCTATGTATAAATTTATGCCCAACGTCAATCTTAGTCCGACACAGTAATACAGCGAGGTAGGACCCCTGGGGAGACCAATGGGTATATATACATCACATCTTGCTCAGATAGACAGAGGAGATCAGGACTTCCCTGCCGACACACTGACAAGAGACGCTGAGGTTCCTGCATGCAGACACTCCAGCTCACAGTGGTCTAACATCCCTCGCGGGCTGTCCAACTCAAGACCAAGACAGGGTCCCACAGTCTCTCACTTCAGGTAATGGGGTTCACTTTATCCTAGAGGGATTCTTGGCTTAATACCTACACACATGCTAGGTACACTTGGGTATATCTAGTTAGGGAGACATCGTAGGAGTACGCATCTTTTTATTATCATGTATTTTATGTATTAGTATGTATTCATGATTACTGCAAGATGGTAGAGCTTTACCATCCGTTTACTTTCATAGTGCTTCTAATCCCATATATCTGCTACTGTCTAACGGTTGTTGCAGCTCATCTATTTTACACCAGAATAACAACTGTTTAATAAATATTTATTGAAAACGCCCAGCCTGTTTATTCTGTGTATCTCTCTAAGACAGACTAAGTAAGCACGAGTGACTGAGCGAAAAGTAGTATATTGTTTCCACGGTCCTGAGGTATCAGGGTTGTCCTGTTTGATGGTTGCCAAGAACTATTCTCTCCTTGGTAAGAGGAGATTCTAGTGGCACTGTGAGCTAGCTGGTACAAAAGGCCAACATACCCGGTGGGGGTGTTCAGAATCAGTCTGACACCAATCCTACAGTGTATGCTGTCCAAACGCGCAGATCCTGTATAGGTTTTATGGGAACTACACGACATAGGTGTTGGTTAGTTGAAAAACCATCGCTAGCATTGGCACATATAAATACATTTTGTGATTTAGTAAGTTCTACTGAACTTTTTGAATTGGTATTTAAGGGTTTAGCACAACCCTTTCTGCAATCTTTGGAAGTTTAGTTTTCACTAGGGGTATTTAGGTGCAACACCACACTACACCTAGTCACCATGTCTTTAGTTGGGGAAGCCAGTGGGTCTCAACCCTCCAGATACAGTGGTCTTAAGTTCCTGGAACTTAAGACACTGCATCCAGGAAGATAAAGCCAGGTAGCAACCCTAACATAGAGCAGCTCTTAGAGATGCTCCTGCAGTTTGACCTCCAGAATCCTGAGAGGCCAGAAGGGCAGGATAACTCTGGGTTGGGTGAGGCCCAGGAAGAAGGGTCAGGGGTTGCTCAACCCAGTGACCACAATTCTGAGCCTGACCAGGAGGAGTCTGAAGATCCCTCACTGGTGAACTCTGATCCCCCCAGGGAATAGTACTGATGGTACAGAGGGTGTCCCTAGAGGTAGGTCCCTCTCTATTCCCCCTGGGAGGGTGCAAAGAGTCCAGGGGAGTTCTAGGTCCTCCTCTGTTAATTCAGCCTCCTCCAACCACTCCATAGGGACCGTCATCTCTAGCCAGAGGGGGGACTCATTGGAAAAGGAATACCACCTGCTCAAGCTTGAGAGATCAAGATCAAGAAGAAGCGGTTGGCACTTAACAAGGAGACCCTGGAAGGTCAGAGAGGTAGCAAGAATTTGGGACTAGGGTCTAATGGTGGCAAAACCTAGGGTCCGGGAACATTCCTTTGATACTAGGAACCTGAGCCTGATAGTCTCTCCTTATCAGGAGGGGGAGGACATCCATAAATGGATCACTGCTTTTGAGCGGGCCTGTAAAGTTCAGATGGTCCCCCAAGGGCAGTGGGCAGCTATCCTGTGGCTCTACTATTTATTTGGAACATTTTTATTTATTTATTTTATTTGGAACATTTATTGAGTGCACGGCTACCTCCAACGGAGGTGTCCCGGCGCGAAGGCTGCAGAAAATGCACATTGGCAGAGGAGACGGGCTAACTGAGGTCGAACAGCCAAGTCTTCAACGCTTTCCTAAAAGCTGATTCTGGTGCCGTTTTGCAGATATGTAAGGGCATGGCATTCCAGAGCTTCGCGGTTCTAACCACAAAGGCTCTGCCGCCTATCCTGGCCTTACGAAAGTGAGGAGTACAGAACAGATTCAAATGGTTGGATCTGAGGACTCTGTTGTGTTGGTAGCTTTGCAGTCTGCGTCTCAGATATATCGGGCCCGATCCATGGTGGCGCTATATGCCATGGTGAGTGCCTCAAATTCAATTCTTCTGCTGACAGGCAGCAAGTGAAGATTTCGCAAGTGGGGAGAGATGGAATGACGGAAATGCACCTTGCAGATCAATCTAGCCACAGCATTCTGAACCATTTGTAATCTGCGGATCGAATATGCTGGGAGACCTGAGTAGAGGCTGTTCGAGTAGTCCAGGCTGGATGTAATCAAGGCATGAACTACAGTCCGCCTGCAGTCCAGCTGGAGAAAATGGAGGAATTTCCTCAGGGTGCGCAGCTTCCAGAAGCATATGGAGGAAACCTGACTGATCTGGGCTTTGCAGGAGAGAGCATTGTCGAATTTGAACCCCAAATTCCTTACCGCCTCCACTGGAACAGGAGGGGGATTCAGTTCTGTCGGCCACCACAGCATGGAGGGAGGTGGGACCGGTTGGTTAAAGAAGAGCACCTCAGTTTTCTCAGTGTTCAGCTTTAGTCAGTTTTGAGTCATCCAATCCGAGATGTTGCTCATTCACCTCCTAAAGTTGACAAAAGCAGCCTCTGAATGTTCTTTAAAAGAGAAAATCAATTGGGTGTCGTCAGCGTAGGAAATCACTTTCACTCCGAGAGTCTCCACCAAGAGCGCGAGAGGGGTAAGGTATACGTTGAAGAGTAGAGGGCTCATAGCCGAGCCCTGAGGGTCCCTGCAAACAAGAGGCTTCCAGGTGGAAACAAAGGGGCGTAAATAAACCTGTTGTGTGCAGTTCTCGAGGAAAGACCAAAGCCAGGACAGAACCGTACCCCGTACTCCCAAATGCTTAAGTCTCTCCAGGAGAATCGGATGGGCCACAGTATCGAAAGCTGCGGATAGGTCGAGCAGCACTAGCATAGCTGCTTTGCCCTGATCAATGGTTTCGCGTACTCTCTCCGCAACTTCCAAGATTGCGGTCTCCGTACTGTATCCTGCTCTAAAGCCGGATTGAGAGTCATGGAAACAATAGTGAGATTCCAAAAATCCAGAGAGTTGACTCTGAACTACCTGCTCAAGAATTTTTGCCGGTGCCGGTAGCAAAGGTAGAGACAAACTGAACTGCTCACTGTGAGGGAGGAAGATGCAGACAATTACTCAGTCTTGAAGAGTGCCCTC
The DNA here is from genome assembly GCA_963921515.1 of Calotriton arnoldi. Lineage (NCBI taxonomy): Eukaryota > Metazoa > Chordata > Amphibia > Caudata > Salamandridae > Calotriton > Calotriton arnoldi. Next base: position 943,967 of record CAWUFW010004053.1, read on the forward strand.
ATAGAGTGGCTTGGTTTAACCACTGAACAGTACCAGTTTAAGTTTAGGGACACACAGAAGGCGCACAACCAAGACTGGGTAGATTTTGTAGACTGTGCTATTAACGCTCTGGAACGCTCTCTTCATGGAAGTAATGTATATGACAATGAGGGACTGTACAATTTATTGGTGAGGGGGGCACATCCTTAATAACTGTCAAAATCAGCTACTGCACCAGTACTTGGTGGACTCTGATCTGACCTTTCCCCAAGAATTGAGAAAGAAGGCAGACAAATGGGTCTACACCAGGGTCAAGCAGAAGTCTCATGGTGGTGGCGACCAGAAAAAGCAAGATTCTATTAAGGCCCAAGAGAAGGGTGGTGAGAATGGTAAAGACAAGAAAGAGTCTTCACAAGGTCCCCAAATATCTTCCTCCTCCAACAAGAAACCTTGGTGTTACCTGTGTAAGGAAAAAGGCCATAGAGCAAGTAATGGCAATTGCTCTAAATCTGGCACCAAGGAGACTACTGCTACTGCTCCAAAAGCAGCAAATGCCCCTAGCAACAGTACAAGTTGTAATAGTGCCACAAAGGGATTAGTAGGGTTAACCTTGGGTTCTGAAGGGGATTCTGGCCTAGTCAGAACACCAACTCAGGCTGTTCTTGTCTGTGACAGTGGCATGGAACTTGCCACTTTACTTGTAAGTCCCACTAACTTGGGCAAGTACAGACAACAGCCACTCATTAGTTGTCACTCATTAGTTGTCAAGAAGCTGTGGCATACAGGGACACAGGGGCCAGTGTCAGTATGGTGACAGAGAAACTTGTGTCTCTTGAACAGATCATACTTGGTCAGATTTACCACGTGACCAATGCTAGCAATGTCAGGACTGATCATTCCTTGGCAATTGTGAATCTCAGCTGGGGAGGGGTAACTGGCCCTAAAAGAGTTGTGGTTTTCCCAGACCTGCCTGTGGACTGTCTGTTGGGCAATGATTTAGAAACTTCAGCTTGGTCTGGATTGGAGTTAAAGACATATGCAGAAATGATGGGTATTTCTGCCAGTGCCTTTGCAGTCACTAGGGCTCAGGCCAAAAGACTAGACACAGAGGGAGCGCTAGATCCTGAAAAAATGGACCAGGAAGCTCCCAAAGAGAAGAAGCAGGAAAGGTAAAGATGTATCCTCCTCCCAGACTCCCAGTGAGGATCAGTCTCCTGAGGGAGATGACCTCAGCCCCTGTCAAGGAACTGTCCCAGAGGAATGTGGGCCTGACACGGCAGAGTTCTTGGAGCCAGGGGGCCCTTCCTGGGCAGACTTGAGACTGGAGCAGAAACCCTGCCCCTCTCTTGAACAGCTCAGACAGCAAGCTGCTGCTGAAAAGGCAGGGAATGTCAGTAGGATCTATTGGGAAGATAGGCTCCTATTTTCTGAGAGTAGAGACCCCAAGCCTGGTGCCACCAGCAGGTTGGTCATACCTCTAAAAGTCAGGGGTTTTGTATTATCCCTAGCACATGACATTCCCCCTTGCAGGACATCTTGGGCAAAGCAAGACTTGGGATAGGCCTGTCCCTCACTTTCACTGGCCCCACATGTCTGAGGATACCAAGGAATTTTGTCATTCCTGTGTCACTTGCCAAGCCAGTGTTATGTCAGGTGGCACTACAAAGGTTCCCCTAATTCCACTTCCAGTGGTTGGGGTTCCCTTTGAGAGGGTAGGGATAGACATTGTAGGTCCCTTGAACCCTCCAACAGCATCTGGACATAGTTATATACTAGTGGTGGTGAACCATGCCACTAGGTATCCAGAAGCTATTTCACTTAGGACCACTACAGTTCCTGTTGTGGCTAGGGCCCTTCTGGGAGTCTTTTCCAGAGTGGGATTTCCTAAGGAGGTATTGTCAGACGGAGCTACTAATTTCATTTCTAGCTACATCACTGCTATGTGGATAAAGTGCTGTGTAAACCTCAAGTTTACCAAACCCTATCATCCACAGTGCAATGGGCTTATTGAAAGGTTCAATCATACCCAAAGGCTGAGGCGAAAATGGGATGTCTTACTACCCTGCCCTCTCTTTGCCTACAGAGAGGTTCCTCAGAAGGTGATGTACTACAGCCCATTTGAACTTCTGTTTGGACATCCAGTTAGGAGATCATTGTGTCTGATTAAGAAGGGATGGGAGAAGCCTCTCAAACCACCTAAACATTACACAGTGGACTATGTACTTGGCTTATGTTATCGTATGGCTCAGTACATGAAGATGGCCAGCAAAAACCTTGAGGCCAGCCAGGAGCTTCAGGAAGCTTGGCATGACCAAAAGGCTTTACTGACTGTTTACCAGCCAGGACAGAAAGTGTGGGTGTTGGAGCCTGTGGCCCAAGCAGCTCTCCAGGACAAGTGGAGTGGCCCCCACACCATACTTGAGAGAAAAAAGGTGAGGTCACCTACTTAGTTGACCTAGGTACTCCTAGAAGTCCCTACAGGGTATTTCATGTGAACCGCCTAAAACCTTTTATTGACAGGGCTGACATGAGCTTTCTCATGGCCACTGATGAGGGACAGGAGGAAGAGTGTGCCCCTCTCCCTGATCTCCTCTCTCAGGACCCTGTTGATGGATCAGTGGAAGGAGTAGTCTTGACAGACTGGACAATAGCAAGCTGATTGTAGACAGGTTGTCAGTCAGTTTTCTAGACTGTTCTCTCTGGCACCCAGTCAGACCACCTGGTGTACCCATGAAGGAGTTTTTTACTTCCAGGACATGCAAAAATTAAACCCACAAGTTCTACGTTTGAAATACTATGCCCCCTACTAGCGTTGAGGGCCTACTTTAGGGTGTGACTTTTAATTATTAAAAGGGTAGGTTTAGGCGTAGTAAAAGGTTTATTTTGCCAGGTCAAACGGCAGCTTAAAACTACACTACAGACTGCAGTGGAAGGCCTGAGACAGTTTTACAAGGCTACTTTAGCGGGTGGCATAATGAGTGCTGCAGCCCACTTTTAGCATTTAATTTACAGGCCCTTGGTACATGTAGTACAATTTACTAGGAGCATAAAAAGTAAAGTAAATGTACCAATCGGGTGTATGCCAATTGTACCACATTTAAAGGGACGAGCACTTTACCACTGGTTAGCAGGAGTAAAGTGCACAGAAACCTAAAGCCACAAAAAACTGTGTAAGGAGGGAAAGGCAAAAATCTGGGGTGACCCTGCAGAAAGGACCAGGTCCAATAATTACTAATAACAAAAGTTCCCATATTAACTTTTTAGAATGCTAATAAAAATCTAAAACCAGAAATAATAAAAGGGAAAAACACTATAAAAATGAGATTTGAAGGATTTGGCAATTGAATTTACAAATGTAAACTCATACTGAGTTACCTGCACTTGATATAATTTTGGTTAATCTGTAAGTAAACCAATAATCACCTTAGCATTTTGGGATTGTTGTAAGAATAAAGACAGTTAACCTGACAGTCAACAATCTTGCTTGTTAAGCTGTAAGACTAATTACATTTCACAAATTTATTCATTATTGTTTTTCTTTCTAATAGGTCGTGAAAATGAGGAAAGAAGTGAAGAAGATCAAAGTTCTTACCATCCGCAAGCTCACACGGCATCTTGCCAAACTGAAATCAAAAAAGTTGGTCATATTTTTAATTAAATATTTATTTTTTGATTTCTCACTTCATTATGTTAATATTCGTATGTGATTTTATGCGAGTATTAGGTTTGTATATGGCAGTTATATTTTAGAAGCATACTATTAAGTTTACGATTAGTAAATAGTTTTTGATTTAGATGATCTCATTTTGAAACTGAAAAACTTTCACATGGAAATTCTGAAAGAAATCCTTAAAACCGATTTGAAAGTATTCAATTCAAACAAATTGTTGGCAAATTGGAGTAATATCTTTCTTGTGCAATCTAGGTTTGAAAATAGCTTTTCTTTTTGGGAAAACATTTGATTAACTTGTAATTCATTTTTGAATTTGGAAAATATAACATGCTGGGTTTGGTGTTCAAATCTGTACTGAAACTACAGAAAAAACAATGTGAGAAACCTTAAGAGTATTCTGCCACATGACATGCTTCATACAATGAGATGCAAGTGTTGAGAGAAGATTGACAAATTTGTACAAACCAAGATTCTGTCGACAATTGGCTGACCCTAGGGTAGCCCCAAAGATTGTTCTGATATTTTCTATCATGAGCATGGTACTACAAGTGGGAGACTCTCCACCGAGTTAAAAACAGAATGATCCCATAATGGTCTGTGTGACAATGTTTTGGGACTTTCAGTACACCTATCCGCAAATGAATTCTGAGCAAGTGGCACTGTACTCCAGAAACTTTTATGTTGAAAACCACTATCCACTTTCAAAACAGCAACAAAAAACTCAGAAACCTTTTGTTCCTTACACACAGAGAAGAATCAGCAGAGAGCGCACTGGCTAAGCGGTGGGATTTAATCCCGGCGAACACTTGTTTTAATGGTGGTTGCCTGTACCATTACAAAAACACAAAGTATTTGAATTTCAAAGGACATGTGAATTGTGATCCAATAATTTGGTGCACTGCATCAGAAGCCAGTGTAACATACACTATATTGAAAAAACAGCTGTAGAAATCCAGCGCTGGATTGTACAACACATATAAAAGTTTAACAGATACACAATAAAAAGTGGGTAGATGTGAATGCTTGAGCCAATGGTCTTTAACAGCAGGGAATTGTTCTGTGTGGCATTCCAGTCCAAAGTGTTTTAGTTTGCTTGTGCCCACAGTACAGGCAGTCTTGCTGTGCCTAAGGACTTAAAGTGTACCTCATTGAGATAGAATAAATTATTTAACTATTTGTTTTTCTGTGCTGAGGAGATGGTGTCTCAAACGTCATGTGGGACTTCTTTATTGTGATATACGTGGTCCCTTTTCAAAGTTGTGCAGTCATGCTATCAGAAAGGAGTACTGAATGGTTGAGAAGCACTGTTTCAATCATTTCCCTCATCCAACCATCACTTCTTTGTTACCTGTATGATTTTGGTTTCCAATTAATTGCAGTGTGTGACTATAAGTTGTTTGAAAATGATGGTTGCACATTTGAATATCAATCCATGGAGTTGTACATTCATATTTACTTTTACATAGTATGTTCGCAGATTCACATTATAAACCTATATGTTCGTAGAGTCACATTATTAAGATTGAATACATAAAAGAAATTAAATATTGTTTTCAGGGGCACCCAGGAAGATATACTTAGAAATCAAAGACGAGCTCAAAGGCTACTGGAAGAAATTCATGCCATGAAGGTAATTCAAAAGTTATTTTTTCAAACAGTTCTGGCACCCTCTTTGCTAATCTGTCTCATGTCAAATGTATATTGTTTGGGAATACTTAATGCTGCACAGGAAGATGTTTTCAAGAGATGTTTATAAATGAAGGAACTGAAATGTCCACTATCCACACATACATACAGGCATATATCCTCTTGTAAGCCATGATGGAGGTGCTGGGGGGAACATGGCGGCTGCATGTTAGCCGCTAGCGCCCGGAGCTCTGCGCCAGCCACTATGGACCCGGGGAGTGAAAGTAGCCTGTAATTGATCGGAGGAGGAGCAGGGGGCCGTTACCTGAATGCTGACAGCTCTGCTGGAGCGTCACCTCGCTGTTCGCACCGGTGCCTGGGTTTGTTGATGCGGCGTGGCTCTTCTGTGAAGCCGCGAGCAGGGAGACGCTGGGCTGTCACTGGGGACGCCGCGCTTGTTGGAGGACGCGCGAGAAGGCTTTTTTTTTTCTCCTCCAGCTTTTCCCGGCTTGAGCCGGTGTTGGTGGCCTGTGGCGCGGCTCTTTTGCGGAGGCTGCGGAGGAGAAGAACACTGGGCGTCGGACGTCGTGGAAGCCAGGGATGGGTAGAGAGGAGGCGGGGAACCGTTTTCCTACGCCTCCCCGCCTGTTGGAAGCCGCGCTGGAGCTCAGGAGGGGGCGTAAGGCAGTAGCGCGGGACTCCTCAGGGGGGGGCAATAAAGCCAGTATCACTTGCTTTTTTCGGCGTGGGAAGGACTTGGACCACGGCCAGGAGCAAAGACAGGAGCAGGAGGAAAGCGGAGTCAGCGGTAAGGTTGGAGAGGATGGGGAGGAGGCTGCTGGTGATTTAAACAGAAGCATTGAAGGTGTGGTAAGGGTAAAGAGGTCAGTTCCCTTATCAGTACAGCATTCTGGGAAACAACAGACTCCCCTCAATATATTTGAGGTTACCTCTCCTACCGCTGGAAGCCCACAGATAGAAGTTGGGACAGGACAAAAGAAACCAACAAGGAGGGCCACAGGGGGTCCTAAGAAAGTTATTGTAAGTAGTAAGAAGGGCAAAAGGTGCACTAAAACTACCTCCGGAAAAACAAATATCGGTAAGGATCCCCCTGAGGCTGTGGCACCACAATTCCTCGCTGCTGCCGAGCTCGCTTCTCCTTGTGGAGTACAGGCCTCTTCAGTTGAAAGAACCAAGTTTACTGGTGGTGACTCTGCCTTTCAGGTCTACCAGGTGAAAGGGAAGTCTATTAAACCTAGGAAGCCAAAAAGTAAGGCGCCTAGTAGCGTGGTTAAAGTGACTCCATCATTTCGCTCCTATTTTAGGGTTCAGCCAGAAGTGTTGGTTATTGGTACACGACCTGGATCTCTGGGTCAGTGTCCGGCAAGTTTAATTTCCCATACACCTCCATCTACGCTACTGGTTGTTTCCTCAGATATAGCCCCTGTGACAGGGATGGAGACTGTAGTCGAATCAGGAAAAGCCACAGATGTAGCCATACCAATGGACCTAGTCTCCCAAGCAACAGGCCTAGCCCCCCAATTTAAGGATTCGGGGGTGCCTCCAGGGAATATGAGCGCTCCTAGAGACGACTCGATGATTATCGCTTCAAGTTTAGTACAACCACTATTAGGAGCGCCTGATAACAGCACTGTAGAACTACCAGAAAGGGGATCCCTTCCAGCACAGCCAGCACAGCCAGCTTTACCTTTGCCCGCGGGTTTGGAGAATCTCTTCGTTGCACTAACGGAGGACATAAAGAAAGGATTTGCAGCATCTACAGTGAACCAAGGGGAGATCAGGAATTACTGCGAATCCCTGGAAAAAAAGTTGACCTTATAAATTCCAGAACCGTAACTTTAGAGAATGCAGTGGGTGAAATGAAAGAAGATCTGGGCCAGGCAAAGTCGGAAATCGAATTCTTAAAATCGGAACATCGGGAACTCAGAGACAGAGTGGAGAAATTAGAGAACAACGCACGAAGGAACAATTTACGTTTATTGAATGTACCAGAAGGAAGTGAAGGATCTGATATTCTGTCCTACGTGGTTTCTCTACTTAAGACCTCATTACAGCTTGAAGTCTCTGAGGGAGAGCTTAGCCGAGACATTCAGAGGGTACATAGGGATCCTTTTCGGAGGAACCCTAACAGACCCAAACCCAGAAAAATTCTCATTAATTTCCTCACATTTGCCTTGAAGGATAAGATCTTAAATTTAGCACTGAAATCTAAATCAGTGCGGGCAAAGGAATTTGCGTTTGAGATTCGGTCGGACCTCTCAAGCTGCACTTTGGAGAGGCAATGGGAGTTGGGCAAGAGACTGGAAGGGTTCAAAAGCTAGGGGCGGTAGCCCAATTAAAATGCCCGGCCTTTTTAAAGGTGATGTATAACAATAAAATGCACAATATAAGGTCGGTACAGGAAGCGGATGAGCTGTTGAACAGCCTAAGTAAAGGGGACCAATAGCTGGCCCAACTACAGTGTAGTCAGTGAGGTGATATCTCTCCCACATAGAGAAGTTAATAGCAATGAGAGTTTTTTTTAATTCTGAGAGGCTGTCTGGAGTTGTGAGGAGCGCTCCCTTCCTGGTTGCTTTTAGTATAGTTAGGCCTCCCCGCTTTTCTTTTATTCTTTGAATCTTATTTAGTTTCTCTCTGGGTGTTTTGTTTTGGTGGTGTTGTTTTTTATTAAGGTGGGGGTGGCGCAGATATCTCCGGGACGCAATTGCCTGGACTCCATCTGTCCAGATAATTGGGGTATGGGTTCCCAGTGAGGGGGGGAGGGGTAGGTGGGGGCACGGGGTAGGGGTTGGGGTTTGGTATAGCAGGAAAAAAAATAAAAAAAATCCTCATTCCCGTTTTTTTGTGTGGGATGTACTCACGTTAGGGCTTGCTTGAGAGTTTTGGAGCTAGGCTGGACTGATTGCTGGCAATGGTTACCTTATATTCAGTCCTCGGTTTTTAGGCTGGGCTTCTCGATGGATACAATATGAGTCCTATACAGATTTTATCTTGGAATATTAATGGCCTGCGAACCAGACCAAGAAAAGATAGGATAGTACAGTATCTCCAAGATTCATTGGCTCAGGTTTTGATCCTTCAGGAAACACATCTCCTAAAAGAGGAGGTATGTTCCCTTCTTAAAAATAAAAGATGGGTAGGTTCATACGTGTGCACGAATCAGACAGCTAACGTCAGAGGAGTCCTTATAATTTTCAAGAAATCAGCTCAAGCTTGTTTTACAGCAATTGGTTGACCCAGGTGGCAGATGGGTCATCGTTAAAGTTAAGATGATGGAGACCCTGTATACGTTGGGCGGCTACTACGGGCCCAATCAAGATGATCCCTCAATTCTTAGGACCATCTTTTCCCATCTATTAGAATTTCCTGAGCCAATAATTATGGCTGGAGATTTTAATATAGTTTTAAATACCGGCCTGGATAAAACTCCAAATAGCAGAGCTGCAGCACCCTTAAAATCTCGCGTTTTTCTCCTAGAGGCAATGCAGCAATTTGCTCTTTTAGACATATGGAGGGAAAGATCAGGCTTACAGCAGGGGGTATCATTCAGAAATTATAAATACCGGCATCAATCGAGAATTGATTACATGCTGATAAGTAACTCGCTCAGGGACAGAGTTAACGATATTACCGATCTGGCCAATCATCTTTCTGACCACTCAGGGGTCCTTTTACGCCTGGAGAGTCCATCTGTAGGGCTTATTCGTTCATGGTCATTTGATCGTTCTTTACTCCTGATAGAGGAAGAAAAAGCTTTCTTGTTACAAGAAACTGAATGGTTCTTTGAAGTAAATTTAGAGTCAACATCAATATTAAATGTGTGGAACTCTTTTAAAGCTTTCCTGCGGGGTCAGATCACAAGCAGGGCAAGTTTCAGGAATAAAAAATATATAGTGGAGGTATCTTCCATTGAGGGGAAGTTGAAAGATCTAGAAGCTGATACATCCTCGTTAACCTCGCCTGAAGCCCAGCAAGAGTGGAAAGTTAAATGGGATAACTTAAAAGGGCAACTAGAAAGTATACTGCAGTCCAGGCTTATACGTAGATGGGAGGCCAGTAAAATCGCCCATTTTGAATATGGAGAAGGCGCAGGCAAACTTCTTGCCTGGAAAGCTAAGTCCGACCGGGCAAGGAATCAGATTAAGGAGATCATTAGCGGAGATGAGACCTTCCGCTTAGATGGGGAAATCAGCCTGGCTTTTCAGAGGTATTTCGAGGAGATATATTGTGAGGACAAAAGCCTAGATGTTACTAGCGTTCAAAACTGGTTAAGGGATATCCCCCTTCCCTCGTTAGGACAGGACCAACAGCAATATTTGGATCAAGCCTTCACTCAAACTGAGGTTAGGGAAGCCATCCAATGCTCCAAGTCCGGGAAAGCTGCGGGACCTGATGGCCTTCCAGCAGAAATTTATAAGATGCTGGGAGAAAAGATCATCCCCGACTTAACGCAGCTGTTTAATCATGTGCTGGAGGCTGGTCTAGGGCTCCCAGCTTCTTGGAACGATGCTTTAATAATTTTGATATTAAAACCCGGGAAGCCTCCGTCAAGTTGTGGGTCATATAGACCCATCTCGCTCCTAAATGTAGATTATAAAATTTTTACTTCTATTCTGGCAGCGAGATTGGGTCTTATCGTGGGAGATGTCCTTCATATAGATCAGAAAGGTTTTGTAAGGAATAGGCAGCTCTCTGATCTCACGTATAATCTTATTGGGGCCATAGATCTTGCCTCTACTTATTCCCTCCCATTGGCCGCCATGACTTTGGATTCAACCAAGGCCTTCGACAGAGTAAATTGGATTTACCTTTCGGAGGCCTTGCAGAAATTTAACTTAGGGGGAAGATTTCGCCATATGGTACAATTGATCTACCAGAATCCCACAGCTAGACTGCTGGTTAATGGGAAGATTACCGACTCCTTTAAGATCACAAGAGGAACCAGACAGGGCTGCCCACTCTCCCCTCTTCTATTCGATCTTTACATTGAGCCATTTGCTCAACGGCTTAGGGCGGATCCTAACATAGTGCCATTTAAGTATGAGGAGTGGGAGAGGAAGGTAGCTCTGTATGCCGATGATATCTTGGTTTTCTCCGCGGATCTACAGTCAGCTTTTCCAGCGGTTATTAGTTTGGCCCGGGAGTTTGGCTCCGTCTCTGGGTATGAGATCAATGCTACAAAAACCGAAATCATGACTTGGAACCTGTCGGAGACACAGCAGGGTTACCAGCCTAGCTCCAAAATGAGATATCTGGGAGTTCAGGTGGTGCAGGACATCACAAAGATAGCTGAGATCAACTTAGCTATGGTGGCAAGGGAGTGTAGAATGCTTATGAAATCTTGGGCTTGTCTTCCATTATCAATCTTGGGAAGAACTAATTTAGTCAAGATGACGATACTCCCAAAGATTTCTTTTTTTTTTAACTGTATCCCTCTTTATTTTGAAAAATCCACGATTGCGAAGCTTCAGAGTGACATTAATTCCTTCATCTGGGCATCTAAGACATTTAGGATTGCCTGGAAGAAGCTGAGGCGGAGAAGAGAAAAGGGTGGCCTGGCCTTACCAGACCTTCAGCTATATGCTTGGGCGTTCCAACTCTCACATTCACGTATGCTATTGAGAATGCCCGTAGATACCGGTGCTGGAGGGATGTTTTTGGCCATGCTAAGGGGTGTTAAACTGCCAGAGAACGGGTTTCTGTTTAAATTTGGGGATCCGAAGGTTTAAAAAAAAATTAGGCTGAAGGTTCTTCAGGGGGTAGCTAAAACTTGAGCCCAAGTCAGGGGGGCAGTGGGGCTCGACTATTTTTCCAGTTTAGCTCCCCTTTGGTATTCTCCTGGAACCCCAGAGTGTTTAAGGGACACTTTGGCAAACCCCTTGAGGAATGCAGGGTTATTGGTTTGGGGAGACCTCCTTGATGGAGGTATACTTACCCCCTGGGAACACCTCCAGGATAGGGTTGGGGGAGGACTTTCTCGGTTTAAGCATTATCAACTTGCAAGCTGGGTCCAATCTCACCCGCGGAAGCATGCCTTGGGATGCGGAAGTATTTTAGAACATCAGCTCGTGACCAAACCCCCAGGGAAGAAAGAAGTCTCCCTTTGGTACCAAACCCTGTTGGAGGAAGTAGATGGTGAATTCAAGCTTGCTGAGGAACTGTGGGGGGGGTCTTTGCCCACACAGGACTGCGAAATTATGGCAGAAATCATGTAAGATCCTATATGAAGTTGTGAAACCAGCCTGGCTAAAAAGAAATCACCTGTTCACCATCCACAGGGCTTACTACACTCCCCACAAATTGTCTAAAATCTCAGTTGGGCCTCCAGTCAGCTGTAAAAAATGTGGCCTGGTTTCCGCCTCAGATATCCACATGTTTATGGAATGCCCTGCTCTTGCTACTTTTTGGCAGGAGGTCGGAGATTTTTTGACAAGTGTTTTAGGCTGTGCTATTAATATAGATTTGCCTTTAATAATATTTGGTCTCGCAGAAAACATCACTGGGCTTGCCGAAACTTTGCTTTTTTATTCTGTTTTGTTAGCTAGGAGGCAAATCTGTATAAGGTGGACGGAATCTAGTCCTCCCACTTTTGCGGACTGGCAGTCATCAGCTTTAGCAGTCTCCAAATTGGATCTGGCAAGACAGGGTAGTAGAAAAAAGAAGGCATTTTGGAATCTTTTGAAACTTAGATGGGATTCTCAGATGATGAGGTGAAGTCGTGTTTTTTTTGTTGTTTTTTTTTCTCTCTTGAGTCCCATGATTATGCTGTCAACACTCCTTGGGCTAAGCCGTGCGCTGCAAGGTATGGTGGCGGTTAACCGGCGAAAGTCTACCAGCCCTTGAGCTTGGCAGAAGGGGTATCTCACTGGTTTCTTCATTTGATACCCAGGGCAGGTCTGGTACTAGTAGGCGGGGCCCTATTCCAACATTCCAACAGCCTACTTTCCTCAGTGTTATGAGAGTGAGTACAGACGCCCAGGGTGGATATTGAAGTGAGATAGACAGCGAATGAGGACAAAAAAAAAATGATGGAGGTGCTGGCATATTGCCTTTTAAATCTTGCCAAGTTAGAAACCAAAGCAATAATGCTGCTGCACTTTGTGGCAACTAACAGCACTAAAGTTAGTTTATGATCGACCAGAACGCCTAAATAATTATAGCTGGCAACCACATATTTTAGTCCTATTCATTGAAAGTCTATTCAGATGGACATCTTTCTCTAGATGATCTAAACCACACTGGAGCCCTAGTGAGCCTTGCTACCGCATTTTTGCATCATATGTATCTGTGATTAATTCATTTTGGTCTTAATAGGAATCCTCTGTAATCTTCCCATCAACTATATGTCACCGATGCACAGTGTCTCTTTAAGCCTGCCGATTTTCAGTGCTTTCCATAGAAATACCGATTGGAACAATGATCCATTACCTTTCTATTTCGATTCGGGATTTTGTTCTGTGTCTGGTCTATATGTGATATCTTCTTTGTCCGTTGGTGCGTAGTCTTTTTTTCTTTTTGTGATATATTTTTTGTTTTACCAAAAACGTTTTAAATTCCGTAAATCGCTTTTGGCTAGATTTTACTACAACTTGAGTAAACTATTTAATTAGACATGATGCTAAAGCAAGTAACTATGAGGCAGTCGGTGTGAAACAGAGCTGCACACTTCCCCCGATCCTCTTCACCCTTTGTAGTAGTGATTTGGGTTTAGAGAAGGGGGTTGAGGAGTACCCTCCCTCTCTTTGCTTGCATGTGACAAGTTGCTGCTTGATGTGACACCTGTGGGGACTCATAAGCACAGAGAAAGGGCTACCACGTTTTCCACAGCAGAACAAGGTCAAATATACAGGAAACACAATATTCCCTCAGGATAGATTGGTAAATGTATTTACCACTTTTGGACTTAAAAAAGCATTTTGACCTTAGAAAACAAAAAGCGTAAAAAAAATACATGTGCTGCAAACACCTGCTTGCATTCTGAGCGTTCGCATTGTCCCCATGCTCCCACGCTAACATTTGTGCCACATTATATAATTGCGCTGTGGGAAATTGGGTTGGTGGTTGACTGGGGTGTGAGCCTTGGCCAAGAAGCAACCACAATGCTTCTCAGGGTGAGGAACAAGCCTTCCCAAATTAACCTGTGCGCGACCCTCTGGTAGCTTGACACAGAGCAGTCAGGCTTAACTTAGAGGCACTGTGTAACGTATTTGTGCCACACTTCAAACAGTAAAACAGTGAAAACACCACACAAAAGGTATCCAACACTAAGTTAGAAAATAGAGTAAAATTTAATAATTGAAACAAGACAAAAATCTAATCAACTAGAGATATGAATTTGTAAAGAATATAGTGACAATAGCGCCAAAAAGCACAAGGCGCCAACTCTGGATATCTGGTCGCTCTGGACCAGGTCAAAATCACACTTTCAAGCCAACCACAATGTAGCACAGGTTGTATAAAGTCACCAAGTTAGGCCCACTGAAGTTTACCATCTCAAGTTTGTGCCAAGAGTCCCGTTTGTGTTAAAGAGGGCCGCAAGGAGCAGGCAGAGCGTCACGGAGGGTTGTCGGCTAAGCGTGCCGGCCGGCGTAGCGGGTGAACGTTGCTGGAGTTTCTTGTTGGCGGTCAGTGTGTATAATCCCTATCCTTCGGTGAGTCAGGCGCCAGGGCTCTGTTAATGCATGGTTGCTGATAAAGTCAAATAAAATGTACCTATCCCTAGGTTGTCTGACAGTACGATTCCCTGACTTGTCGAGGTGTGGGCCTAGTGGTAGGTTCCAATCTCCCCCTTCACTAGCCTAGTCGAACCACAGGAGTTGAGCAGTTTGGTTAGTGTAGCAAATAGATCAGTTTTGTCCCCTATGGGGGGAATACATGGAGCCAACAATTAGCTGTTCACCCCGGATTCTGAATTTTGCAAAAACGTATCTGTCCATGGGGGTCTCTCCATGTGCGAAGTGTACCGGTTGCCAGAGAGTTATGCAGGAGAATGGCCACCCCGTTTGTCTTTTGATCTAGCGGTGTGGCTTGCGATGCAGGAGCACACGATTTGCTAATGTATATCACTGAACCCACCCACTCCTGTTTCAGCTCATCATGTTTGATGTCGGACATGTGTGTTTCCTGAACCATTGCCATGTTAGGGTGGTGAGTCTTCAGGTAACACAGCACTTTCTTTCTCTTAATAAAGTGTGTCAGCCCATTGACATTAAGCAAGACGATCCGAAGGGGCTTGGGGGAACCACTAGGAGCAATAGGCATCTATGCGATGTCAGACGTTAGTCGCAGGCAAACCACAAGGATAAAACAAAAATACAAAAAAATAAAAAGGGGGGGTGTGAAAGGGTGTAGGAGGGTATAGGTAAAGTGGGGGCTGTCTCTATGCTGTCTCAAAGGAGAGATAGCGCTGCAAGAGCAACGGAATCGCAGTTTAGAGATTTGTGGGAGAGACCTGCGTCCCTTCTCCTATTTCCAGAGAACAGGAGCACTAAGTTCTGTGAAGAGGCAAGTGCAACCTCCTACATCAGTGTGCGCCGGCCCCAAAACATCTGGGATTGCTTCTTCCAACATATGGACAAGTTTAAGGCAGAAGAAAAGAGAAAAAGAATACAGTATATTACATAACAGAACCTAGGGTCGGAGGGCAGGAGTCTCGTAACCATTCCACAGGAGACACATCTGGACCCCTCCGAACTTAGCCTAGGTATAGAGCAGGAGCAACTGCCCCAATTGCTTCTGCAACAGCAGATGGTACCAGACAGTCAAAGGAGGGATTCAAAAAGTCAAAAATGTCCATCAAGTAAAACGCAATCTCTCCATGTCCAAACTGCTGTAGCCAACTCTAGGCTTTAAGTGGCGAGCGTGATTTGTCCCTATGTGTCCCAAGTCCATTGGGCACGTGTTTCCCCCCTTACGATGACCAATGCTGCGTGACCCTCTCCAGTCTCCGACGTTCGTCCAGATCCTCGGGCGATCATAACCCTCTTGCGTTGTTGGTGGGCTGTGCTAACTCCTCCAGGGCCTCTTGGGTATCATTTCCACTAATGTCCAGCGCATCTAAGAATCTCTCCAACTCCTTCAGATCATTGTACTACTGCATTCTACCATCCGCTGAGATTGGCATCACTGCTAGTTCCAAGAGACTATAGCGTATGTTGTTTTTCCGGAAACAGGGCCTCCATGCCTAAAACCACCTCTTCGTATGGTTGGTTTTGTGGGAGAAGTCAGCGGAGATGAAAATCGTGTGGTTCTCGCAGTAGTAAGTGCCATGTTTCCATACTGCATAGATGATCTGCCATGCCTGCTGATCTCACAAGAGACAAGGCCAAATAGGATGGGGCCACTGCGAGAGAGATAAGTCACGGGATCAGACCCTGTGCGCCCTTTGTATCTCCAAATGTGGCATAAATGTCAGGTCGAGGAGTATCGGTAAGAAGGTGCAGAGGAACCTCCGCATATTCGCCCCTTCCATTTTCTCTGGCACACCAGTGATGCAGTTATTGTCTCGCCTGCTTCTATCCTCCAGATCAATCACCTTCCACTAGAGCGCCCAGATCTCTGGAGACCAGTCCGGCAGACCATCCATGCATGCTTCCACATCTTTCAGACGCATCTCCACAGCAGTTAGACATTGATTAAAGGAAGTGGTGTCAGATCGGAGAGACTGGACTTCCATTGCAGTTTTCGAGACTGCCTCATTGATTGAGCCCAGGGAAGTCTTTTCCCCGAAAGGTCCCTCAGTAAGGTGTCCATAGCTGAGGGCTTTATGGGCAACTGTTCCTGCTCCATTGTGCGCTCAGGGGTAGCTGTAGTGGCCCTTGTACTGGAGACATCCTCCGAAAAGAGGAGTTGGGGTTGGGGTGTGGGTTTTGGTTTTGATTTGGAAATGTGGGGTTGCCAGGTATCAAAAAGGCCGGTGGATGAAGTGCTAGACGATCTAACTCCACCAGCGGGATCTTGCCGATGGGCACACTGGGTCAGGGTCAGCCAGTCCATCCCAGACAATCCGTCCATGGAGTGGACGCAATGTAAAGCTATTCGCTCAGAAGACCACCGGAGGGTATCCCACAGGTTGTGACAGGAGTGGCCCCCAAGTGGTTGCATGCGCCACAGCAGTGGTTCTCAACCACGTAATTAGAGGCATCGAACAGTCACCCTGGTAGATACCCAGTAATGGGGAAGAAAGGCAGCCAGGTCACCGGACGTAGCAATGGGTACAAAGCACCTGACCCTCACCAAAACATCATTCGCTGTGCCGGGGGTTCCAAACTGTCCCGACCCCTCTGGGCTGTCATATCACCTACACAGTCTCCTCCGTACCTGGGTGTCCATCCAGGGCTTCAGCGTTGCAAGCCGTGATTGGGGTGCGCCAGTACTGTGAAGACCATGCAGTGTAGATGGAGCAAAAAGCAGCTTGGCAGGGCCACAGTTATCTCCGTTACATGTCCCAGATAACGGTTCACTGAGTGCCCCTCACGGGCACCAGGACTGATTCCAGCAGTTCCCTACCCAAGAAGGCCGCTAATGTCCCAGTCCTCTGTCTATGGCCATCGCTATGCTTTCCTTTCCAGGCGGGGGCCTCGACAATCAGCCCAGAGAAGCAGGCTGTAATCAAAGAGGCCCCAGGTGGTGCAGGTGATTCTGATCTCCTGGGGCCATGCGCTGCTACTCTCCCCTCCCCTCCACTCCACTCTCCTCTGTGCCGAGGGACGATGGTGCCCACTCTCAGTTGGCCATGCCGGCGTCCCGGCCCATGCAGCGGCCACGACATCCGCCGACAAATCAGACAGGGGCTCTCCAACCTAGACGAGCGAGAGAAGCGACTGCACTGATGTGTCAATCATCAAAGGCGCCTCACAGCGGGTCCACCTGATCAGGAGAAGGCAGCCAGAGAACGAGCTGTACCCTGGCAGGCGAGCTGGCTCAGCGTGTGTGGCTTCCTGTGCTGCCTCCTGTGCATGCCGCCACTGGGAGTCGGACACCCGCAAGTGCCCCGGGATGTCCCCCCCAACTGCGAGGAGATAGCTGCTGTGTGAACAATTCCACCAGGGATGACTACGATACCAGCAGCCAAGGCCCACCAAGCCGGGAGCTCTAGGAAGATGCCGCCATGCTCCTCTGCGGCGCCAAGCTCCGCCCCTCACAGTGTACTTTTGTACATTGTGAATAGCTTTTTCGTTAGCAAAGTCAGTACCACTGGCTTTGCTAATGCATAGTCTTTTCTGTTCAACCCCTAATGCCCTAGCCTTTAGAACATCACAGAGACCATGTAACTCATCCAATAATGCAGCGTCTTTGTCCTTCCCAGGTGAAAAATAATAGTTGGCTAAAACCAACTCCATGATGTTTAACCTCGAAGAACAAACATCAACTCCCGCTACTACTAAACTTATGGACAATGCACTCAATTAAGTGATTTCTGTAATACTAGAAGTAACAAACCTTTGTGTGTACCCTAATAGCGGTATAAACTTGTTTAGTAAGACTTTCATAATTTTTTTAATTGGGGACATTTACTGACCGGTTTTCCTGTTGTAGTACAATTCTATATGACCACAAGAATGGTAAAAGTTGTGGGGTGTTGCCAAGAATGTAGACACAGGAATGAGGACCCTGTGGTACTGATACACTGAGTCAGTTGCTGTTGTACCTTATGGGTTGGGAGGGAGAGGGAAGGGTATTGTTTTATCGGCTCCGAATGTTACCTATGACTGTTTAAGAGTTAGCACTTAAAACCCAATAAATATACTATGCAACAAAAAAAAATGAATTTCAGACACTTACTCATTTGCTGAGCTCCGGCTCCTAGCTCAACATGCTGCACTTTCTACAAAATAAATGGACACAGGAGCCGGAAAACACATATAGTGACTGCAGTCCTTGCTGGTTTATAAGTCATGAAGCCCTCCCAAGGTAGCAGACTATTGCGGTCGCACCAAGATGGCTGTGGAACTGCACTGGCATCAGGCCCTCAGGTGAGGGGAGAGAGTAGCTGTTGACTTCCCTTCTCTGTTTTTGTGCTCTGAGGCTCTTGTTAGAACTGGGGACTCATCCAGATCCTACATCCATGAGGGGGCTTGGTCTGGGCAGGACACTTACGCCCCATCACTGAAAGATCTTGTCTGCGTGGGCTGGGGTGGGGGAAGACTGCTGTGTGTCTGGGGCTTGTCCCGAGAACCCTGGTGGGAGTGCGCCGCATGGAGAAGGGACAACCTGCATCAAGGTGTGGCGTGACAGCCTGGGCCACCAGACATAACCCCTCCCAAGCACCTCTAATTTCCAGGAGCAAGACTAGCAACTGGAACACAGCGAGGAGGCACATGATCCTGGAGGCGAGGGTAGGCTGAGGGCCCAAGCCGATAAAGGTGCAGGAATTGGTGGCTGCACCATTCCTTTAGGTGTCCTGATTGCCTGTTCCACCTTAAGTCAGCAGTGAGTAGGAATGCCTGATGGTGGGACGCTGATACCATATAGCGACAGTGGACTAAGGCCTCTGCCGCTAGTTGGGGCTCATGGAATTGATGGGGCTACCCTCCCACACATAGCCTTATTGCATACCCTACTGACTGCTAGTGCTCTCTTTAAGAGGTAATGTGTGATCTGGGATGACCGCGAGTTGGAGACAGTTTTAGGCCACTTAAAGCGCGACATACAAATTGGACACACCTCAGTGGTGGTCACCTGATGGCACTACAACAGTAGCACAGATATATGCAGTTGCTGTAGTGACCTCCGCAATACCTGTCGCAACTATCCACGTGCCCCCTACTGCATCAGCTGACTCAGACCTGGCTACGCCTGCCTGTTGTAACATCAGCCAGGCGACTGTGCTCAGCCAGGAGCCTGTTAGCAGACGTTTTCTCACACCGTGTAGGAGACCCATGGGCTGAAGAATGAAGTACATGAGGAGGTAACTACTCATTGCTGTCCTTTTATATTTAACAGTGTGCGAATCACTAATGTTAACAATTTAAGGAGTACCCCTTCACAGGATGGTTGAGTGTCTGTTTTGCATGTGGATCCAGCTGACTATGCCCCAAGCACCTCTTAAGGCCCTATATATGGGTCCGTGTTGGGAGGATTTTTCACTGTACTGTGTGACCAAAAACAATGCTAACTTTTGTGTGGTTGCTGTTAGTCTGGAAAGAAAGAAGATATATTATTTTAAAAAAGAATGCTACAGACGAGGGCAATCGAAGCAAGTTGCGTACCAAGATATAAATGCAAGAGGGCCTAATTCAAAGCTCGTGTTATTAGATGCTATTGTTTTGGTATCCAAGACCAGTTATGAGTAATCTCATTGTTCATGCTCACTCTGCTTTCATTTGATTCTCCATATGCCACAAAGGAGTCCCCATAAAGCCCAACATATTGCCTAACAGAGGCATCAACCCAAACTTCAGAAAGCTCATGTGATGAGGACAGCCACAAAGGACAACTTGCAAGTTTTTGGCCAATCCCAGATTATTACCATTTAGGATAATGGGTTAACCCTGTGTCCCTCAGAACCTGGGTATTGGTAATATGTTAACCCCTTGACTGCTGGGCCTCCCCCCCACCCCCGCCCAGTGCTGAGCCCTTTTTTGGCTATTTGGGGTAGTTCGCGCTTAGGCCCCTGTAACTTTTTGACCACATAAGGTATCCACGCCAAATTTGCGTCCTTTTCTTCCAACATCATGGGGATTCTAAAGGTACCCAGGGTTTGTGGTTTCCCCTGGATGGGACCCAGAAATTAGGCAAAATACAGCTAACTTTTGTTTTTTTGGGGAAAAATGGGAAAAAAAGTGCTGCAAATGAAAGCTTCTGGTTTTTTCCCTGCAAATGGTATCGACAAAGGATTTTTGGGGCTGAAATCACCATTTTCCCAGCTTTCAGGGACTGACGGACTTTTGTCAGAAATCCAACTTTTTGTACACAGTTTTGGCATTTTACTGGGATATAGCCTATTTTTTGTGCTTTCAACCTTCTTCCAGTTAACGGTAGAAATGGGTATGAAAGCAATAATGGATCCTGGAAAGCTATACATTTTGGAAAAGTAGACAAAATTCTGAATTCAGCAAGGGTTCATTTGTGTAGATCCTTCAAGGTTTCTTTATAGAAGCTAACCGTTGAATATAGGAAAAATTGAAAATTAGTTGCAAAAACAGCCAATGGGGCCAACGTTTTCACCTGTAACTTCTTCTAATTATGACAGCTGTTTGAAAGCAATATACCGTTACATCCGCTGGACCTTTCTGGTTGTGAGGATATAAGAGTTGTAGGTTCACCAAGAACCCGGTGAACCCAGAGCCAATAACTGAGCAGCGTCTTGCAATGTTTTTTTATTATGTACCAGGTATATAGCAATGGAAAAATCGGTATGAAAGACACCTATGTATTTCTGAAATTTGAACAAAATATAGAGTTTAGAAACAGTAGATAGATTGCACATTTCCGAAATTGTGAGTACCCATACTTGCATGAGAATTATAGGTCATTTTTCATAGTGACTACTTTTTTACACATTGTCTTTCATTTGAAAGGCAGAAATGCATCGAAAGTCAATAGGTAATAACAGTTGCTCTACAATTCTGTGTCACCCTAAGTCTCCCGATAAAAATGGTACCTCACTTGTGTGGGTAGGCCTAGTGCCCGAGACAGGAAACGGCTCAAAACGCAACGTGGACACACTTTATTTTTACAGTGAAAATTGACCCTTTTTTTGCAAAGTGCCTAGCTGTTGATTTTGACCCCTAGCTCTGCCGGCACCTAGGGAAACCTAGCAAACCTATACATTTTTGTCAAAACTAGACACCCAGGATGGCGTGACTTGTCTGGCTCTCACCAGGTTCTGTTACCCAGAATCCCTTGCAAACCTCAAAATTTGTTTTTAAAAAAAAAACAAATTTTCCTCACATTTCTGTGGTGGAAAGTTCTGGAATCTGCGTGGATCCACAAAATTCCACCCACCCCGCATTCCCCAAAGTCTTCAGAGAAAAATGGTACCTCACTTGTGTGGGTAGGCCTAGTGCCCGCGACAGGAAACTGCCCAAAACGCAACTTGGACACCTCATTTTCACAGTGAAAACGGACCCTTTTTTTGCTAAGTGCCTAGCTGTAGAATTTGAACCCTAGCTCTGCCGGCACCTAGGGAAACCTAGCAAACCTTTACATATTTTAAAACTAGACACCCCGGGGAATCCAGGATGTGGTGACTTGTCTGGCTCTCACCAGGTGCTGTTACCCAGAATCCCTTGCAAACCTAAATTTGTCAATAAAACATTTCCTCACATTTCTGTGGTGGAAAGTTCTGGAATCTGCATGGATCCACAAAATTCCACCCACCCCGCATTCCCCAAGGTCTTCCGAGAAAAATGATACCTCACTTGTGTGGGTAGGCCTAGTGCCCGCGACAGGAAACGGCCCAAAACGCAACGTGGACACACCTCATTTTCACAGTGAAAACGGACCCTTTTTTTGCAAAGTGCCTAGCTGTAGATTTTGAACCCTAGCTCTGCTGGCACCTAGGGAAACCTAGCAAACCTATACATTTTTGAAAACTAGATACCCAGGGGAACCCAGGATGGGGTGACTTGTCTGGCTCTCACCAGGTTCTGTTACCCAGAATCCCTTGCAAACCTCAAAATTTGTGAAACAAAACACATTTTTCTCACATTTCTGTGGTGGAAACGTCTTGAATCTGCGTGGATCCACAAAATTCACCCACCCGCATTCCCCAAGGTCTTCCGAGAAAAATGGTACCTCACTTGTGTGGGTGGGTCAAGTACCCGCAACAGGCAAGGGCCCACAACTTTCCCACACAAAAATGTGTGCAAAAAGTGATTTGTTTCCAGCTAATTTTGAGGTTTGCAGGGGATTCTGGGTAAGAAAACGTTGGGGGATCCACGCAAGCTGTACCTCCCTGGAATCCCCCGGGTGTCTAGTCTTCTGAAATGTGTGGGTTTGGTAGATTTCCCTAGCTGGCCGCCGAGCACGGGGCCAAAAACCCAGGTGACCCCACTTGCAAAACCAGGTCGTTTTGTGATAGGCAATTTTGATGTCTCCTCAATACGTTTTGGGCCCTTGCCTGTCGCGGGTACTTGGCCCTCCCACACGAGTGAGGCACCATTTTTATCAGGAGACCTAGGGTAACGCTGGGTGGTAGGAAATTTGTGTCAGCCCAGTAATCCCACAACTTTCCCACACAAATGTGTGGAAAAAGTGATTTTTTTCTTTTTTTTTTTATATAGCTAAATTTGAGTTTTGCAGGGGATTCTGGGTAAGAACGTTGGGGGATCCACGCAAGCCATACCTCCCTGGAATCCCCCGGGTGTCTAGTTTTCAGAAATGTGTGGGTTTGGTAGGTTTCCCTAGCTGGCCGCCGAGCACGGGGTCAAAAACCCAGGTGACCCCCCTTGCAAAACCAGGTCGTTTTGTGATAGGCAATTTTGATGTCTCCTCAATACGTTTTGGGCCCTTGCCTGTCGCGGGTACTTGGGCTTCCCACACGAGTGAGGCACCATTTTTATCGGGAGACCTGGGGGAACGCTGGGTGATAGGAAATTTGTGTCTGCCCGGTGATCCCACAACTTTCCCACACAAAAATGTGTGGAAAAAGTTTTTTCCAGCTAAATTTGAGGTTTGCAGGGCATGTTGGGTAAAAAAAAAAACAGTGAGAGCCACGCAAGTCATTCACCCTTGTACTTCCCCCTTTGTCTACTACTCAAAAATGTGAAGGACTGCCTAGGTGACGACTGAGCTAGGGCACAAAGTCCCCTGCTACCCATATTGACAAAAAAAAAATCTTACAAAAGGCCATTAAACCGCCACAAATATAAATCTAACACTAATTTGATAAAGCTAATCCACTACTTACACTGGTTGGTTTTAGCACCTCCAGAAACGCTGGCTTCAAAGCACAAATACTTATCAAAGTATATAAATATTGAAACCAAGCCTTCTGAAGGGGAGCCATAAAGCCACTTTACGGCACCAACCACTTTATGGTCCATTCACACGCCATTCACACACCACACACAAGACTTCCATACTGCCATCCACGGGCCCAAACAACCAGATCACTTGCACTCACACAAACATACCGCTGCCATGCAAGGGCCCATCACATTCATATGCCACAAGACATAATGAGTTTGACTACATTTTACCTCCTGTCAAGTGTCCCCCTCCTTCTTCCTGAACGTTACCGAACGCATGACGAGTGAACCTTTACTGATGGCTTCCATGACAGCCATTTGAGGCTCAGGAAGACATGTCTTTCATGCGCCTTTAGCGCACTCACTATGCTAAATCCAACTCCTTCCAGTTTGTGGATGCAAGTTGGGGGGTGCCTGAGTATGCCGCAAAGCCATTCCTCGAGCTGAGCAAGCATATCTACCTTTGAAACTAAGGCAAACATGCTGGAAATTTTCAAAAGATAACATCATAAACTATGAAGAACGGATGAATGTGAAACACGGGTAGTCTGTGACAACGTAGCATATGTCCAATACACCGTTATGTGCAGTGACTGTAATGCACTTATCATACAGCAAACTGACCATCTACTAAGTTCTAACGGCGGATGAACATGGCAAGCAGCATTGACCCATAAGTACTATAGTAAATTCAGTGCGAGAGTGGCAGCAATGGATTTGAATCCATGGGTGAAGATGAAGTCATGACGTGTATCTATACTACCTTTACTATCTGCCTTCTACCTTTGCAATATTCCTCAGAAAGCGCACCTACCATAAGCTGTTCTAACCTGTTCGTGTGTCTGTCCTCATCAGAGTCCTGACTAATCCTCTCTAATTGTCAAGAGACCCTATACTAATGCCTTCCATCTCTAGCTACTTGAAGCTTGAGAAAACATTTCTGTCACGTGCTATCAATGCTCTCACTGTGCTAAATCCAACTCCTTCCAGTTTGTGGATGCAAGTTGGGGGGTGCCCGAGTATGCCGCAAAGCCATTCCTCGAGCTGAGCAAGCATATCTACCTTTGAAACTAAGGCAAACATGCTGGAAATTTTCAAAAGCTTTCTAAACCGAACATCATAAACTATGAAGAACGGTTGAATGTGAAACACGGGTACTCCGTGACAACGTGGCGTATGTTCTGTCCACCAGTATGTGCAGCGTGGGGACTATAATGCACTTGTCAATTGGCGAACAGCACAACTACCACGTTCTCAAAGCAGATAAAGGTGTTGAAGTCCATGATTTCCTGAAGTAGAGGAAGAAATATTCTGCAGCTGCTTGCGTAGTGAAGGAGTCGCCCATAGGTATCCATTCACACCAATTGAAAGGTTTATATATTGGCAGCTCCACCTCAGTCAATTTCCCAGAACACATGAAGTGGAGGCTGCTGCTTCTGTAGCAGTGAGACTTTCAATCACAGACAACTGAAAGTCAAGGAAAGACATGAGTCTTCCTGCGGTGGTCCGACGATAAACAACATACGCATTGTATGTTGTCATCTGGATCAGGTGAGTAAACCGTTTCTTATACCAAGTGCGAGTTTTGCGACTCGCATTGTATGGCTGAAGAACCTGGTCGTTCTTGTCCACTCCGCCCATGTACTTGTTGTAATCAAGTATACAGGTGGGCTTGTGGACTTCGGCCATCTGACCCCAAACCGTGACAGGGGAAGTGCTCTCAGCATGAATTGTAGTGAGCACGTACATGTCACGCCTATCTGAGAACTTGACTGCAAGCAGTTCGTTGGAACGCAACGCAGTGCTAGCTTTGTAGAGCTCACTGAACAGCTCTACTCCTGTATAGAAATTGTCCACATAACCTTTGTGAAAAAGTGGCTGGACAAGCTCCCATACGATCTTTCCTGTGACCCCTAGCGTGGGAGGGCAACCTACAGGGTTAAGAGTTTTCCTTCCCTGTATACACTCTCAAGCTGTACAGATAGCCAGTCGAGCTCTCACACAGCATGTACAGCTTGATGCCATAGCGAGCGCGTTTGTTCGGAATGTACTGCCTAAACAGCAGCCACTCTTTATACAAGATCAAGTACTCATCAATGGCTATATTCTTTCCAGGAGTATAAACCTCTGGAAACCTGGCAGACAAATGTTCCACGACAGGCCGAATTTTGAACAACCTGTCATGGTCTGGATGGTCCCGGGGCAATGCAGCAGAATTGTCATTGAAATGCAGCATGCGCTGCAATAGAAAAAAACGATCTCTGCTCATGTATGGTGCGAAGATGGGGGTTAACCAAACCGTGCGAGTAGACCAGTAGGATAGCAAGGTTGGTTTATGCACTACCCCCATTTTAAGCGTGAGGCCCAAAAATATCTTCAACTCCCCTAAAGAAGTGGGAGACCACTTGCGTGTCCTAGAATGAGGCCCAAGAGTGCCTCCATGCTCCCTCAGAAATTGTTCGGCACGCAAATTTGTTTGCTGCACAATTTCGTCAAGGAAGTCCACATGCAAAAAGAGATGGACATAGTCAATTGGCAAAAAATTTGCCGTATCGACTTTACATCCAGCGTCACCAGTGAAAGGCGAAATTTGGGGCTGAACTAAATTGGGAGGCTGCCAAGACAGCGCTCCGTCTGTGCTTGCGGCCGCACATGCCTGCTCTCTGGGTTGCTCTAACCTGCTACTGGTGTCCCGCTGCACAGACTGTGCTGGCAAAGGGACAGCACGACTGACATCGTCTCCTTCAGAGTCGTCAGATGGAACTGCGCCGACTGAAAAATCACTCCAAGTTTCTGCTCCATTGTCCTCTCCCTCAGATGCTGTCTCAGTATCTGCTGTCTCTGATCCTGCCTCAGAGCTGGACTCCAGAACCAGACTTAGGGCCTGGGCAGCATTCATCCAATGATACACCATCTCTGCTAGTGCCTAAAACTATCCTTTTAAAACACTATCCTACGTAGAAGGCAGATAGGTTGTTGGTTTCAAAGTGTAGGTGGGTGTGTGCGTGAGTGCAGTGTTTAACAGTCAATAATGACAGTCACCTTACCTTTCCTTTGCGAAATCCGTACGTTCTCCAAAAAGACTAAGAAAGAGAGAAAAAAGACACAGTATTACTTTACCTTGCCTCATACCCATCATCGCAGCCTTTTAGCGCTGGTGGAAGCCAGTGCGACCATCATTTTGGCGCCAAGATGCCTACGGGTGAACGTGTGCTTTACAATTGCACACTATGACCTCCTTTGATTCCCTCACTACCATCCTTGCAAACGTGCCCCTCATCTCTCCATAGCCCCTCTCTCACATACATTTCATCTGTTTCAAAGTGTTTCTACTGCGTGGCTTAACTAATCCACTTAGCTATCCACATAATACAGAACTGTTCTTTCCAGCATGCCCTTTATGGCGTCAAAACTGACAAAAGTCAGATATCTCCATCTAGCAGGAATTTTTTTTTGTACTCTGCAGCAGTACCACACTTTACTGCCTTTCATGTAACTCCAAAAGAGACTCATTATAGTTCTTTCACAGTCTCATATTTTCAGCACTGAGAAATCTCTCTGTAAATATATATATCTATATATCTATATATGTATATATATATATCCTACTGGCGGTCGCCAGTAGGTAGTTATAGTTAGGACCTCGTTTCTATTCAAAAAGCGTTTTTTGTTTTCCCAATAACTTTGGCGTCGTTTGACGAATCTTCGCGAAATTTTCAAAACCAGTGGGGCGCTCCGGTCAGCCCCTGTCTTGAAAGTTTCGGGGTGATTCGACAAGCGGGGGCCGAACTGCTCAACGGAATTACACCAAATTTGGCAAAAAGGTAGCCCTTGGTTCAGAAAGAGCCCTTTTTGTTAAATGGTGTAAATCCGTTCAGTAGTTGCTGAGAAATTAAAGAAAGAAAAAATTTATATATATGAGCACCGAGGAGGGTTCGCGAACCCTCCCGGGCACGAGCTTCACTCTGATTGCTGCCAACACTCCAAACCAGGAAGTGTTGGCAGCCATCTTGTGACTCGGTAGAACCAAGTCACAAGAAAACAGTGAAACAAAGTGAAAAATGAAGAAAACTGGGCAGGGTAGAAACACCCTGACCCCCTAGGCCTGCTCAGGGGGTCCCACAAGGACCCCCAGGGCCAAAAAAAGCATTTTTTTACAAAAAAGAATTTCGGCGGAATTCGCGTTGGGGTCGCGAATCCCGCGCTTCATTTTAATGAGGCCCCCGGGTGGGCCCGGTCCCGGGGGCATT
This sequence comes from Calotriton arnoldi, assembly GCA_963921515.1. Lineage (NCBI taxonomy): Eukaryota > Metazoa > Chordata > Amphibia > Caudata > Salamandridae > Calotriton > Calotriton arnoldi. The sequence goes on from CAWUFW010004053.1 coordinate 971,431, forward strand.
GTCAAAAAATAATAGCCCCGGGGACCGCAACCTCGCCGGGGCTATGCTGATTATGTGCCGGTGGCACGCGGCCCCCCCGCAGCCCCGGGGACCGCCACCTCCCCGGGGCAATCTTTATTTAAATGCGGGGGTCCGTTACGGACCCTCAAGCCCCGGGGACCACCACCTCCCCGGGGCATTAAACGTTGGGAGGGGGGCCGCGCGGCCCCTCTCCTGGAGCCCTTGATGGCCCTGGGGACCGCCACCCCCCAGGGCCGGCTCCTGCTGTGTCCCGGGGTGCCCACCCCCAGGACACTGCTGTTTGCTATGGCAGGGCGGGAGCAGCTCCCGCCCTGCCATAGCAAAAGCTGCTTTGCTTTCTTGAAGCGAGAGCAGGGAAACCTGCTCTCGCTTCAAAGAAGCAAAGCAGAATTGCTTTTGAGCAATGCCGGCTCCCGCAGGAGGCGGGGAGCCGGCGGGACCGTGGGGGCAATGGGTCTCCCTCCACGGTTCCCAACACAAAGGGCCGGCCCCGGGGGATGGGGTCCCGGGGCCAGAAGTGGCCCAGGAGGGGGGCAATGCAGCCCCTCTTCAATAATAAAATTTAAAGAAAAGAGGCACAGCCCTGGGGGATGGGGTCCCCGGGGCAAATAGAGGCCTCAGGAGGGGGGCCACGCAGCCCCCCTCCTTTAAAATAAATATAAACCCAAAAAAAAATGTGGCCATGCCCCGGGGGATGGGGTCCCCGGGGCCGAATTTGGCCTCGGGCCATGGGCCGCGCGGCCCCCTTGCGGTTTAAAAAAAAAAAGGGCCCCAAATAATGTAAAAGAAGGGGGGCCACACAGCCCCCCTTCAAATAAAAAACGGCATCGCGCCGGAGGCCCCGCCCCTCCCTGCAGCACTCAGCAAACGCGCCCTGGCGCGTTGTAAGTTGGGGAATTAATTCCCCTTGAATACTGAGGGTCCCTGGGGGCTGACTAGCCCACCAGGTACCTCCAGTATGCGCCACAGAGCTGCGTTGCAGAGAGGTGTTCCGAGTCCACGCCCCTTTTTACACCTCTCTGCAAAGCAGCTCTGTGGTGCTTACTGGAGGTACCTGGTGGGCTAGTTGGCCCCCAGGGACCCGCAGGACTCGAGGGGAATTAATCCCCCGATTTACAATGCGCCAGGGGGCGCGTTTGCACAGTGGTGCAGGGAGGGGTCGGGGCCTAACAAAACAATTGTGCAAATGTGCCCCCTGGCGCGTTGTAAATTGGGGGATTAAGTCGCCTTCAATCCTGAGGGCCAACTAGCCCACCTGGTACCTCCAGTAAGTGCCACAGAGCTGCGTTGCAGAGAGGTGGTCCGAGGCCACGCCCCTTTTTACACCACTCTGCAAACGCGGCTTCTGGTGCCCTGCTGGTGGGGCGATGAGGTCCTCTTGTGTCCTGAGGACCTCGGGACTCAAGTGGACTTCATCCTCCGAGCAGCAGTGCGCCAGAAGCCGCATTTGCAGCGTGGTGTAAAAAGGGGCGTGGCCTCGGAACACCTCTCTGTGACGCTTACTGGAGGGACCTGGTGGGCTAATTGGCCCCCAGGGACCCTCAGGATTCAAGGGGACTTAATCCCTTAACTTACATCGCGCCAGGGGGCGCGTTTGCACAGTGGTGCAGGGAGGGGGCAGGGCCTGATATTACTAGTTAGCAATCTTGCTGTGTGGGACTTACTGTAGGTAATAAAACGGGTAGTTGGCCCCCCAAGTTTGACGTTGGGGGCTAACTACCCCTCCTGTTACCTCCAGTAAATACCACACTGTGGGATTGCTAAAAGGTGTTTGGAGACCACGCTCGCCTTTCTCCACCACTCTGAAAACGAGACTGCTATGTTATAGTTAGAAATTAGCATTTAAAAAACATTTGAAATTCACTGAAAAAACCATAGGTTTCAGGGACGTTATAGTTAGAAATTAGCATTTAAAAAACCATTGAAATTCACTGAAAAAACCATAGGTTTCAGGCATGTTATAGTTAGAAATTAGCATTTAAAAACCTTAGAAATTCACTGGAAAACCAAAGGTTTCAGGGACGTTCTAGTTAGTTGGACATTTCACTCGTACAAAACCAGAGAAATTCCGCCGTTATAGTTAGTTCAGCTAACTATAACTCGCGCCCCCGCAATGCACTGCTGATGACGTCCCATATTACATCATTCATGACATGGTCAGTGACATCACAGATGACATCTCAAATGACATCACTGATGACATCATCCACGTGAAAATCTGATGCACCTCACACCCTAATATAACCTTTGATACACCCACTGTAAAATACAGACTACCATTTTCGAAACCATCGACACACCAATACCAGTTACTACATACGCACTCATTTATTCCCAGGTCTACACACACATCCACTCATTAACCCATGCAATCACTCATACATGCAGTCACTCATCAATACAACACTATCATAGGCACTCATACACCTATACAGACACTCACACACCACCACTCATCCAGAGTTACTCACACACCTAGTCAGTCATGCAAAGAATCAATCACACTTCCATTTACTCACATATACAGTTATACACACACCACATCACTTATTCAAACAGAAACCAACGCATACTTACTCTATTATACAATCACTGATACAAGTACACACTCATCCATACATCCACTCTCAAAATCACTGACTCTCACGTATAGTCATTTATATACTCCAACTCTCACATACACTGCCTTTTACATATGTAGTTACTTTAACATGTACCACTGAGACATCTATTCACTCACCAACACACCCATACACACACACACACACACACACCCATACAGCTGTTTCCACATGCACTCTTGAGCCCATACACCCAGTGAATCAACCACTCAAACATCTATGCACAGTCACACACCTCCCACCCACCCACTCAGGCACCCATACAAATACTCAGGCAACCAATTGATAACCCATATAGACACTCATGTAGCTACTGACCAACCCATGCAGCAGCTTATACAACAACAGACAGACTGATACAGACATTCACACAGTTTAGTCACTAACCCATGCATTCAGTAAGACACATGTAATCACTCACTTAAACAGTCAGTCACGCACCTACTAAATCCTCCATCCAGACACTTATACACCCACTCATTCTTCAATACACCTTGGCATATATATAATACATATTTAAACTTTAAAGAAACACACAGTCACTGGATGATGTCATCAGTGATGTCATTTGAGATGTCATCAGTGATGTCACTGACCATGTCATGAATGATGTAAAATGTGACGTCATCAGCAGTGCATTGCGGGGGCGCGAGTAATAGTTAGCTGAACTAACTATAACGGGGGAATTTCTCTGGTTTTGTACGAGTGAAATGTCCAACTAACTATAACGTCCCTGAAACCTTTGGTTTTTTCATATATATATATATATATATCGAACAATTAATTCCCAATGTCAGCGCGCTCAATACCTGGTGCAGGCAGCAACGGGTAGAATCCTTACCCGATAATCAAATTCAGAAACACAAAGGATGCCGCACTCCAGAGACAGGTTTCAGAGTTGCTTTATTTTCACCACCACTACCACCAGTCGTGGTGAAAATAAAGCAACTCTGAAACCAATCTCTGAGTGCGGTAATATATATATATATATATATATATATATCTCAAGCTCTGTTTCCTTGTTTCCAAAAGAAAAACGCACTCGCTGGGGTAGTTGCTAGAGTTTATTGGCAACATGTTGCGTTGCCAATAAACTCTAGCAACTGCCCCCGCGAGTGCTGTTTTTCTCCTTGGGAAACAAGGAAACAGAGCTTGGATAAATGTCGCGGGCACACCCCCGCGTTTGTAAAGCACCCGTCCGCGAGTGCGCCGTTCATGGTGTATCAAGGAATATATATATACACACATATATAATATACAAAAAGAGTTGCCTCTAGGTGGGATGCACTCCCAGGTGGAAATTACGCCAAAGCAAGGGCACACGCCATGAACAAAGTCCTTTTCTGGTTTCCTGCCAGACGCGTTTCGGGCCACCGCCCTCTTCAGTGGCAGACCATGTGACGTGACGGCGTGCGGCAACCACCAGTAAATCCCCGTAATAATTATGCTCAGGTGAACCACCTGAAGCAATGCTTCCTGGGACTTGTGGTTCAGTAAAACCCAAGAGGGTCGCCGCCGGCACTCACATTAAAAAATGTCTTTAAAAGGATTGCCGATGTTCGCACCGGCACCCCTGCATATAGCAGGCACCTCCTGTTCCACAGTTAGCTGCCCCAATAAAGCAGCCGCGGACCCGCAAGTGTTTCGCGGTGGTGCAATCCCGCGACCAGGCAGGCCGCTATACAAAAAGAGTTGCCTCTAGGTGGGATGCACTCCCAGGTGGAAATTACACCACACACATATATATATATATATACACACACATACACGTCATGCCACACTGCACATGCTGGAATAAAGAAAGGCTTTTTAGAGATCTGCGTGGGCTTTGATCATTCCACGAAGGAAAAGGTTGTTGGACTTAATGTTTAGGGCGGCCACGAGCACCTTAAAGACCCCACCCCTAAGCAGTTCGGCGGATATCAGTGGCAAACTTTGGACTCTCATGGCTTTGGGAACCGCTGGACCGCCATATTCCTCAACGGTTTTATGCTGGTGTACAGGGCTGACTCAGCACAGTTTACATTCAAACTCACGGTAGTATTGCTTGTTCTGTTACCGTTTGGGAAATTTTTGGTGGGATGACGATCTGAGAAGCCCGCATTCCCTCCACAGATGACATCGCTGCAAGCACCGCCCACTGGGGCAGTACTTACGTCACTGCCTGCAGAGGATTGGACTCGGATCACCGATTCGTAAACACCGTCTCCTCCCTTGCCTTTAAAGAGCGTCTTAAGCCAATGCGAGAACAGGCGCTCTTATTTGAAATGTGGACTCGAGTGAACAAAGATGGCAGCGGCATTTGAAAAAGGAAATATTCCAAAACGCGTCATGCCACACTGCACATGCTGGAATAAAGAAAGGCTTTTTGGAGATCTGCGTGGGCTTTGATCTTTTCACGAAGGAAAAGGTTGTTGGACTATAATATATATAGATATATAGATATATATATATATATATATATATATATGAGCTTGCAAATCCTGAGTCAAGTTCCTTACGAACAGAAAATCAGGTACAGACCACAAACAGCTTTCAGTGAGTGCTTTATTGACCAAAGGATCTCCACTGCATGACGCGTTTCGACCGGGTTGCCCCGGTCTTGAGCACATGACGTGCCAGGGTATTGACGTGTCTTAAATAGTAACGTGCTATACAATTAGCCACTCCTCCTGTGGTGACAGACATAGAAAGCATACTATATAGCGCTAAAATGGGCATTTGAAACAAGTACATATTAGTGCAACTAAATGCCTAATGTAATGGCATAAATAGTAAATGCTATTCAATTCCTTAACATAAAGCCAAGTGGCCAAAAATTGTATGGGTAATAAGTAGTAACAGTACAATTCAGATTCATAACATCTCTGTTACTGCAAAATACCATTAAAAATTACAAAGCCTGCCATGAGGAGTTGGGGTGCTAAAATAAAAGTGCTAGTGCAGTATAAAGTGCTGTGCGTGACACATAAAATTGTAGCTATTCAAACATCATAGCTTCAAAGATACAGGATTGAGGCAGCTGGTAATTTCTAAAAAGTGAATATCTAAAGTGCACATCACTAGCATAAAATGCATGAAATACCTAAAACTAATAGGGATGACACTTAAAACGAGAAACCATGTAGTAAGAGACATGTGGCATGGGTAACCATGCCAGACTGCATCAATGTAAATACATTGACGCTATGGTAGGTGCTGACATAAAGTGCAAGGTTAAATCCAGCATGGAAAAAATGTGCAAATACGCAGTTACAGTACCAAAAATAGCAGCATAATGAGTGTTAGAAAAAAAATTGCAAATACGCAGTTACAGTACCAGGAAATAGCAGCATAATGAGTGGTAGATAAAACATCAATGATATAGGTATAAATACAGCTATACATATAAATATACTCAACAACCAAAGAAAAGCCTTCATAAAACCGACCAAAACCGAGTCATAAAAAACCGGCATTCCCTCCACAGATGACATCGCTGCAAGCACCGCCCACTGGGGCAGTACTTACGTCACTGCCTGCAGCGGATTGGACTCGGATCACCGACTTCGTAAACACCGTCTCCTCCCTTGCCTTTAAAGAGCGTCTTAAGCCAATGCGAGAACAGGCTCTCTTATTTGAAATGTGGACTCGAGTGAACAAAGATGGCAGCGGCATTTGAAAAAGGAAATATTCCAAAACGCGTCATGCCACACTGCACATGCTGGAATAAAGAAAGGCTTTTTGGAGACCTGCGTGGGCTTTGATCTTTTCACGAAGGAAAAGGTTGTTGGACTATAATATATATAGAGATATATAGATATAGAGATATATAGATATAGAGATATATAGATATAGATATATACACAAATTGCCCAAGCAATAGAGACGCACTCCTCCAGCTGGTAAGTACAAAGCCTTTTATTTCCAAAGGATGCAAGTGCTTTGAAACCGCCTCTGAAGAAAGAGCGTGAACGCTCTGAAACGCGTTAGGCTAATGGACACTAAAGCGGAGCTGTAACCCTGTTCCTTTGGAAATAAAAGGCTTTGTACTTACCAGCTGGAGGAGTGCGTCTCTATTGCTTGGGCAATTTGGGTGAAAATGTATATATATATATATAAGATTTTATCTCTACATATATTTATATATATGTATCTATATACATATATATATATGTATCTATATACACATACGTGTGTGTGTGTGTGTATATATGTATATAGTTACATATATATCAAAAAACAAACGGTCCGTAATCGGTGCACGCTAAATCCGCTGGTGCTCGTGTCGAGGTCAGACCATACCTCGCTCAATTATTTACTACAAAAGATGCCACTGCACTCCAGAAGTCATGAAAATCCAAGCTTTTAATAAAGCATAATAACCACCACCATTACCACCACCAAACGTTTCGACCAAGAGATGGTCTTTCTCACGGTTATGAGTCCTTCTTTACTTTCACCCTTTATAGTGTTCAGTCATATGTCCCTTTCTGATGCATTATGGGACTTGTATTTCACAGAGTCACGACTTTTGGGGTGAGGAGTTTTTGCTTCATTTAGTTGTCAGATATAGGCACCATTATTATGTTACTGCCACATGCTACAATCTTAATGTTTGGCAGATTAGTTCTGCTTCGGTATTTGCGATAAATTTTGCATTTCATTGTTCCATTATGTTTAATATTGCAATTTTACTCAAAGATGTGGTACCTGTTAATCGCCAGTTCCCAATTATAGATTAATCATTGACAGTTCCATTCTCAGGTTTAGTACCCATTCCTATTGATGCCCATCTTTAATCACGACAGTTTTTTATAAGTGTATGTGCAATTCCTCATCCCCATTAAGCCCAAACGGGATCTTAGTTTTAAATTTTATAATTAGGCGCAATTCCAATCTTCTTAATTTGAGGGTGCGATTGCCTCCTCTTTCGTGAATTGGGACCGTAGCTATTCCAAAGTATCTTATATTTTCCCAACTTGTTTTATGTTCAGTGTGGAGATGCCTTGATATCGCATAGTTCATGTCCTTGTTATGAATTGCTCTTAGATGTTCCAAAATTCGTTTTCTTAGAGGACAGATGGTGCTGCCAATGTACCGTAATCCACAAGTACATTCAATCATATATATGACATAAGTTGTTTCGCAGGTAATTCTGTCCTTTATCAAAAACTCTTTTCCTTTGGAGTCTTTGATGGTAGTCACGGATTTCCCAATTTTGCAGGCTTTGCACTTGTTGCAATGAACAAATCCTTTTTGTTTTTCTGTCAGCCACGTTGTTTCTTTCTTGAGAAGTGACTGTTGACAAGTTTGTCTTTCAAAGACATGGCTTTGCGATAAGTTACATTGGGTCTAGATCCAATTATCTTTCCAATGTCTGGATCTTTTTCCAGAACACTCCAATACTTTTGCAAAGTTTGTCGAATTTTAAAACTTTCCTTGCTATATGTGAGAATAAGTCTTGTTGCGTCATCTGTTTTATTCTTTGCTTTCACAATTAGAGTTTCTGCTCTTGATACTGTTTTAGCTCGCTCTATTCCTTTCTTTACATCTCTGTATTTGTATCCTCTTTTCATGAATCGTTTTTCGGTTTCTGCAAAACTCATTTCAGCCTGTTCATCAGCAGAGCAATTCCTCCTCATTCTGATGAATTCTCCGTATGGGATGCTTTTATCAGATTTGCTGGATGAAAGCTTTTCCCATGGAGAATGCTGTTCGTTGCTGTAGGTTTTCGATAGATTTTTGTATGTATCTGATTGTTCTCTATATATACTTGAACATCTAGGTATTGGATTGTTTTAGAGCTGATGTTATATGTGAATTTAAGGCCTTCATTGTTGTTATTCAAGATGTTGAAGTATTCCTTAAATTCACTGGGGCTACCATTCCAAATTAAAAAGAGATCATCGATGTATCTCAACCATAGTTCTATCTTGCTGGTGTATATTTCATTCTCTTCCTTCCACGCTACAAATTTTTCCCACCACCCCATAGTGAGATTCGCATAGCTGGGTGAAAAAGATATTCCCATGGCAGACCCACATTGTTGAGTATATACCTTTTGATCAAAAAGAAATACATTATTTGTCAGGCATAGTTCCACCATTTCCATTAGCATCTTTGTGTGCCTCAATTCTTGGATGTTCCTCTGGCGTAGAAAGTACCCAACTGCAGTTAATCCGATTTCATGATCAATGGAAGTATACAAGGATACTACGTCGATGGTCACTAGATAAAATCCTTTTTGCCATCCCATATTTGTTAGTGTTCTTAAAAAATCCCCCGTGTCTTTAATGTAAGAGTTTAAGTTTATTACTATAGGTGGCAGATATCGATCTACATAGATCGAGATGTTTTCATACAATGAGTTGCAGCTGGATACAATTGGTCTTCCTGGCGGGTCGATTAAAGTTACATATATATATATATATATTATCATTCACTCTGTAGACTCGTGTGTGTATATATATGTATCTATATACACATATATGTATATAGATACGTGTGTGTGTATATATATATATATATATATATATATATATATATATATATATATATATACACATGTATCATCTACAGAGAGAAAGATATATATATATATAATATATATCTTTCTCTATTTTTTTCGTTTATAGCTATGGCTTCCCTGGGGGCCGATTGTGGCCCCCACAGAAAGCACATGGCTATATTAAAAAAAAATTGCCCCCACAGGGGGTCAGCCACTGAGCAGGAGGACCGACCCCCTGCCAATATCGCCACCATTTGTTTCCCCAAAAAATCTTTTCAGCTTTTTTTATTTTTATTTTGGGGGGCGATCGCGCCCTCCCAGGGAAAGCCAAGTGTTTTTTAAATAATTGGGGGGGGGGGGTGGGTGACCCATTCCCACGAGGGCCAACCCACCCAAAAGACATCCCCGGTGTCTAGTGGGGTTTCCTGGCCATGGATCGCAGCGCTGCCGCGATCCACGGCCAGGAAACCCTTTCAGGAAGGCCTCGTTTGAAAGGGGAGACTCTCCCCTTTCAAACGAGGCGTCCCTGAAAGCTGGGGAGGCCGTTTTTGGCCTGATTTCCCCATCGGAGTCGAGCACTGCCTTACCTGCGGCTGTCCTCGGCTCCGGTGGGGAAATCAGTGACATCAGAGCACCTCGCGGCGTGCTGACGTCACAGATGGGCGGGAGGGGGGGCGGGGGGAGACGCGGAAAGCCTTCCGCTTCTCCCCCAGGAGAAATTTTTTTTAAAAGCATCCTCCGGTGCTTTGCACCAGAGGATTACATGGGGCCCTCCCTGGTGACGGCCAATGGACGTGCGCCGCACCAGGGAGGTAGTGCTTGGCCGACGCAAGCACCAAAAGGGTTAAACAGTGGTTCTGTTGGGTAGTGCAATTGCTGTGTACTGAGTAGTTAATACATTAGTCACTCAATTTCTGTCACTTTCAGCAAATGAATTATGAAAGAACAAGTATATGATGGGGACACACCACAAAACGGAGAACCATGAGTTCAGAAAACGAAGTTTTACTTTTTTCTTATTCAAAAAGAATATATATGTGGCTGTCACAGGCACAAATCAATCGGCGCAATGGAGAAAGTGACTCTCGTGAGTATAAAGTGCAATAAAGTGACAAAGTGAAATCAATAGTGAGCTATATACATGATATATACAAGTGACATGGAAAAATTGTATTTTGTCATTCTGTCTAGTTTATAATTTCATCGCATGAATTCACATAGCCCAAAGCGATTTTTAGAGTAGGGGCAAGGAAACTGCTAAGACATGAACAGAAGTAGTGTCGACATTTCGACCCAGGGGTATGCGCAATTGGCATGTCACGGCAGGTCTTCTTCAGGACTGTTGAACAGGTGTGGACAGCCTATAAAACCAAATTAAATGTAAGAACGAGGTGTGTTCTGGTGGTCAGCCAATATAAATATGTGGTCACAATGGTAAAGACTTAACAATTGATTGTCTATGTATCGGACATTGATGTCTATAGGTACAAATTGAGTTCCTCAATTAATAGGGAGATCCAAGATTGGATTTTCGCAATCCAGTATATATCTAGGATTAAAGGAAGTGCCAGATATTAATAAGGCTAAACCAGAAAAGAAAATTTATAAAAATAGACAAATTGGTATCCCCGTAGGTAAATGGGACTTACCAGGTGATTGAGTGAAAAGCGTCTTTTCCTGAATGGATGTAGTGATCCTGTACAGGTATCCACCATCCGGTAGAATTCTAGGGTTTAATTAGTGCCAGATATTTTTTAGAGTGTAAATGGGCGTGGGTTCAGGAAAGATACACAGTAAGAGTTAAATCAGGACTTTAAAAGCCTACCTCGGTATGCCGTTAGAACTTAACGCGTACAAGTAGGGAAGACATCCCCCATCCAGTTGTAGTCTAGAAACAATACACCCGAGAGAATGTTTAAGAAAAATGATTGCAGTCTGCAACAAAGTCTCAAGTATTGGTACAGAAATCGTGTGAGTGGAGGAGCTCCGCAGCGCACGTCTATCTCTTACCTCAGGTATGCAATGAATGCCGCCAACGCTTAGAGGTAAACGTGCACGATCAAAGGGGTCGTTATGTATCAGCCGAAACTGACCGCTGGCGGCGAGCGTGCACGCAAGTTGCAGCAGCTTAATTGTCGCCCGGCTTGAAGGGAGAGAGAAAAAGTTTTTGACAGGCTGACGTAGAAATCTCAGCTGTAGAGATCGCCGAGACTGCTAAACCAAGGCGTCCTGATTATAAAACTAAGGGCAAGGATTTCCGAAAGGGAGATTTCAAATATACTCATGCTGGAAAAGTCAGATCTGAAACGGAGGCACATGATGATCCGCATGTATAAGAACAAAAATCCACTGATTGTGAATCATCATGAATAAGGATACAAAAATGGCAATCTTTCATTTTACATTAAACCGCATGCACAAAAGAAGGAACAAGTAATCACAATTGAACACAATGTGCCGCAAAGGATAATTACAGGTATAGAAAAATGTACAAGGGGTGCATATGATCCCAACAGATTTATATAAAGTTATAAAAGCCAACATACCCAATGAAACATTGTTACTGTTTAGGTGGCATAAAAAGTGAGCGGAACATAGTCAATAATGATGACCCACTGATTGAAGGTTGAACAAATTAGCATTACGAAATTCAGCTCTGATGCCAGCATAAATGGTGGTCTTGTAACGTGTATATTACAGCAGTGGCAAGTGGAGTTATGTTATACAGTTATGTACAAGGTCTGAATGAAGGTAATGTAGTTCAATTCAAGTCGAGACGGATCATTTGTCTATAGGTCTCCTCTTGTTCATTGAGGCCCTGGTTGACAGTGTCTAGAATATGAATCCACCTGCATTCCTTGAAATTTAGAGCAGAGGCAACGTTGCCCCCTCTAGGGTGTGGGTAGATTCTTTGTAGTACCCACCACTGTAGATTTTCTGCAGAGTGGCCTGTGTTGTGATAGTGCTCCACTAGGGGTGCTCCCTGTACTTTGCAGCGGATTCTGCTGTAATGTTGCAGGATTCTAGTCTCAACTTTTTGGGTTGTTTCGCCTACATACAATTTGTTGCAAGGACATCTTATGGCATAAACAACGTTGGAACTATTGCAGTTTGTGTGTTGTGGCAGGGGGTATGAATGCCCATGATGTGTGAATGAAGAGCCAACCACAGTAAATTTGCATGCTTTGCAATTACTGCATTTAAAGTGGCCAACCAATGGTGGTAGGTTCAATTGTTGTCTGATGTCGGGTGTATTAGGTGCTCTCAGGTAGGAGCTAACCCCATGGTCCCTCACGTTTCTGGCTCTCTTGAATGCAAACATCGGCTCCTCTTTCATGTTTATTTCAGTGCCAACTAGGTTCCAATACTTTTTGATCACTTTCTTGATCTCGTGGCTCCTGGTATTAAATGTGGTGACACAGACGAGTTTGCTTGTTTTATTGCCTTTAGGTCGCACCTCAAGGAGGGTCTCACGAGGGCAGTACCACACTCTCTTTCTAGCCCGGTTCAGTAAGCCTTTGGGGTAACCTCTTTCTTTGAGTCTCTGTATAAGGACATCTGTTTCCTTGAAAAAATCCAACCTACGTGAACAGTTGCGTCTTAGTCTTAAAAATTGACCTAAGGGTAGATTATCCCTCAGGTTTCTTGGATGATATGAATTGTAGCGCAAGAGAGTGTTCCGTTCAGTCAGTTTTGTAAAGAGGGTCATACAGATCTTGTCATCTTCTACTTGTAGCATGAGGTCTAGGAAGCAAATCCTTTCATTACTGTATGTCATGGTGAATTTGATGTCTGGTGACCTTCCATCCAACCAAGCCTTGAAGTCGAGCAAGTTTTGTTCAGTTCCAGTCCAAATCATCAAGACATCATCAATATATCGCTTCCAAATGGTGATGTTGTCAATGAAAGGGTTGTTGATGTATATATTGATGTCCTCGTAGTGATCCATGAATAAATTAGCCAGGCTTGGAGCAAATCCGGCTCCCATAGCCACTCCCTTGCATTGATAGTAGTAGTATCCTTGGAAAATTAACTAGTTTTTGGTCATGGCTATCCTTAATAGTTCTAACAAGAAGTCGGTAGGGATCCAGCAAGGGATGGGTCGTTTCTCCAAGACTTTACGTATTACTTCCATTGCCTGAACTTGCGGGATACTTGTGTACAGTGACGTAACATCTAATGTCAGCAGGAACTGTGTGTGGGATCGAATGGTTGATTCTCTACCATCTGGATGGTGTGCATGGTGTCTCAGATGAATGAGTGTGTTTCAAAGACCCACGGTTGTAGAAAGCTATCAATAAATTGGTTCAATGGCTCCAACATCGAGACACAGCCTGAGATAATGGGTCTCCCAGGAGGATGCTCTAGATTTTTATGGCTTTTGGGGAGGGTGTATATTGTGGATATCCTTGGGTTGCTCTTATTAAGGAAGTTGTACTCCGGTTCAGTGAGGAAGCCCTCTTCTAGTCCTTTGCTGGTCAGTACCTGGATGAGTATGGATACGTCTTGTGTTGGGTCTTTATTGATTCGTTGGTAACTCTCCTGGCAACTCAGCTGTTGGTTGATTTCTGCAACATAGTCATTGATATTCTGGACCACCACAGCTCCATCCTTGTCCGCTGCCTTGATAACAATTGACTGATTATTGCTCAATGAATGCAGTGCCTGTTTCTCTTCTTTGGTGATATTGTATTTTATGTATTTTCGGTTGTCAAGAAGATCCACTACGTCCGTGAGTACAATTTTTTTCAAATGTCAGGATCTTCTAACTCATGAGTTGAGCTGCAGGCGTGAATGTGGAGGCTGGCCTAAAATTTGTTGCTGCAGCAAGTTGGATGTATTGATCATTTTTCTTGAAAAATATTTCAACCTTATTTTACGAAAGAATTGTTGTAATTCCAATTTAATGTTGAACGAATTGGGTGGGACCGTTGGTATAAAGGACAGACCTTTGGCCAAAACGTCATTCTCAACCATGGAAAGTCAATAGTTAGAAATGTTGATGATCGGGTCTGTGGGAACTATCGGCTGTGTTGCCAGTGGCTCCATGTCTGATCCTGTGAAAGTTACAATCTGTAAGTCTGGCGTCTGGTCTGAATCTCCCCGTGGTTCTCCTGTTGATGGAATCTGACTCTCGCGTCCCCATGTTGTGTGTTCCTTCCACGGTTCCATCCTCTTGGTCTGTCCCAATTTGTGTCCCTGCTTCTGTTGTCCAAGCATGGTCCCTCCCCTAAAAAAGGAGACGCACCGTGAGTGTCCTGGAATCTCGGTCCCTGTTGATATGGCCGTCTGTTGGTGCTGGTGGTTGGTCTTTCAGAGTCACTGTCAGAGCCACTTCCAAATGATGAGTTGGAGAAGGTGACAAATCTCCTGGGCCCTTGTCTGCTTCTCTTGGTATAGAACCCCTGACTATCCTCCTGGTAATAGTCGTCTGTCAAGTAGGGATATGTAACCTTTTTGTCGTAAGACTGGATGTCTTTACTCAATTTGTCAAGCTTTTTCTTTAATATGGTCGTGTTGAACTCAGCAATGGATTTTTCGGCACGTTCTAATGCTTCTTTGGCATTGTTGAGAGCCTTATCCTCCAGGATTTCCTTTTTTAGGTCAGCTATTTCTTGTGACAACTTTTTGACGTACTCTAGGGCTGTCTCCACTCCCAACACCATCCAATGTCTGGAGCAATTATTTGCAAAACACACAAGATGATGGACGGAATGCTGCACATTGGCAAACATTCACCCCCAGTCACAGATCTGGGTTTAATCCATCGTTATTTTGCTTCACCACGCCACCCCAGTTCAGACATAGTCATATGCAAATCAGTCTTGACCCTGTGCCTCATGGGAACAGTCCAGACCGAACTGCCAAGCCATGTCTTCCCTGGACCGGAATCAAGCATCCTAGGACCGGTTTCAGGCTATCAGCCTTCATCAGCCAGGATAGCTTGACTCCAGTGGCGTAGTGAGCACGGGACCCACGTCTGGGCATACCCTTCCCACATAGGGCGAAATGCAAAACACACATGCTTGATTCTGGTCCAGGGAAGTCATGGCTTGGCAGTTCGGTCTGGACTGTTCCCATGAGGCACAGGGTCAAGACTGATTTGCATATGGCTATGTCTGAACTGGGGTGGCGTGGTGAAGCAAAATAACGATGGATTAAACCCAGATCTGTGACTGGGGGTGAATGTTTGCCAATGTGCAACATTCCGTCCATCATCTTGTGTGTTTTGGAGCAATTATTTGCCACGAAGCTTAAGCCCTCCCTAAATTTGGGGATATCGATAAAAATGGCTTGTTCATTTTTCACCTGTAAGCCCTTAGGGATGATGTTGGCTTGCAAGAATTTCGTTAGAAGATGTCCATGTAAGCGAGATCGTATTAACTTTTTTTCTAGTCTCTCTAATTTTGAACGTTTTTCACTTAGTGTAGTGTCTATGGGAGCTGTGCCTGTTCCTAGGAAATTGAACTCGCCTTGCTCTTGAATCAGCTTGTTTATATATTTTTCGCTGTAGGAGAGAGTCTCTCTTTCTGACATAATTTAAATAAAAAACACAATGAATGATTAAATAAACCCTCGCAGGTGATCACCTGCACTGGTAGACCATTAAGGATAATGGGGTAACCCTGTGTCCCCCAGAACCTGGGTATTGGTAATGTGTTAAAATGTGGTTCTGTTGGGTAGTGCAATTGCTGTGTACTGAGTAGTTAATACATTACAGACACTCAATTTCTGTCACTTTCAGCAAATGAATTATGAAAGAACAAGTATATGATAGGGACACACCACAAAACAGAGAACCTTGAGTTGAGAAAACGAAGTTTTACTTTTTTCTTATTCAAAAAGAATATATATCTGGCTGTCACAGGCACAAATCAATCGGCGCAATGGAGAAAGTGACTCTCGTGAGTATAAAGTGCAATAAAGTGACAAAGTGAATTCAATAGTGAGCTATATACATGATATATACAAGTGACATGGAAAGATTGTATTTGGTCATTCTGTCTAGTTTATAATTTCATCGCATGAATTCACATAGCCCAAAGCGATTTTTAGAGTAGGGGCAAGGAAACTGCTAAGACATGAACACAAGTAGTGTCGACGTTTCGACCCAGGGGTATGCGCACTTGGCATGCGTCACGGCGGGTCTTCTTCAGGACTGTTGTACAGGTATGGACAGCCTATAAACCCAAATTAAATGTAAGAACGAGGTGTGTTCTGGTGGTCAGCCAATATAAATAATATGTGGTCACAATGGTAAAGACTTACCAATTGATTGTCTATGTATCAGACGTTGATGTCTATGGGTACAAATTGAGTTCCTCAATTAATGGGGAGATCCAATATTGGATTTTCGCAATCCAGTATATATCTAGGATTAAAGGAAGTGCCAGATATTAATAAGGCTAAACCAGAAAAGAAAATTAATCAAAATAAACAAATTGGTATCCCCGTAGGTAAATGGGACTTACCAGGTGAGTGAGTGAAAAGCGTCTTTTCCTGAATGGATTATTAAGCATGCAAAGCAATAGTTTATCATCAGATTCTAAAGGACTGTCATATTTAAGGATGAGGATCTCATCCGTACTAATGTCAGTAGAATGCATATATACCTTAGAGCCACCTAGACTTTTGTGAGCCCTTTCCTATCGCCCGACAGCCTCGAGAAAGCTAGCCCACTTCTTAAAGTGATTAGTGTTGAAAACACTTAGTTCAGTTAGATGATATAGTTTATGCAATGTACTCACTGTGCCTACTGCTTTGAAGAGCAGTGGCTAGTTAGAATGTCTGGTGTCAGAACGTTCTGCTGCCCCTCTTCTCCTTTTATGGTGTAATGTGACACACTTGTCCTTCAAAGACCAGCAGTCCTAGTGGCAATCAGGAGGATAAGCACAGCACGAGAGGTAGGACAAACAGGGAACTGGTCAGACCTCAAACACTGCGTTATGCTTATTAACACTTTGTAGAGCCCGGCTCCAGCTGGAGAGCCCAGAGGCTGAATGGCCCACTCACCGAAAGTTCCTGTTGGGGCCCTGTTGTCCTCCAGAATAGGCAACAGCAATTGAGTACTCCTGGTATCTTCAAACAGTGTTTTAACGGAAGCATTTTGGGTTTTGCAGTGGATTCTTCATGTATAGTAGTCATGCGGGGCAAATCGATATCCTCCATTACAATCTGCTATTGAGTGCTTGGCAGATCTGATAGAAGCCAAGCAACGTTCAACCAGAGCATTGTATTTGTTCAGGTGAAAGATACACTGCATATGGTGTTCGGATAAGGGCATAACTACCATGTTACTTTGCATACTGCAGCTTGCTCGATGAGGTCTATAGAAATTATCACTGTGCAGTTCTGTTATGGCGGGAAAACATGCATTCTGTATCCTAGCTTTCAGACATGCTTCCTTGAAAACACTTCAAGGTTTCAAATAGGCTGAATCAGTGAGGCCAAGGAGACAGAAGTATATTGCTCAAGTGTAACATTGATTAATGTTCTCTTGTTGTTGAAAGCGTTAAAGTGCTACTTTTGAGATGAAAGTGCTATTTAGTCGGCGAGACAAGTTGTTTAATAAAATAACATTCTAGAAGATGCTCCCTCAAAACCTTTAAATCCTGGTGGCCATCTTGGATTCCAAAACTATAAATACCAAGCCTAGCTGTTGTCACACAGTCGCATTAAACTGAGGAGAAGCGTATTATTGGTGGCCGAGTCAGTGATCCTGCGTGGTGATACGTATTCAATCGAAATCCTGCAGAGGAGAGTCTGCGAGCTGTAAGAAATGAAAACGACAGACATGTTCAGATAAGTACTTGTTGAAAATGTTTTAATAAAATTAAACAAAATGATAAACGTGCTAAGGCAAGTTGTTTAACCTCATGAGGCAACTAGTCGTTTGTGAAGACAATTCAGATTTGAGCAATTCAGTGATGGAACTTAGTGTTTAATTATGAAAGACAATTAACCAGTCTAGCTGTTACAGAGAATAATTGCAACAGGAGGTCTTTTGGAGAAAGGATATATTTAAAGTTGGTAATTGATGAGTTATTTCTGGAAGGAGAAAGTCGAAACATGTATATTTGATTTGCCTTAAGTCAAGCAATCTGGATGCACTTCAGAAAGACGAGTGCTGTGTACTTTTGGCAACAAACCAAGCAAATCTGAGGGTTAAAAGTAAACGAACTTCATTTTGGCAAGTGAAACAACCTGGAAGGTAAAGCTGTGTGTAATTTTGTCAATACAATCAACAAAGCAGAAAGTACTCCAAGCACTAAGCATACTTAAGGCATGGAACAAAATGGTGGACATTGTGCAGGTAATGTATTTGTTTAATTGGAAAATGATTTACTGTGGGGGGAAAAACACATTTTTAGTATATATCGAACAATGATTGTTTGCGCTAAATGTAGTAAATTATACTGCATGCAGCTGAGTTGATTGCAGAGAAATTTAGAACAGCATATTATGTAGTGTCACGCTAATCCCCATTCCACAAATTAGGAGTAGGGTGTAGGAATGATATCTTCTCCCAAGTGTGCAAAAGGATAAAGGAAGCCAAAACATTGGTACATCTGGGTTAGCTACCCACAGGTTAGTGCTAATAAGTAAAAACCTAGCATTGTTCAGATCTGACACATAATGAAACATTCTAAGCTCATTTAAACATATATTACTGAAAAGTTTTAAACCTCTTCAAACATTGATTTGGGAGCGGGAGGTTTGACATGGCTGACCGCGTAAGATTGCGGATGCTTTTTAGGACCTCTCTGGACTCTCCACCCTGCTGCCCCTGCCAAAAGCCTGGAGATACAATGCCCCAAGTGAAAACACAACAGAGGTCTTGAGCCTGTGATTGGAGCCCACTAGTGAGCACCCACCCACTCCGATATTGGAACAGAGACATGAGGGCGCTCCGGCCTGATCTGAGGCCCAAAATTAATTAGCTGATGTGCAGCAACAGGTTTGCATACAGATGCAACGCAGCCCTGGAGTGAGGTGGTCTGGTGGTCTGTCATTCGACTGGCTTGGATTCTTGGGCCCACTTCTTAAGGCTGGGAGCACGACCGGGTCCAGTCCTTCTCGATTAACCTGGCACAGATATCAAGACATGCAGCTCTCTCAGTACCACAACCACAATACAATTCAAATCACAAGTCCAATACATAATCTATCAGAACTGAGATGCTCTTCTCCCATCAATTAAAGAGACAGTGGAGCTTGAACCAGTACTGTTTTCCATTTTAATTGCTTACTCCGAGTCCTAGATAAATATATCCTTCATATCGAACCATGGTGGACCCGACTGAATTGAGGCTCCTAGGCTGATTAGAGGTATCCTGAGAACTTGAATGCATAACACACATCTAGTGAGACACTGAAAGGCTTCTCTCGCCAGATTATTGATAATTTAAAGTATTCAGATCACGAGAGCCTGCTTTCATTAACACATTTTCCTGCTTAAAGGACTTGTATAGGGTCTTTGCACTTCCAGGCCTCAAGCAATTCTCCCCCTAGAAAAAAGTGCAAATTGAGCTGCCTTTCTACTGTGTGTTTGAGTCAAAAGGTGAGTTCTAAGGGTCAGAGAAGCATTGGGGCACACTGCCGCGAAAAGCACTCTATTATGCAACTCACAACTCTATCATCAATTTGCTGAAATGGCAGAGAAAAAAGATGATAGTCAAATAGCCAAAGATGACCTAGAGTTCCTACAAGAACTACGCATAGAATTGGAAGCAGACCTGAAGGAAGGACTATGTGATAGCCAGTAAACAAATCCATGATGCTGTAACAACACTATAACAATATGTGGATCAGGAGGCTTTAACATCTGACATCAACAGAAAAGTGAAGATCTGAGAGGTGGAAACCAGCTGGAAACCCTCCACACGAAGGGTGAAGAAACCTCGGTCCTATGAGACCACATTTGGGCATGCAGTCTATTGAAAGACTTTTAGGGCTCCAACATTATGGACTACATGATAAGGTTATTCACTTTCAAACTAGACCTAAGAGAGGGGAAGGGATTCAGATTGAAAAGTCCAGAGTGGAGAGTGGGGCCCAGACGATAAGGAAGAAACAGACTGCGAGACATAATAGCCAAGATAACGTCCTATCAACAAAAAGAACTACTTATTAGAGAAGCGAGCTCATGAAGCAAATTTCATATCAACACAATATTGCTGCTGTGAGATATAGCTCAATCCACCTTGGTTAAATGGATTCTTCTTAGACCACTGACAACAGAGCTGGACAAGATGGCACAATTTTTCTGGATCTTTCCGTTTTGCATTCCTTTTCAAGTAGAACAGAATCATACTGTTACCGTGACTAACAGTGGACCTACACTGGTAATATAGAGAACTGAATTGTGGCGCAACATATCTGGGCACCTATACCTAAAGTGAAACACTAACAACATCAAAAGAGGAATGGAAAACTGTTGCAGGTCAATGAGTAGGGAGAGACCAAAGCAGCACTCCAAAGCCTGAAAGTCGCTGCATGTTCTGTACCTTAACCCGGAGGGAGAGTTCAGGACTAGCAGACCTTTTTAACTTTTCGATTTCTGATTCACAACTGATGCAACAAAATATGATGACAAAATGCATTGTCTGGCTCTGACCAACCATGATGAGAACTTTGAGGCACACAGAGCTTTTGGGAAGCAGGAGGCATCCGAGAGAGAAGCATGCTACGGGTATTAGCAGTGGAGAACAGCTCTACAAGCAGCAAAGTATACTACTTCTGCTTTTTTGTGGAACATATAATGGTATTACTGATTTGAGAGAGTTAGATTTCAGTAGGGCAGGGGAGGTTGGGAAGGCAACACTGTTTCTAATACACCTGAACCTGATAGTGGGTGGAGATTTAGCAACCTAGGGGTCCTCCCCTGAGCTGAAAGATGCTTATCTTCATTTGGCTCTGGTAGACATCTGGAGAGTGCTTCATTCCTAAGAGGGATTTCATGTACTATTTACACATACATCAAACTTACTCCAAGGGAGATAGGAATTTTACAGCACAAATCTTTTCTGGATTCGCATGCTATGCATTATTCTGCCATCTATTATTCCGTGATCCTTGCCGTCAGGTGCCTTTACTCAAAATCTATATATGCCGGAGGCTGGGACTAATTTTTATCCTGATGTGATGCTTTTTAAGACGAGTCCCTTGCAAGCAAAGCTGTTGGATGTCCTTTTCGTTGATTTATATTTGACCTAGGAAGGCCATGCAGTGGGCCCCATCAAAGGTTATTTGTCGCCATTTTTGGTCTTCTTACGTTTACTGGACCAATCCTCCTTGTTTAAATCGCATTAGGTTTTGACAAACATGTTTCCTTCAAAGCTGATTTTGATGCCTCAGTGGGACCTTAACTTGCTCTTGACATTTCTCGTGTAACCCTTTGAGCCGATACATGGCTGTTTGCTGCGTCTCCTAACTTTAAAGACCATCTTCCTCATTGCGATTTTGTCAGTTCCCCGCATGAGTGGATATGACGCGCTTCCAGTGCAACCACCCCACAACATCTTTTTCTCAGACAAGTTGGTGCTGAGAACTTGAGTGGCATTTTGCCAAAAGCTTTGACTCCCTTCCATATTGGGCAATCTCCACTCTTCTAGAATTCTCTGCTGTCCCTCACTCCTCTGAAGAGGAGGAGAAGCTCCATCAGCCAAAATGCCTTTGAGCGTCTACATTGATCTTAAGGAACACTGTGTGGATGATCAGCTTTTTGGGGAGGGGGGGGGGGCAAAAAACTGAAAACTGTGCAGAAGAGGAGCTTATTGAAGTGAATAGCCCTGTGCATCAATATCTGCTATCCACTGGCCAAAAAGCATCCCCAGGAAGGTCTGAGAAACCATTCTACCTGGGCTAAGTCTGCTTCCGCTGCGTTGGCATGTCTATCTTTGATATGTGCCAAGCTGTTAAATGTGCATGAGTGCACACTCATGAGGCACTGCTGCCATGCCGACCAGTTCCAGCGAGAGGTTCATTTTGCCGCTCGATCCTGAAGGACCTTTTGGTCTGATTCCACTCCACAGACACTCTACCTGTAGAGTTACTGCTTTTTTTTGTCATCTATTCTAAGGTGAGTAATCTGTGGTTAGAAGTATCTATCAGAAGAAAATGTTTTGAAGCATTAATCCTTTCCTGGATCACACGCTGTGCATTATCCCGCCATCTAGAGGTTGGTTCCAGAATTGTCTCCGTTTCTTCTTTTTTTCTGTTGGGCGTCGTCGCCCACCATTTGGTGCTAGGTCCATCCCTTGTGTGACGTCAGACGGTACCCCGGAAGCTCCTGTGCGTGCTAGCCGTCTTCAGATTATTATTTTCTGCCATTGGGTGTGGAAGCAAGGGGAACACTCCGAAGTTTTGGACGAAATCCCTGAAAAAATCTAGGAATTTAAGAGGAAAAACCATTGATTGAGAAGACACTGGACAAGGAGAGAGACCTCCATACACCTTTCCCCGTTGGGGGATCCCAACGGAGCAACAACGAGGCAGATGGACCGAAATTAGGTAAGGTAGGGGCCATGGAAAATACCCCTTTCAAATTTTGCCCTGATTGCCACCACAAATTTGCACAACACGATCCACACGACTTCTGTAACCTCTGCCTGCCAAGGAATCACAAGGATAAGGACTGCGAGGCCTGCGCTGTATTTGTGTCGAAGACTCTTAAGGCCCGTCGAAAGCAGAGGGAGGACCATCATGCAGCCGTGCTCGTCAGTCGGAAACGAGAGGCATCGCTGAGGGACTTGTGCCTCTCAAGCGGCAAAGACAAACGGGGTGACCGCAGAATCGACACACGGAGGGTCAGACGTCAAGCTCCTCGAAGGGAACGCCGAGAGGAGGCATACCATGAAAAAGATGGCCAAGGACATAGAGAAGATAACTGACAAGGTAACAAAAACCTCTCACCCGTCGGATACCAAGGGCCTTGAAAAGAAGGCGCAAAAGGCAGCCCAGGCGTAGATGAAAACGATGACCGGGGTTCAGCCGCGACCGAAAGAACCCCATGGATCCCATTCCAGGGATACTGACGAGGGAAAACGTTGAATTCGCCGAAGACAGGTGCCGAACGAGAGGCCGCGATGAACAAAACCATACCTTTGGAGACAGAATCCACCACACCCAAGAAGAGGATCTCCCCGCCTTCAGACGCCGAAAGGGCCCTCGAGGTGGAGAAGAAGAAAAGACGCCTGGAGACAGAAACAAAAGAAGTAGTTTGAGGCACTAATGGAGTTCAGGATTCCCGCTAAGACCTCCACTACCACAGAGGCCGAGGAAGAAGAGCATACCCTCGAAGCTCCGGCAACCCCAGAACCTCGCGAGGAGGACTTTGAAGAGGAACTCGACGTTCCAGAAGAGGAGGAAGCCTCAGGAACTTTCGAGGAAGAGTGGAACGACCTTGACACAGAAAGCCCTAAAGAACATGTCTGTAGCCATCCCTCGAAGGCTTCACCACCAGACGACATAGCCTTCTACAACAGCCTCATCAAGAGCGCAGCTAATACCTTCGGGTCCCCTTAGAGGAGGAGAAAGGAGTCTAATGTTTCCTCCTAGAAACATTAGCACCATCCACTAAAGGTACACAATACCTTCCAATGCTGCCAAGCATTCTGGACCAGGGCAAGGAGGCTTTCAAGGAGACTGCCTTTGCAAAAGGAGTAACCCCAAGGGTTGAGAAAAAATACAAACCCTCCACAAGAGACCCTGAATACATTCAAGGGAGCACAGTGGCTGACTCCATCATTGTTACCACAGCAAGAAGGAGGAGCAACGCTCATTCCTCCACTGGCCCACTTCCAGAGAGGGAAAGTAAGAGAATGGACATGGTGGGGAGAAAGATGGAGAAGGAGGCAGCAACGCAATGGCGCATTGCAAACTCTAATGCCCTCCTCAATAGGTATGGCCGCCCACAATGGGACGACATTGAGGAACTGATGAACAAGCTCCTAGAGGAAGATAAAAAGAAAGCAAAATCCGTCATACAGGAGGGAGAAAAAAAACATAGCTAACACCTGCCTGAAATCAGCTCTAGACGCGGCAAATACAGCCAGCAGACAAATGAGCACAGGCGCACAACACTAAGAAGGCTAGCCTGGCTCAGAATTTGATGCTTTAAACAGGAAGTACAAACTTCCATAATCAGTAAACCCTTCACAGGAGACGTCCTGTTTGGAAGTGAAGGAAATGAAACCCTACAACAAATAAAAAAGGACAATGAGACGGCCAGGGCTATGGGGGCCCTGCAACAGGGGGGCACCTTCAAAAGAGGAGGATTTTACCTCAGAAGACCCACAGGAAGGGGGGTCTTCTCAACAGGGCAACAACAAGAACATCAACCACAAGGCAACGGGCAGCAGTCGAACCAGCAATACAGATACCAATCCTGGCAGCAGCAAACAAAGCTGTCCTTTCTTGGCAGAAGAAGAGCCAGGGGATAAGCCTCAAGAGGGGAAGGAGTAAACTCCAAGTGACTTGCCCACAAAGGAGGACCCCACACAACACCAACACCAGTGGGAGGCAGAATAGCCATTACCCACTTCAATGGGAAAACATAACTACAGACGGTTGGATTTTAAATGTGGTACGCCACAGCTTTTGTATAGAACTAACAAATAAACCTCTACCAAATATTTCACCTGGAACCAGCTACACTGGGGGACACTGGGTTACCCCATTGCTTTACACACACTCAGCCTAGCAGCCTGGCTCCTGAGTACATAGAGTTCGGACATTTAAATGTACCGCAAAGAACAATGGAGATATTAAAGGAGGCAAGAAAGCAAACCACAAGACAATGCTACGCAGCGAAGTGGAAATGGTACATCATATGGTGTACGGAGAACAATACCCTAAATTCAATGTCCACACAGAAAACAGTGCTCATATATCTTACGCATTTGCTAGACAGCACGATCAACTACTCAAGCCTTAAGGTGCACCTGGCAGCGATTGTAGCTTATTCCAGGGGAGATTCATGTAAACGTTTTTTCACATTACCAGTCATGAAAAGATTCCTGGAAGGTTCCAAGAGAATTGCACCCCCAAGGAAGGCTCCAGCGCCGATGTGGAGCTTAAACACAGTTCTAACACAGCTAATGACAGAACCGTTCGAACCCATGCACAATGTAGAACTCTGATACATCACGATAAGGACTGACTTCTTAATAGCTAATACATCTCTACGGAGAGTAAGTGAACTACAAGCATTAACTATTGAGGAACCATACATGCAAATCCACAAGGACAAGGTTATCTTAAGGACCAACCCTCAATTCCTACCTAAGGTAGTAAGGAATTTCCACATGAATCAAAGCATTCAGCTAGCAGTTTTCTTCAAAAACCCACAAACATGACTAGAAAGAAGCCATCATACCCTGGATGAAAGAAGGGCTTTACTATACTATCTACAGGAGGCAAGACAATTCCGTAAGTGGAATCAATTGTTTGGCTCTCACTCCAAGTCCAACAAAGGAGCACCTGTGACAAAGGGGGCAATTGCATGTTGGATTATAGAAGCAATTCAGATATGCTATTCCTCAGCGGTAAAAACACTAAACTCCCGGCCAAAAGCCCACTCAACAAGGAAAAAAGGGGAAACCCTGCCCTTCATGAGAATGTGCCAATAGACACTGTATGTGCAGCGGCGACATGGGCATCTCCACACACCTTCACCACGCATTACTGCGTGGATATGCAGATGTCAAAGGAAGCTCAGGTGGGACAAAAGGTACTTCAAAACCTGTTCGTAAGGTCTTCCTCATCTTACCACAACCACCCCCAGAAGGGGGAAACCGCTACATAATCTAATGCACAGCATGTGAATCCAGAAAAGGATTCATGCTGCAAAACTAAATGGTTACTTACCAGTAGGAGTAGTTTTGCAGCTTAAAGAGTTTTCAGGATTCACATGCGACCCACCCCCCTCCCCTCAAAGGAGGAATGCAAACAGGTGGGAGTAAAGGTCACGTAAATGAAAAACCAAGAACTAAAGACAAGAAAATTGAAGACATACCCTACTTTACCAAGGAAGATATTCTTCATAGCTGGTGTGTTTTTCAACCCCTTGCATCTTTCTTGCCACCTAATATAAGTGATGAGATGCCCCCTGACTCAACACTTGTGTTTCTACATGTGTGTTGGCTTCTACTAGGATGTTCAAATTGAGATGCCTTGTAGGATCTAATGCAGGATTTGCTTTCAAGGTCCTAAGGGCCCTTTTTTGTTGAGTCCCTTTGTTGCCTTTGGAGCTCCTACTAAGTTCTCTTGAGAAGCACAATGCCAGGCCCTGCTTTATATTTTCGGTACTTTGTTTTCACTTAAACTGCTGCACAAAGCCTGAAGTCTAGTATTGCCTTGGGTCTATTTCTGTCCACAATTGGCCTTTTCATTTGAGATGCCCTGCAGCCCTAATACAAGACCTTGGCTAATCCTGCTCTTGAGTTCTGAGTTTTCTGCAGGGTTTGACACTGGTCTGCACCGAAAGCTAAGGTTTCACAGAAGGATGTTTTGGAAGTGTCTCCAAGAACAGTTTCATGGCTGTTACTAGGGTGCCATCATGAGGCCGATGGCATGGTTTGAGCTAGACAGCAGAATTTCTCAAGATAATGTTCATGAATAAATTATCATGTATTTAAACCAGAACCAAGCCTGAACCCACAAGTGTTTCGTGGTGTCCTGACTTTTTTTCGGGGCTCTTGTAAATAAAGTTGTCTTATATTTCACTTCAATAATAGAAAATAGAAAAGTTTGAATACAAAGAAAGGTGTAAACTAAAGAAAAAATTACATTTATTCATGAACAAGAAGTGGAGAGATTCTGCTGTTTGAATCAATTGTTGGTTTAACAAGGAATGTGGGCTTTGGCTAAAATACGTAATGATATATTCATGAATAAGATCTGCTGAGATTTTATTTGAATAAATTGTTGGTTAGATAACGAACATGGAATATCCAACCAATATTTTCTTGTAATATTTTTTAATATTGATGAAATGGGGAAATTGGAAAACCAGTGAGAAGGGAATTGTTTGTGTTTAGGCTGACTAACAGACATCTCTAAAAGATTGCCATCAGCAAGTGGTTATTGTTTGTTTGCAGTAGGGTGACCCTATTTGTCTGAATGTTGAGAAATTGTGTTCCCCTTTTCTGAATGTATTACAAGTCATCTCATATATCGGCAGTCGATCAGTGCTCTTTGACACAAAGTAGACCCAAATATATATATCCTTGCTAATGATAGTTTTAGTATTGGTTACATGAGCACATTCTCACCAAGGGAAGACGTAGGTGCCTAGCTGAGCTAATGAAAATTAGTGGATGACCTTCATGAGTAACATAAATGTTAACACTATCAGCTGCGTAAGGCGGTTTTCACATATTGAGTGCCAGGAATGCATTTCACTTGACGCTCGGAGATGGGCTCATCCTGTAAGCCAAGTTAGCTTGAGCAAGGAACCATGACAGTAGCAGATTACAGTTACACAGACTATCAAATGTGTTTACATTTTTCTACAGCTCTTCCCTCTTGTGTTGATTTATTGCTCAGCTAAGGATAGATTTTGGAAACTGTCATGTTTAGTAAGATGTGCTCTGGAAAGAGCCTTTTTTCAGTCTTTTTTCCACAGTATGACAATCTGTCTAACCCTTTTCGCCACTTAGCTGTTACGTTTCTGGGTTTGCAGCCGTGCCTCTGATCTTCTTTGGTGTCAATTAGCCAGCTCCTCTAGTACTTGAGCAACTCATCGAATCTCATAGATGGATAGACCCATCCTGTGACTTGAGTTCAGGATGGCAAAGAATCATGCAGTCTCTGAAATATCTCTCTTCTTTCTCCTATGCAAGGAAGGAGGGTGTGTAATGATCTATCTGTTACTTGGCACAGCATGCCCAGGATAACATGATCCAGACCAGTCTTTTGGTATCCAAACTTAAGCTTGATTCCCACAGATGTAGTTTGTTCCAGTTTGATCCGAGACACCCAATAAGGTGAACAGCACACCAAATAGACAAGTAGTTGTTGAAATCTCAACTTAGGTAAATACTGGATAGGGAATAGAGGGAGATTGTTTAAGTATAGTTGCATTGTACTCGGGACATTCCTTTAAGCTGCTGCCATTTCCTACTTCCCACACCCATCTGTTGGCGGTTGAGGTTAAATGAATAGTCATCAAAAGTGACACAAGTGGTGTAGTTGACACATTCACGATTAAAGTGCCCATGTATTGTACATCAGCACATTGTTTCTTCCCTAAGAAGGAATCTGAAGCATAAGCTCCCCCTATTGAAGTCAATGATACATAGGAGCACAGCCAGCATTAAGAGAGGTCCAGGTTTTGGGCAGTGGGCTTTGCGCAGTTAGCTTCTAGCCTTCCGCCTGCCCTTTCCTAACATCCACACAGTGAGTCAACCAAACAAACTTGCAGCAAAGAGGGCCAGCCAGAGCCACTGAGGGTTCAGTAGCTGAGAGGCTTCCGCCTGTGGGGGTGACCAGATGTTCCTGTCGCAGGAGGAGGGGTCTGCATCCTTGCAGTGCCTTTGTGAAAGGCTTGCGAGGACAGGAGCTCTCCTGTCGGGGGATTCAGCGTTCTTGCCTCTGTATTCCAGTTGAAGTAGGGTGCTTTGATCTAGGTGGGCAGTCCTCGGCACTTGATGGCAGCGACCTTTCCTGAGGATTCAGAAGGATTTGTACATTGGAACTGTTGTTGAATCCATGAGACTTTAGTTCCTGAACTACAGAAGACACAAAACTGACGACAAAGTGTCATAAGATTCTCTTCGCCTCAGTGATGTTGTCAACACGGGCTTCCATGCATCCAAAAACGTACAAACCAATACAAGGACATAGGTGTATAAACAACATTGTGGCATTTGGACACTATCTATTTGGATGTGGACAAAGGGCCACCAAGGAGTGGGATGGACAGCTGGTTGTTAGCTTTGCTGCCCTTTCCAATATTATAGGCTTGGCAAAGAGTGCACGTATGACAGAACTGCAGAGCAGTAGAGGGTGAGTAAGGAGCAAACCAGTGCGTCTCCAACACTGATCATACCATCTCGACTAACATGTGCAATGCGGTCATACAGGTGTGACAAATTTAATAGAAGTTTGATGGCAACTGCATATCATTCTTGTCCTGCCACAACCCATCCAGTTGTTTCTAAAACCTGTATCTCTTCCAAGTCAGATTTTCCTTTATGGGTGCTTGCCCCAGTAAGCCAATCTTGTAGACTAGGCTTAAAGGATTCAGCAGTGTGAATCACATACAAAGTCACATCAGAGTCTTGAGATAAAACCAGCCTTTTAGCAGCACCATAAGTAAAAGCGTTACCTTTAGACAATTGCATCATTGGCAGATTGCAGGGCAGCACACTTGGCGATAGCTACCTTTTGTTCATGGCAGTTGATGACATTAAGCAGCTCTTTCATGTGGGACCCATTTTTGATTGGGGTCCCTAAGGGCTTGAGAAACCCTTGCTTCATCAGAGGAGCACAAAATCATGGGCATTCCCCAAACTCATATTGTAAGTCAGTAAAGATATTTTTTTCCCTTGGCATCTAGAATGTAACCATGCTTACTTACCTATGCCTACTACCCCTCCTGGGGTATAGGCCATCAACCAGGACTCTCTAGCCATCTCTGTCCTGGGCTTTTCTTTCAATCTGACTCCAGGTGTAACCCATCTCTGTGTAGTCCGCCTCGAAGCCTCAACATCAGGTGGTTCTTCGCCTTCCTCTTTTCCTTTTCCCTAGAGGGTTCCAGGTCAGGGCTTGCCTGGTGGTGTTTGATGCAGGTTTGTGGAGAGTGTGACCTATCTAGCCCCAGCGTCTTTTCGGGATTCCTTCATGAGCAGGGAGTTGGAAAGACTGCTGCCATTGGTCATTGTGCTGCTGGTGTTTAGCCAACGGATTTTGAGGATTTTCCTCAGACAGATGTTGACAAAGGTCTGGACTTTTTTGGTGGTTGTCACTGTTGTCCTCCAAGTTTCTGCTCTATACAGAAGGAATGATTTTCCGTGGATGTCAAAGTCTGATCTTGGTTTGCAGCGTTGGGTCCTGGGAGCTCCAGATCTTCTTTAGCTGAATGAAGGCAGCCATTGATTTTCTGATCCTTGCCTTGACGTTGGTGTCTGTGCCGCCCTGTTTGTCTATGACACTGTCCAGGTAAGTAAAGGCCTCAACCTCTTCCAGAGTATCACCTGCAAGAGTGACTGCAGTTGTGTTGGCCGTGTTAGCCTTCAGGATCCTGGTTTTTCCCCTGTGGATTTTGAAGTTGTGCTAATGTGGCAGCCACATTGTCGGTCTTCTCTTGCATCTGCAGACTGGTATTAGAGAGTAGGGCCGGGTGGTCTGCAAAGTCTAGGTCATCCAAGGTGTCCACTGGATCCCATTTCCTCTCCTTGCTGTGGTTGTCTTCATGATCGAGTCTATGGCGAGCAGGAAGAGAAAAGACGAGAGTAAACGACTCTAGCAGACTCTGGTCCTCACTTGGAAGGATTCTGTGAGTTCTCCTCTATGGACTGTCTTGCAGGTCATTCCCTCGTAAAAGTTCCTGATGATTCTTATGAGTTTATCTGGCACACTGTAGTGGCTAAGGAGTTTCCAAAGGGTCTTTCTATCCACACTGTTGCTTTGGAATTTTTGTCAAGATTCTATTATCAACATTCTGGAAAAGAAAACGAGCATAGGGTACTGTCAAAATATTTAAAGTGCCTACAAATATTTTGTTTTTGAAATTTGCATCTTTCAAATATTTGCAATTTGAATCAGTGGATATTTACTATGGAGCATAAAAACCTGCATCTGGGGTGTTTTGTGACATGATTTTAGCAACAAATATCTCGGTTGAGCAGCCAAACTGGACATGCAGATTATTCTACCACTGATAACAAAACATCCTACTTTCACCTTGCACTTTTCTTCTGTGTGTTTAACTATGTATGAAAGTGCCCTGTAGTGGACTGACCACAATGTGTTATAAATGATGCTGCTCAAATTTTTCACACAGATTCATTATATGAAGGAGAGTCTCGAATTTGCATTAGACCACTTTTTATATATGCTGTTCAGTATTTTGTTTAACAGTGAGTATTCCTGGGGGACATAAAAGGTAAAAAGAAAAAACGATCTACCCTAAATGAATATCATCCTTCAAAGATGGCAACCAACAATTCCTGATTCCATTGCCAAAGTCGCTTCCGACTCATTCTAGGACTCTATTAATGTTCCAACTCCAGTACTAGCATATTGGGTGGCTGGTGCATAATAGCAGGTTAAGGTCCACGTGACAAAGTTTTGCAGGGAGATATTTACGCAAGGCTGATGCTTTTACATAGTCTGTTTTTATTCTGTTTTCCAACCTGTGTTTTTTGGTCTGCATTTTCAGGAGAGTAGATATGTTTTGAAGCTTTGTGTCAAATTAAGTTTCTTTATTTACAATATCTGTCTTTATTTCGCTGTACTATAGGATTATTATTTTGGATTCCACCTTGTACCATTCAGTTTTTGGTCTTCAGTTGTGATGTGAGGAACGAATACTTATTTTTCTCATTGTTGGGGTCTTCATAGAGCAAGCAAGGCTTGAGGTCGCCAAATGCTCCTAATATAGTTTCAAATGACCTCCACAGCTGAGAATATTGCATCAAGAGCAGTTATGATAATGCATCCATCGGATGACTATTATGCGGCTCCTCATGATATTGAATGTCACTTGGTGGAATAAGCATTAATTAATATGACTCCAGGGCCTTAGTAAGAATGGTACTTGGCTGGGTAGAGGGTGATTTTGCAGTGTTGTCCAGGAGGTGGCATTGTTAGAAGATCCTGATCTCTGTGGTTGAGGAAATATCAATGGTGTAGTGATGTGTTCCAGCCTCTCTTGGAATCCAGGGAACCAGTCCGAGTCGAGAGGTTTTAAAATGTTCAAAGTGCCCATGAACATACCCCTTTTGACTGTTCTGAGCTGAGTAACATGGACCACGTAAGCCTCCTTCATAAATTTAGATGAAAAAGTACACGCACAAGAAAGCAGTGAATGATTCGCTGGGTGTAGGGTTAACCGCTGATATTAGGCTAATTTCCTTATGCAAACCCACACTTATTCAAGAAGCTTATAATCATGTGAAATGACACCAACATGTTAAACGCAGAAGCTTCAATAGTGCAAGGAAGATACTAATGACCTGCCGGGGCAGCAACTAAGAAAAGGGAAGACTTGCAAACGCCGTGTGGACCTTAAACCACCGTTCTGTGGTGACTGGGTGGTAACAGTGACTATCAGAGCTATGTTTACTTAACGTCAAAGGTTGCTGGAAGCACTGTTCCCTAGAAGGTGCGCGCGTAGCTATTACACTCCGAGCGCGCAGTGTCTTCTATGGAGCGCGCACCCACACAGCACATCCCCTGAGAGACAGGTGTTCATGTTAATCGCAGCGCCCTGTAGAAGCATGACAGGCGCTGCGATTAACATGAATATTAAAAAAAAAAAAAAATAAAGCAGACAATCTGCCCCAGCCTATCTCTATGAAGAAAGGGCACGTCTATATCTCCCATCACTTGGGTGACCCGAAACACTGATTTTACACACACCAGGCACAGGCGAAAGTGCATGGATAAAGGAGCAACACGGCTGGAATACGAAAGCATTCAGGAATATCCCTGTACTGACATATGAAGGGGAGCATGGCTCCCTCATGTGTTGCACATCCCTGTAATATGAGGGTTGTAGTGAGAATACACGCATCGGGCGGCTGACAGTGCAAGAATATATTGGATACTTGAGGTGTGAGTACGCACCTCCCGCTGAGCATTTCACGGACGGTTGCTTGTTCCCCCCCTAGGACGGAGACCTTGCTAATCCCTCCGCCCCACGGCTCATCCTTAACAAGCATGCACATATTACTGACCGTCTATCTACAGATCACACCTAGGGGTGTGTTTCTCTTTATTGTATACCACCTGCCCCTCGGCGACCTCCTGCAAAATCTGTTCCAGGGCTTATCTCACCGCCAAGACAGGTCAGCGAGTTTAGTGCTCACTGCTGACACCAGGGGTGAAAATCTGGTTACAGCTTTTAATTCTGAGGAGTTCAACTCCCTCTGCTATTCTTCCGAGGTCAGTACATGGCGTGCCAATCTTTGGGTATTGGTAATGCTATAGGCACGACGTGCGCTTTCACAATCACTAACATATATTAGTGATTGTGAAAGCACAGATCGTGCTTTTAGGCTTTCTGCATGCCTTTTGTTTATAGAGCGCGGCTGCAGGCAGATAGTGTGCCTTTTGAAAGTTTTCATCTTAAATGCTGCCCGTGTATTAGTATGTCGGGCGCTGCAATTAACATGAAAACTTTTTAAAAAGACACGCAACCTGCCGCGCTCTATTAACAAAAGGCATGCAGCATGCATTAAAGCACGACGTGTGCTTTTGCAATCACTAATATATGTTAGTGATAGTGAAAGCGCACAACGTGCTTCTGGACTTGCTGAGTGCCCTTTCTTAATAGAGCGTGGCTGCGGTCAGATAGTGTGCATTTTTTTTAAAGTATTCATGTTAATTGCAGCGCCTGTCATGCCTATACACTGCGCTGCAATTAACATATGTACTTTCAAAAATGCACATAACCTGCCAGCAGCCACGCTCTATTTACAAAAAGCATGCAGCAAGCCCAGGGCTTTAAGTGGTCTGGGTCCTGCCGGTGCTCAGCACCTGCAGTTCTTAAAAGCAGGTGCTGAGACGGCTCCCTATAGGGCTCTTGATTTTTGCCCTCACCCTCAGGGTAAATCTTAAATCTGCAGCAGTGCAACTGCTCAAAGCCTTTGGTGTAACTTCAAAGAGACTTGCTATAGTTCTTTCACAGTCTCATCATTTCAGAACTGAAGCATCTTCAATATTAAATTCAATAAACCCGTAGTTATTGCTTGTTTATCTTATGCAACTAACAACCATTGACAAAGCCAATAGTCCTGGCTTGTTGTAGGTATAATGTTACTTGTTGTATTATATATTACAAAAACGATTGCAGAATCACAAAACAAAGTGTATCTGAGCTCCAACAGCCTTGTATTGAACCTTCAGGAGGACAGTTTCGCTAGAGCAAGGTAAGTCTGCGGTTTTTATTATACTCACAGATTCTTCTGATGACTGTCTCTGAATTGGACTTTAATCTTTACATGTCCACCTGAGATTCCTGTTCTGTACGCCTGCGGGGGAAGGGGGTGCGTCTGGGGACCTTCTGCCAACTGTTGCCAAAAGCACTGGAAGTCTCATCCGGAGTAGCATGCTTAGTTTACAGCTGTTGCACCAAGTATTTCTTGGACAGTTATGGGGCTATTTCCTGAAATAATTCTCCAAAAGAGTAAAGCTATTGGAAGCAGTTGAAACCGACGACAATCCCACAAAAAAGGGACAGGAAATAACAGTATTAGATTTCTTTTCAGCTGAAGTAAAGGTAATTATTTTTTTTTCTGTTTGGTAGGCCACCACCATCTCCAAGTCATGCTTTACATAGACTAAGGAATGGTGCATTAAAAGAGTTATTGGTACAGAAATCAGTGACGCCTTTGAGAAGGGACGGGCTGAGATTTAAAGTAAAAAAAAAAAAAGAATGGCGAATAAACAAAAGGTACTCCAGTCAAGTATTAGGACATTGATCTCCATTTTGGGTGTTGTGATGTCTGTCTCTCCCCCAGCAACACATACACACAAATCTACCAGGAGGGACTGCCTCCCTATTCTAAGATATCTGCACCATCGCACTCCTTGCCTCAGGTCCCCTTTGTATGTTTGTATCCCTTAGAGCGTACCTGTTCTTTCTGCATTCCGTTATAACGGATAGGAGTCAATGGGAAGTGGTGACTAAGCTGATGGTGGGTGAATTGTCTATAAAAGCTTACTGTCTTGGTGCCCAGTATAGCTGTCATTAGGGCAACTGGTAGAATGGCACCAGCATAGAGGGGTAACAGTGGCTCTTTGCACGCAAGTTAGGCTGTTCAGGTTAGCAGTGCTTGCAGTGGAGCACATGTCTAAATGTAGGATTAATATGTAAAACCCCACATAACTGGGGACTTTAACATAAGTGTTTTCAAATAAATGCCGAATTTCACGATGGAGACACAAGTCCAAAAATTGGCAGGTTCATGCTTTGGCATTTTAAGATCCCCAAGGAAATCCTTGCAGATGCTACCTTTCCCTACTAGAAGGATAGTTGTGCAGAGTTTTATATAAAAAAAATATATATTTCTAAATCCTTCCCTCTTCTTTCCCTCCACTATCCGTTTCAATCCAAATAACAGACTAACATATCCACCACTTAAATTACTTTCATATTTCACTATACTAATTCAACACTAATCCTTTATGGGTTCTGGAGTAGCGTACTACTCGCCAAAAAAATGCTTCAACACCCCATCATGGGTAGCAAGCGCTAAAGAAATGCAAACCTTCTATCCCTCCACTATCGTTCTCGATCCAAATAACTGACTAACATATCCACCACTCAAATTACTTTCTGATTTCACTATACTATTTCACCACTAATGCTTTATTGGTTCCAGAGTAGCGTGCTACTCGCCGAAAAAGTGCTTCAACACCCCATCAGGGGTAGCAAGCGCTATATAAATGCAATTACAATACAATACAGTATATCTGGATGCAATGACAGAGGCAGCATAATAACCATCGCGTGGCACACTATGCTAAGCACAGATTTTTAGCTCAAATGTTTTTAAGCCGCACCCTTAATTACATCAGTCACGCCCCTTTGAGAGACCCCCCAGTTTTTTCATCTCACTTAAAGCCCTGAACAAGTTTAAAGCACCATGTGTGCTTTCAGAATAACTAACATATATTAGTGATTCTAAAAGCACACGTGGTGGACTTCTATGCACATTCCTCCCCTGCGTATCCAGGAAACCATCTTCAGAACTGATAAATGAACTAATGATTATCAGTTCTGAAGAGTGGAGTGACCTCTCCCAGAAGAGCCAGCTCTGTTCTGCAGAGAGTCTTGCCCTGCTTACCTTCAATAATTCTTAAACAGATTGTTGCAAATAGCATTTTCTTTTAATTTATTTTAAATCTGGGTAATATGTGAGAGTCTGTTACAGACAGTTTATGACAAATGTGTTTTTGTTTTTGTTTCATGCAACATCCATAAAAAATGTTTCTTTTAGATCCAAACAGGATCTCAGATATGAGAAATGGGAGGATGTCAAAGTGATTATTTGGAGAAGTATTAGTGAGCTTCTACTATATTACAATATTGGAAAAATACATCACTATCCCTGAATATTAACTATAAACACATTTAGAATTTGAACCTGTGTGTCTGTGCACTGTTTGTGATCTGGCCAAAGAGGACACGAGAGAACTGAAACTGAATCATAAATTCAAAGATGATCCGCACAGGGGCCCCCTAAATACGTTTGGCCTAGGGCCCTCAAAATCCTTAAGATGTCCCTCAGCCGCTGCTGTGTAGTTAGTTAGGAAAGCAGAGGTTCACTGGTGCTATGGAATGAGGCAGGTTGCCCTGGTTTCCTAATATATATTAGTGTAACTTTGTCGTGGTTGCAGATGCTCTGCACTGCACCTGTTCATTTCCAACATGACACAACCAGTGTATGCCAGTCACCAACACGAAGGCCTTCCCCAGGGCCGGACTGGCCGTAGCAGGCATTGGGCGTTTGCCCAGGAGACTGGAAGGGTGGGGGCCAGTTTAGGAGCAGTGGGGGCCGGTTTTGTTACTGGGGGGCAGTTTTGCAGCGATGCTCCAATATCGGCCCCAGTAACAAAAGCAGCAGTGCTGGGGACCGGTTTTGTTCAGCAGTAGTGCTTGACACTTGCCCCCCCCCCTCCCCGTTCCGAAAAAATTGCCAGAGCTGCTTTGGGTTCCCAGTCCGGCCCTGCCTGTCCCATCAAGCAGGCCTCCTGCATTCCAGTACCTAGGTCAGTTATCTGCACAATCAAGCAGGAGCCCCTCTCGCTGTACCCACACGCGCGGTCGGGTTCTTGGTGCACAGAGCCTTGGCTGCAGCGCACTGAGACCTTACACTGCCGCACACAGAGGAAAAAAATTAGAGGGAACATTGGCTGGAAGTTGTATTTTGTTTACGCTGACATTTTCTTTACGGATGTGATTTTCATCGAAGGCAGGCCACGCAGTAGACACAACCTTGGATTATAGTTTAAAATTTTTGGGCATTTATACAAATGATCAGTATTGTCTGTGGTTTGTCTTTTAGAACACATCTGTGTCTGTGCAAAAAAGACTCCATATCCGTTGACATCATATTAAAGATGTACAGTTGATCTAATTTTACAATGGGGCGTCGCAAAATGCGCTTTGTATAGCCTGATGGAAAGCACATACTTGGTCTCTTTAAATTTACACCCCCCCCAAATCTAAATGCTATCTAGTAGAGAAAAGGCGCTAGCGAAGCTTGGCATTTCCAGGGTAAGTAAATGCTTCCATACATTCCTGGAGAATCTCAGCACTAAGCTATAGAGTAGTGACAATGTTAAAAACTTGCAGTAAATTCCCCGTTGCTGCCTTAAGGTCAGTAAACCTTTAACCTGTTTCCGACGCAACAGGAAACATTATTGTGGCATTATCATACCTTTCACACTGCAGAATGCAAAGAACTGGTTCTTTTCCCTTCAGCTCAATAAGGGTGTTTGTGTCTTAGACCACAGTATTTTGGCAATGTGGTTTTGAAAGGGCTATTTTCAAATGTACCACAAAATTGTAGGCTCCACTAACAGCTGCTTGCCATCCCAGAAGGAAACACTACAAATGTGGACTCCGGAGATAGTAGGAGACAGATGGAAATCCCTCAGTGAAACAAGTCATCTAATGCGTTTTCATCGGGAAGTGCCAAGTTCAGTTTTTTTGCCTGTTTAAACAGATGTAATTGCTGAGTTAAGCCTTGCATACCTCTGAAATATGACATTAGGCAAGAGAAAATAACTTTGTTGTGAAAAAATACCTATGTAATTTTCTTCAAGTACATAGACATCCAGGGAGGGAATTGTAACCTACAGAGTCCATTTCTTTTTGAGAGACCACAAGGTTGGGACGATGGATGAGTGTCCCGGCTGTCTGTACAAGCTTCTTATGTCTGAGAGCACACGTAGAAAGTGCCAGCTAAGAAGGGGAGACACGCCTCGTCATCCCTGCAACTGAGCAATGCAGCTCTGTTGCCCAATTGAAACACACTCCATTTATGTCTATCCGGCAAAGTAGCCTTCTTTTGGCCGGTATATTTGAGGTAGGAAGGCTACAGTGAGGATTTGGAGGAGAAATTCAGTATAATAGCTGCTAGATGGTTGAGGAGGGGGGGAGAGTTGGATAATAAAGAAACGCACTAGTAAGCCTGCCGAAAATATTGATTACACAGGATGGTGAGTCGGTAATTGCTTATCTGTCTGTGGCCAGAATAAACAAAAGCATCCAGCAAGTTCAAGTGCACATAGAAATCCAAGCGCAGTTTCTTAACACCCATCAACAGAAATGAGTACCTTGACACAGTTTCAGTTTTCAGTCGATACATCCATTTATTCTTCTGCAGGCAGCTCGAAGTCACAAAATGGTAAGGTGGCCAGCACAAGTTTCGGTCAAGAAATTAACAGTTTGCTGAAAGGGGAGAGGAGTTGGCCTAACGGCTAGGGCGGTCGACCTCAAATCGAGGAAACCGGGTTCGAGTCTCGGCAAGGACTCGCAACATCCTGTGATTCTGGGCAAATCACTTAATCTCCCCGTGCATAACAAAAATGAATGTGTTCTCATGTAGCGCGACTGGTGCTCGTGTAAAGCGCTCTGATACCCGATACCTTTGGGTCAAGTTCGCGCTATATAAAACTGTAAAACAAAAAAAAACAAAAATTTAAAAGCTGTCAAAGTACGTGTCAAAGCGTGCAAAATATTGTATGTGCACTGTATTGCAGAGATATTTCACACTTGCCCACGGTGATGACCTAAAGTCATTGAACAAGTTATAAACACCTAATCAAAAGTCCTCCAGGAGGCAACAAAGGTTTCCCAAATAAAGACCTTCCTATTTTGCTGTATCGAAAATGCCTCACACCTTTAGGTCCCCATCCTAGAAATCTGCGTCTCTTCATACCTGCACAGTCCTGAAGTGTACATGCAGCTCTTAGCGTTGCAAGGCCTATGCCTTTTCCAGTTCCTCCCCTGCAGACAATAAAGCAAAGAGTAAAAATTTCATAAATCCACGATGCCTTTGAAAACGCCTCTCTTCATCTGCGACAACAAACAGTGATGCTTTTCCATGCATTTGTAAACTTAAAACTTAGGACATTTCAAAGTTATGTTGAAATTTGGAGGCAGTGTATTGGTTTAAGTAAACTCTCCTTTTTTGTCAAAGCTCTGTCGCGTGTTGTTTTCTGTGCAGGTGTCATTATGGTTCATTAATCCCTGTATTGTATAATTGTTTGCACAGCTTGATCGCCTGCAGGTGTTATTTTGGGCTTTCTGAAATGCACAGTTTGATTGATCCTTCAGATCATATTACCTTAATCCAAGCCATATACTCTTCAAAGGTGAGCTGTGTGTGTGACAGAGGGAGACATGCATGAGTGACGCAAGTGCACCAATCATGGCACAGTGTGGTAGTTATAACTGGCGGTACATAAAGCATACCTATATGTTCATTTACAGCCCACTTTGGTTCTTCCAGTTTTCTTGTTGTGGATGCAGTAAGAAGGGAGCCAAGTGTTCTGTTTCATCCGGTTCGTTGGTGCACATGGCCATCATGATTGCTGCACAATGATGCTTAGGTGAATGGAAACAGCAATGTGTGCAGTGCTTTTTGAAAGACACTGTGGTAGTGAAGATTCCATAGCTGAGTCTAGTCTAGCTCCAGAACTGTGGTCCGTGTCTAAAATCACTCCAACACTTTAGTGTAGATGTTGGAGTGGGTGTGGTGCTATGTTGACCGCAGGTGTGAATTTCTATCATTCTACAGTGTTTAGTGTAGTGTCTGGTCTTCCCCTGGAAGATGACAATGAGTAAGGATCTGAGAACAGAGTTATCAGCATCTGAATGGGATTCATGTACAAGCAGGATATGAGTGTCATCTGCATAGTTGTAGCAGGTTTGACTGAAAGATTTTATGAGATGAAGCAGTGGACTTCTTTAAAGAGGTGTGTCATCAACTCTTAAAGTGGAGCAGCATTGCGGTGGTCCTGATGGAAACGGGGATGTTGTTCCATATCCTGGATGCAAAAATGGAAGAGACCTGCTGCCTTGATTTTATTTTCGATTTTACTTGTCTACATTTCTTAGTCTGCACTTATGGCTGCGGTGTGCTATATACCACCAGAAATGGTGAGCTTCTCCACAAGATAAGCGGAGGTGCTGGTCGTGATGCCTTTTTAAATGATTCTGCTGGTTTTGAAGTTGATGCAAGCTGGCAGGAAGAGCAAGTGGATTTCCTTCAGGATGGGGATGATGTGATCATTCTTCTGGCACTTGATAAGACGTGCTGTTTCATGTATGACACCCTTAAAGGGTGCTAGTGTGAAGTCTGAGAGGCCATGGGACAGGGCATAGCCACCAGCCAGGTGTGAGAGTGAGGAATCTTTGACAGCCGTTCAAAAGTCAATTTCTGGAAAAAAAATAGTTTCACTTTCTTTAAAAGAGATAGCAGTTTCCAGGCTGTCTTACCGTTTTTTGGTAGTGTGTTCTTGAGGGTAAGGTTGGTGTCCAAAGTGAATCCAAGTCACTTGGTTTTCAGTGAAAGTTGTGGCTTAAAGACATCAAGGTTCATGTCATGGAGCCAGGCGGAAATACATTGGCAAAGTTAATAGCTCTTGCATAGGCAAGACCTATTGGTTTTGCCAATGCTTGTTTTGATTAAGCTCCCGTTGTGCCTCGAAGGTAGATTGCTGGAATCTAGACGGTACAAAAATAAGACATAGTAGACTTAGAACAAAGAGTGAATTGGCGCCATGTGAGTGCTATATTTTAATTAGTTCTTATTTCTGTTCCCAACCTTTTGCAGTTAGTTGTTTTTCCCTTCTACAGTTGTTTGCACTAAATACGCCCATTTATAGAACTGGAGGATCACAGATTCATGCACAAAGGGCGGGTTTCAAGGGGCCCCCATTTTGCAAGAGTGCTGTACTGTTTCTTTTTTGTTCTTCTTGGCAGATAACTGGAATTCTTTCATGGTTGGGTTGAGCTAGTCAATTATGGTCACGTGGGCTTTTCCAAATTGATTCTTTGGGCATTACTTTCTGGTTTCCAGTTTCAGAATAGATATGTAGTTTAGACAAGATTTTCTGTACATCCTGTTTGCTTGACTTTATGATTTCCCCATCCAACAGTGCATATTGCTTGGCCATCTGTTCCCACAAGTTGAGAATTGGAGGAAGTCATTGGTAAGATTTGTGAACGAATATTTAAGCAGCTCTGTTTGTGTTGTAGCTGCTTCTGACTCATGACTTATGGTTTCTGAGTTAAGCAAAATCTATTCCTTGATGCTCACTGGGAGCTTACACGGTCATGCAGTATTTGTCGCCAACCAGGGAACTTGAAGAACAGTTGTGATTTAGTGATACATTTTCGTCATCTGAGTAAAGGATATGGTTTTACTTGGCCATGGTGGGCATCACAGCAGCTTGTTTTGTCTGATTTTAGTCTGCTGTCTCAATTGTTGAATCTATAATCCAGTTACGTTTAGGAAATGCAGTGCGATTTTGCATGTGTTTCTGTAAATGTAGCATTAATTTGAGAGGCTGAAAACATTTAAAATGTCCAACACCGTTACGAAACATTATTTTATAATTGGTCTTACTCATTCTTAAAATCATGGTGTATATTTCCGTTTCCTTACTTGCGCTTACACAAGTATATGGCAGTACTTAAATTACAATTCATTTCACTTCACTTAAATATATGTTATCTTAAATTACACAGTGAAACAGCTGCTTATGACAAGTTCTATCTGGTCTCATTGTTTGGCATTGAAACTCGTGAACAGTGAAAAAGATCCTCATATATTAAAAAAAAAAGGCTTCAGTGTTGCTAGCCATGTCATTAACTGTCTGTTCTCATTTGTGTCACGTTAGAAGTCCAAATATTGTATGCTGAGGGGCGTGGCCAGGCATCATGGCCGCTCGGACGTGACTCCGAGAGGCTCCGTCCCAGACCCCATGAAGTACCAGTAATAAAAGGGTACTACTCGCGTCAGCGACCCTGGCCCCTGATGTGTGAACGGTGGGGGTGCCGCGGGAAGGCTGAGGCGGGCTCCGAAGAGCTGAGGAACGCCTAAGAAAGGGGACGAGACCACCGACCTCCGGAGCGCCGCGGTGATCCACAGACTGGCGGCAGAGAGAAGTCGGCAGTGAAGCGCACAAAAGCTGCTGGTGCGGTCGGGCCCCGATGCTCATCTGACTGCGGCTCCTTTGCGCAACGTGTGGCCCCCGTGGAAGATGAATATTCCTCCGGCGCCGAGCAGAGGCTG
This sequence comes from Calotriton arnoldi, assembly GCA_963921515.1. Lineage (NCBI taxonomy): Eukaryota > Metazoa > Chordata > Amphibia > Caudata > Salamandridae > Calotriton > Calotriton arnoldi. Next base: position 1,014,048 of record CAWUFW010004053.1, read on the forward strand.
CCACCCGAGCACAGAGAGCAAGTAAGGACGAGGCGGGGGGGGCTCACAACACGAACTGAGAGGGACTGTGCCCCCGGGATAGTCCCTGAGGACAGTGGGAGGCTCCGCTCACACGAGGCATACGGTAGAGACGACCAGACCGGACGCCTGACCCCCCCCCCCCCCAGAATGGGTGCCTGACTTTAAAATGGCGCCGCACTCGCGCTGCTCCTTACCAGCGCGGCGCGAGAGCCAGCAATAAATTGAGTGCCCGACCCTCGACCACGCCAGCATCCCGGCACAGGTACAGGCTCCCCCCCCCACAGGGGCTTCCATCGAGCCCCTGAGAGGTTCTGGGGCTCGATGGAACCTGGATAGGCGGGCTCTGTTGATCCGCGCCGGTTTGCCCCCTGGCTGTCCCAGCCTCTGCACAGAACGGAGTGGGGAAGGAGGTCAGACCAAGGGCCTAACGCTTGGAAAAGTGACGCCCCCTAGCAGACAGGGGGGGACGAAGTCAGGAGGACAGGTGGCAGGCTGTGAGCGTCCCCGGAGGTGATCGTCACTAGAGCAATGCGCAGTCCTTTGGTGGGGCAGCCTCGGGCGGGTTGTGCCCCCGACACCCTTATACCACCCAAAAAAGTAGGAGCCAACAAAGTCTCCAACTACTTCGCTCAGCCTAGAGCAGGCGCCACCAAGGAGGGAGAATCGCAGTCTGGTGGCAGCATGGCGCTTACCCGAGACGACCTGCTGGCGTCCCTCAGAGACCTCAGGAAACACCTGAGGGAAGACATCAAGGCTGACATGGAGGCCTCCTTCGAAGCCTTCAGAGTGGAGATGCAGGGGAAGATGGTGGCCCTTCAAACTGATGTAGACTCAATAGGCACGCGCACCCTGGATCTAGAAGCAAAATGTCAAGACCTGGAGGAATGGCTGGGCCCTTTGGAGGAGAGCACAGCGGAACTGAGAGTCCAACTGCGGGCATCCGCCCTCAAATTTGAGAATTTGGAGAACCGCTCCCGGCGTGACAACATAAGAGTCCGGGGCCTGGAAGAAGGCTGCGAGGGCCCTGACCTAGAGGCGTTCTTGGTGGGCCTCTTCTCCACGGTTATCGGGGAGGGAGGTCTGGGGGTGAGCCTGGAGCGGGCACACAGAGTGGGGCCGAAAATACCCGGAACACACCAGAGGCCAAGAGACATCCTAGCAAAATTTAGCTCCTTCAAAACAAAAGAACTGGTGCTCCAAAAGCGAGGGGATCAGACCAGGTCAGCTACCAAAATGCCACCTGCTCTCTGTTCCAAGATGTGGCACAGGCCACCCTGGCTCGCCTGCAGCAATTTCGACCGATCACGGAGGTCCTGCGGGAACGACAAATAAGGTACCGGTGGACTTATCCCTTTGGAATCGCCTTCCAGCTCGATAACAAGCAGCTTCACTACACGGAGTTGGAAGACGCAGCGGCCCTCCTGGGCATCAAGCTCCCCCGCCAACAAAAAACCCAACCCAAAGGAGGGCGAAGGGGTACAGCCGAAACAGCAGAGAGGAGGAGGCCCATGGAAGTCGAGAGGGCGCGGCAACACTAAAACACCGGCCTGATGATAAACAACCCTGATATCACTGGAGGTCTCCCGCGCAACCAGTTCTCCCACACAAAACCCGGTCCAGAGGTCAAGGTAAAGGGGGTAACAAGGGGTGATCGATGGGACGAAACGCCCCCACAGACTTACCAGGAACTGAGACTAACAACTGATCGGACAGCCGGCATTCTTTGCATGTGGCACGTCCCCCGGGAAGAGGGGGAGTTTGAATTAATATCGGAGGGTCAGAAGGTGGTACCCAATCAGCACAACATTAGCGGTTCTGGGAGCGGAAATGGGCTCGCTCCTGGAGTTGGACAAAGTGAGGCCTTCCTCTGGGTTGGAAGTCCCCACAACTCTCCGTTATAGTTGCTCTTTATTGTTTGTTTTTATATGTATCATGGTGTTTTTCGCATTTGATTGGTTGGGAAGGGGGGAGGAGGGGTGGAACCTGGGGGGAGGCAAGCGCCGGGGGAGGCCAGTACACTAAATTAGGGCAGTTAACTGCCTCTCCTGGAATGTAAGGGGGCTTAACTCCCCCAATAAGAGGCAAGCCCTATGGAAATTTCTCTCTGATCACCAGATCTTGATAGCTGCGCTGCAGGAAACTCACCTAAAAAAATGCGATGAAGGTAGGCTGAAACACAAGCGATATCCCCAGATTTTCCGCTCCTCTACCTCTACTAAACAAAATGGAGTGGCTCTTCTTTTTCATTCCTCGATCCCCTTTAAACATCAAGCCACGAAATCAGGTGCGGCAGGGCGCTTTCTAATGGTGCGGGGCGAGATCAGAGGGCGGGCTTGTACCATTGCCACAATATATGCACCTAACACAGGTCAATTGGACTTTCTGGAAGCCTTCTTGTCTACACTGGAGGGGTTTTCCGAGGGTGACATTTTACTAATGGGGGATTTCAACCTCATATGGGATTCCGCTTTAGATACGACTCACTCTCGCAGAGCGGCGGGTGGGACTTTTAGCAAGACTCTTTAAACATCTCTCCAACACCTGGGGTTACTGGATGCGTGGCGGGAAATCCACCCTACGACGAGATTTACTCCTTTTTCTCCCATTCCCACAGAACTCACTCTAGAATAGATCATATATTCCTCGGTCAATGCCTTCTCTTTACAGTAGCAGACGCGCGATTCCATCCGATCTGCCTTTCAGATCATGCCCCTTTGGAGTTATTCTTAAACTGGCCGGCACCGCGTCTGAAGCATAGGAGATTGTATTTCCCCAATTTCCTTACCAGGGATAGACTCCTCAGAGATGAATTAAGAACAGCAATCACAGATTACTTTAACAATAACGACCCCGCCCTCACCTCCTTCGCTAATAACTGGGACGCCTTTAAGGCAGTTATTAGGGGCAAATGCATAGAACTAGCCACTACACTTAGAAACCAACAGAGGGGGAGAGGCTTTTCCTGGAAAAGGACCTACAGGTGGCGGAAAAGAGCCACCAGGAGTCCCCCTTCGAGCCGAACACTCCGCACGGTCACGTCCCTAAAAGGTAAATTAAAGGCCGTATATACCAACAGGGCAGAGAAATCCCTTCTCCGACTCCAGGCACGAGGATATGATAGCGGCAACAAGATAGGAACCCTACTGGCACGACAACTAAAGGCAAAACAAGAAAGGGAATATATCAAGCAGATAGTGGATGATGCGGGCGTCTCCCATCTCAGCGAAGAGGGTAAAGCAAACGCCTTTGGGCAGTTCTATAGCAACCTTTATACGGCGGCCCCAGTAGACTACCAGGCTCAGGATAACTATTTGACTTCCCTGGCACTGCCCCAGGTTTCGGCCCACACCAATGAGGAACTTAGCTGGTCCTTCTCTAAGGAAGAGGTTCAGAGGGCGATAGATGCCTTGAAACTGCAGAATGCCCCAGGGCCGGATGGTCTTAATGCCCACTTCTACCGTACATTTGCTCCCAAACTGACTCCCCACCTGGTGAGCCTTTTTAATGAAATAGCGAGGACTCAAGGGGTGACTGACTCCATGGGGAGGCGCTGGTCTCAGTAATACCCAAACCAGGAAAAGATCCTAAAGCTTGCACCTCTTACAGGCCTATTGCACTTCTGAATCTAGACGCCAAGTTGTACTCGAAAATTCTGGCAACCCGCCTAGAGGACCTTCTTCCCGCACTGATTGACCCAGACCAATCAGGGTTTATTAAGGGTAGGCAGACCCATGACAATCAGCGTAGAGTAGTACATATAATTGAGAGAGTGCAGAAGAAAGGCATCCCCGCGGCCCTCCTCTCGTTGGACGCGGAGAAGGCCTTCGATCGAGTTGATTGGGCCTTTTTATTCCGAACCCTGAGAAGCTTCGGCTTTAATGACACCTTTATAGGAATGGTGAGGGCCAACTATGACTTCCCCAGTTCGAGAGTGCTTGTAAATGGGACTGCTTCTAAGGACTTTAAGCTAACGCGGGGGACAAGACAGGGTTGCCCCCTGTCCCCCATGTTGTTTGCTCTTAGCATTGAGCCCCTAGCAGAGAAGTTCAGGACAAACCCTGATATAAAAGGGGTAACCTTTGGCACAGACGCCCACAAGATCTCACTCTTTGCGGACGATGTGCTCCTCCCTGTCACTGATCCACTGGCTTCGCTACCCGCCATTCAAGCAGAGCTCGATCGCTTTGAACGAGTTTCAGGGTTTAAGGTAAACCGGGCTAAGTCATTTCTGCTAAACCTAACCCTTTCGGGAGAAGTGTGGGAGCAAATTAAGGTGACCTCCCCCTTTTGCTGTACGGGCAAAGATATTACATACCTGGTGGTCAAGCTCACTCCAAAGATTTCGGGACTTTTTAAGGCCAATTATCCCCCCTGCTGAAACAGATCAAGGTGGATTTTAATCGGTGGAAGTCGGCCTACACCTCCTGGATAGGGAGAATTAATGCAGTGAAGAGGAACATACTTCCCAGGCTCCTCTACCTTTTGCAGAGCCTCCCGGTCGATAGGGAAATATTTACCGACCTAAAAAGGCAATCACTAAATTTATATGGCAGGGCCAGCGAGCTAGTCTATCGTATCGGGTTCTGACTAGGCCGCGATTGGATGGGGGCCTTGCCCTCCCGGACTTTCGGGGCTACTACCAAGCGGCACAACTCCGTGTTGTAACTGAGTGGTCTCTCAGAGAGTCTGAAAAACACTGGCTCCATATGGATCGCCAGATAACGGGCAGGACCATCTGGGATCTGTTATGGTTAAAGAAGCAGCATAGACCCCTAAACTCCTACATTAGCACCCCCACAGCGGCTACCTTACGGGTATGGAACCTTCTCACCAAAACACTCTCCCTCACGACCTTCCCCTCGCCATATACCCCCATACATTTCAACCCTGAATTCCCCCCCGGCACTACACGACGGCCCCTTTACGCAGTGGAGATTGGGGGGCTGCCTTACGATATCCCATCTATATAAGAAGGGAGACCTCCTGACATTTGCGGAATGTGCCACAGCTTTCCACCTACGACCCTCAGAGAACTTCCACTACACGCAGCTCAAACACTGGGTGCAGCAACCCCTGGTGCGGCTGGCCGCCACCAGGGACCTGCTCCCAATCGAGAAATTCGCTCAGTCGGGGGCGTCCACCAAGGGATCGATCTCCTTTCTGTACTCTCTCATTAGGGCAACAAGCCCTCGGTCGCGACCGAGACATAGGGATTTCTGGGACGCCACGCTAGATAAACCAATAGAGGAGAAGCAATGGGGACGCCTATACAAAGACATTGCCAGGCACAATCGCTCCATGCATCTTCGAGAAGCGCATTATAAAATAATGTACGATTGGTACCTGTATCCCCAAAAACTTCATAAAATATTCCCTAACACTTCGGACAGGTGCTGGAGAGGTTGTGGATTGCTGGGAGATTTCCGACATATTTGGTTGGACTGCCCCTCGATCAAGCCATTTTGGAAAGAAATTCTTGCGCAGATAAAACTGATTCTAGGGTACCCCATCACCGAGACCATAGAACACACCCTCCTGGGTCTTAGAGACCCGTTACTGAAAAGACAAACTTCGGGGGACCGAGCTATCATGTGGCTGTGTCTGAGGGCTGACAAAATGGCGATCGCTGCGGCCTGGAAGAAGGTCGAAGGCCCCTCTATTACGCAGTGGCATGCTAGACTTTGGCAAGCGCTAGCGTTGGAACGCTTAACGGATATCACGGAGGACACCAGGAAGGGCTTTGACTACATCTGGTCACCGTTGGTGGAATATATGTCGGAGGGACTGCCCCTATTTGCATGCAGCCCTAGACTGCGGGCACTCCACCTATTCCACATTTAACCAAAGAGAGCGCCCAATAGAGATTCATAGTCTGAGAAGCACCCGACCCAGACACCAGCCCCCTAGACCTCCCCATAAACGACCCCACGCTGGAATATACCCTCCATGATACATTGTATGGTTAATTACTTGTTTTCCTAATTTACATTTTTTCTTTCTCTTGTTCTTTCTGCTTTTCCTTTCATAAAGCCCAGCTTTGGGCTATTAGTTCGGGCACAACGATTCAGTGCACCGGAGTAGAAGTACTACAATGGAGTAGTTAATCAGGGGAACCACTGTAGATGGATTAAGCTGAGTTTGGGACCCAGAAGCATAGCCACCTAGTGGGATGAATCCTTGTTCACAAGCTGTGTCTCCCAGTTAGCCATCTGTAACACTTATCCGGCTTTATGTTCTGTCTGCCATGTTTTTCATGTACTGTTATAAAACTCAATAAAAGATTTTGAAACAAATATTGTATGCTTTTGATGAACACATTTTTTTTTTGTTGCTCAACAAAGTGTAACCGTTAATAGGCTAAAATATATGTCCAATTTACTCCTAAAAAATCTGTTTAGTTTTTGTTCTGTGCGCGCGCACAACCCCTGAAGAATGTACCTTTGCAAGTCACATTTTTAATAATTTAGATGTATTTGCAGGATCCATTCTATTGTGCCAAGCCGTTATTACTACTGCCTGCTTAGTGCCAAGTAGTTGTTACTATACTCCTGCCTGGTCATTTCTGGTTTGTTGCTAGGCCAAGCATCCTCTCTTAGAGGGTATTTACAGAATGCCTCTGTCATCACTATGGGAGGGGGCAAGAGTGGTGTGTGCTCACTCGAGTGAGCTGGAGCCGTCAGCCCTTGGTAATGCTGGTGAGGCAGACTGTAGCGTTGCTTAGATTTACAGCTTCTCCAGGGCATGCTGGAGATGCCAATGAAGACATATAAAGCTCCTCCCGCTAGAGCAGTTTGGCATCTCTGCAAGTCCGCCCACCTCAGCCGCTCCAGCTCAGTTGCATATACTTATATGGGAAGAAATGTACTAGAGAAAGGTTCTGGCCTCAAGGGTTATTATGCTCCCTGCCGCACTGGACAAGGCATAAGAGTTTCCCTTAATTGCCACAATCCAAGTTCAGGTCAGACTCTGTTGGTTTCAAGGTATGCTCTATGATGCTATGTATTTTCGCTCCTCCCCAGCACTGCCATGCTAGGAACTGTGAGCAGAGCTCTCCGAAGCTTCCTAAAAGAGAGGGTGAACTTGACAAGCTGTCAGCATAACCTACTGAGCAGGCTGCAGCTCTAATTTAGTCTCTGGAACATGGGTAGCTTGAGTTCGGCATAGGCTCTTGGTAAGTGTTGGTGTACAACAGGAGAACTGTAATATTTGAGGAGGGAAAACTGGTGCTAGGCCATCATGATTACTAGGTCAGGTGGTGCGAGCGTGTTTGTGGTATGATGGTATCAGTTTAGGTAGTGGGTGGGTGGTCTCTGTGGTCATTACAATGTCCATTAGATAGCACTTTCCTGCCTTTTCATGGATTGGCTGGGCAGAACCGATAGTCATCCAGAGGCCTGCTGAGATAACTGTCCTATCTTTTTGAGTAGACCTTCGGGGAGGGAGACTGAGTGCTGGGATTGCTCTTCTCAGATCTGGGTCCAAGTCATCCTGTTGCTGAACTGCTGGAAGGTGTGTGTTAAGGAACTGTTTTGTCTAAAGTGAGGAACCTGTCACTACCCACTCATCCAGCTTGTAAACAACTGGCGGTCTCCTACCCCACCCAGTTTGTCAATATCTGCCCCTTAGGTAAGTTGTGAGCCCCTCCAACTATTTTTTGTTGCTATTTAGGGACTCTATGGGCTAGCGAGACCAGTGGGATTTGACATTCATCTGCTTGAAATCCGGATGAAGTGTAAGGATCAATTTTCACTTATTCTGTAGTCCATTTCCTATGTGTTTTACATGATTTTGTGATTGTTTATTGCCACTTGGACCTTTAGTCTCTATTTCTTTGGTTTGGTCAACAGGGTTAAGAAATTGCTGTGGAGTAGGGCCCTAGATGTATAACCTCAAGCCCTTCTGTTAACCGAGAGCCTACTTTTTAGTGGTAATATTAACCTAAATACCTACATTGGACACATGTGGCATTGGATTTGACCATGGTCCCCACTCGCCATTCTTCTGTAGGTGTCTGTCTTAGACTTTGATGTCCTTAATATGGCTAGTTATCTCTCAACTCTTGGTTTGAGGAGGAAATATTTTATCTATATAGCTCTGAGATTTCATGATATAATCTTTGGTAGTGGACAGCTTAGGCTGTTTTACAAAGCATAAGTACTATGTGGCTCTGTTTATCTAATGTTCAGCAAGAATTACATCAGTCTAGAATTGCTTGGTAAGTTTTTGTCCTCTAGATGTTACTTCCGTAGACCATCCGATAATTTTTCCACAAGCTTTTTAAAATTGTTAGTAGAAGTGAAGACTTTCATAGCCCATAACGTCTTATAATACCAGGAAGAAATTTATTGCCATCTGATATTACTGCAATACCTGCTGAGCAAAATGTTTTTGATGGAATTCTTCTGTTTTATTTAAATTATGTTAAAGCATGTTTTTTCAAAAGTGTGTAATGAAAAGCACATCTAGTGGCTTTAACATGGTTATTTGTGATGGCATTGTGGAGAGTGGTGTTAAGTGTCTTAGAGTGGAATGGCGAAGAGTAGACTGTCAGTCGAGAGGCATAGAGTGTCATGTATTGGAGTTGCATAGAGTGGAGTTGCATAGAGTGGCATAGTGTAGAGTGCATTGGTGTAGAGTGTTACAGAGTATAGTGGCGTAGAGTGCAGTGGCTTAAAATAGTGTGGCGTAGAGTGCAGTGATACAGAGTAGAGTGGCATAGAGTGGTGCAGAGTAGAGTATAGTGTGGTAGAGTGCAGTGGCATACAGTGCAGTGATGTAAATTTGACTGCTACAGAGTGCAGTTCTAAGAGTGGAGTGATGCAGAGTAGAGTGGTGTAGAGTGCAGTAGCAGAGTGCACTGGCACAGAATCCAGTAGTGCAGAGTACAGTGAGGCAGAGTTCAGTGGCATAGATTGCAGTGTTGAAGAGTAGAGTGTAGTAGAGTGTAGTGGTGTAGAGTGGTGTAGTGCGTAGCGGAGAGTAGTGTAGACTGGCATAGAGTGCAGTGGCGTGGAGTACATTGATAGATTAAATATATTCCTGTATCTTCTCTTCGACTTTGGTGCCTTTTCAAGAAATATTTTGGCATACCTTATTACTCTAAGTCTACCCCAACATGGGACTCCCCCGGAACACCTGAGTATATGAAAGACAGTCTCTCCACCCCTCTTAGAGAGGCTGGATTTCGAACTTGGGGAGATCTTAGAATAGGGCCCAATCTGTTGTTCTGGCGGGACTGCAGGCCTCGAAAAATCATAAAAATGTTACGAGAACTGCAGGTTAGTGACTTAAATAATCTACTCGACCTAATTATAATGCTCTTGACCCATAAACTGGTTTCAAATTATGTGATCCTGGGAAAATATTTTAATTCATTGAGCTGCCTTTATCACATATGAGAGCACCTTCAAATACCCGAGTTCAGCATGTCTGCAGTGGAAAAAATACGTTTGTTTAATTTTAATAAACTAAACTTTTGCTCCATATATAATGCAAATCTAGCCACATATAGGATACACATGACCACTGACTTGTCTCTTAGTTCATTAACCGCATTGTCATCAGGATAGGGGCAGGAATGTTTCTCAAATCATGTTTAAAAACTATCACTTTTCATAAATACATACCTGAAGCATGAAGTAGTAGCACACTTATTTCCAAACAGCAGATTTTCTGTTGAAATGGCCACAACATTGCCCACTGACGTGGTTTTATTGATAAAACTATATAGTATACGATGTTTGGAAATCGAGTTTCTGAAAATGTATATCATTTGCACATTACCAAGTAAAGTGTTCTTATTTATTTTGATCCTATTTAAATCTCTGTTTGTATCACACTTCTGAATTACATAAAAAAAAATTTTTTTAATTCCGACTATATTTTGGAATACTTGTACTATTCATTTACAAGATGTTGTGCGTTAGAAAAAAATGATATCTTACAGCCTTTTGTTTCACAAAGATTGTCAGACAGCTCACTTGACAAAAAACTCTAACTGTAATAAGAGAAAGAAAAGTAAACTCCATTTTCCAGGTAACAGCAACAATTAGTAAAAGGGCAAACTGACATTTGACCTCTGTCCTTGAACAGACAGCAAATGTGACACGATAAAAACAAAATTTAAATGCGTCTTTATTGCTCACTCACCTTTTGAATGAACAGAACACCTGTTCCTTCCACCTTAAGTTAACTCGTCATAACCGACATGTAGGTGCTAAAAATAGCTCAACCTGAAAAAATCTGACTTGCCGTAGCGAGTGGGCGAGTAGATTTATCGAGGCCTGCAGGAAGCTTCAGATAAACCAGTGGTACGCCTTCTGTATTCAAGTACCTACAAATTACCTCATGGTGATCATTTCAAGCATGGGAAGAGAAGGAGTATAAAGTAATTCAGGATAAGATCTTTTCCAGTCTGACTTATAGGAAAGAAGTGGCACTTTGGTACTGGGAAATAATTTAGGCTGAGAATGTTAAATATAACCAGGTACCTATGGTTGACATGAGTAGACACAGCCCCTTTTCCATCTCTGGAAGATGTTTGGTTAAAATCTTTCAAACTGCTATATGAAATAGTTAAACCCGCCTCCCTGAAGTGTATTCACTTTTTTACACTCCATAGACTGTACTGGTCACCTAAAAAATTGGCAAAAATTACAAAACAAATTATAAAAACAACCTTGAGTATGCCCTGGGTGTGCCCTAGAGGGGCAGGTGACAAGCATCTCTTTAGCACGTGTCCAAATCTCGCCATATTTTGTCAATTTGTAACTAAATGTTTTCGTGGGTTTTTAAGCAGCAGGTCAAATTGACTGATACCCTGATATTCTTTGGCACTGACCTTATGCTTTGGGGATTAATAAGCACAACAGGGGAACAACTGCTCTTCTATCCGATTCTCGTTGCGCATAGAGAGGTTTGCAAAAAGTGGATCTCTCCAGAGGCTCCATGTGGGGCACTCTGAGTTACGCCAGTAAATCAGATCTCCCAGCAAGATATCGCAGTCGACCACAGAAGAGCTAAAACCTTATGGGTGAATCTTTTGACTCGGGGAGGGTCCTTATTCCAATAATAACACCACTGTTGCACTGAGGGTAGTAACATCCATTCAGTAAAACATATGCCAGTATGGTGGGACATAGCCAGTTAGGCTACATTATATAGCTATTCCATAAATGGCTAAGGTGAAATGAGGATTTAAAAGAAAAAAAAAGCAGTACACGGGGTTGACAATGGCACAGAACCACCAAACGTGCTTATTCGTAGTGGTCATTATTCCTGTATTTACTATTTTTATGGTATCATTGTGAACAGTGAATAAGAAGGGCCTAGATCTTCTTGGCCTTAAGGCATTCATCAGTGTACAGCATGGCTAAAACACACTGTTAAAGTTAACAGCTCTTGCATAGGCAAGACCTATTGGCTTTGCCAATACTTGTTTTGAATAATCTCCCGTTGTGTCTCAAAAGTAGATTGCTGGGATCTAGACGGGACAAAAATAAGACATAGTAGACTTAGAACAAAGAGTGAATTGGCGCCATGTGAGTGCTATTTTCATTAGTTCTTATTTTTGTTCCCAACCATTTGCAGTTAGTTGTTTTTAGGTCTCGCCTACGCAGCTCGCATGCGCTGCATAGGAAAAAAGACCTTTTGCGATCGATTCGGCTTTTCAGCCAAAAACGTGCACGCGTTCCATTGCCTTCAATGGCAACGCGTGCACGTTTGGCGATTCACTTGCGGGAGCGAGCAGCTGGCGCCATATGGTCGCAATTATCGCTCCTGGCGCCGCTCGCTCCCGCAAGGGAATCGCGCAGGCTCCCTCCTCTCCCCCCTCCCCCTGCTGCCGTGCGAGGCGCGCGCGCGCTTGTTCTTCTACTTGTCCATGTTCCACTCATATTTGTTTTGGTTAATTCTCTCCCTCTTTCCATTCTCCTAACATTTGTTCTGTTTGTTCTCTATTCTATCTTTTACAGCTTTCCACTGTTGCTCTCTTTCGCTCTGTCCTTTTGTTTTCCCCCAGATTTTCCTTTTGTTGGATTTCTTTTACGTGCTCGGTCATTATACTTTTTTCTTCTCCTTTGGTCTTCCACTCTATTTTCTTTTTACCTAAATTCTGATTACTTTTCTGCCCCACTAGCTCCCACCCTTCCCCTTATTTTCTCCATCCGTTTCAATGTAGTCCCCAATGCAGTCTCTGCTCCCATTTTCTCGTTCTTATTATGACTCTCACCCATCCCGTTTTCCATGCCCGACCCAGGAGTGTAGAGGATGGGTTATTCGTCCCAACAACTTCCCCTCCGGCGGTCCTACCCACCTGCTGCGCCCGGCTGTCCTCCTGAGGTTGCCGGCGCGGTGCCGCCCTCTGCTGCCCTCGCAGTGTGCAGGCCCGGCCTCGGTCTGCCTCTCACGGGCGGCGGTGGATGCAGGGTCTGGAGGGCTGCCCACTTCCCCGGCGGTGATAGGTCAGCGCTTTTCCCACACTGAGCGGAGCCGCCTCGCTTGAGAATGGAGGGCCCGGGAGGAGGAGGCTGCCTCGCGCTGATTGGGTGCGCGCCTGATTAGTGCAATAAGAGCTCTCTTGGCAGGAAGCAGATGTTGAGCTGATTAAAGCTTCCAGGAGCTGAGCATCCATTAACCCCCCCCTGCTGCCTGTCCCAGCCCACCCCAGGGAGCACCTCATCCTCGCGGCACCAGGCAGTCCGGGGAGTGTGGTGTTGGGAGGGGTTCTGCGGAGTGGCCCTAAGGATGCTTTCTCCGCCTCCACGTCAAAAGAAAACATCACATTGCATTAGAGACTGACATTTTCAAGCATCTTGCATTCGTCATCATCTACCGCGCTGGCGATGTATCCATTCCCATTTGTTATGCACGATGGTGGAATGTAAACACACAGTGATCGCTCCCAGCCCCGTATGTGAGCACAGAGGGTCGGGTGTGGGTACAGGTCCGTGTGTGTCAGCGTTGAATGCTGGGTGCGAGGCTCGCTGTATGATCGAAGCCACTGGAATTATGCGGCAAGGTAGGACCAAACTATGCGGCCAATTGGATAACCTAGGTGGTATGGAAAAGCAAATTATACAGTGTAACGCCGCACATTCTGTGGCAGTAGGCCCATTATATTGCCATGTCAATACGCGTCAGTTCTGTCTGGGGCACTGCTTCCCACATTAGTTCCAGTTCCACACTTTAAGGTTGCAATTAGAAGCTAACACGGGACCATTTAATCTCTACAAAGGGTCTGGTAGTGCGCAGAACTATGTGAGGCTTTTAGTTTAGCAACGTTTGCTCTGTTTGAGCTAGATACAGCGTTTTTGCTATTGAAATCTGCAAATTATGCGGCAGATGGTTGTTTATGTGGCTATCGTGGTAAATCCTTGTTTATGTGGAAAATGCCCCAGCTGCAGAATCGTGTAATTCCAATGGCCCTGGGTTTGACTCCAGAGGAACAGGAACGAGGACAGAATTCTAGATCCGATCACACAACACAAGGTGTGAGAAAAGTGGTCTTTGAGTACAGCGCTATTATGAGTGTGAGTACAGTCAGAGCACTTTGCATGAGCACCTAACCTCGGGTGTGGACGGTGAGTGAAACCATGTGTACATAAGACCACAGGGAAGTGTGAGTATAAAAAGAGCAATAGGTGTGACCAAAGTGTTTAATTGAAACCCAGCATTCTGTACCAAGATAGTGCTGACACTTTGTTTGACCCCAGGGGCCTGGGCTTGAGCTCACAGTCTTGAGTGTGCGAACAAAAAATTGGAGGTTAGGACAGAGCGCTCAGCATGAAAACTCCAGCTTTCCAGAAATAACATCCCATCCTTTAGATGATTTTTTTGGGTCTTGCTTGAAAGCACACCTGTGTGGGTGAACCTGTTACCAGAAAAAACAAGCATTGGCATAGCCAATAGGTCTCGCTTTTGGGACCTTATAAGTATTTAGTTATGCAGCACAATATCCTTGGTGCAACAACATCAACTGTTGCATGGTTAAACACTTATAAGGTCCCAAAGGCGAGACCTATTGGCTATGCCAATGCTTGTTCCCTTCTATAGTTGTTTGCACTAAATACGCCCATTTATAGAACTGGAGGATCACGGATTCATGCACAAAGGGCAGGTTTCAAGGGGCCCCCATTTTGCAAGAGTGTTGTAGTCCTGCGACCGGTTCTTTGTAGCTGCCTTTTCCTTTCTATGTCTTCCTTGGCCATACACTTGTAGCTCCGCCACTACTGAGAGCAGAAACCAACCTTTGCTTCCAGGCGAAAGCAAATGTGTCTCAACATTATTTATGCTTCAGCCAGGGTCCCTGGAATTATGCGGTTGATAAATTTTGTCACCTAAAATGTATTTGACGCATATGCCACAAAATCCACCATCTGTTGCATCATTTAATAATTCACCTCCCTGCACCCCAAAAAAAGCTTCTAACTCAAACGGTTAAAAAGTTACAAATAAGAAGTGCTGCCCGTGATTCTGCAAAGTGCAGATCCTTTGCCAAGGTTAACTGGTCCCTTTTCAGTAGCTGATTGCAGTATTCTGATGTTAAACTAGTACTCATTACAATACGCTTTGCCCATGCAGTATAAAAAGTTGTTATAATGCCAAAATAATAATATACTGCCATACATAGTCCATGTTATGCTGCATAATTAAACATTTTTTGAAACATGTTGTTAACCCAGCCCCATATTTTGGCCCTCCATTGTGACATAATTCCAGTGGCCCTGGTTATAATGGACTGAAGGATTGCGTTCACTTGTATTACAGGTAAGTAGTAAGTGTTCCACATTCTAGACAATTTGCAGAAGTCTGTCTCATTACCTGCACCCCTCCCTTTTCTTTTCATTCGTTTGCTACATCTTGTACAGCAGCATTTCGGTGTCGGTCAGCATATCCTTTCGGCGTATAAACGCAATGTAGAAAGAACAGAATGGAAGGGTTGTACAAGAGTCTTTGTAAAGGGGTTATGAAACCCCACTTGACCCCACTGCCATCCTCCTACTCTGCCTCATGTCCGAGTTTATCACCACATTCTAGCCTGCCTAGAGATTATTTTTCGTTGGTGCTACTTGTTTTAAACCAGTTGGGTGTGCTGCAACCTGTGCTTCAACATCTCTTGGCCGGTTGAGCGCATTATTTAAAGCTGATCCTCTACTGCTGCAATCCTTTCCCAGAAACAATGAGGACAGACAGGACACCCTTGTTGTCTGTCTAGCGACACACCGCTGCATGGTCCTCTTTGGTGCAAAGAATACTATCTTCACTTCCTCAGAGCTGTGCCTTAGCATCTCCAGCCCCCTTTGCCTTCAACAACCGTATGTGACTACTACACCTTTACTGCACCTGGACATCACAGGACCGAGCGCGGTTACAAAATGGTTGTGTTTATAAAGTGCTCTCGGCATGGACATTGGATAAGTATATAGTGAATATGATTGTTGGTGCAAGCACCTTTCTATTTAGAAAAGGCTAATGTATAAACATATTTACTGCCCCTGCTAGGAACTTTTTTTTGCTAACATTGTGTTTATTGCCATGCTCCCTTTATGGTTTGTGCTTATGCTGCGAGGGCCATCTGTTCCTTACTAATTTTGTGATCCTCTGCCCAGATTTCTCTGCGACTCCCCTGTTCTCTATCAGTGCATTCTGCAGCCAGTGTGTTGGGGAAGCAGGAAATACATCCACCAACCCACTTTTGAAAAATATGAGGTAGGGCTTCCTGTGTCAAACTCTTCCTTTGGCACCTGTGTTCAGTTTACCCAGTGCTTTAAATGATAAAAGGTGCAGACGCTCACTAAGTTAAGCTGGGGCAAGGATGTGGGCTCAGATTTGAGGCCCGTGGCAGGGCTTCTGGGAAACATTTGATGGGATCAAGATTTTCTTGGTGTGTGTGATGACATTTATATTTTTCCAAACTGTAGTGTATTCTTGGTGCCTTTGCTTGTATAAAATGTACTTTTAATATTCTCTTTCAAATATTGATTTTTGACATTCTACACCATTCCAGCTCCCATGGGCAGCTCTAGGAAAAAACGTGGACAATGATATACTATCAACCAATAATAGGTAACAGATGCTAACTATTTAACTATGAGGTTTCCATTTTTGCGAGAGGCATTGGTTCATTGAAAGTACAGTCTGTAACTCTCAGTCGACTTAGGTAAATTAAAAAAAACTAAAGTTTATTCATCTGACAGGGCACAGGTTAATCAAAAATCAACAAAGTACAGTGAACGAAAGTATTGAAACAAAACACAAGCTGTGGGACTTTATGGCCTGAAACTTAGCAATAAATGTTACTAAAGTATTAGCAGTGATTATTAACGGACATCATAAACGCGTCCACGTAGACTCAAAGGAGGAGTTTTCTTCCTTGTATGAGAGACAAGCTGTCTCATCAGCTGATATGATTCCCAGTTTTAGCCGTGTTTTACATATGGTAGTCTGTCAGTCCTTTCAGTGGGTGAGCCAACTTAAAAAAATATGTGATAGACGACAGGTGATTAGTGAAAAGATCATTTCTCTTTGGTGTGAGCAGATCATTCATACAGCTAAAACTACATTCATATTCACTGGTGGATGCAGCAATGGTTTCAACAGCTTTCATCAATGGCTTAAAATCTAGAGATATGTAAGGCAGCGTTCCACTCATTGTACGCTCTAAATTCCATGATACTATCCACCCCTTTTACTCGCAAGATTTGCCACAACTGCCTCACATCATTGCCACCATAATCAGTTCCATCTTGTTGCCAGTTTTCTTGAGAAAGGAATTTTATGTGCTGCGTAAACAATTTCATGTTGTCGCCTTGAGGCGTGCCCACCCACTTTAGTGTTGTTCAGGAAAGATTTTGTGGTGAAAAATCATATATCTAAGTTTTCAGCTAGGTTCCTGTAGAATTGGGCTTCTTTTATCATTGGATATTTGCTCTTTTAATGTTAGGCTACACCCATGAAAGAAAGGCTGCTGCAGGTGTCCATGACTTCTTTGGGCGGTTAATCCTTGACTCAAATACCCCGACTGCCCTTGCCAGCAATTTTTCAGAATCTGGAAAAGTTGTATTATGGTTTTGAAGCTAGCAAGAAAAGTCACTCAATTCTTTTACAGCATCCAGCAAAACACCAACATTCTTTAACAATGAGCAAGAGGTGAGAATACTGTCATGGCCAGATTATTTTGCTTTCTGGAATTACTATATGAATCCGCAGCTCCTGTTGAGAAATGCTGGTGTAGTGAAGAAAAACTCTGCCAAACATCCTTTACACTCCTTTCACTGGAAGTAACCCAGCGAATGGAAAGAATTCCTCCAGTCGCAAGAAAACAATGCTCAATTTCATTAGCACACTGCCTCAGTTTTCTTTGATTTTTAGGTCAGGCATGGTACAGAGAATACCGCTTATCAAAGAACATCTGAAAGTGATTTATCCTTGAAAGTTCCTTCATAACCTGTTCCAATGCTAGCTCCGAGCGATGATTGCTACAGTGGTACACAAATAAACCGGGATAGCAATTCTGAAGCTGCATTGCAACTCCAGCCTACTTCCCAAGCTTAACAGCTGGACCATCACAGGCCAGGGCAATCAACAATGCTTGTGTAGACACACTGTCACAGTAGTAATGACATCAGGAAAGGACGCACATCGGAATAATTTACGACAGCAGCCCACAAGCAAAGGACAAGCACCTATTTCCCACTAAATGTGGTTGATTCATCAACTAACAAGCATATTTTACGTTTATTTTCCAATATGCCTTTTGTAGGTTTTTCCTTCTTGCTCGAAGCTATGTGGTCTAAAATATTAGCACATTAATTGTTACTGTGAAGAACACGCCATGTTTAATCTGTTGTTGCACATGTACATCCAGTGACATATTAACAAATGACCTTCCATTTTTCCCTATTTTGTACGCTGTACAAATCTTGCCATGTTGTTTCCTGTTCTGCAGTAGATATCAGATGTGTTTGATTTTCCATGTTCTGTATCAAGGACTCTTGTGCAGTTCTCTCAGCAGTGAGATGAGCTGTTGTAAATGTATGTTCTATGATTTTGTACGTCAAGACATCTGTTGCTTACATTTGCATTTTCCATAATGAGTAACATTCCAATGTAACCACTCTAGTGCTTGTCAAAAGCCTTGGAATTTATTCACATCCACTGTCTTTAGCGATCTACACGTTGGGCAACCCAATTTTATTTATTTTCAACAGTGAGCCAATTATTTTCTTTGCAGAAATATTGCATGTGCTCAGTAATCCAACTGTCATCATTTCCACCCCTTGAACTCATTTGTAGCATATGTACTAGCAGAAGGCAGAGTATTGTTTGGAAACAGAAGAAGCTCTCACTATAATGATGCACAGTAGTGTTAACAGTACTATCATCACTTGAATGATGTCTAGTACTACCACCTTCAGAAACCGCATATTCAATGTCCTCAGCACACTCTGGCTCCATTTACTTCCTTTTTAGTACCTTAAGAGACACTATCCTTTTGTAAGCATTTCAGCAAACTCATTTTCACCACGGAGATTGAATTTGTGTCTGTATCAAACTGTCTGACACCGACAACCTCTCCCGGTTTGCAAGGTCTGGCGAAGCCTGACGCAGTGAAACTGAAACGTATGAAGAAAGAAAGATGTTGCTTTGATCTACATTGACAATACATAGAGGAGGTGCTGTTGTGTTGAGGGGATAGCGGACCCTTGGAGCTACAGACCTATCCTCTGGTAATTGGGGGTTTTGCTCTTAACATTTCCATAGTTTAGGTAAGTCCTCA
Organism: Calotriton arnoldi; assembly: GCA_963921515.1. Lineage (NCBI taxonomy): Eukaryota > Metazoa > Chordata > Amphibia > Caudata > Salamandridae > Calotriton > Calotriton arnoldi. Next base: position 1,032,847 of record CAWUFW010004053.1, read on the forward strand.
TTACCCACATGGACGACAATAATTAGGTATGTTGTTGTTGTAAATGCTTGCATACAATAATTAAAGAAACACAAGAAACATTAGCAATCTGAATTAGTATAAACCGAGAGAGGCAATTTATCCAGATGGAATTTTTATTTTCTTACTTTGTTCTAGTCGACGTTTCATGTTGCACAGCCAGTCCTAGGGTACAGTCAGCATTTTCGGCCCCCTAATGACACGCAAGCCTGGGGCTTTTTCAAGGATGCAATAATAATAAACTTTACTTTGTATATCAGGTTATTGTTGTCATATACTAAGAGAACTGTAATTGCAGTGTAGCCTGATTGGTTTGGTATCCAAATCACGTGTACACGCAGTTACAGTTCACTCAGTGAGGCACTTAAAAATTTATGAATTTTATCATGCAACAAAAGAGGCAAGTCAGCAGTTATGCTTAACACTATAATTGGCACATTCCGAAAACAACAGGGTTAATACTGTTGATTATGGTGGTATTTGTTTGGAAGATTGAAATATCGCGATCCCAATTATGGCTTTTTCAATATCTAGTTGAGCGAATAATACCCAAGAATTTAGCTTCAAGTATACTCATAAATGCCAGGAGGGTATCAGCGAAATTGTGAATAATCGTTGGTCGAGAAGTTTCTGCTAATGTTATAATTAAGGTATACGTGAAAGATGTTGGATTAAATCTCTATTTGTTAGCATTTTGAGGATTTACAAGAGAAAAGTGCTTCCATAATGCTCTGCAGCAACTTACCATAGGTCCAGATAGCATTGTGTAGTTTTCCCTAAAAAGAAGATACCTTCTCTTGCATTCAATTGGGTTTGAAGGTTTTTCTATTCTTAAACACTTACCTGATGTGGAAAAAGCAGAAGGGGAGGTGATTGATGAATACATGGTCGCCATAAAGAAATTGGAGGCTAGGTCTGATGTACAACCAAGCATTGTTGTTCTGTGTCGCAAATGTTTTATGAGGAAGCAACTATCTGGTGAAAATGTGGATACTTATGTCTCTGCACTTAGACTCGTAGCAAAATATAATTTTGAAAATTTTACAGATCAGATGGTCTGCGACCAATTTATCAGTGATTGTAATAGCAAGACGATCCAATAAAAATTGCTGTCCTTGGGCAACCCGACTTTAGATAAAACATTGCGGATTGCCAAAAGTATTGAAACGTCTCCAATCTCTGTAAAGGAGTTGGAAGAAAGAAATGACACTGTAAATGTTGTAAAAGTCAAAGACATCAAAGATGTCAGAGCTAAAGAAAGTAGAGAACGTGGGAGATTGAGTAAAGGTAATTTTTTCAATCAAACAAATTTTAGTTTCAGGTCTGGGAACCCCGCTCATCTCAAAGGTGGTAGAGCATGTCCAGCAAAATTGGTCACGTGCAGAAACTGCAACAAAGTGGGTCATTTTGCAAGGTGTGTCAGGGTCCTAAGAGAAATCCAGGCAAAGGAGTTAATGTGGTCATGGAGTATTCAGGTGTAGAGGCCAATGCCAGTTTCGACCAAATACAAAATGATTTGAGAGACATGGTTCTAGTTATATAGGAGGGAGAGGTCAGGTCAGGTGATCCGTCAGATTGTGTTGACTCATACATTGATGTAGTGGCGGATAACAAAGTAATCAGATTGCTAGTTGATTCAGGAGCCATCATTACAATGGTTACATAGGAACTGTTTCAGGAGAAATGGCCTGACAAAGGTTTGGAGCCCCCACATCGTGCTCCTGTATCCTATGAGGGTAGGAAGATTGATTGTGCATCTTGGGGTGGTTCCACCAGGGGCTTTTCAAAAAGGATTTGAGGCCAGGGTCAAAAGACCAAGTCTTGATCATTTGTGTAGATCACATGGAAGAAGCAAGATCCAAACATCCCTTAGTATTGTCAGATAATGTAGGAACCATCAAGGGATTTTGTCATAAGATAAAACTTAAAGAGGGGTCCATTCCCATAAACCACAAACTTCGCAGTGTTCCATTTTCAGTCAGATGATCTAGAGGAAGAGTTGAAGGCTTGTGAGACAAAAGTATAATAGAGCCCATTGAGTCATCCCTTTGGTTGTCTCTGTTGGTGGTGGCACGCAAAAGGAACGGGGAATTGAGGGTTTGCATTGATTTGCTTAGTCTCAACAAGGCTATATGGGTGGACTCCCATCCTCTTCCAAAGATTTCGGACCTGTTGGCACTCATTGGTGGAGCAAAATGGTTCAGTAAGTTGGACTTGGCCTCAGCATACCATCAGGTGGTTTTAGAGCCTGATTCCAGACACTACTCTGCTTTTGTCTCCCCATTTGACACGTTCCAGTATACTGCAGGATGCCTTTTGGTTTGGCATCAGCCGCCACAGTATTCCAGTGAATAAGGTACCAACTGTTTAAGGGAATTAAAGGAGTTGTTGCTTTTCAGGACGATGTGTTGATCTTTGCAGAATCCAAAGAAGAACATGATAATATTCTTGACCAAGTGTTGTCCATATTGCAAGAAAAAGGGGTGGTGTTCAAAATGAAAAAATGTGAATTGCTCAAAGACAAAGTATTTAGGAGTATTTAGGCCATGTTGTTTCGGGTGATGGCATTGATCCAAGGCCAGGGTTGGTTGATGTTATTATCAATGCAGTGGCACCCGTAGATAAAACAAGTCTAAAATCATTTTTTGATTATGTGAATTTTATCCCAGATTTATTCCTGATTATTCCTCTCATGTTAAAGCCTTGACTGGATTGTTACAAAAGGTGTCATTTGTGTGGGATATCAACTGTCAGGAGGCATTTGAATGGATTAAGAGTTCTAGAGTTCTTAAACCTTTCAATCCCAAATTGTCTTGCTGTATAACTGTGGATGCCAGCAACCATGTATTGGGGACTGTACTTACTCAGAATGTGGCAGGGGCTGAAAACACCATTGGATATGTGTCCAGGATGCTCTGGGAGCCCGAGACACATTTCTCTACTATTGAGAAAGAACTTTTAGCTTGTTGTTGGGCTATTCATAAATTTATATCCTATGTGTGGGGAACCAAGTTCACTGTAAAGACTGATCACAAGCCATTGATGACAATTTTAGGTGGAGACAAGGTAAAAGATCAAACTCCTCGCATAGCCAGGTTGTCAACCAAACATTTGCAATTTCATTTTGATATTGTTCACATTCAAGGCGCAGGAATGCAACAGCTAATATTTTGTCTAGATGCTCTTTGGAAGAAAAGGATGATGTGGATGATGAAAGTTGTGAGGAAAGTTGTTTGGTTGCTGCTATAGACTTGGAGGAGGTGAGTGCCATATATGAAGCAGAATGGAGGACGGAAGGTATGGCTGATAAGATGATCAAACAAACCATTACGTATTTCATGAAATGTACTCCAAGTGGCTTGAGGTGAAGTTTGTGTCTGAGCCTAATGCGAAAACTTTGATTACATTCTTGAAGAATATTTTCATGCAAGAAGGTTTTCCACAATTTCTATTGTGTGAGAACGGTGTCCAGTTTGTTAATTATGAGGTGAAGAGTTTCTTAAGGTCAGGAGATGTCAAGCATCTGAGAACGTCTCTCTTCCACCCCCAAAGCGATGGTCAAGCGGAGTGCATAAATCAAGTGGTGGTTCACTGTGTTCGGTGGGCTGTCTCGAATAAGTATGTTGTTATGAATGCTGTGAGTTCCATGATATGGTTCTATCATACTAACCCGCAAAGTTCCATGTTGTCTCCTTTCAAATTGTTGAGAGGAAGGAAGCCGTTCACCAAGATATGTCCTAGTTGGATGGGGAAATGGATAAAATTTGGAGTGTCATTGGAGGAATGTAATGTGACAGTCAAGGAGAACACTGCTATGGCGAAGGCCAAGCAAAAAAGCAATGACAGTCAGTCTGGGGTGAGTGAGATTAAGTTAAAAATAGGTGATGTGGTTCGTATCAGAAAAGTTCAGTGGTCCTGTTGTGATAGACAAGATTTGCGGAAATGCCGTCAGAGTTAATGGAAGCAATTGGTGGAATGTGGGAAGAGTGATGAAATGTAGATGGGGATCAGATTAAGTTGATGCCTCAGAGTGAAGTGAAGTTGAAGCCAAAAGAAGATTGTGGAATTAGCTCCTCTATTCCACAGGATGAAAATGTTGGGTTTCGTAGAAGCAATCAGGTAAGAAGGTTACCTAGCAGGTTAAGATGATTCTTTTAGGAATGGTTACTTCACATCGTGTATTTCAATTTTGGGCAAAAAAAAGTCTTTGCCCTGCTCAATTTTTAAGGGTGACATCTTTGTATTGTGTGCTTTGTATTTTATTTTTGTATATTTATGCTTGTTTATTTGCATTTTCTTTTGCTTTTTTTCTTTATGCAGTTTTGAACTGTTTTGGTAGGGTTAAGGAACAGTTTATATCTTCTTGGATGGGTTATTGGTTCATTTTTATTTCTGTATAGAAATTATAAGTGAATTCTTAATATCAGCATATGGTGTTAGTTCAATTATAAAATTGTTTTTGTATTTTTGTTTCAAGGGGAAAAGTAATGTAGTACTCTGTAATAAAGGGTCATTTGCATTCTATGGAATTCTACCTCAGTATTGCATAGAATGCTGCATAACCAGTGAGGGTATGTGGAATTCTACAGTTGACAGTTGGAGGACCATTTACTGAGGCTGAGAGGCTGTGATGTATGCAGCTCCGCTGTCGTGAATAACACATGAAAAAGAAATCTTCCAGAAGTTGAGTGGTCATTTAAAAAAAGATCGTTGCACAATGCCAGTTCGAAAACCCTGTGCTGAGCTAAGTTTGTCCTGTTGTAATTTCCTAACACCGGAACTCGAGAAATGTTGCATAAGGCAATGAGGGTCACAAGGTATGGTACTCGCTTATCATCCATAACGGTATGTATTATGTTAAAGTGCTTGGTCTGAAGAAAAAAAAAAATCTGGATTTAAAACGTAATGCAGTGGTTGTGTAGTCCTACTAGTAAAACTTCATTACAACCCAAAGGACCCTATTTTAGCAACTTCAGCAAAATGAAAGAGTGAGTAGAAAAACAATAAGGTTCTAAACATATGCCTTGCAGTATGCATGCAGCTCTTTGATGGTCTGTGGTGCTATATAAGGAAGGTAACTTGTGGACAGCAAATAACAAAACAATCTCTGTCATAAAAGCAATAATCCAATGAGTTCGAAATAATATACAAGTCTGTGATCTGCATGTTACACGTTATGCGTTCTTGATGAGTCAAAACACGAAATGTGCTTTACACACGCTCATTAAAAGACCAAAAAATGGGAATCAAGGCAAGCTCTTCAAAACTTGATAAAAACGTCTAAATAGCAAATAGCAAAGAGGAAAGTAGACATACACCTTACTAGGATAATGCATTGCTTTCTAAGGCTGGTGCAAACACAGCCGTAGGAGTAGGTCGCTTTCTGCATTCTAGGTATTATACTTTCGGACTATGGACTAATGCAGCTAACACATTTGATGGCAATGATCTGTTCACAATAAGATTGGAACTTGAAATAATGCCCTTTGTTAATGAAGTGAGATGGGCACGCAAGTTCCCAACCAGCTTTTTATGCATATTATGTTGGGAGTTACGGAGTAAGAAGAGTCAAAAGTTACCAGTAAAACTACAGTTACGCACTTGAGAAACACGTTTCCTTATGATACACAGATCTCTCTAGCAAGTGCATTGTTGCAAGATAGGTGAGGATTTGCATAATGGCATTGCTGTAAGAGAGGTGAAAATGTTGGGTGGCGCGTGGCTAGCAAGTTAACATGGCGGACGTGAGCTGCTAGAGCTCCGCTGTTAATCCCTCGGTTATCCTGTATATTCCTGCAAACCCGTGCCATCTCGGCACGTAAATTGAGTAGGCGGGCTGGTGAGCAACTGCAGCTGCCCATCGTGACCCCAAGAACTCGAGAAAATGAGGATAGTACTTGGAACGGACGCCTGAGGCCCCGCACTGTGCATGCGAGCAGATGACACACAGCGCAAAGGAGTGACCGCGGCTGCGGTGGTGTAGAGTACCGGACAAGCGCCAGCTGGGGGAAGACACGGAGCAGTCTGGAGACTGGCGTGAACAAACCGCACTACCCGTGAAAAAAAAACCCGGTGCTGGCTGCTGAAAAGGCTTGGCGGGCAGCTGCTGCCCGCGCACCTGCAGGACACGCGTGAGGAGTCCCGCGACCAGAGCCTAGGGCGGAACGGAGAGCTCGGTAAGGCGGCGTGAAGCTACTGCGAGGTGAGGAGACGAGCAGGGGAGAATCTGCCCCCTGCTGAAGACGGAGGCAACATATTCATAGGCCATGCAGCGCTGTAGGAGGAGCAAAAGTAAACAACTCTCAGACTTTGAGCAGAGGGGCCCAGCGCCGGTGTTGTGGGCCGTGCCGCCAGGGACCCTGCGGAACACGGAGTGGAAGCCCGGCATGAAGCGCGCAAAGACGGAGTGAGTCCTGCCCGAAAACAGGGGACTCCTGGACTGGGCCGCAGGGGGGGCCCATGAAGCAGGTTAGTGGAGAGCCAGTGAGACACGTGCGTAGTAGTGCGCTGGGGTAAATCAAGCAGCCGCCGCAGTTTGCGCTCCCACCTGATACGTGGTCCGTGAGCCCGGGGGTCGGATCGGACCCAGGCCACAGTAGCAGTACGCAAAGGTGGCGGCTTGGGACACGTGCCAGGAGCCAGCAATTTACCCCAGGAGGCTCTAACACAGCGGGCCATTCCCACACAAGGAGATAGTTGCACAACAAGAGCGGCACTTGACAGAGGGGTTGGGCCACGCTAGGTGAAACCCACTGGCATTGCACCCCTGGGATCACCATGACCGCGGGACACCCTGGCCGTGCCGCACACTGACTGGTGGGCGACAGAGATCTAACACCCAAAAACCGGCATTAAGGGGTGATACAGTGACATTGTAGATTCATTTAGTGATTAGTGGGGCCACAACGCAAGACTTGCGCAATACGCCCGTGCCTGGTCGAACCGGACTGAGTCATAGCCACTTATTAGCTGCGGCCCTGCCAGACCTAGAGGCCGTGTCCGCACGCAACACGTGGCTCGAGAGACCATTGGACAATTACAGTGAATGCCTTCAGCGCAGCAGTTAGCAATGGGCCGGTTACGCACAAACACACAGCAGCCTAACACGCGCCCCGGCAGCTCAGTCAGTACAGATGGAGAGAGACAAAACCGAAGAAATGCCACACGCAGCACTCTCCACTAAGCTGGACTTGGTACTGGCGACAGTGGAAAAGATTGGAACCACGCTAGAACAGACTAAATCCTCACTAGAATCTAAAATTGATAAAGTTACCTCTGACTTTACCCTGCTATGCGCCGACCACCACAAACTGGCAGAAAAGGTCCACTCCCAAGATCAATTTCTAACGGAGCTGAAGCCCATTGCGCACAGCCACACTGCGGCCCTACAAGACTTGCTGGACCGTGTGCATGCCCTGGAAGACAGAGTTGAAGACACGGAGGGACGCTCCCATCGCAATAATGTCTGGGTGGTGGGCCTCCCGGAAGGAGAAGAGGGACGCAATCCAGAGGGCTACAGCGCTGGCTCAAAGATCTCCTGCCAGCCGGAGTGCTGTCGCCGCAATTTGTAGTTGAGAGGGCACATTGGGTACCAGCCCAGAAGCCTCCCCAGATGCTCGCCCATTTTTATTTAAACTACTCAATTACAGAGACGGAGATGTGGTGCTACGTGAAACCCGCAAGCTAGCAGAGATCAAAGTCTGAGGTAACCAGGTTATGATATTCCCAGACTACACGGCGCAGGTGCAGCGACGCAGGAGCACTTACAACATGGTGAAGCCTCATCTCCGCGACCTAGAACTGAGTTACTCCTTGCTATTCCCAGCTAGACTAAGAGTGGTGGCGAAAGGTGTGGTCCGCTTCTTTGACTCTCCCGCCGAGATCTGGGACTGGTTAGAGGAGTCTGGGCTGTGGACAGGGCCCAGACCACGTACGGAGGATGCTCCAAAGACACACGGCAGAAGGGGTCGTCAACATGGCAGGCGTGGAAGCCCCAAAAGTGTGGCTCCGGTTTCTGCAGCTCCCGACCCTGAACAGAGGAGAATGGAGAGACAGGATGTGATACAAGTAGCTGCAACGATTGGGGCTGCGGTGCACCGCGGAGACCGCAATCTGAGTCCTTCTGGTTCAACGATCGCCAGCGACTCTACATCCTCCAAGATGGATGAACTTGATGATCCGCAGCTACCGGATGTCACGCCACAGACGGCTGACGACATCATATGACTGAGAACAGGCCTGCTGAGCTGAGAGGGGAAATGTACGCAGAAGTAGCAGCTACGCTGGCACACCTGGCTAGGGCACCTTATTGCTCGCACGTACGACGAAAAATAAGGACACCCCTGACATGAGCGACATACACATAGCACTATGACCAGAGTCACGCGAGACACACACACACACACACACACACACACACACACACACACACACACACACACACACACACACACACACACACACACACACACACACACACACACACACACACACACACACACACCTGCAAACATGTGATGGCCGGGGAGGCTAATAGTAATACTGCTATGCAGAGGGATTCCCAAACCCTAACGAGCCACACACCACACACACCCATACCAGACATCATACTGGCTTAGTTATTGCCGTAGTTGGGCAAACTAGTTTGGACGGATGTCACTATTGAGTTCGCCTCCAAAAGTTATGCATGTTCTTGTTCAAGCACATGCTTTTTTTTTTAACATTGTTATTCCGGAGCACCCTCATGAACTGACACGCACCGTTAGCCCCAAGCCACCCTAAATAGCGTAACACCCAGACATGACACAAGTAAACGTAGTCACATGGAACGCATGCGGTATGCACACACCGACGCGTAGATATTCAATGTACTCATATTTACAGCGTAGGTCTGTAGGTATAGCTCTGCTGCAAGAAACACACATGACATCCGCTGAACTGGAACGCTTGCGTAGGAGATGGAGAGGCCAAGTATGTGGCACCACCTACTCGGCCCGCGCGCGCTGCTCTCTAATTTGGATAAGGGCTGGAGTCCCGAAAATAAGTGAGGAGGAAGTGATTGATGCTGAGGGCAGGTATGTATTTGTGAGAGAACGGCTGAATGGTCAGATGCTGCTGGTAGACTCCATTTATGCCCCAAATGTGGACCAAGCCTCTTTTCTAAACCGCTTAACAGGGGTGCTCGTCCAGTGGAATGGGGTGCCGTGGTTGTTGGGGGGGACTTCAACTCAGTGCTTAACGTCGACCTAGACAGGTCATTCCCGCCCCTCACTAAGACTACGGCTGCTTCCAATGCGCAGGCCCAGACAGACTGGCTCGCTCACTGGGCCCTATTGGACATATGGCGCGCCCACAACCCAGATGCGCGGGTCTACTCACACTATTCCGCGGTGCACGGACTTCATGTACGACTTGACCGTATGGTGGACTCGCAGGCTCTGCTCCCCCTTGTGCGGAAGATGGAATACCTAGGTCGGACACACTCTGACCACAATCCCCAGCTGATGCAACTCACTTGGGAGACGGAGCGGACCCTGGTCCCCACTGGGAGACTCCAGCCTGCCTCCCTGGAAGACCCAGCATTCCGCTCATCCCTAGGGACGGCGATCGTCGAATACTTCGAAGTTAATAAAGACACAACAGGTGATGCATTGGTGGAATGGGAGGCATTCAAAGTAACGATGAGGGGGCATTGCCTGGGAGCCACCTGGAACGTGCACAAGCAGCTGTCTGACTCCCTTAAGAGAATAGAGGCACTACTGCTGCAGCATGAACATAATGGGGGAAGGGGCAGGCAAAGACATGCGGCGCCTGGAGGGCCTACGCGCAGAGCACGCTGAGCAATTGGAATGCCTCCGATGCCATAACTAAGCAGCACACACGGCACGAACACACGCCACCGCAGACCGGGCAGGACGGATGCTCGCCTGGTTGATAAGGCAAGAGCACACCCGCAAGCCAATAGGCGCGTTGCGTGCGGACACGGGGCGCATACTATACACACAACGCAAAATGCATGCAGCCATAACACAGCACTATACTCTGCTGTATCAGTCTCAGGGGCAACACAGCGCAGAGAGCCTAGAGATGTTTCTAGACCTTATACAACTACCCTCGGCGACAACAGCGCATAGGGAAACACTTAATGAGCAGATCTCGTCAGAAGAGATCAGGGAAGCCATCGTGTCCTTAGCCACAGGGAAGACACCGGGACCAGACCGGCTGCCGGCAGAATACTATAAGGCATACCAGGTGTCACTCACGCAGCACCTACACGCCCTATATATTGCCACTGCCGAAGGGCGACAACTCCCTCCCTCCCTGCGAGAGGCACACTTGGTGTCACTACTAAAGCCCGATAAAGATCTCATGGAAGTAGGCTCATACAGGCCCCTTGCTGTACTTCATACTAACTATAAGATACTAGCAAAGGTTCTGGCGGACAGATTAGCGCAGGTGGTCCCCTCACTAATCCATACAGATCAGAACAGCTTTGTGCTGTCTCGCAGTACCTCGCTTAACCTGAGCAGCTTCTTCAGGATAGCAACTGACTCCGTGCACGCCTGGCCGAGGGCTTGTTGTCTAATATTCGATCTCAAGAAAGCCTTTGATTCCCTGGAATGGGACTATCTGTTCGCGGCACTTGAGAAATACAACCTGAGCCCCACTTTTTTGCAGCTGACCCGTCTGCTCTATACTGAGCCGGTCGTCGGGGTCAAACTGGGACCCTACATACCAGATGCAATCCCAATGCGGAGAGGAACGAGGCAGGGATGTCCTCTATTCCCCCTTCTTTTTGCGCTGGCAAATGAGCCACTGGCGGAGACAATACGCACTCAGCTGGGCGACGGGATTCTACTGGGGGATGACACGCATAAGATATCGCTCTATGCAGATGATCTCTTGTTATACCTCAGATATCGAAAATGTGCCATGGCAACTGGCGCAGATCCTACGGGACTTAGCAGCACTCTCGGGGTTGAGGGTAAACGCCAACAAATCCTACATATACTCGTTTGGGGAAGGGAATCGGGACCCGGGCCTTATACTTAATGGCGGAAGGGTACAGTGGACGGCGGACACATTCCGATACTTGGGTATAAGAATATACCGTCAGCCCAAAGACCTATTAGACCAAAATCTGGGCAGAGCATTAACGGCCACCAGATCCCAGATGCAGTTCTGGAGCACGCTCCCACTCTCTGTAACAGGCGGAGTGGCGCTCACAAAAATGGTACTCCTCCCAACGATTCTGTACTATTTTACGAACTTGCCGCTGTATATTCCCGCTTCCTTCTTTACTATGCTGGAGAGGCTGGTCAGGGATTTCATATGGGGCAGTGCCCGGCACAGAGTAGCACTAAAGAAGTTATACTTGCCTACAGATCAGGGATGTTTTGCAGCTCCATGCTTTGAGCACTACTACTTGGCTGCCCAGTTGCAGTGGATAGCTAGGTGGATGGCTGATCGGCAGCGTGAAGATACGGCGACCGCAAGTCCCCCCCTACTCCCTATCACAGCTCATTCGGCTCTTTCATTCAGGTGCGAGGGCGAGGCCTCCGGAACCCCTGCAGCTTGGTGTGGCATATAAATGCTTCCGTAGGGCCCTCTACATAACTCAACATGTTACACCATATGCACCAGCGCTGCCACTGGAGGCATCACCCAGAGGCCAGTCAGTGCTCACAGCTCCTGAACTCCGGGACTGGCGTGAGGCGGGCGTTTAATCTCTTGGAGATCTGTACTGAGATGGGACGCTCATACTGTAATATGTCCTTGGTGGAGGGTGAAGGGCTCCCCCCGGGCCAATTCCTTCTGCACCGTCCGCTAGTGGCTACGCTCACAGAAAAGTGGGACAACCTTGCGACTGAACCTCAAACGCACCTCACCATGCAATACTTGCATGTCATGGGACAGGGGAGACATCTCACACGGTGGTTTGCGACCTCGCTCCGATTACATGCAGCGACTAGCTTAGACCCGCTTAGGCGCAAATGGGAGCAAGATCTAGACCGCTAATTTACAGATGCGGAGTGGGCTCAAGTGCTGGAAAGCCCGGTGCGTATCCCCAGAAACATGAGGTTCCGGCAAATACAATATTATATCACTCAGCGAGCATATCTCACACCCGCCAAGATCAACCAATATTTTAATCGAGCGGACTAAGCCTGCCTGAGATGCGCCACATTAGATGCTGACCTGATACACATGCTTTGGAGCTGCGCTCGCCTTGGCGCATTTTGGAGAGAGGTGGCGGATGTGCTGCATGTCTGTACTGAGCGTGTGATACACTTTGAATGGCCGGTATACCTTCTGCACAAATTTCGTAGAACCCGCAGTGCTAAAGTAACATCCAGATTCCTAGACCTAGGTATAGTGACAGCTAAGATGTTAATCACCAAGAGATGGAAGGCACCGGACCCTCCACATATACAAGTGTGGCGCAGCTCTATGCTTGCATGGGCCAAAGCAGAAAGCATTGCTATTAGACGGGAGGAAACCGTAGGCCTACGTAAAGTCCCCATTGCCACAAGCTGGGATGCAATCCTAGCGGGACTGCAGCAGAGCGCAGGTGAAGCAGGAGAAGACCCTCCTGAGGACTAGCCCAGTAGATTAGCAATACATGCGCACACCGCAGTTCCAGACTAACTGAGACACTTGCCAAGCAACCACACTTTGGGTCCATGCATATATGTTCACACGATACTGCAGGGAATGAATGCGTAGGCAATAGATACAAAAGAAACACACAAGATCTATATAGGGAGGTGGGTGAGGTGCTCGGGGTTTGTTTACTGTCCCCACCCCCTTTTTTTTTTTTTTCCTTTGTTTCTAAGTTCCTAGTTAAGCTAATCAGCTACTCCCACTCAAAATGCCCCCGGGCATCATGCGTCACAAGCAATGCAACAATAACACGTTATGGTCAAAGGCAGTCTGCCTACGCTCACATGGGTATGACGGCATACCATAGATAAACCCTACATATCGCACTTAAATGGAACCTATTATGTAAACTGATTTGACCCTTGTAATCCTTGAATCATACTTGATGTAACGCATGTTTTGCCAATCCATGGAGTTGAGTGTAATGTAAAATGCTAATACTTTTGAAGATCTAATAAAATATATAAAAAAAAAAAAGAGCGGTGAAAATGTTTGAGGGGAGGAACATCAATTTACAAGATACAGATATGCATGATGGGAGTGGCGATGCTGCAAGAGGAGCGGATGTTCTTGATGGGAGAGGCATCATTTGAAGATAGATGTGGATGTGCATGATGGGAGTGGCATTACTACGAATATGACTCATTACATCGCATAGGAATACCACGCATGCCATTACAACGCGGGTATTACTACGCAATGTCAATTACGACTACCATTACAACGCAAAATTTTACCACGACCATGCCTTTACCACGCATGCCATTTCAACGCATGCGTGGTAAAGGCATACTCATGGTAAACGTTTGCAAGGTAAGTGACTCCACCCTACCCCCTACCCTAAACCCTAATGTAGTACAACTGCACGACCCTCCCCCGACCCCCAAGCCTCTCCCTACAATAACACTACACTACCCTGCACGACCCCCCCTAAATCCTAAAACACTACCCTACACTACACAAACACCACAACACTACCCTAAACCCTAAAACACTACCCCCTCGCACGACCCCCAGTACGGCCCCTACACTATAACACTACCCTGCACGACCCCCCGACACTACCCTAAACCCAAAAACACTACCCCCAGCACAACCCTCCCCCTATCCCCAGTCTGGTCCCTACACTCCAACACTACCCTACACGACCCCCCGACACTACCCAAAACCCTAAAACACTACCCTACACTACACGAACACCACAACACTACCCTAAAACCCTACCCCCAGCACGACCCTCCCCCTACCCCCAGTGCGGTCCCTACACTCTAACACTACCCTGCACAACCCCCCCGACACTACCCTAAATCCTAAAACACAACCCTACACTACACAAACATTACAACACTACTTCGACACTACCCTAAAAAAGTAACCCCCACCCCAAGCACAATCTTCCTTACCTGTCTCTCCTCATGGTTCCTCTCTCCTGGTTCCTGCGTTGTCTGAGGGGCGGTGCACGTCGTTGTGAGGAAACGGAACAGCCTCAGTTTCCTCACAACAATGTGGATAGCCATTACATCGCATACGTTGTAAAAGCGCATGTGATGTAATGGTATGCGTAGTAATGGCTACGCGTTGTTACATCGCATGCGTTGTAACGCATGCGATGTAATCACTTGCGGGGTAACAGCCTCGTTGTAATGGCTGTTTACCCATTACTACAAGTGGTGAAGAAATGCATGATGAGGGCGCAGTACCGCATTAGAAGGTGGATGTGAATGTTGGTGGGTGCACATGCTGGGTGCCTATTAAGGCATTAGGGGGCATTGTCATATGCTGTCTGCGTTGAAGTACTTGATGGATTATGGCATTAAAGTGTTGGAGTCATCATCTGGAGGCATGATTATAGCAATGAGTGGGGTGCACATGCTTAGGTGGATTATGGCAGTAGAAATGTGGGTCCACATGGTGGGGGTGAATTGAGGCATTAGAGGGGTGGATGCATGTGCGGGAGGTTTCCCTAGACTGAGGGAGCATGTACTGGGTGCATTACTGCATTAGAGGGATGAGGCAAGTGCTTGGGCGGATTGTGGCATTAGAGTGATGGGTACACTTCCTGGGAGCATATTAACTCATTGTGGGGGTAATGTGCTGTGTGCATTGCAGCATTGGGCTAATTACGGCATTAGGGAGGGGAAGTTGTGTACTGGAGGTATTACACCATCAGATGTGTGTATGCACATTGAATACAGACTCCAGCATCTGCACGCATTTATAATAAATGCAGTATTTGGTCAGCAGCACGGTATGTACTGGCATGTGTGAAGGCTACTTTGACATAGAATTCATGGAACAGAATGCAAGTAATGATGACGTTGTTTTACAACTGCTTCAACTATCAGTGCACATTGTAGATGTATAGTGTTGGGTTTATAAGAAACTTCAGAACCACACACTATTCGTATAGCCGTGCTATTTCTATGGAATGTCCATATTTTCAGGATAACTAACACTTTTTTTGTCTGTTAAACTGCCTTTCTTAGAGCCTCCCAGTTGTGTTTAGTAAAATGTCTCCCTGAATATGAATGTGTACTCTGGGTATAAAGAGACGGTCGTTTCACCACCGACCCACCCAGTCTCCATTTCTACATTGTCTTGGTTTTTGGGGAGTAACGAATGAGGCATGCACATTGACTTGTGTGGGTCGCCACCCATTTCAAGGGTCTTGAACTCACAGGTCTTTGTTGCCAGGAAATGATAGAGGACATCCTGAGATCTAGTCACTGCATCAGACATTCTACCTTTGTGACCTTTTTCTTCAAGCCCATTGAACATGCGTTGCAGTGTCTTTAAAAATGTATGTATTATGCGTTTTGGGTCTTTACCTTGCTTTGTTTATGCTGTAAGACCGAAAACAATCTTATTAAAGGGTTTCTTTTTATCAGGAACATAAATTATTACACTGCAAAACGCTTTAAATTGATTTCCCTTCTAAAAATGGAAAATACTAACTTATTGGGTGCTTTACTGCAAAATTAATGGAAATCATGCACTGCCTTATAAACTAGTCCGAGGTACGTTTTTCGCACAATTTCATAAAGCAGGAACCAAGTTGCTTAATTAAGCACATCCTAAATTATATGCAGGCTACTAGAATTATGTGATTCTACGACCGCAGCATTTTCAAATAATAATGGATACGCAACATAATCCATCATCTGCTGCATAATTTGCAGATTTTTTTTTAAAGTTTTTTTTCTAGCTAAAATGAATCAAAAGTTAATATAAATGCAGCGCGCAGTGGAAGCCCCTTCCCAAAGGTTGACTGGTCACCTTTTCGTAGATTATTTTTATATTTGAGTGTTAAAGTGCTACTAATGAGATGAAGTCTTTGCTAATGCAATGCTAACATAGGAGAGAAGGACTAAATAATGAAGTAATGCTGTCACAAAATGGGGCGCATTATGCCACATAATTTGCCTATTCATGCTGCTTGATTTAGTCAGCTTTACCACATAATTTGGCCCTCTCGTGCTACATAATTCCAATGGCACCGTTTATATGCTTCACTACATAAGGGAGGTACGAGAACTCTGAGTTGAAACTCCTTAATTATCTATACATGTGAATAAAGTTAGTAACGAAGAGTAAGAATACCAAAAGATGCTCACCAAATGTTTTTTATTTAACAGGAAGTAAAGCCAGACGATGTTACCAAAACAGCTCTTCAGAAGGAAATCAACTTTGAGAAAGTTTGTAAAATGGTAATTGCATATTTTACTGCACTCGCAGAATATTTTACAGCTTTTATTACAGTTTAATACTCATTGTTTAGGATGCTTGTTGGTCCCATGGATTGAAAACAAACCCTTGATACTGATCATAGTCTTTAAAGTGGGACTTTCTAACATAAATTATATAGAAATATGTGTGTGGTTAAAGAATATGTTCTATTTTGTAACATCGCCGTTTGTGTTCTATGGAGCACAGTGTGTCAGTTTTAAAACCAGCTGCCAAGATGTTAGAACATCACGAGTGAATTTAGTGCAAAAGTATTTTAACACTTACTTTGCTCTGGGTGCCCACTGTCCCCGAATCTGTTGGTGCTTTGAGATATCTGCTCTGTGCTCTAATTGCTCTTTAATTATGCCCATTCCAGTTATCATGCTGTAGGAGGAGAGTGCTCCTTTGATAGATCAAGTAGAAATTTAGTACCTACTTCAATGGCAAGGAATCTGGACGTATTACCTTGTAAAGCCCAGTAAGTTATTGATTACAATTTCAAATTGTGCGACAAAAGGATTTTTATTCCGTGGCCCATGTGCTCTGTACCCCTGGGCCTCTTCTCTATTGTCAGAAGGTAGAGGAGGTGGAAGCAAAAGAGGTCATGTTGCAACACCTGTCGCTTCGCGGGAGAGCTGCTAGAAGGCTTGCTGCTGGGACGACCCCCTACCTCCAGGTGATAAATGAGGCAGCGAGGTGAAACTAATGAGGAGGATCCTGAGGTCCCCAAGGGGGCAAACACAGCCGACTAGCAACGTGGAGGGTCCAGGCAATGCTGGGAAGCCAGGAGAATGCAACAGGAGCGCAGATGAGCAAGTCGCACTGGCAGCTACGCCGGCCACTTCCACGTCAACACTATGCTGCCTTGGTGCGTCAGACGCGTAGCATACTGATGCAGCTTGAAACACATGAGAATCTTTGTTTTGGCTGCACTGAAGTTAAGATAATTTGTTAACTTCCACTAGTCAATAACTTGAAGACCTTCATCTAGTCTTGTGCTTAGGCTTTGCTCACATTTTCCAATTTCAGGATGTTCTTTGTCATCTGCATGGTAATAGCATATAAGGTTAAAATACCTGGCGAATTCTTAGAGTGGGCTGGGGTAACTTTTGAAGAGGAATGGAGCAGTGATTGAACTTCGATGTATACCTGCCTTATTATTAAAAAGTAGGGAAGTCTTGGAGATACTGAGGTAATTCTTGGATTATCAATAATGCAGGAGAAGATGCAGTCAAGGATGCTCTCCTTTATACAAATTTATTTTACTCTCTCTGGCTGTGAGGGAGTGGAGATGCTCTGTCAAACACTGAGGACATGTTCAGTAGAAGTAATGCTGTCATTCTATTCCTGTCCACTGTTTTCAGATCATCCCAAAAGGAGATCAGGGTGCTATTCTGTACCTTTTCCTGTGCAAAAACCTGCTTATTGGACTGATAGCAGATTTTTTGCTTCTAGAAAGTTGGAAATCTGGATAAGTATGATCTTTCTGGTAAGAACCATTTGCACCTGGCTGGTCGGATCTACTGGATATGGCTTATTCTTTTTGATGGGTGGCTGTATGTAGGATATCCTAAACTCTTCTATAAATATACCTGTGGCTAAGGAATTGTTGACTATGTTAATTTTAGGTAGTAAAATTGTAGTCAATAACAGGGTATTCTTGAAGGGTCATGGCTGAGATGGGTCTAATGGATAGCCTACTGGTCCATTGACTGGACAACATTCAGTTCCAGCAACTTAGCTATTGCAATAAAGTGGACATCAGTGGAGTTAAAGAAATCTTCTGATTAAGTATTCATTACAGAGGTACATTCTGGGTTGTTCAATTATGAGAGAATTGTGTGGAACTCATTAATTGGGCACTTGGAAGTGGTGATCCTGTTTGACCAGTTTTTGCTTTTCTGCTGGTAGACTTGAAGATCTTTTGAGTCTCTGGAGGTGCATTGTGTTTGGTTAGTGTCTTGATGTGTTCCAGTGAAATTAGTTAAAGTGCAACCAACTGTGGTTTAATTTTCTTAGTTCATTGATCCAAACTATCTTTGTTCGTTGTTAAGGGTGTATGAAAAAGTAAAAAATGGCCAGCTTGTGGAATGATCAGCCTGTTGAATGCTTGTATTAAGGAGTTTTAAAGATGCTTGACATTGAGAGCACATTCAGTTGAGACATGAGTTCTGCAGTGTTGACTTTGTTTCATTGTGTGTGTTAGAGTAAGGTGTTGTGGTGGCAGTCTGTTTTGATGGGATGCTGTGAATGAAAGAGATGGGGTGGTGGTTCTTTCAGGAGATGAATTGATTCTTTTGATTCTAGTGATTTCAGGAGGGACAGAAATTATGTGAAAGGTGTGACCTGCTGTAAGTGTGGTCCTGGAGACAAGTTGAAAAAGATTGATTATCCAAATGTATTAAAATGTTTTGTGGATATGTCTGCTATGGCTTCAAAGAGGTACTTGTGAGTGCAATATTGCTCGACTGTGGTGTGCATATTAGTTGAAAAGTATAGGGGAAAGTATATGTGGGTGTGCATCTAGTAAGGATCTACAATCAGACAAGCGTAAGTCTTTAGATTTTGAGGGTGCACCTGGCTTCAATATGCTATTGGAATTTCTTTGTGGAGTTCTAATGTGGGGTCCTCTCGGAAACATGAGTTGGTGATGTAAACCATTTCTGTTTTTGAGAATGTTATTGGGTCAAACATTTTTTTGTTGTTGCCCGTTGATCAGCAAGCAGTTTCAGTGGGAAATATTGTTTTGCGAGAGAGGGAAAGAGAGGCGCAGCTAGGTGGTGGTAGATGTAACAAACATCGATTGGGGTGAGGGTGTGAGATATGATGGTCAGATGGGGAAGATGTGAGCTAGTTGAGTGAAAAAAGAATACGGATGACGGATCAGCCAGCAGTATTTGCAGTGTGTTAGTCTTCAATCTCAAGAGCACAGAGAGGGGGGTGTGGGGGGAGTTATTTGGTAGTCTGGGAGATGTGGTCACTTACTGTATGATAGGCTAGAGCATTTGATGTAGTGGCATGAGCACTTGTTTTTGCCAAAGATGCAACAGGAAGGAGAAGTATAACACTGAGAAAGGTGAGATACCACAAGACCTCTTTGGTTCCTTTTTTGATGCCAGGGGTGGGAGGGGGGTGTTAGATAGATAGATAGATAGATGTAGATAGTCTTGAGAGCCTCAAAGGCTGACATGGATGATAGACGTGTGCTTTACTTTAAGGTGCGTGAGAAGGTAAGTTGTAAGTACTTTAATGAGGATGAAGGCTCTGTTAGTAGGTAGATAAGCTGTTAATAACGGAGTCTTGACTTTGGTGTAAGATGTTCATAAGTGAGTTGTCTGAGCAGAGTAGAGTACAGAGGGAGGAGGGGTTGATAGGAGTTGGTTGGGGAGAGTGGATACAAAGGGTTCCTAGGTGGCACAATGTTGGTTAATATGCAATTATTTTCAGGGTTGGTGATCGAAAGGGCAAGGCAAAGAGTATCCTTGGCCTCAAAATAAAACAGGTAGCATGAGAGGGGAGGTAAAATGTGGCTTGATGCACAAAGGGTGCTGACCTGCTAGGAATGAGGATAATGTGTGAGTGAGGTGGTCCAGTTACTGAAAGAGAGAGAAAAATTAGGTGCAAGTAGGATAGATTGTAGGAGAAGTGGAGCAAGCTGTTTTTGAGCATGAGAGTCTTGGGGGGGGGTGATGTACAGTGGGTTTGGAGGGAGTGGTGGTGATGAATAGTGAGTGAATTAGTGTGATAGGGAGTGAGAGAAGGAGTTAGAGGCAAGAGGATAGGAATAAATTGTGATAGAGGGGTGGGTGTAAAATAAGGAACATGGGTAGTGGAAGGAGTGGAAGACGCTTTAAAAAAAGAAAGTGTGCCGTATGAGATTGTGCATCATGGTTGGGTAGATATAACTGTAAATGGTGCATGACAGGACAGCAGCTTTAAGCTGGAGTACTGATCCCAGGAAATGCAGGTTTCAAGGAGTCAGTCAGATTCACCTTAAATGCAGTGTAAAGAAGACAGAGGAGCAACTGAATTGAGTCAACCATTATCAACGTATGTGCAGTCCCATTTATGGAGTCATCCATATAGATGTGACCCCATAGCAGATGCCACTTCAGTGAGGTAATCTGGTGGGCTCGTCACTGCGGTAGTAGGTCTGAGAGGCCTACCCAGAAGCAGTTATAGGGCAACCCAGGGAAGGACGAAACAGTACAATAGTAGTCGCTGTAGTAGTATGTCTTAGAGGCCTACCTACAAGTGGAACTATAGCAAGCACAAGATGCACTGTAGTCACCAAACAAGGGGCAGGACAGTTGCATGTGTTGAGAAACCCATACTCAGGGCACCAGTTAGACATGGTTGACAAAAGGGCTGAAGGCTGATAATTGCTGTTTGATGGGAGGTTTAGGCATCTGCTGGACTCAATTATATGTTTGGGAGCAGACCTTTTTTGTCCCAAGAACCTACCTGGCCGTATCACCCTGAAAACGGGAAAATGCCACAGAATGACAACCTTTACCTAAGTGGCACTACCTAAATGCCTTTGATTAGAGTTTACACAAAGGGGTTTAGTGGGGCAAGTAAGAAGACAACATGAGATGCAAGGACAACTATGCAAATTATTTTACTCTTACTAGCATGGTTGGCACCTTGATGCAGGTTTGAGGCGGTCTCCTTACCTGTCACTCCTCACTTTCCAGGCACAAGCCTAAAATGACTGCAGATCTCAAAGTGGAATGGGGAGGTGACTGTGGAGTTGGGCTGGGAAAATATCATAGAACTATGAACTACTATGGTAGCCATAACCTGTAGCTGATATTAATTCAAGCTTTCCTTCCACATTCCCCTAGTGCTATGTTATGGCCAGACATTTTTTTTGTTATAGAGCCTAACCTCTAGGCAATCCGACATGCTGCAAATGGCATGGTGAGTCAAATGGTTAGGAAGTTACTGTCTTAGCAAAACAAGACTAAGCAGGACTTACTCATATCGACTGACTCTCCCCTTCCTCCACCCCCTGCAGCCTTCATAAAAGTACAATCTTTCACTTTGATTATGACTAGGAAATGCCGTTTCAGGATGGAAAAACACAAATATTTTAACAAAAAAACAAGATTGTTGTGATGAAGGAAACTGCTTCCATTGGTTTGGCAAGGACACTAGTAAAGCTAAGATTTGAAACTAGGATTTTTTTTAAATTTTATTTTAACCCAGAGGTTCTATTGTACATAGTGCTCCAGGGGTGCTGTAGACATTGGCGCCAACTTTCTGTGTCCCCGGGGGCACTGTGGTATTTCAAATGCGTTACAATGATGCTAAATGTGTGCCAGCTCCTTCCCCAGGGGGTTGAGGCATTATTTACAAAGACTGGTCCCTCTGCATGTAAGGGAGTCTTTTGTTTTTGTGTCCCCTTACAGACGCAGGCCTAGAGGCAAAGAGGCTGTCACGAGACACTGACTGTGTGCCACATAGAGATGGCACACAGTCACTGCACCCAACCCCCCACTCCCCTCCCCCAAGATCTCTGCCCCATTAGAAAAAGAAGCCGGTTCTCCGCCTCCATTAAAAAGTAAACTCAAGATTTCAGTCAGCTGGTCCGCCTCTCACTGATGCACTGTGTGGGTTTGTGGCTGCATTGGGAACAGCTCGTTTGTTGTGGTACGTCGCTCTAGCCCAGTTGGAACCCGGACATCCATTTAAGGGAGCACCGCGGCCGTCACAGAGTGGAACAATGCGCCTTACTTTTAAGGCCCCAGGTGTTCTCTGAAAGAATTAAAAGCGTTTTAGTTTTACTCCTGCACATATTAAAAGCTGATAACTAACCAACATTTTAAAAGTATATTTGGACACGGAGCTTAGCCTTTGAATACAAAGAGAAGCACTGATTTTATATTATTCTCTCTATGTAGATCTTGGCAAGTGGAAAACTCAGCGGGCGACTCAGCATTGTGAAATGCTATTTTTGGCTGCCACGTAGTCGCATGTACTTGTTGCAAAGCCAAGCTCTGGGTTGTTCATGTCACTAAGGGTCAGTAAACTGCTTGAAGTGGATACGTCCATTCTGTACTAAGTCTGAAGTCCGGAGATCTGCAAAGACGCACTCTTTTCAAGATTTTCAGGAATTAGTAATAAACAACCAATCGAGACTCGTCAAGTGAACTACCATTTAGGGGGCACCCAAACCTGAGGCACCCAGGCACATGTACAACACAAAACTATCCGTGCATCATTTTTGGGGATGTAATAATTCCCACTATGTTATTTATACCCTAGCCAAAAAAATGACTTACACATTTTCCGACCTTTTTGATCATCACTGTAATTTTTATTCAGTAGAGGTTCTTTTCAAACAATCTTTGCTTTACGGCTGTCAGTTGAATTCCAGAATAATCTGCCACATCTATGCTTTGCAGTGCTACGTTTACCTACATATTACGTTACTTGTGTTTTATTAACATGTTCTGTGGATGCTGTTGGCCGCTCAAACTTCTATACTAATGCTGATCAACTCCGTGGTCTTTGCTGAGCCAGAACAATAAATGGCTGTACCATCTGCATATGTTGCTATGTAGCCTTCGGACTGCCCAGAAGTACTTACATCTACATCATCAGATGCATTTTGTACATCCAGTAGAATAGAGCTGATTGCAAATCGTTCTTCTTGGGCGCAAGCCATCATAGCCGCGGTCCGTCATTGAACAGCCTGTGACAAATGTGCTGTTGGCAGGACAGACGGGCTGGTGTTACCAGGGCCAGGGCCCAGTCATTTAGCTTGTAATTTGGCAAATCGATTTCTCCTGCATTAAACGCAGACATCAGTCTATATGAAACACAGGGTGATGACTTTATCATTCTTTTTTGGAAAGACTGGCCCAACAGTATCCATAAACTCCAGCTCATAAAGAAGCCCCGCCCCTTGCCTCCGGGGTGGCTTCCTTACCGTTTGAGCTCTTTTTAACTTAGCTCTTGCACTTCTTTGGGTGTATTGTAGTATGCTAAATCCTTGTATTGGGTATCATTTAATCTTGTTACTTGCTCACCACCCTTTTGGTCTTCTATGCAGTCCACCTTTTTAGTCAATTTAATTTCATTAGTAAGTAGCACTAGTGCCCTGCCGATCAGACCCACTGCCATCTTTACACGTTCAAACTGGCTGAAAGCATTGTCATTGTTAGACAAATGTATTTTTGCTCAGTTAGAAAAACATGCTCATCTTACTTTGAGTTGCATTCACAAAGTATTTAACAATAATATATGTAAACAGTGATTTAAGTTCGGCGGGTCCCTCCGGGTCTCAGACCTAGCAATAATAAAAGTCTGACTTTAAAACGGTCTTCTATCGTTCCCTATGCACTGATTCATTTCTTGAGTTTGAGATTTCAGCTTTGACTGTAGAAGCCATTAAGGTAATCCATGTCCACAAGACCGCTCCTGTTTACCTCTCACGTTTTACTTAATTTACTTCCATATAAGTATTTGCATTTTCTAGGACGCTGTTTTTATATAGCTTTTTTCATGCAGCAAATTAATCTTGCATTGTATGTACCGTGTACTGCGTCGCAGGTAGGTAGGTGTCTGTTTGGTTCGGGATGCGGGTGGATGTTTACATGGGGTCACGATTGAGAGCTCTGGAGTTGAGGCTGAAGGCAGTGCGAGGTTCTCACAGTGCCTGTCAGTGGGTCTTTAAGATGTTCAGAATACATGCTTCTCCCATCCTTGGCCCTTCAGAACACAGAGCAATAATGACATGAGCCAATTGTAATTGTGATTATACAGTCAAAGTGTAAAGGAGGAACAACGCTTTTGAAGGATTTCAGAAAGATGTGGGGTGAAAAGGGGTGCTGTTGTCTCACACAGAGGCTGCAGCGAAAATTGATGTGATGGTGACAGGAGTAATTGTCACACTGAAGACCACTAACCGTTCCACAGGCCTCATCTGTTTAATGCAGAGTATCATATTTTCAGAACTGAAATATTTTCAATGCCAGTTAGTCAGAACAATATCATTATTGTTACTAATTTTACTGATACTGCTAATCAGTATTGACAGTGCAATAGGTCTGATTTGTATTAGGTGTATGTTTATTATTGTGTGATATATTTGGCTGCAATAACAGAAGAGGCACTCAAATAAATACTAGTTAGGTGGCAAACTGTGAAGTACAGTATTTTAGTTTGCATGTTTTAGGCCACACCCTTAATTACATAAGCCCGCCTCTTTGAAAAGATTCATAGTTATGCTCTTTGTCGGTGCCTCTTTATGAGCCCCCGCCTTTTTCATCCCTCTTAAAGCTGTGTACTTTAAGAACTATCAAAGGCAAAGCACATCTGTGGATTTCCACTGTAAACACAAGCCAAACTATTGCGCCTGTTTTCTATATTTTAATTCTTAAATCTCATTGAGGACTTAATATTTGTAATGTAAATCAGCTAACTTAAAAACCACATATAGATCTATTTTTGGCATACAGTGCAAACTGTACAAGCATCAGAATTTTCCACCAGTTTAAAATGCTTGGATTGCATGTGCTAAAGCAACATTTAACAGACTTGTTCGTCATCAGATGAGAAGTCTAGCCAAACGTTAGATAAACATTCCTATGATATTGGGACATATTGACAGATTTTCGCTGGTGATACCACGTTCCTGAGTATACCAAGGCTTAAACGAATGGCCAGATAAGCATACCTGTAGATAGTTTGGATTCCTTGCTAATTGAGTGGGCTCTATTCTTTCCAGAAACACTAGCAGACCTCAAGTATTTCCAGGAGATAAGCTCGTGACTGAGAAATATTCCAGCTTTAATGTAGTAACAGTTTATTTATTTTTTAATATACATAGCTTTTTATGTGTCTTAACAGTGAGGAAACCAAGCAGCGTTCCTGTCTAAACCTGTTGAATTCGCACGTTGTTTCTATTGCCACTGATTATTAATTGCCTCAATCTTTTAATCTTGAATATTCTTAAAAATGCGAGAGTTCTTAATAAAAATATTCTAAATGTGTAAATGTAATTAAGCCGCAATTCTAAATAAAGCAACAACATATTACCACCTCTAAGAGACCTATCCAGATTGAAAATTTCCAAATTGAGGCAGTAAATCAGTACTTCTACTTACTAAAGTGGTGCAAAGTACATCTGACTGTTCATCTTATCTGATAGAGACCTCAAGCCACAGATTCCTTACCTTTGAATCTTCCCAGCCGTCAGACTGGATCCAGAAGATTTTTCATGAGCAGTACCCCTGTGAGCTGGCAGATGGTGTCAGTTGGCTCTGCGTTGCGTCGTCTGCGCTGGAAGTGACGTCCGAGTCATCTATTTAGGTGCCACCTTGGCACCCTGACATCATTTCTTTTCTTTCTGCGCCAGCCAGCGCTGATCCAAGAAAAGAGCTGCCCCTTTGTTAGTTTTTGACAGGATTTTTGCAACATTTTTGTCGCTCTTTTTTGAGGTTTCTTCCAGCGTGTCGAGGATGTAATTGAGGAAGACGGGTTTTAAACCCTTTGGCACCTGTAACTGCGCCATGTTGGTGACGGACCCGCACCTCGTGTGTTTGTGGTGTTTGGAGCGCGAACACGACTTCAAGTCGTGCTCCAACTGCTGGGCCATGGCACCAAAGCCCTTGAGGGAGTGGTCCCTGAAGCTGCTAGCTGCCCGGCAGGCGACTCCGCGTAAGTCACGTTCCCGCTTGAGAGGATGGTCTCGGGACTGTTCCAGGAGTCCAAAGTACTCTTCGTCCCACTCAAAATGTCAGGGCACTCAGGTAAGAGGCTCAAAAAACACAAGAAGTCAAAGCATGCTTTGACTTCTCCTCGTCTGTCAGCTGACGCGACAAAGGAACATTGGCGTTCAAGGCCTAGTTCCTTGGAACCTGTGCCTGGGCCGACTCCACACCCAGAGCGACCCCCGCTCAAATCATAGGAGTTCTATGAGGCCATGCGCCTAATTTTTGAGTGGCAGACACCTCTAGTGCTCCTCCGGGCCCTGCGGGGTCAGAGGTAGTCCCATCTGGTTCCACGCCGGTGGCTCTGGCCCCGGCTCTAATGGGCCCTCATGAATCCAGTCATAGATCCGGACTAGTGCCGGTTGTACCATTGCGACCTTCCCCGGTGCCAGCTCCAACGCTTCAGTGCAGCTGACGACCACCGGTGGCGCAAGCCCCATTACGATCCCCGATGACACAGACCCGTGCCGACCAGCATCGATTCCCGTGCTGACAGGGCTCCCCACGTCTGGCTCCGAGCCTGAGCCCTATTCTGAAGGAATAGGCCTTGGGAAGGAATGGGAGTGGTCACTGGACCCTTTAGAATACCAGTATGAACAGGATATGGACTGGTGTGAGGAACTGGGTGATGCCAGCGGACTGGACATATCTCCAGACACGGCATGCTACCCCCCCCCAATCCCCCCCATAGCGACGGAGGAGGGAGCTACATATGCAGTGGTGGTGCGTAGGGCGGCTGAGGTGTCCTGGACCTTCAGTTGCCCGTGGTGGCAGTCAAGACTAACAGCTTGACAGAGGTTTTGCAACCTCTTCTCCTCCTTAGAACCCATAATCCTGTTCAACAAAGCCCTCATTAACGTCCTTCTGGGGACCTGGTCCAAACCCACCACAAGTGCTCCTGTGAATGACGATTGCCCGCTGCCACCGCCCCACACCAGGGGACCCACATTTCCTCACCCAACACCCTACCCCAGAGAGCTTGGTGGTTCAAGCCTCTACTTCCCGTGGCACATTCCCTGATGCTCCTCCGGGCAGGGAATCCAAGAGTCTGGACAGCTTGGGAAAGAAAATGTTTTCTTCCGCTAGCCTTGCATTGCAGTCAGTGAACACTGCATGCTTATTGAGCCGTTATTCCCACACGCTTTGGGAAACGGTTGCGCAAGTGCTGCCACAGGTCACGGAGGAGGCCTGGGCCATTCTCTCTCAAGCAGTTACGGACAGGAGAGACTCTGCGAAGTTCACTATACGCTGTGGCTTGAACACAACCGACTCGCTGGGCAGAGCAGTTTCGTCTACAGTGGCCCTCAGGTGCCACGCCTGGCTGAGAGCATCTGCCTTTTCAGGGGATGTCCAGGCTTCACTCATTGACATGCCCTTCGATGACACCCATCTCTTCAGAGACACAGCAGACTCGACGCTGGATCGCTTTAAGGACTCGCAGGCTATGGCCAAGTCTTTGGGCCTCTCGGCTGCCCCACATTCCCAGTCTGCCTTTCGCTCCTTTTGTGGCCACGAAAGGGGCTTTCAACTATGCCAACTTTCTCCCAGCCACCGAACCACGCAAGCTTCCCAGCCTCTACGTCGACGCAGTTCCTACCGGCCTCGTGTGTCTCCCACCCCCCCCAGCTGCAACCTCCAAAACTTCCTAATCTTGCCCTTTTAAATCATGGACGTTGGGTTAGTGGCAGAATCCGCCATCTCCTCCACCACTGGCAGTCCCTAACATCGAACAGGTGGGTTCTGCAGATCGGCCGACGGGGCTACTCCCTCCCCATTGAGACTACTCCTGCCTCCATGCCACCATCTTACAACCATCTGATGGAGGATCATCTGTCCCTGTTCCGGGAGGAAGTCATGTTTCTCTTGGCCAAGGTAGCCATAGAGAGGGGGTTCCTGTGCCTGAAGTAGGCTGTGGTTTCTATGCCCGCTACTTTCTGGTCCCGAAAAAGGACAAAGGCCTTCGTCCTATCCTAGATCTCCGAGCCCTCAACTACTTCCTCAAAAAGGAGAAATTCAAGATACTCACATTGGCTCAGGTCATGTCTGCCCTGGACCCAGAAGACTGGATGGTAGCGTTGGACTTGCAGGACGCCTATTTTATCATTCTCGTCGTGCCTGCCCTTCGGAATTACCTGCAGTTTACGGTAGGCCACAAGCATTTGCAGTTCACCTTGCTCCCTTTTGGCCTTACCAGCACTCCTTGGGTGTTCATCAAGGTAATGGCGGTGGTCGCAGCTTATCTGTGCAGATCAGGGATGCCAATGTTCCCCTGTCTTGATGACTGGCTTTTGAAGGTGGGCTCACCCCAAGCTGTCGTCTCCATCCTCCAGGCTACAGCAGACCTCCTGCATTCACTGGCATTCACTGTTAACATGCCGAAATCACACCTGACTCCTAGATGCTCCCTTTCATCAGAGCTGTTCTGGACACAGTGCAATCTCGGGCTTATCCTCCCCAGCGGCGAGTCCAGGATATTCAGGCTATGATACCAATGTTTCAGCCTCTATCCTGGGTTTTGGTGAGACTGATGCAGAGGCTGCTGGGCATCATTGCCTCCTGCATCCTGCTAGTGACACATACCAGATGGCATATGCGGGCTCTGCAATGGGACCTGAAGTTCCAATAGTTACAGCATCAGGGAAATCTCTCCAATATGGTCCAGATTTCGGAGGGAACTGCTAAGACCTGCAGTGGTGACTAACGAACTACGATTGGGGCAGAGGCAGACCCCTCCATCTTCCCCAACCAGATCTCACTGTAGTGACAGATGCGTCACTCCTGCAATGGGTCGGCAACCTGGGAGAGGTGGAAATCAGAGGACTCTGGTCTCCAGTGGAATCCGGACCCCACATCAACCTGTTTGAGCTCCAAGCAATCAAACTGGCATTAAAAGTTTTTCTACCCTCCATCATGGGAAGGCTAGTTCAAGTGTTCACAGACATCACCACCGCCATATGGTACATCAACCAACAGGGCGGGGGGGGGGTCGTGAACCCTTTGTCAAGAGGCCTGCGTCTCTGGACATGGCTGTAAAAGCAGGGCATTTCCCTGGTGGTTCAAAACCTGGCAGGCCCCCTGAACACCAGGGTGGACTAACTCAGCCGTCGATACCTAGCGGATCACAAATGGTGTCTCCACCCAGAGGTGGCACAAGTCTCTCTCAAAAGAGTGGAGAGACTTGGTTAGCCTCAGCCGAGAACGTGCAGTGTCAGCAGTTTTGAGTGCTGGAGTTTCCAAGGCGGCTCTTGCTCTGAGACGCTTTTTGTCTGAAATGGAGCTCAGGGCTCTGGTATGCCTTTCCGCCCATACCACTCCTGCCCAGAGTTCTCAAGAAGATGAGACATGACCTGGCCCAAGTCATCCTGTGGCTCCAGACTGGACAAGGAGTCTGGTATCCCGACCTTCTTAACATGAGTATCGATCCTCCAATCAGGCTGCCCCTTCAGGAGGATCTTCTATCCCAGCAGCAGGTGAGGATCCTCCACCCGAACCTGTCTACTCTTCAACTTCTTGCATGGAGATTGAGTGGCGGCAGTGGATAGCTTCCAACCTTCCTCCCAAAGTCTGCAATGTTATTCTGGCAGCCAGGCGTCCCTCCATCAAGACGGTATACGCCTACCGATGGAAAAAGTTTGTATCATATTGTACAGAAAAAACTATTGACACACTTTCTGCCTCCCTTTCTGGTATTTTGCATTTTATTTTGACCCTTCCCAGCAGGGTTCTGCTCTGCGTACTCTGAAAGGGTATCTTTCTGCCTTGTCTGCCTTCTTGCGGCTGAATGAACAACCCTCCTTATTTAAATCTCCCATTGTAAATAACTTCTCAAAGGTCTTGTACATATGTTCCCTCTTTCCCCTTTCATTATGTCTCAGCGAGACCTTAATTTGGTTCTCATATTTCTGATGTGTGCTCCCTTCGAGCCTTTACACAATTGTCCCCTCAGGCTACTCACCATCAAAACAGCCTTTCTTGTGGCCATTACATCGTCCAGGAGGGTGAGTGACCTGCATGCATTATCAGGCAAGCTTCCCTTCCTATGAGTCTTTCCTGACAAACTGATGCTTCGCACTAGGGCCTCTTTCCTGCCGCAAGTGGTAACACCATTTCATGTGGGCCAATCTGTCACCTTGTCCACTTTCTATGCTCCCCCCACATTCCTCTAAAGAAGAGAAGCGACTGTGCCGTCTTAACCGAAAAAGAGCATTGTCGTTCTTCCTTGATCGCACAAGAGTTACGGGTGGACGACCAACTCTTCATGGGGTATGTTGGCGCGAAGAAAGGTTAGGCGGTGCATAAACGGACCATTGCTCGACAGCTCATTCTTTGCATCAAGATCTGCTATGCACTGGCAAAGAAGCAGCATCCTGAAGGCTTAAGAGCTCATTCCACCAGAGCTAAGCCTGCGACCACTGCGTTAGCCTGTGGTGTGCCAGTGTTGGACATCTGTCTGGCTGCAATGTGGGCATCCCTGAACACGTTTACCAAGCATTAATGCCTGGACAGCCAGGTCCACAGGGACGGGTATTTTGCCTGTTCGGTCCTGCAGAACGTCTTAGTCTAAATTTGTCTGCAGACCCACCTCCGGGGATGGTTTTGCTTGAGTATCTATTCAAAGGTAAGGAATCTGCGGCTAGATGTATCTATCAGATGAACAAGTTACTTACCTTCTGTAATGCCTTATCTGGTAGAGACAATATCTAGCCACAGATTCCTTACCGACTCCCCGATCCTCCTTGCTCAGCGGACAGATTTCTAGGGTCAGGGCTGATCCCTTTCAAGGCCCTAGTTTGAACACACCAATGTCAGTGACTTCATGGTTCTGCACTTCTGGTGTGGAAAGTCATGAAATATAACTGACTTTAGCTCACCGAGGTGGCGCTTATATAGGTGAAGCAGACGTCACTTCCGGCGCGTACGACGCAGAGAACACCACGCTGAGCAAACTGACACCAGTTCCCGGCGCGTAAGGGTACTGCTAATAAAAAATCTTTCGGACCCAGTCTGACGCCTGGGTAAATTCAAAGGTAACGAATCTGCGGCTAGATCTTGTCTCTACAAGATAAGGCGTTAACGAAGGTAAGTAACTTGTTCATTAGGCAATAAGGATCTGTGGAAATTGTGGACCGGTTCAGATAGGACCTTGCTTAGAAGTTTCGACTGGACCGTTACTATTGGAGTAAGACCAAGACTGGTTTGCAAATGGTTGGGTCTAATCTGAGGTGGCAGGGTGGACGAAATAACGATGGGTTGGAATGCTACTCATCGTTTTGCCTCCCTCGGAGAGCTAGGGGCATCCGGACAGAGGCTCGTCCTCCCGACCACCCACACTGTGTGAATTACGGGGCCTGGTGAGGTGCTGTAGCTTGTGGACTCCCAGAAGCCTGCCCAGCCGATGGGTGCCTGATGGAGACCTGTTGCAGCCTTCTGTGCCCTGCAGGGATCCCTCTGTGATGCGACTGGGGAGGCAGTTGCTTCCTCCTGGGCCCTCATGGACTGCCAGAGCCGGCCTTCACTGACGGCGCCGTGTGAGGCCTATGGTGCTCCCATCGGCCTGAAGCCAACTATCCAGCTGATCACCTGCAATGCAAGTAAGAAGAGTGCGGTCCTGCGGGGCTTGAGGGCCTCTCTTACGGGTACATGACTTACGGTGCCTTGGATGGGGATGCACGGGGCCCATGGTCCTTCTTCTGCTCGCCCTGGGGCTGCTGATCACACAGAGTTTCCTTGCTCCAAGAAAGTGCGGCTTTCTGAGGCCATATGCTGGAGGTTTGCCCTACCTGGACCTCTCAGACTCCCTGTGCTGAGACCATGGATCATTGCCCACTCACCATCTAGCTCCTGGATAATAACTTGCACGCCTGGTTACTGGGGTGTGTGCCACTGATGCTGGGGTTGCCCTGCACCTGCCTGCACAAGACTTTTACTAGATCACTGCCCCCCCCCCCTGCGGTACCCCTTGGTTCAGTACACGCAATTGTCGGGGGATGCCACCCTGGTGCTACTGCAGTGGAGAGATGTGCATGTGCTGCGTGCTGTGCCCCCCTGCGGCAACTGGATTAAGCTCAGCGCATTGACACCACCCATCTGTAAAATTCCCTAGACTGCAAGAGTCACTCGCTCGAACTAATTACCTGCCTGCGGACCAATTTGTGACCTATGGCCGACGCTCCCCCAGGCCAGCACCTTAGGCTCCTGCCGGAGTGAGTATCATCCTGCTGAGTCCGACTGCTCTTATTCCTGTGGGACACTGGGGGGGGGGTCGGCACCTCCACCAGGCTCTGAGTGACACTCCACTTCATGGCAACCATGGGTAAGGATAATCCTACACGACCGCCAGCCTCTCAAACCCGCATTGATCAATATGCCACAAGTTGTAGCAATACTAGAGGCACCACCTCGGACAAAAACTCACTGCCTGAGGGTGACCTCACCACCATCCTCCAAGCCATACACACCTCCCAAGCCTCTGTAGAAACCAAAATAGGAGAGGTGCGCGTTGATATGGCTCTTATACGGCAAGATCTCACAACGTCACGGCAAGGATCTCTGAGGCCGAATCCTGCATATCCACGGTCGAAGATGATGTCACTACTCTGAAGTCTCCCGCTTATTATTGCATACAGCTGAGCTCCTCCATCGAGCAGTGGATGTGGAAAACCGTTCCTGATGAAACCGTCTGCGCTTCATAGGTATTACCGAGGGAGCAGAATCCACGCAAGCTGCTACCTTCATGGAAACTTGGATCAGGTCCTGGATGCCTGCGGACCATCTCTCTTCATGGTTACCTGGATGCCTGCGGACCATCTCACTTCATGGTTTGTTGTTGAGCGAGCCCACCGGGCCCTCCCAACTAAACTACCACCGGGAGCCCATCATATGCCTATGATTGCTTGCACTCTTAACTTAAGGCAAGAGAAAATATATCGTTCCTAGGTAATAGAAAAACAAATCACAATGACTGTGATAATCAATGAAAAGACAATGAGGACAGAAGGTGACAAAATATAGATAAAAACTGTGATTATTTATTTAGTTAATATTCATATATATGAAACAGAATCAAAGAAATGTTTTCAATAAAAAACAAATTAACTTAACTTCAGGAACAGAGATGCCATCTTGCAAGAGACACGCTCCCATCCAGACCTCTCCTACCAAGGAAATAAAGTGCTGATATTCCCGGACTATACCAAAGAACACAACATCGTTCCTACGCTGCAGTCGGGGCCGGCTCTAGGGCGGTGCGATCGGTGTGACCGCACCGGGCGTTGACTTGGGGTGGGGGCGTCCTTTTTGAAAATGTGTATCATTTTAAAAGCACCTGCTGCCTCGTTCCTGGCCTCCAGCAACTTTCAGACATCAATTAAAATGTCAAGCGAAGTCCCGTGATTAATCGTCTTCCTGGAAAGAGACGGGAGGTTTGTCTAGTGGAAATTTTGACTCATCCTAAGGTAGCGCAGAGGGTTAATGTGCCTGCTGATAAGAAAGTGTACCATGCAGATAACCAAGTGCATATAATGTAAATAGGTCAGTGGGTTACTGCTTCTGTAAGAGAGCTCCTTTTGTTACTTGTCGTCTCTAACTCAAAATCCTAATATAGAACATTGAGCTATTAACTGTCACCCTAGAGCTGCCGCAAACTGCAAGGTATATGTTAGAGCTATATGTTTTTTTGCCCAGTCTTTCATTATCCTAATCTTGTGAAAAGGGTTCATTTGGGTAGAAAACAATTCTTATTATGAAAGAGAACCCTTAACAATGATGTTGCGTTTTAAATTCTGAATTTGTGCTTTTCCTGAATAAGAACTTTAACTATATTGCCTACCAGTATCGATGACATGCCACTCCTACACTACACCTCGTAGTACTGTCTGATGTAACATTTCCTATACACTGATTTACACACATATGATTGTCTCTGTGCAATGTGTGTGTGGTATAAAGTGCTCTGACACCTTACACTGGTATGAGTGGTGCTATAAAACTAAATGAATCTGAGAGACAGTGGTTATGGAGACTTGAGAGGCAATGTTAAAGGGTGCTAGTGATGGATACCGTGTCAGAGGTGGTCACTGGGGGGGCGCCAACAGACATTGTCGCACAGGGCGCCACCAGCGCTAAAGCCGGCTCTGGCTGCAGTCAGACAGAAGCTCCAGGCCCTTAATCTTCCCTATAGATTGCTGTTTCCGGCCCTTCTCAGAGTGGTCTTCAACAACAAAAGTTATTTCTTCGACACTCCGGAGGAGGCATGGACATGGATTACAGAGGAACAGCTGCTCCATACCCTGTCTACCTCTTCATCCTCCACTCTGCAGCTGAGTGGGCAGGCCGCGTCCAACATGACTTCCAAGTCACAGAGGCGACGTACCCGTTCCGGCAGAGAACGTAACCTCACCATCGCCCGCCTCGGCCGCATGGGACAGGGCTGGGTCCCCTGCACCTGCCTCTCCAACTCCTCTGGTGCTGGACCCAACTTCCAACCATGATGACACGTATATATGGCCCACCACCCCACTCGCCTCTCAGGCAGAGGATACAGACCTTTTACAGAGCCCTACGCTCTGAAGGAGTAACTACCTCAGTCATTGTTGGGACTAGATGATGTCTTTGACACCTGCAAACTGTCCTTGAGTCCTGAACTATTCTCTTGATCCTGCAACATGGAGGGTCCACCATTCCTTTCCCAAGTTCAAACTGTGTTCTTTTTTGGTTTTCATTTCCGGGGCGACAGATGCTTCCAGGGACGAAGTATGGCGAGGGGGGTTGGTTGGGGGGAATGTTGGGGAATGTGTTATATTGTTATTGTTTAACTTTTTGTTTTCACCACACGACACAACACTCAGTAATGAACTATTCCAAAGCAGCCTACACCAGACTAGGAATACACTCCCGCTTCCTATGCCAGATACAGAGGCACCCGCACATATCCCATACAAACTGGCTCATTCTGTCCACCACCCATTGCTATGGCCTCAGTATACTCTGATCTAGATCCTATCCAGGTGCTTTCCTGGAATGTCAATGGGCTTTTAGATTGAGTAAAATGCGCTGCAGTTTTAAAATATTCTCACCGATTTCTCTTTGGCGCCCTCCTATTACTCGAGAAGCACATAATGGGAAACCAATGCCCATTCCTTGTGCTTCAGGGGTATGACAGAGTTGTTCACGCGTGGCTCTCAGAGTGGCGATCCTCCACCGTCGCTCCCTTCCGTTAACAATCACAAAGGAAATGAGAGATCCCCAGGGACGCTTCCTAGCCCTAACAGGGAGTGTGGTGTACACTTAATCTTATCTCTGCCTACGCACCCTAGGCCGCCCTCGAGACCTTCCTCCTTGACCTTTCTAAACTGTTACCAACTCTCCCTAAAGGACTGACTGTGATTAGGGGTGATTTAAATGCGGTACTGGCTCCAAGCCGTGATGTCACTGGGGTCCCCTCTGCCGGTCGCCTTATGGGCACCAAACGCCTCAGTCTGGGCCGCCGCATTTGGTTTATGTGACGTATGGAGGACAAGGAACCCCCAACAACTCCAATACGCCCATACCTCTGCTGCCCACCATAATCATTCCCGCATAGATCTCGTATTTATGCCTGCCCCTGATTGTCGTGCCGTCACCAATATCCAAATCCTCTCCCAAGGCATTTCTGACCACTCTCCCCTCCTTCTCTGTCTGGGAACTCCCACAGGCGCTCTTCATCTCATATGGCGGCTTAATGCTTGGTTTCTTCAAGACCAGGCCTACAAACTAGCACTGGGGGAGGAACTTAAGACTTACTTCCAGCTTAAAAACCGCACGGTTCAGTCACCTGCCACTTTATGGGTGGCAACCAAGGACACTATCAGCGGTTACACCGAAGGATACCTTAAAAAGAAGATATTTTAATCAAACAAGGGAACCCGCAAGGTAGATAAGGACCTTGGGTAGCAATTAGTTACAAAAACAGAGGTCCTTAAAGAACAAAATAATAAGGTTGCGATAAATATAGACTAGAATCAGCTCTATGTTCAAGATGTCCAGCCGGACAGTAAATTTAATGAATCCCGAGCTAGAATTCTTGATAACTATCCTTGACCTCAAAATCCAACACCAAGGCAGTGTATTGTTTCAGGCTTGTATAATACCCGTCCTGATGATGATCCTATTATTCTTTAAAAGGGATCGAAACGTTGTCGACTTGGTTAAACAGTCTGCACGTTAATCCAATGTGTTAAAACAAGTGCAGTAACTGTTGATTTGAAAGCTTGCCCTTATTATTTATATTGGCCATAAGCTACTTTTGTTCTGCCTGAAATGTTTTTTGTCCTTGTGTAATTGTTTTGTGTTTTTGTAGGACGCAGGACTGTGTCCCACTCTATTACTGTGCTCTTAATTGCTCTGAATTTTTGTGATTCATTAAATTTACTGTCCGGCTGGACATCTTGAATATAGAGCTGATTCTAGTCTATATTTATCGCTACCTTAAAAAGAAGAGCCACGCCCGAGGTGAACACCTCTCCCAATTAGAGGCCCAAGCACTTCGCCTAGGAAGAGCAACAGCCACAAGCGGTCGGGATGACAGTTCCCGGCAGCTTGGACTCCTACGGGAGGAAATCCGTCATATTTACCAAGAAACTGCGAAGCAAATGTGGAGAACCTCAACAGCCAGGGTTTATGGATGGGGCGAAAAAACAGCAAACTCCTCTACTGGCTTGCTTCTCATCCCCTAGCGAACCGAATAATACCAAAAGTAATAGATGGCCAGGGCCCCATTCTAGGCACCCCGACCGGTATTGTTCAGACCTTTGCCTAGTACTATCAACTTCTCTATACAGCAGCTTCACCTTTGGAACCGGAGCCAGACCCCCCCACCTTCATCGTCCTCTTCTAAGGGGCCCAGCCCTCGCTCCCAGCACTTCTGAAGCTGATCTAGTGTGTCTGATGCATTGTTAATGAGAGATCATTGAAGTTCCTTTGTCGTGTAGTTCCTATATATAACCTATACAGAATCTGCGCGTTCGGATAACATGGACTGTGGGCTTGGTGGCAGACTGACTCTGAACAACCCCATCGAAAATGTTAGCCTGTTTGCATTAGCTAGCTCACAGTGCCACTAGTGTCTCCTCTTATCGGGGAGAGAATAGTTTCTAGGATCGTGGAAGCAATATACTACTTTTCGCTCAGTCACTCGTGCTCACTTATTCGGTCTCCGAGAGTTACACAGAAGAAACAGTCGGGCGTGTTACAATAAGAATTTATTGCACAGTTGTTCTTCTAGTGTAAAATGTATGTGCTGCAATAATTGTAAGACAGTAGCAGATATACATTATCAGCAGTATAGTGAATACAAATGGATAGTACCGTTCTACCATTTTGCAATAATCATAAATGCATACATGGATATAAAATACATGATAAAAGAGAGCGCGTACTCCTACGATGCCTATCTAGATGTGCCCAAGTGTACCTAGCATGTGAGTAGGTGTGAAGCCAAGAATCCCTCTAGGATTTGGTCGAACCCCATTACCTGGAGAGAGAGAGATTGTGCGACCCCGTCCTGGTCTCGAGTTGGACACCCCGCGAGGGATGTGTTAGACCACTGTCAGCTGGAGCATCTGCATGCAGGAGCCTCACCGTCTCTGGTCAGTGTGTCGGCCTGGAAGTCTTGGTTCCCTCTAACACTAGCAAGATGTGTGGTATTTATGCAGAAAGTATCTAGGGTTCCTTGTCCCTTGTTTCTTGTGTTAGCCATTGTTGGGTTTAAGGATGACGTATGGGATGAACCTTGTACGTAGATATTATGCAGGTGGTGTAGCCGCAGCCTGGTTTCCCAGAACCCTTATGAATATTCATTCATACTGTGAGAGTCTATTGATGAAGTTTATAGGACACTATTGTTCAGGGAGAAACCCTCCTTCTGTTCCCAGGACTAGAACTAGGTAAAGGTTCAATCCTAAAAGGTCCGATACTGTGTAGTATAGGGGAGGAAATGTAGGTGAAGGTGTAAGATATTGCCAGGGCCTATATTAGGGTACCTATATGAAACATAACACCCACTCCTCTTCCGAATAGTCAACAATGATAAAATGCCATAGAACTATTCTCTTAACAAGGTAAAAGCGCATAAAACTTATAAAAACATTTGTCGTAAAATCATTTAAAAACAGTTTTAAGAGGTGGAAGAAGACGAAGATTGAAAAAATCTTTTACTTCGAAAATCAGTTTTTTGGGATTGATACTTAAGCCGAAGTCCTAATTGAGTTTGTTTATTTAAGTTGAACCACTACAAGCGTCAGAAGGCCATGCTTTTCCAGCGAAAGTGTCAATTTAAAGGAAATGCTCCAAATTTAGTCGAGTTTTGGAGAAAAAAAGAAAAACTGAATTCTTTCCCAGCACACGATGAGCCAATTATAGATTGTGTCCTGGCTGGGAGACGCAACATCGACGTTGCTTGCTGCTGCGGGGGACGGTCCTTGCAACACCTCGCAGAGTACGTCAATGGAGCATAAATGATATTCAGAGCTGCCAATAGCTGGTGTAGAGGCAGCCGGTGCTGTTGTCGAAACCGGAGTGCTAGTGGAGGAGCTGATGCTCAACCCAGTTGTAAAAGGCACCTGCGGATTTTCGAGGAATGCAGCCATTAATATAGGAATACGCTGGGGACATTGCCGAGCGTGGGCCCTCAGAGGTTCCAGCCTGGTATTTAAGTCCGCAGGCGTGTTCGTTGCAAGTGTCAGACAGAGATCCAACACGCATTCTTCACCGCAAAACAGGCATCGGAGAACAGGTAAGATGCAGTCCATCCAGACTGGTCTAAACGATAGGAACCAAGAGGCACTCAGTTCCCGTCGACGAGGTGTGCCCAGATGCTGTACCATTCGCTCACGGTATTTGCGCTCCAGGAGCGCTTTTGCCATCTCTTTGGTAATTGGGCCGTCCATTGCGGAGCAAAAAAATGACAATTGGGATTCCTGCGATAGAAAGCAGGATCAGCGGAAGACCTCCAAAAACGCTTCCCAATACGGAGTGTATAAAATTTGGAAAAACTCAGAGGATTGTCTGAAAGGTGCTTAGAAATCCTGACCCTATGGTCTTAAATAGGTGTACAATACCACTCGTATCAGACATGTTAAAGACAAGACCCACCATTTCTGCGAAATGAAAGGGGCAGTTTGTACGTATAAGTGCCTGCATCTCCGTCGAGGTCCTTGTGATTTGAAGATCAAAGGTCTCTCGAGCGGAGGTTAAGGGTACGGTTTGTTGTAAAAGCATGGCTTTCAGTCTGCTCAAAGTATCAAACTGTATAAAGGAAACATTCAATGAAGGCCATAACGGCACCTCCCTGACTGTATTTATTGGGGGAAACAATACTTGCATACAGCAAGTAACCCTGGAGTTCACAGTGACCAGATAAGCAATGCCCGGAAGCATCCCACAGCAACCTTGATCGTTCAGCATCAAGTAACTCCCATTCGAGAGCAGCTCGAATACCGGTGTAATCACGGCTGCTGGAGTCCCTTTCATGTGGCAGGACAAGTTCGCCACTGAGCCATTACAAGCTCCATGCAGGGAAATATCCTGGCACATGAGAGAACCGCTTAAAGCGTTCTTCAATTTGTACCGCTTAGAAACACTTCTCGATCCCCACTCCGGCATCGAAATCTGTATGGTAACTCCCAAGATTCCTTAATGTATTCCTTACCAATTTTTTCATATTTGCCTGCCTGCCTTTGCTCAAGGCAATATTGAAACTGAAAAGTAATGACAGGTATAGTTATATGGCCATGGATTAGCCATTCCGTTGATGGTGATTCTGCTACCGTAAATGGTAATCTATCCAGCTTTTCAATGCGCAACATTGTATACTTTGCTCCCCTTTGTGCCACCTCTACCTGTTTATCTGTTAGATTGTATTCAGAAAACAGAGACGTACTCTTGATAAAACGCCAAGGCACATAGCCTTCACGCAAAGATTGCAGTGTCCAGCTTAACGACAT
This sequence comes from Calotriton arnoldi, assembly GCA_963921515.1. Classification (NCBI taxonomy): domain Eukaryota; kingdom Metazoa; phylum Chordata; class Amphibia; order Caudata; family Salamandridae; genus Calotriton; species Calotriton arnoldi. The sequence goes on from CAWUFW010004053.1 coordinate 1,072,955, forward strand.
AATAGACCGTAACTGAGATTGTCCGTGTTGTAACATGGCCAAATCTTGTTCCAGTATGTCTATTGCAGAAGATACAATGTTACCCAAGGAATATATCCTGGAGTTTAAAGTTGTTAACCCATTATCCACTACTGCTAATGCCTTTTCTAAGTTAATACGGTCTATTTCCCGTATCCTCTCTGCGGCCTCTTGTTGGGATATTTTCCAGTTTTCATTATAGGCAGCATAAATGCCAGCATATATGAAACGTTTCTGACGGGGTTTCCTGGGACCTAATAAAAAATCCCTAAGATCCATGTCTTGTGTGAGTAAGGATAAGTGTTGTTTCACTTCTGTGAGTGTTGAGGTCTCTAGCCAATCAAGGCACAACTTCCCAACACTGTAGGATGTCACTACCCCTGGATGTTCTCTTTGTACATATCGTGGGTCTGGCCTGTGGATTTTAAACCCTTCGGTTATACCCCAGAATCTTTTCTGACATGTGTTCGTGTCTATGCACCAAACCACCCATTTTTCCCAATCAGGGTCTGTTCTATTGTACTGTAAAATGTTATCTAGTGTTGCCCCATCTTGTGAAGTTAAATTTTGCCACCCCTCCATCTGTGATGGTGTTGGATACCGAGGTGTGTTCAGGTCCTTGTTTTTGGCTAGTCCAAGACAGGACGTCTGTTGCACAGTGTCATTTAGGAATATCATCTGCTGTGGAATGAGGCATGCTCTAAATAGTGCTTCTGTTCCCTGGACTTGCCAGTCTTTAGAACCCCAGACTGATTTTAAGTCTATTGTGTCCTGCCATAGGTCAAAACCTTGTTCAGACAATTGAGTGATAAAGGAAGCAGAGTACATCTGTTTGGTGTTTGTTAACATAATTTTCAGTGCCGATGTCTGTGTAACCTTATAATAATATGAGGTCGGGTCAGTGGTGTTCAACCCTGAAAAATATGAAAATTTCTGTGCAAATGTTTGCGAACTACTCTTAAGTGGTGTAGGGCAATGTTCCCACTGGTGGTACTCAAAAACATTTCTAGGTAATATAGATTTGTGTCGGAAATTATGACCATAATGTTGATAACAGTACAATGTGTCGTAGTCTGAAGTACCTTCTAACATTTCATTGTTCGGAAATGCGGCAGTTTTCTCTAAGTCAGACAACATGTTATTAACAGTTTCAGAGTCCCAATCATCAGAAAATGTACGGGAGGTAATGATATCACTTAATGAAATTTTAAATACATGAGAAATTTTTTAAAAGTTCGGTAGGACCGAATATTTCTAAATCAACCTTGTCCCAAACTATACCATCCGGTATACGAACTGCTGTAATGTTCACTGATGACAAGTCTCTCTGCTCACGATGGGATGATTGATGTGGCTTCAGAACCAAATTAACTTTTTGTGTTGCGGAGCTTTGTTGAAGATATCGTCCATTAATAAGCATGCTAAAAGTTATAACTAAGCCTAGCCAGAAAAGAAAAAATAGTGTCCCAGTAATTACCCATAGTTCTACCCAAGGCGATACCAGGTAAGTCTTTTTGAGAAAGTTCAGAAAGTCTTTAGCTTGCTGTTTGCGTGATTTTTGGGCTGGCATCGTTTCAGGTTCACTTGGATCCAAAGAAAACGTATCAAAGTTCATAAAGTAGCCAGAAGCAGTTCGATCAATTGTAGGAATTGCATCGGGATTTGTTGAAATCGCATTTTGCTCTTGTCCAGGCATGTTGACGTAGACGTCTGTATTTAGTCTAATTGCAACTTGTGTGTTATTTTGAATTGAATTTTGAAGATGAACTTCTGGTTCAAGGGGAACGAGTTCCATAGCATTGTTGCATAGTCCTTCATTCCGTACAGGAGGCTCTTCAAACCTGATGAGTCTTTCTGTTTGAACTTCTTGGATTGTAGCTAGAGGAGGGCGTCTGCTACTGTGGAGTCCACGAGGCCTACTGTTCAGTATCGGCCACATAGCGTGGTTTGATTAAGTCGATTGAGACAAATCTTTTCTCTTTTTTTCCAGCAAGAGACGGCAAAAGTACAGTTCTTGTTCCTTGAACTGCTAGGACAGGTACAGGCTTTCTGTATAATGGTCCAAATTCTTTTTTGTCCGCTATTTGTTCTCTGACCAGTTCCCCGACCTTTGGGATCCAGACAGGTCTTGCCGTGTTTGCCTTGACTTCCCCAGTGGCGGTCTGTTTCAGGTGGATGTTACTTTGTTGTGTCCTGGATTAATTTAGATCCTGTAAAACAGCCAAACGATCATGGATATCAAATGGTTTCTCATCCGCCACTGTGCTTTCACAATCAAGATCAGGTACCCACATTCTTGTCCCAAATAGGACCTCGTAAGGAGTGACACCCCCTAGAGATCTTCTTGGCTGGTTATTGAGAGCTCGCTGTACCCCATATATGTGATTGACCCAACTACCGCCCTTGCCTAATACCCTAGCTGTTAAAGATTGCTTTAGGTCCCGGTTCTTCCTCTCCACAACCGAATTTCCCTCAGGATGGTACGGAGAGGAGTACCGCAATGCAACGCCCATACTTTCCATGGCCTCTTTGTAAGCCCGAGAGCTAAACGCCGGGCCACGGTCAGAATGTAACGTGCCAACTGCGTATGTCCCGATAAAGACTCGCAAATCTTTTATAACAGTTCGAGCGTCAGCCGAGCGCCGAGACCAAACCCATAGGAATCTTGAGCATGAGTCCACTGCAGCCATAATATACTTGTAAGCCCCATCTGATTGTAAGGGGCCGCAGTGGTCCAGATATACACAAGCAAGAGGTTTGTCTGATTTTAATAACGGTGTCTGTGCCGGGCGTGCTATGGTGTAGCCTTTCATCTGCTGGCAGATGTCACATTTCAAGACATAGTCCTTCGTTTGCTTTGTTAGACCTGGCCACCAGTAGCGTTGTTTCAACAGTGAAATAGTCGCTGTAACGCCTGTATGTGCAGAGCCCAAACCCTTGTGTGCTGCTAGAATTAAACCTTGCCTACGATCCATATTTGGTATTACTCTGTCCCCCACTCCAGGAATCTGAGCATATGGAATGTTGTTCGTATCTAACTTGTAGGAGTACTTGAGTGGAAATTTCTTTGGTACTGCTCCGCTGTTTTTGCTTGAAGCAATGACAGTGACCATAATCTCACCGTCTATCCTCGTTTTTGAACGAGTGATTGCAGCTACAGCAGCCGTTCGCACAGCCCCCTTTGCGGCTTCCATCAGCCAATGAATTCCCTTCAACGTGAAGGCCATCACGTTGATGACTCGGTGTATGAATCACGTGAGCCCTCGGTAGTTCGTTCTTTAACTCAACTACCTGTTCCCATAGCATTTTATGCTTACTTGTGCCACCTTTTGTGTCTTTGAACCCGTTTTGTTCCCAATGATGTAAATATTCATTGTATGATTGTACACAGTAAAAGGAATCACACACTATAAGTGTGGGGAATTCGTGATCCGTATTCACCAGTGCTAGTATTAGTGCTTTTAACTCTAACTGAGCCGTGCAGTCTCCTAGAGATTGCGTTTTGGTGTAACTTGGATGGAATTTTCCATCCCGCATGCGACCTTTAACGATTGCACATGCTGCGCTGTATTGTTGCTTACTCCCTATGGCCGGTTTAGCAGATCCGTCAGTGTAAATAATATATTCATACTGATCTAGAGGCAAGATTTCGTTTGGTAGAGGATATTCTTGTTCGTATTGCAGGAATGCCTGTGTTTTTAGACTTGGATCAAATCTGTATTCAACATCCATTGCAGTAAGGGAATTAGCCCATTGTATCCATCTCGGATGTAAGGCTTTAGCATTTGGAATGCTAGCTTTTGTAACAGCTTCTAAAGCTGGTACTGGGGTCACGACTATTATGCATTTTCCCTGGGCCAGGGCTCTTTCTCTTGCTACAGCGGTCTGAGCTGCTGTCAGGATTTTTTCTGTTGAAGTGAAACGCATTTCTGCGTTTGTGTACAGGTGATTTGTAAGCGATTGGTACTGTTTCGCCTTCATTGAAGGTTAAGTAGGTGTACCCGCATTGACCCGCTATTACACGGATCACTAGGTTGCATACGTTTACTCTTGTCTGTAAGTGTTTTGAAGCTATCATGTCTTCTTGTAGTGAACGTAGGATGTTTGTGTGTTCCTGTGTCCATTGTCTAACTGAAAAGTCAGGTTTTATTAAGTCGTAAAAAGGTTTTACTTTTTCCGCGTAATCCAAAATGTATGTTCTGCCGAAATTTAGGAATCCCAGTATTGATTGTACATTTTTTAATGATTTTGGAAGTTGGAGCAGCGCACACTTTTCTAAAAAGTTGGCTGCCAGGCTTTTTCCTTCACTTGAAAGCTCATATCCTAAAAACAGGACATTGAGGTGGGCGATTTTTGATTTTTTAAAATTACATTTGTAGCCCTCGCAGGCGAATCCCATAATTATGGTGCTCACCCTGGTCAAGTGTCTTTTTAAGTCATTGTCCATCAGATAAATATCATCCACATAGGACAATGCTTCCTCATCAAAATTTTGGAGTAACTCAGTTACTCTTGCTGAAAATACCCCCGGGCTATTCTTATACCCTTGAGGGAGACGACAAAATTGTCGCTGGGACCCCAACGCTGAGAATGCTGTCAAATATCTGCTTTCAGGCGCTATATTTTGGCAGAAAAATCCATTTGAGATATCAAGTGTAGTTTTGTATTTTTTCCGCACAATGTTATCCATTAATGCGGCACTGTGCGTTTTGGACAGCGAATGTCTGTGCATGTGTTTAAATGTCTGTAATCTAAAACTAGACGATATGAGTTGTCCGGTTTTGATAAGGGAAACAAAGGATTGTTCATTGGTGAGGTGCATGTTTCAATCACCCCTTGGTATTCAAGTTGATCTAAGATCTCCCTGGCCTGTTTTTTTAGCTTCTTGCTGTATTGGATATTGTCTCTGTGCATTTGGTGAAACTTTTAATGGGATCACGTGGTGGGTTGAATCTTCATCCCATCCGGCATGATTTTTGTACAATGCTGGAGCTAGGGCAACTGCCCACTCCTGTGCATATGCATGTTTAAGATGAATGGGAACGAGGTCGGAAAATGCTGGAAAAATTACCGTTTCTCCCCTAGGGCACTCCATAACTAATGCCGGCGGCCAATCTTGTTCAGCTAATAGGATGTCATAACCAGATGATAGGTTTTCCCAAAAGAGACCTTTAACTTTCCTGGGCTTGCCCCGTCCATTTGGAGTGTTATTTCGTGTAACTTATGTGGGACGCTCACCCTTGTATCTGGTGTTTCCACCGTGATTTAATCATTCAAGTCCGCTGTCACCAGAACTTCCATCAGGTTCTGGCGAGCTATTGTTACTTCTGCCGCGCTGTCTAGCATCGTCTGAGCCCCTTCCCCGTTCAGAAGTTGTGTCCTCAGAATTCTGGGCATGTCTGATCTTTATGCCTGCAACTTTCTACTTCTTAAACTGAGGTTTTGACTTTGGCTTTTCTTCTTTCTTGGAAGTATAGTCTTGAGCGTGCTGCTTGTCTCTGGACTTTGTACGCTCTTCTTTGTGTTCTGACCGTCGTTCTCTCTCAGAGTTTTTCGTCGAGCCCTGAAAGGAACGAGAGGAACGTGTATCAGTATCCTGATACCTGTCAGGTTTCCTAATATTATCCCTATTCCTGAGGTTATACCTCTTTTCAGAGGGTTCCTGTGGAGGAGATCTACCTCTGGATTGAGATCTGTTTCCTTAAAGTTTTGTTGTTTTTTATTATCCCACTTCTTTTTAGAAGAAGCAGGTGTCTGCTTGGAAGTGTCCTTTTCAGAACTGCCCATCAGTTGTGGTTTTAATGCTTTCCCACCTAAACTGTCTCTGCCTAATTTTGCATATGCGGTTTCAATTATTTTGGTTAGTTCGTGTTGTTGGTCTATAGGACTGAACTCCCATATGCGTTGGCGGATTGCCACTGAAGCTGCTTCCCCTTTAATATTAGCTAGTATTATGGCTGATACCTGGTCATAGTTACCTAATAACTTCATCCCTAAATTTAGGGCAGGTTCTGCTCCGTACTCTTTTGTATTTGTCTTAATACATCTGGTACTACCGCTAATGAAGGAATACCATGAGTCCTGGTATAAATGGCAGCAAAGACTGTACCCCAAGTGGTACAATCTTCTACTTGTGATGTTATCCCCATGGGCAAGCAGATTGTTAGCATTCTGTGTTTTTTCATTCGGGAAAACTGCCTCGAGCCGAGTTATTTTCTGAGCTACCCAGAATAGCATTTGTTCACGTTTCGTGGGCATTTTGCCCATTACCGCGTGTAATGTTTGTGGAGTGATTTTAGTTGCTGTACCCTGAGACTGATTACCATTTGCTGCAACTGTTGTTGGTTGGACTGTGAAAGTCCTCATGACGAATTGTGTCAAGTTTCTGTAGATTTTGATTAAATCCTTGTGTTGTATGAGTAAGCCTGCCTGTGGCATTGTGTCAATGTCAGGACGTGGTGTGTAGGCTGCTAATATCGGCCATGTTGCCCCCTCTCCTCCGAGCGGGCCTAATCTTACTCTATTTCTTATGTGGGGTAGGGCGCCTTTAAACCAGTATTGGTGTTCCTAGCACGTGAGTGGAACTTCTATGTCCTCGAACGGACCATATTCCACTGGTGCATCTCCTTCTGTATAGTAGTGAAATGTCTGTGTTCTTGCATCTGCTGCTGGGAATGTAACCCACGAATAGAACACCTCTGTTTTGTTTGATTAGTGTGCCTTAATCACGAAAACTACTAAGCCACCCCTAGCTGATAAACCATTTTCTACTAGTTTCAGGGTGATCGTACGCCTGAGTTTAGGTGCAATTTAAATTGCTATTAAATCTTCTTCTCCGTCTGAGATGTGTAGGTTTTCTACTTGGTCATTTCCTGTCTCAGTAATTTTTTCAAAGAAGTATGTTCAAGGGAACTAAGATATGGCAGTATGCACAATTTTAGGAACACTGTGTCCTTCAAGCTTGATTAACCAACAGCTAATAAATAGGATTTTTTTGCCTACTCAGCTGTGGTGGAATTTGTGCCCACCCACTCCAGACGTCTCTGGTGTTTTGTGAGTAGGGGTCTCTGAGAATAGCACGACTGAACTACTCAGATTCTACTGTTAAATAAGTACCCAACCAACGTTGGTGGCGCAATGTCGTGTAGTTCCTATATATAACCTATACAGAATCTGCGCGTTCGGATAACATGAACTGTGGGCTTCGTGGCAGACTGACTCTGAACACCCCCACCGAAAATGTTAGCCTGTTTGCATTAGCTAGCTCACAGTGCCACTAGTGTCTCCTCTTATCGGGGAGAGAATAGTTTCTGGCAACCTTAGAACATGACAACCCTGATCCCTCAGGATCATGGAAACAATATACTACTTTTCGCTCAGTCACTCGTGCTCACTTATTCGGTCTCAGAGAGTTACACAGAAGAAACAGTTGGGCGTGTTACAATAAGAATTTATTGCACAGTTGTTCTTCTAGTGTAAAATATATGTGCTGCAATAATTGTAAGACAGTAGCAGATATATATTATCAGCAATATAGTGAATACAAATGGATAGTACAGTTCTACCATTTTGCAATAATCATAAATGCATACATGGATATAAAATGCATGATAAAAGAGAGCGCGTACTCCTACGATGCCTATCTAGATGTGCCTAAGTGTACCTAGCATGTGAGTAGGTGTGGGACCCCGTCTTGGTCTCGAGATGGACACCCCGTGAGGGATGTGTTAGACCACTGTCAGCTGTCAGCGTCTGCATGCAGGAGCCTCAGCGTCTCTGGTCAGTGTGTCGGCCTGGAAGTCTTGGTTCCCTCTAACACTAGCAAGATGTGTGGTATTTATGCAGAAAGTATCTAGGGTTCCTTTGTCCCTTGTTTCTTGTGTTAGCCATTGTTGGGTTTAAGAATGACATATGGGATGAACCTTGTACGTAGATATTATGCAGGTGGTGTAGCCCCAGCCTGGTTTCCCAGAACCCTTATGAATATTCATTCATACTGTGTAACTTTATTGATGAAGTTTATAGGACACTATTGTTCAGGGAGAAACCCTCCTGTGCCCAGGACAAGAACTAGGTAAAGGTTCAATCCTAAAAGGTCCGTTACTGTGTAGTATAGGGGAGGAAATGTAGGTCAAGGTGTAAGATATTACCCGGGCCTATATTAGGGTACCTATATGAAACATAACACCTTGAGGTATGGTGTGATTTGAGTGTGGCATGGTAGGTTGAGGAAGAATCTTGCTGCAGCATTTTGGATGGTTTGGAGCCTGTTCATGATCTGTTTGGTGATTCGAGTGTAGTCAAGTCTGCTTGTTATGAGTGTCTGTGTGACTGTATTCCTGGTGTTCCCTAGTAGCCACTTGAAAATTGTTCACAGCATCCTCAGGATGTGAAAGCAGGTGTGGGTCACCGCTTTGACCTGGGCTGTCATTTCAAGCTTGTCGTCAAAGATGATTCCTAAGTTTCTTATGTGGATGGTGTGGGTTAGTGTGGGTCCGAGGTCTGCCAGCCACCAGGTGGAGTTCCATGTAGAGGTCTTCCTTCTGAAAATCACAACTTTGATCTTGTCTGGTTTGAGCTTGAGGCAGTTGGATCTCATCCAGGTGGATACTTTTGACATGCAGATGGCTAAGTTGGTATTTGTCATGGGAGTCTTTCCCTAAAGAGAGAATTTTGTTGTGTGCGAACCGATGATGTCGGCCAGTGGGGTCATGTAGATGTTGAACAAGGTCAGGCTGAGAGTTGGTCCTTGTGGACACCACAGATGAGGTTCTTGGCTTCTGATGTGTAGGGTGGCATGCCGACTTTCTGCGTTCTTACTGTGAGGAAGGAGCAGATCCAGTTAAGAGCGGGTCCTTGGATGCCTGTCTCATGAAGTCTTCTGATCAGAGTGGAGTCAAAGGCTGCTGAGAGGTTGAGGGCTGCTGTTTCTCCTTGGTCGAGTATCATCCTGATGTCGTCGGTTGCCGCAGTGAGGGCAGTCTCAGTAGTGTGATTGGGTCTGAAGCCAGATTGAGTGGTGTCCAGGAGCTGGTGTAGGTCGAGGTGGTCGGCAAGTCGCTTGTTGATTGCTTTCTCCATGACCTTGGCTGGGTATGGTAGTAGGAAGTAGTTTGCTAGATGGGTGAGATTTATTTATCTGCCGAAAGTTTATTTAGTAGTGAACTGACCGCTGTGTGTTTCCAGGTCTCTGGGAACATGGCGGTGGTGATGGAGGTGTTCAGGATGTGGGCGAGTTGCTTGCTGATCAGGAAGGCACCTGTTTTGTAGATGTGGTGGGGACAAGGGTCCATCGGAGTTCCCATGATGCTGGCTGTTTCTTCCATGGTGATTGTTTTCTCAGGGTGCTTCTGAGGTTTTTTGTGGGTAAGCTGGAGACTAGGCTGCTGGGGTTCGGTTGAAGTTCGAAATGGTTGTAGATAGTTTACATTTTGTTGCTGAAGAATTCCAATTGGTTGACACATAGGTCCTTGGAGAGGATGATACTGTTGGTGGTAGAAGTTGGTGAGGTGAAATCTTTGACGATCACGAAGATTTATTTTCAGCTATTAGAGCTGCTTTCTATGCATTCGGCTAAGGAATTCTTCTTGGTTTCTCTGATCTGATGTTGATAGCGTAGTAGTGCCGCTATGAAGGTGTCCTTGTCAATTTCTTTGTAATTGGACATCCATCTTCATTCCAGCTATTTGCAGTATTGTTTGGCTGATCAGATAAGTCTGCAAGCCACTTGCTTAGATTAGGCAGGGCCAAAATATAAAAAGTCAGGATATAAAGATATACACACAGTGAGGCACTCAGGGCATAGGAACACACCTGTATCAAGAAAGGGACATTCATGTCTCAATAGGAAGCTAGAGAGAGAAGCAGTCAGTGTTGTGTAAAAACGAATTAGGCAAGCAATAGCAGGGAATTAAGTCAATAATACAAAAGAAAGGAAGTGGTGGGAATATGAGCGGAGTTCAAATGGAAAACTGCAGTGTGTCACTCAAAGCAGGCCCAGGCCAGATGATGGGGACAGCAAGTGCATAAATGGAGAAGGCCTGCATGTTAGAGGAGAGGAGTGATTGTGAGATTGAGGAAGAAGTGTAGATTAGGGGAAGAGGAAGTAATGTAAAAAGTACTTATTTGAGTAGTATGTGGAGATGCAGTCAGTTGAAAGAGTTACAGACATGCACATGAGACGGATGTACAAAATAATGCTCTTGATGTGGAAATGTATGCAAGATGTAAATATGCTATGGGGTGTGTATGGTCTATAAGTAGGATAATATGTAAGATGGGAAGCAAGAAACTGTTATAAAGTTATGACGCAAGGCTGTGTGTGAGAATTTGATCAGTTGTATATTGCACACCACTGAATAGTCTCTTACTTCTGAAAGAGTGCAAGATTGAGAGAAGAGTATATTTTAGGTGAGGTTCTGCAAGAAGGTGAAGCAGGACATGAGTTGGTTAAAGAGAAGTTTGATTTGTGGGAGAAAATAAGCCAGGTAGGGTATGGCATGAGGAGCTTGTATGTGTGACTGATTATGTGTACTCCTGGATGTCGAGCATAGTTACCTAAGGGCTGGCTCCATTACAGATTCATTGTATATGAATTTATATTATCTGGCCATCTTGAAAATCTTTCATGAATCTACCCCTTTGGAACACCCATCATAAAGCACAAACGTAGCGGGCAACCAGTTGATTCCTGTATATCATAGAGGGAAAGCAATGATTCAGAATTTCCTTCTGAGGGTTAGGGGGTTTAATTTGGCATGCGCTGAACTGATAGTGAGCTTAATCCGATTGGAGATCTTAAGCCATATCCTTGGCAGTTTTCTAGAATTATATTTTGTACATTTCTAGTGTCCATTGTAGCAATGCTCTGGGTCCATTCATTGCAGGACATGGGGGGTCTTGAGTTAGGAAAGCTTGTCAAATGAGGATAGGAAGGAGGTAAGACAGGGACCCATGAGCCAAATCGGAATGGGATTGTGGCATGAGTTAGACATTTTAATAAAGTTTAACAGATGATATGCAGAAAAGATTATATGTATGTTCTAGAACTCCTAGGTTAGAAAAGAGTGTGAATAAAATGTACGTGCTAAATGGAGAGAAGGAGAACTGAATATATGACATGTAGATTTGAAATTTATCTACAAATATAATCCATGTTATGCAAGAGGAAAGATGGCCTTTGACTAGTGGGCAATGGTTTATGGTAGTAAAAGGGAGGAAGAGAGTTAGTGCAGATCTGAGAGAGAGAGAGAGAAAAAGCAGAGTGGACATTCTACAAAATTCAGAAGTAATGTGAACAGATCTATTAGATCTGATAGGAAGATACAGTTTCTAAAATGACAGCATGTGTAAGATAGAACAGTTGAGAGAGGGTCATCCTATGCAGGTTGGGTAGGATTGTATACAAGACGGTTGTAAAGAATGTTTTCGAGATGCAGCAAAGCTTCAGCAGTGGCCCTGTATGATAGCAGCTATTATGGAGATGTGTGTTGTTCAAGGTTACCTGGAATGTAGACATTTGTTTCACACAATTGAGGGTACTGGGTTCACATTTTGGTAGCCAGCCAGAAGTGAAGTCTCTTCAATAGCTGCAGGGATACGCAAGGCCAAGGACCCATGATAAAAACGCTTTGTGTTACCCCCTTACCCACCCACTACCGCTTGCTCTCTGCAGTTTCCTTTGTCATATGACGTTTGTAAGTCTCCTTGCACAATTTTGCTTACAAAAGAACACCCACTCAACTTCTTCAGCCTTGTTCTTTCTCGTGGGGGTACCATTGTAGCTCTCCTGGGCTAATCTTCTCTTTGGCTAAGGGCCAGCCCCCTCTTCAGTTGACCTATGGACTTCTCTTGATGTCCTGACTGTGCATGGGCGGTGACTGCAGTGACTTGGGAGGTGTGCTTTGGGACCACGGCTGTTGGGTTTGGGCATATGAATATTCTTATCGGGCTTCGTTTTGATTTGTGCATTGAGATGCTTGGGATCATTTGTTCTGTCCTTCTATCTGTTTAGTATTTTTTAGACCTGTGTCACTTGCATGATTGAGGAAACTGGGGACAATATTGCATTCACCATAGGTCTAGCGCACCTTGTTTCTATAATCTGTTTAAGGGTTTGTGCTATTTGCAGTTTGCTGTTATAGATACTGTTATGAAAAGAAAATGTTATAATGGGCTTTTGTTACATGACAGTGTGTTTCTTAATTGGATAATATAGAGGACAGGTCTCTGGTAGGTGCATTATGGGAGAGGGAATTGCTTCTTTGTAAGGTTTAATGACTTGTCTGATGTAAGCAGCAGGAATTAGTGGTAGCCTCACATAAGTCCTCAAAGATATGCTTTTTTGTTCAAAGATTTTTTGGTAGGTGGTCTGAGAGAAGTGATTAAGAAAATAGGAAAGATGTGTGAGAAATGGTAGAGGATAGAATACAGGATGTGAGCAGACAGATATTTAAGACCAAGGAGAGTATTGTGTGTATGAGAAAGGGAGGACACGTGTGGGATGGGGCATTGAAGCGTGTTGGAAAATGGTTAGAAAAGTGTCCGCGAAATTGGGAAAATGGAATCGGTTCTAGATTTGCTGTGAGAAACCTGAGCTATACGAGAAAATAAGAATGTGCAAAGGGTGGAAACATGCAGAGTGCAATGCAAGATATGATTCACCCTTTCTGGAAATGAAAACTGCCCTATAGATCAAATCCAGATGATAGCAGCAAACATAACTTGCTAAGCTGTTTTACCAGCTTAAGAGCTCCCTATGATTCGGAAACGAGAATTTCTAAGAAGTTGAGGTATTGTATGACACACTGGCAGGGATTTCTGTGCAGGGTGCTTGACAGGGATGTGTGTCATGAAGAAGCATTTTCCAAATGGTGCAAGAAGTGTTGTAAGACTGGGACAGGCGAGTGTCTTCATGATTTCGGCAGCGGCACATCTGAAATATGGGTAAAAGAGATGCAGACTTATAAAGCATTCATGAAAAATAGGATGTGTATTGGGTGGTGTGCAGCTTATGGATGATGTCACAGATGGGGTAAATTAAATTTTTTATTCTACTTTTTTAAGAGTTTTATATAGTGCGAACTTGACCTGAAGGTATCAGAGCGCTTTACATGAGCGCCAGCTATGTTACAGACGGAAAGTGATTTGCCCAGAATGACAGGATGTTAAGTGTCCCTGCCGAGACTCGAACCTGGTTCCCCAGCTTTGAGGTCAATCGCTCTAGCCGTTAGACCACATCCTTCATATTCGTTGCAGGGAGCATGTATGATTGTAGGATGTACAAGGTATTGAATGGTCTATAAGCAAGAAAAGACAGATCAAGTGCAAGATAAGTTGATTTCGATAGATTTTGGTTATGTCATTGAAGTTTCTTGCTCACGAGCTCCAACTACTATGACTTTTTAGCAATGCTGTTTTTTTTATTTCTGTAAACATGACGGAGAATGTCAATCTCTTCTCAAATGCCCACTAAAAACCGCATTGTATATGTATTCAAACTCAATCAGGACTTCCAGTTCTGCTGATTTAGTGAGTAAAAGCTTGAAGTTTGCTAAATTATATGATTATACATTTTTCTCTTGGTTGCATATCTCCGTTGTTGATAATTTTTTTGTTTTTCATTGCAGCCAGGTAGCACTGCTGAGGAGCGTGCAATTGCCAGACTGGGAACACATCCACAATTTAAGAAAAAAATTGATGATATAAAAGGTAAAGTAGTTGCTGCGATGTACATGATAAAACACATTACATATCTTCTCCCACAAGAACCTCTACATTGTTCATACCATCACATTTCATCATAAACAATGATGAGCACAAAATGATTCAGCCATCCCATCCTCTCTTCTTCATTTGACGCTTGCTTCTTTTTAGCCCTTTTTTCCATTGTCAACTCATCCACCACCATGCCCTTCTAGATCTTTCTCTCTATCCAATCTATAGACATTTTTCATGTTTTTCCACTAAGTGTGTGTGTGTGTGTGTGTGTGTGTGTGTGTGTGTGTGTGTGTGTGTGTGTGTGTGTGTGTGTGTGTGTCGATCGAAGAAAAAGCAATCCAAGTGCACAGACGTGGACAAGGACTCTTCATTTAGCTGGTGCCAAAATTTCAAATTTATTGATGCAAACGGTGCTATGTATATATATCTCCAACTGGTCGTCAGTAGGTAGTTCTATTCTGATGGATACATCTGCCTGTGGATTCCTCACCTTTCAAATTACCCTTGCACCAGCATTCCACGGAAACTTTTTTTCATAGCTCTCCCACGTCGACGAGGACGTCACAATATCACGGCTCCGCTTGCGACTCCATATGACGTCATCGGAGCCATAAGAAGACCTCATCGGCGTGCTGATATCAGTTCCCCTTTTTCCGCACCGTCGACACAGAACGATTTTTCTAGGACTCTCCATTTCTTTGTAGGAAAAACATTGTTACAGTATATCTGTGGTTGTAGCAGTGCGATGGCTATACAGAAGAAGTCAGGGTTTAAACCTTGTAGGAAATGTGGGGGTCATATGTCCATCATGCCCATCACCCTCACGAAGATTGCCTTTGGTGTCTGTTGTCGGATCATGACGCCAAGGGCTGTTCGTCTTGTCGAAGAATGAATCCAAAGGCTCTTAAGGAAAGGGAGGCAAAGTTATTTATGACCCGGGTGAAGAAGGAAAAGAGAGGCCGCAAGAGGGCCAAATGGAAGTCGCCAACCCAGCACACCTCGAGGTCGTCCAAAAAACACAAGAAGCGGCATCATGGGTCCAGGCGTCGTTCTTCGAAGGGCAAGTCATCAATGGTCGGCTTCCCGAGTCCAGCGGCGTCATAGAAAAGATGACATCTCGCCTTCTCCCTCTCCTTCTCCGCAGACGGCTCCAGTACATTCTCCAGCGCCGAGGGATTTACGGGCGCCCAGGGAGGCGTCTCCTGTATTTCTGGCTTCACCTATTCCGGCTCCAGTGTCTCCAGCGCCACAACCCGCCTCACGGCCTCGGACTGAACCAGACCAGGCGGCTCCAGATCCATACCCACCTTTTCCGGGTCCAGGTGCCGATCTGTCACATTGTCTTAATTTGATGTTTGGCATGTTTGCCAAAGCGGCTAACCCATCCGGCGTGCCGGCTGGCCCCATGGGACCGTTTTTTTCTTTAATTGAGCATTCCCCAGCATTATGCCCAGGCACCGTTCGTGCCTTTCATAGGATGACCCCGTCACGCCTCTCCCAACGCCGAGGTTCTCAACGCCGATCTCGCAGGTTTCTCCGGCGCTGTCGGGCTTTGGGCCGGTGCCTTCCCAACTTCGTGCAGCGCCGCTGGCAGCTACTGAGGGACTTGCTTCGATGCCGGCTCCGATGTCACTGGCGCCGCCGACGCCGATTCCAAAGATGCGGTCCAGCAGGGAGGCACAGACGCTTCTGGAAGAGGAGGACTTCCGGGAGCAGCAGAAGCAGACTGAGCAGAGAGAAATTCTTGAGTCTGTGGATGACTTTGAAGGTCTTCAGGAGGCCAGTGGATTGGACACTTCACCGGAGTGGGAGCTCTCTTCTCCCAAGGCTCTACCCTCTCAAGATGTGGCTCCATATCACACGGTTATTAGGAAGGCTGCTGACCTTTTGGATCTGCTGTTGCCCACTGCTGAGGTTAGGTCTAACGTTCTGACTGAGGTTTTGCACTCTCCTTCAGTGGTAGAGCCTTTGCTCACATTCAATGAAGCTTTGACGGAGCCTATTTTGGAGGTGTGGCAGAAGCCAATGTCTGCCCCGGCAGTCTCCAGGGCAGTAGCAAGACGTTCTAAGGCGGCACCTGGAGATTCAGCTTTTTTAACCTCTCACCCTGCACCGGAAAGCTTGGTGGTTCAATCTTCATGTTCTTCCAAACAGTCGGCAGGTTCCTTCCCCTCCACCCCTGGTGATAGGGATACTAAAAAGCTGGAACAGTCTGCTAAGAAGGTGTTCTCATCGGCTAGCATGGCATTGAAGTCTACTAACTCCACATGCCTGTTAGGAAGGTATATCCATGACTTGATGGACACCGCCAAGGAGGCGGCTCCTAAGCTTCCTGAGGATGTTCAAGGTCACTTTATGGAGGTGTTGACTGATCCACAAGCAGCAGCCCGTCAGGTGCTCCAGTCTGGTCTAGATACAGCGGACTCAGTCGCCAGGGTGATGGGCTCTTCGGTGGCGACCAGGAGACACGCCTGGTTAAGAGGATCTGGATTTTCACCGGACGTTCAAGCCACTCTGCTGAATCTTCCCTTGGATGGCTCTTTGGTGCAAAGGCAGATTCAGCTCTGCAACGTTTAAAGGATAGCAGGGCTACTGCTAGATCCTTAGGACTACAGTCCCAGCCTAGGTGTTTTGGTTACAGGAGATTTCGTGCATTAGGGAAGGCTGCTCCATTTCAAGGCTGTCAGCAGCAGCAGAAACCCCTGTATAAGTTGTACAGGGGGAAGGGAAGAGGTAGTCTGTGAGGGGCTGCTCATCAAGAAGTCTCTTCCTCCTCCTCTCCTGTCCCCCCCCCCCTCCCTCCTCCACCACCGGATCCGCAGGGAAGCAGCTCTAGATCCCCCATCTTGGAGCATGTTGGACCCGTAGGTGGCCGGTGGCCCATTTTCTACAGCAATTGGAAATCTGTTACATCAGATCTTTGGGTTTTAAATCTTGTAGAAAATGGGTACGCCCTTCCTTTCCAGGAGTTTTACCCTCCTTCCCCTCCTCGCCAGGGCTGGTGTTCGGAGGACCATCTGTTGTTTCTGCAGCAAGAGGTCCTGTCCGTGTTACAGAAAGGTGCAATAGAGGTGGTTCCGGAGCAGGATGGGGGTCAGGGATGCTACTCCCAGTATTTCCTGATCCCCAAAAAGGACGGTCGGTTGAGGCCGATCCTGGACCTCAGGATCTTGAATTTTTACCTCAAACAGGAGAAGTTCAAGATGTTGACCCTAGCTCAGGTTCTTCTGGCGCTGCAGCAAAAAGACTGAATGGTGTCGATCGATTTTCAGGATGCGTATTTTCACATTCCCATCCTGAAGTCGCATCGGAAGTATCTCCGTTTTACGGTAGGGTCTCAGCACTACCAGTTTCCTCCCATTCGGCCTTACTTCCGCACCTCAGGTATTCACAAAGGTGATGGCGGTGGTGGCAGCTCATTTCAGAAGGTCAGGGATTCCTGTATTCCCCTATCTGGACAACTGGCTGCTCAAAGCAAAGTCACCGGAGATGGTGCTGCATCATCTGCAAAGAACAGCTCGGCTGTTGTTCAACTTGTGTTTTTCAATAAATGTACCCAAATCTCACCTGGTGCCCTCTCAGCCTCTCAACCTGTTCATAGGGGTGGTACTGGATACTACTGTGAGTGTGCTTTCCCGCCTCCTCAGAGGATTTTAGATATCCAGGATATGATCCCAATGTTTCAAGATGGAGTGACTGTTCCAGTCCTGAGGGACTTACGCCTGCTCAGTCTGTTCGCTTCCTGCATTCTGTTGGTCAACCATGCACGTTGGCATATGAGGGCGCTCCAGTGGTGCCTCCGCAGGCAGTGGTTTCAACACAACAGATGTCAGGGAGGTGGTCAGAATCTCCAGAGACACTGCAGGGGACCTGTTATGGTGGAGTGTTTCAGGCAACCTGTCTCAAGGGAAGCCTTTTCAACCTACTTCTCCGGTGGCCACAGTGATAACTCTAGGGTGGGGTGCTCATCTGAGGGATCTGGAGATCAAGGTTCTTTGGTCTCCGGAGGAGAGATTGCTTCACATCAGTCTTCTGGAATTGCAGGCAATACATTTGGCTCTCAAGGCTTTTCTTCCCTCTCATCGCAGTCAGTCGGTTCTGGTCCTGACGGACAACACTACCGCAAAGTGGTACATAAACAAACAGGGAGGAGTAGGGTCATTTCATCTCTGCAGAGAGGCTCTGCGGCTCTTGTCCTGGGCTCATGACCATCAGATTTGTGTGATTGCAAATCATCTGGCGGGAGTGCTGAATGTACGTGTGGACAGTCTGTCAGCAATTCTCGGCCGATCATGAGTGGCGGCTTCATCCGGAGGTGGTCCATCACGTCTTCAGGATGTGGGGGTTTCCTCAGTTGGATCTTTTTGTCACTCACGAGAACGTGCCCATCGTTCTGCAGTCTTCAGTATCCGATGCGGGGAGCGTTGGTGGACGTGTTTCAATTGGATTGGGGCTCACAACTCCTCTACGCGTTCCCTCCTATACCTTTGATTCCTCGACTTCTGAGGAAGATTCACCAAGACCGGGCCCAAGTCATATTGATCGCTCCGGATTGGCCAAGAAGGATGTGGTATACAGACCTCCTTCACCTCTCATCGCACCCTCCGCTCCATCTCCCTCTCAGGGCAGACCTCCTCTTGCAGTCGCAGGTTTTCACCCCTACCTCCAGAGCCTGTACCTTCATGCCTGGAGATTGAACGGGGCAACCTGAGATTTTTCTCTCTCCCACCGGATGTGGTGGATGTTGTTTTATCGGCCAGAAGACACTCCACCAAATCTCTCTTCCTGTAGATGGGGTCAGGTTTGTTAAGTGGTGTGGAGAGAGTTCTATCGAGCCTTTGAAGGCCCATCTGTCTGATCTTAGTTTTTCCCTTTCCTTGGCCCAGCAGGGTTGTGCTGTGGCGACTGTTAAGGGCTACTTGTCGGCTTTCCCAGCCTTCCTTTGTTTGCCAGACCAAGCATCGTTGTTTAAGTCTCCCATAGTCATGAGGTTCATTAAGGGCCTCACTATTAGATTCCCTCCCACTCCTTTTATTATGCCTCAGTGGGATTTAAATTTGGTTTTACTTTCCTGATGGGGTCTCCTTTCGAGCCTCTTCATAGTTGTCCGTTGAGGTTTCCTACTTTCAAAACAATTTTTCTGATTGCTATTACCTCTGCCAGGAGGGTAAGTGAGCTTCAGGCTCTTAGTTCTAAACCTCCTTTTGCATCCATTTATACGATGGTTCTCAGGACCAGGGCTGCTTTCCTGCCTAAGGTGGTTACTCCTTTCCATCTAGGGCAGCCAATCACTTTACCTAATTTCTATCCTCCCCCTCACCCTTCCAAGGAGGAGGAGAGACTTCACTGCTTGGACCCTAAGAGGGCAGTCAGCTTCTGCCTGGACAGAACCAAGGACTTAAGGCTCGACGACCAGCCCTTCATTGGTTATGTGGGAAGAATGAAGGGCAAAGCTGTCCACAAGCGATCGCTTTCCAGGTGGATCATCATGTGTGCATTAAGGTCTGCTACGCCTTGGCCAAGAAGGAGCCGCCTGAAGGTATTAGAGCTCATTCCACTAGATCTAAGTTTTCTTCTTTTGCTTTAGCTAGAGGTGTCCATGTTGTAGACCTCTGTAAGGTGGCAACTTGGACCTCCCTCCACACCTTTGCAAAACATTACTGCTTTGATTCAGAGGTAAGGAGGGACGGCCATTTTGCACGTTCTGTGCTGCAGGATTTGTTTGGTATAAGTAGGCAGACACCCTCCTCCGGGAGCGGGACTGCTTGAGGATTCAATTCGAAAGGTGAGGAATCCACAGGCAGATGTATCCATCAGAAGAACAAGTTACTTACCTTCGGTAACGCTTTTTCTGGTGGATACAGTATCTGCCTGTGGATTCCTCACTGACCCACCCGCCTCCCTGTTGTCTGCCTTCCTATACCGAAAAGAATTTTGAGTATAACAATACTGGTATTTCATTATCTTTTGAAATATGTAGCTTGTTGCTAGGAAATGTCTAGTATTTCCAGTCTTCTTTCTCCTTTGAATAATATACTGTGTAAATTGGTGCATATATTGCATACTGTGTATATTTGCGAAATGTTGTCGGTACACCCGTTTGCCTCGAAGGCACGGAAAAAATGGGTGGAACTGGCGTCAGTACGCCGATGAGGTCTTCTTATGGCTCCGTTGACGTCGTACGGAGTTGCGAGCGGAACCTTGCTATTGTGACGTCCTCGTCGATGTGGGAGAGCTACGAAAAATGTTTCCATGGAATGCTGGCGCAAGGGTAATTCAAAAGGTGAGGAATCCACAGGCATATACTGTATCCACCAGAAAAAGCGTTACTGAAGGAAAGTAACTTGTTTGTTAGGACCTAGTTTCCATAGGAAGAGCATTTTTTGTTTTGCCAATAACTTTGGCTGTGCTTGACTAATCTTCACAAAATTTTCCAGGCTTATACTTTATTCGGGTCAGCTGCTGTGTTGAAAGTTTCTGGCTGATCTGTCAAGCGGGATCCGAGGAAAAACGGGGGGGGGTCCCAAAACACGTTTCCCCCATGCATTTTCCCATAGGGATTTTGAACACCAATACAGCCCGAACCGCTGAACTGAACTACACCAAATTTGGTCCAGAAAGCGTGCTTTTGTGATTTGGTGTAAATCCATTGTGTAGTTTTAGATATATTCAAGGTTAAAAAATACAGATATCTAGGGACATGCAGTGAACTCGCGGATCCACAGTCCACATGCTGGAATTTGATTGGCTGCCAACATTCAACCAGGAAGTGTTGGCAGCCATCTTGGGACTCTTCCCACCCCCCACCCCCGCAACCCCAGGGACCGCCACCTCCCTGGGGAAATCATTATATTGTAAAGTGGGGCACAGCCCCCCCATGCCCTGGGGAGCATCACGTTTCCAGGGCAATAAATGTAAAGTAATGCAGGGTGCGCGCAGCACCTCGCATCCCGGGGGACCACCACCTCCCTGGGGCAATGAAAGTAGATAAATGCGTGGTGCAGCGTGGTCCCCCTGCAGCCCTGGGGGCCTCCACTTCCCCGGGGCTAAAGTTAAAAGAATGTGGGGGGGCCTGCACTCCCTCGCAGCCCCAGAACTGCCGCCTCTGTGGAGCAATTAAATTGTATGGGGGCATGCCGCCCGTGCCCCAGAGACCGCCACCTCCCAAGGGCTACAATCAAATTATGAAGGGGTCTGTCGTGGACCCCCTGCCACTAGGGGACCACCACCTCCCCGGGGCTAAAACAAACGCTGCAGGGGGGCCTCATGGCCTCCGTGGAGGAGCCATAGATGGCCCTGAGGATTGCCAAGCCCCAAAGGCGGGTCCTGCTACCTCCCGAGGTGCCCACCCTCAGGAGGTAGCCGTTTGCTTTTGCTTGGTGGGAGCTGACCGCTCCCGCGAAACAAAAGCAAACATAATTCTGCTTTCTGCAAGCGGGAGGTGTTAAACAGCTTCCACTTGCAGAAAGCGGAATATTCATCTGTTTCCCTGCATGCAAATAATCTATTAACTAGGAACTAGAATTAAAAACCCATAGAAATTCACTTAAAAAGCAAAGGTTACAGGGAAGTTATATTCAGGTTCTGAAGTTACTCGCACAGAACCATCAAAATTCAGAGTTCTAATTCGAGTTATTTCAAGTAACTATAACTTGTGCACTAAGGTAAATATAACTTGCGCCCTCTCCGTGCACTGCTTATTACCCCAGATATTACAACACTGATGGCATCTTTCATAAGATCATTGATAATATCAATGTAATATTTGCATTTACATTTTTCACGAAAAAACTGTGCATGGCAGGGGGCGCGAGTTATAGTTACCTTGGGGCACTTGAAATAACTCTTACTATAACTGCTGAATTTCTATGGTTTTGTGTGAGTAAATTCAGAACCTAACTATAACGTCCCTGTAACTGTTGGTTTTTACTTGAATATATATATACATAAAACAAATTTTCCCCATTCATTTTTCCATAGGAAAATTTAACAGCGATCCTGTTAGACCTGGCACCATTGGCGCGGGTCTCCCTTCCATCGTTCACTTTTTGTCTCCTCTGTTTGCGCTGGTGTTAGATGCTCTGGGCGCTGTGCCACTGCCATTCAGTGCTACAGCGCGAATGCTCCCTATTGTAAATTGACTGGATGAATTGGTATTCCCATAATTGCCTCATTTGATTTACCTGTTAGTCCCTAGTATAGTGCACCGTGCGTGCCCAGGGCTGGTAGACCGAATGCTGCTGGTGGGCCTGCAGCGCTGATTGCGCCACCCACATAAGCAGCGCGTAAAGTGTGTCTCAGACCTGCCATCGCAGAGTCTGTGCGCAGTCCAGAACTGCCATTTGTTGACTGTGAAGTGAACCCACTTCCCAGTCCCTCAACCTTCCCTTGGCATCATGTAAGTCATCCCTATGGCAGGGTGCGTTGTATGTGAAAGGTAGGACCTGCCTTGGTCTGTGTGGCATGTCCTGATAGTGAATTACACTCCATTTCGTTTTTCACTATTGCAAGGCTATCTGTTCCCTTAGGCCAGAATGGGCAGCTTTGATTATTACATCCTATAATCCTAGCTGACCCAAGGAACATGTTTGGAAAGTCGAATTTAGTATGCCTGAGCTCAGAATATTAAAATACATCTTTTAGTGAGGATTATTTTTATATTCTGTGTTTGAAAATACCCCTTCTAGAAAGTAGGTATTTTCTTGCCTAAGTCGTCCAGTGTGCTCTGCTGTTATGTGTATTGGATGTCTGGTCTTGGAGGGTCAGGGCAGGCTTAGCCCGACCTGGGTCGAATAGCGAGATCTGCAGCGGGAGTATGGGGAGGGGTGACCCTTTGATCTGAGCAGGGCTGGGCCTGGCAAGATGAATGATGGCTCCAGCCCCCACTGTGCGTCTGATGGCAGGCCCCCTCTCCCTCAAAGGCAGGATGCAGCCTCGTAAATAAAGTGCTCCAGGACCACACCGAACTGGTTTTGGCTGGGTTCAGTGACTTGTGACTTTTGAGAACAAAGACCTGGGGGGTATAAAGATCTGCGCTGAAACCCCTACACGGTGTGTTACTTCTGGATGTCAAGACGAACCTCTGTCCGTGTAACTAGAGGGAAAGGACTTTGAAACTTTCATCCATCTTGCTGAAGCAACTACCCAAGGGCCTGATTTGAGCTTGCCTCCTGCCGAAGTCTCAGGGACATTAGACTTCACCCATCAGCCTTCTGAATTCCTATTGAGAGGGGTTCTACTCGCAGGTGAGGCCTCTGTCGAGAATTCCAGAGCCTCTGGATCTACTGCGGGGAACGCGGGCTGAGAATCATCGCTATCGCTATTGTGGGCCGCTGCAGCTGAGGAGCTGTTGCCACTGAGAGCCCGCATTTGTCTGTCCTACGAGAATCATCGCTATCGCGGGCCGCCGCAGCTGAGGAGCTGTTGCCGCTGAGAGCCCGCATTTGTCTGTCCTACGAGAATCATCGCTATTGTGGGCTGCCGCAGCTGAGGAGCTGTTGCCGCCGAGAGCCCGCATTTGTCTGTGCTACGAGAATCATCGTTATCGCTATTGTGGGCCGCTGCAGCTGAGGAGCTGTTGCCGCTGAGAGCCCGCATCTGTCTGTGCTAAGAGGATCATCGCTATCGCTATTGTGGGCCGCTGCAGCTGAGGAGCTGTTGCCGCTGCGAGCCCGCATTCAATCCCCATCTCAGGATCATCGTGAGTGCACGCCGCGGACCGCTGCAGCTGGGAGCTGCGGCCGCTGCGAGTCTGCCTGTCATCATCGCGGCTTCCTCCCGAAGCTGCGTGCCGTGCCCCCTTTAAATCTCAGGTACATTATGCATCACCGGGTCGCGTAGACCCCGGCTCCGAACTAAGTTCGTTTCACACGCGTTTGAGTGCTTTGCCTTTTTAGTAAACTTATCTTTACGTGCATTGTGGCTCTTTGATCGTATTTGAGCCTTGTGTTAAGCTGATATAAAGACGCTTATTTTTCTATAACTACTTGTGTGGTGTCCCTTTGTGGTGTCTTCACTGCGTTATTGTGTATGGTCACAAATGCTTCACACACTGCCTCTGAGATAGGCCTGTCTGCTCGTGCTACGTTACCACAGGGTAGAGCAGGGGTTATCAAAGGGTGTAGCCCCCTTACTCTGACTTAGGAAGAAGGGTCCCTTCTTGGACATTGGCGCCAGCCATTGCCAACCAGGGATCCCCATTTCTAACAGATCCCTTAAAAACTGCTGCACGAAATTACACCAAAGTTGGCAGAAGACTGGAGTGCTGTGTAATATAGAAAAGTGTTGTATAGTGGGATAGAGTGTTGTATATTGGAGTGTACGGGGATAGAGTGGAGTAGAATGTAATAGGGTGTCATGAAGTGTGGTAGACTTTTATAGAGTGGAGTTATAGAGAGTGGAGGAGAAAGTCATACGATGCAGCTGCTTACAGTGGAGTGGCGTAGAGCGGATTACCGTAAAGTGCAGAAAAATACAGTGTAGCCATATGTGGCCTTGCGGACCACCACGCCCAGGGTCGGCTCCTGCTATGTCCCAGGGTGCCCAGCCCCATGAAGTAGCTATTTGCTATGCCTTGGCGGGAGCTTTACTGCTCCAGCCAAGCCATAGCAAACTGTGCTCTACTTTGAGCAAGCAAGAGCATGTTAGCAGCTCCCTCTCTGTCAAAGCAATACCGGCTCCCGCAGTAGGTGGGGACCCGGCTGGGACTGCGGGGCCTTGAGGCTTCCCACACGGTCCCTAACACATCTAAGTGGGTTTCCTGGCTGGGACCAGGGCACCCACACTAGAGGCCGGACTCCTGGGAATAGGGTCCCACGGCCGGAATCGCCCGGGAGGGGGGCCACGTAGCCCCCTTCCATTATTAAAAAAAAGAATAATTTATTAAATGTAATAAAAAATAGAGGCTAGATCCCAGGGAATGGGGTACCCGGGGACGAAACCCTTTAAGTTTAGGAAAACATTTTTTTAAGATGGCCGGGCCCGGGGTATCAGCCAGGGGAGGAGTGCTGCGCGGCCCCCCTCCCCCATTCAAAACAGTCCTTTCCCCGGGGGATGGGGTCCCCGGGGCTGAAATTGGCCCAGGAAAGGGGGACCATGCGGCCCCTCCCTCCCCGAATAATTATTATTATTTTTTTTAAAAGACCGGCAAGTCGCCGGAAGCCACGCCCCGTTTCTTTCCCACTCTGAAAACGCGCCTTCTGGCACACTGCTAGTTGGGAGATGAAGTCCCCTTGGATGCTGAGGGTCCTTGGGGCCAACAAGCCGTCCTGTTACCTCCAGTAAGCCCCACACAGCGGGATTGTTGAGAGGTCTTCGGAGGCCACGCCCCCTTTCTCCACCACTCTGCAAACGCGCCTCCTGGTGCACTGCTGGTTGGAGGATAAAGTCCCCTTGGATGCTAAGGGTCCTTGGGGGCTAACAAGCTCTCATGTTACCTCCAGTAAGTCCCACACAGCAGAATTGCTTAGAGAACTTTGGAGGCTACGCCCCATTTCTCCACCACTCTGCAAAGAGGCCTCCTTGGCAATGCTGGTTGGGGGATGAAGTCCTCCTGGATGCTGAGGGTTCTTGGGGGCCCAGAAGCCCTCCTGTTACCTCCAGTAAGTCCGACACAGCAGGATTCCTGAGAGCTGCTCAGAGGCCCTGCCCCTTTTCTCCACCACTCTGCAAACGTGACTACTAGTTAAAAAACCATAGAAATTCACTTAAAAAAACAAAGGTTAAAGGGACGTTATAGTTAGGAAATAGAATTTGAAAAAACCTTAGAAATACACTGAAAATACCAAAGGTTACAGGAATGTTATAGTTAGGCTCCGATTTAACTCGTACAAAGCCAGTGAAATTCAGCAGTTATAGTTACCTGAGCTAACTATTACTTACGCCCTTGCAATTTACTGCTTATGACTTCATATATTACATCACTCATGACGACATCACTCATGACGACATCACTCATGACGACATCATCCAGTGAGTGTAAGTGTTTTCAAAGAGTTTATGATTGTTAAACATATACTAACCTACTACAAAAGTTAAATTAGTATGAGATATGTGAGGGCATAAGTTATAGTTAGCTCAGGTAACTAATACTGCTGAATTTCACTGGTTTTGTAGGAGTGAAATCTGAGCCCAACTACAACGTCTGTGTAACCTTTGTTTTTTACAGTGAATTGCTAAGGTTTTTTTTAATTCGATTTCCTACCTATAACGTCCCTGTAACCTTTGTTTTTACATGAATTTGTAAAGTTTAAAAAAAAAAATATTTCCTAACTGTAACCACTAACCTTTGACACTTAGGGGCCGATCACGATGTGGCCGTAAAAGGCTCCGACCCTTGGTCGGAGCCTTTATGGCCGCATCGTAATGGGCCGGTTGGTTTACTTTACGACTGCCTCATTACGATGGAGGCGGTCGTAAAGTAAGCTAGTCTGTCATTCCGGCTGGCTTCTGATGGGCTCAGAGAGCCCATCGGCCAGTCGGAATCCGGCCTGTAATCTCAAGGGCGGGCGTTTCCGCCCTTGAGATTACAATGTCGGGTTTTGGCAGCCTTTCTGTGCCAGTCTTTCCGGCACGGAAAGGCTGTCAGAACTCGACTTTAGGGGCCCCCAGCACGGCCGCCTTGGGTGCACGGCCTCTGGTTGAGTTGATCCCTGCACCTTGTTGCAGGGACCTTGGTGCCTGCCATGGGGTACAGGGAAGAACCACACCTCCCATTTCACTATAGGAGCATGCACTATGGCCGGTATGCTTGCTCCCATAGTGAAATATAGGAATGCGACCGAACAGCTAATGGGGCGGTCGGGACCGCCAACTGGGTGTCGGTCGGTCCCATGACCGAGACGGTGGCGGGTGGAAGTGATTCTGCCCGACATTGTAATGACCCCCTAAGTGTGTGAGTGAGTGCATGAGTGTCTCAGTGGCTGTATGAGTGTTTGAGTAGGTTTGTAAGTCAGTGTGAGAGTATTAGTGGGGCTGTTGGTGGGTAAATGAGTGTCTGAGTGGTTCTGTGTGTGAGTATCAGATCGGGGTAGGCGGTAAACTCCGCTCCACCGGCGGAGTTTGCAGAGTTTTGCCGCTCCGGTTGGAATGCGGAGTTTGGCAGAAACTCAGCCAGCGGAGCAGAGTTTACCGACATGCTCACCCCTAGATTTCATCCTCAACCAGTAGTGGGCCAGGAGGCCCTTTTGCAGAGTGGTTGAGTAAGGGAGCGGGGCCTCTGACGAGGTCTGAGCAATCCCGCTGTGGGGGATTTACTTTTAGCAACAATAGGGGTTGTTGGCTCCCAACGGCCCTCAGCAGTCAAGGGGACTTCATCCCCCAACAGTAGTGCATCAGCAGGCCCCTTTGTAGAGTGATAGAGAAAAGGGGACAGGGCCTCTGACGAGTTCTCATTGTTAATTTGGCTGCAGGGCGGTGGGACCTGGGGGGGGGGGTCCGCACGGCCCCCCCAATTACAAACATAAGCATCGGGAAGGTGGTGGTGGTGGTGGTGGGGCGGGGGGGGGGTGTGTGTGTGTGTGTGTGTGTGTGTGTGTGTGTGTGTGTGCGCACGCATACATACACTAGTTTGTGGACAGGGGTGAAAGGTTGCCTATCCCATATCTTGTAAAGTGAAAACAAGCAAATTCAGTTCCCATTGTGAAACATTCTTTAGTTTTGTTTAAGATTATCTAATTGTGCTTTTGGTTACTGAATTAGTATTGAGCAGAAAGTGCATTCTCAGATATATCCACTGCTGCAATTGCTCAGCATTCCTGGTGTCCTAGCGCTCTCTGGGCCCGGGTGGGAATTAAATCATGCAAAAGTCTTTCTTGACTGCCGATTGTGCACAACCGACTCTTGGGGCCTGGCATGGCGAAGGGGCTATTGCTCTAATATGACATAAAATGCAGGAAGGTGTGAACTGGAATTGCCTGCCACTGCATCCTCATTCCTTCTCCTGAGTGCGATAAATCTACACTGGTGCACGCACCGATATTCACTTGGAGGCAAACAAAACATGAACTGATGGCCAAGTATCTGAGTTTAATACTTGCTAGTGTTTCCAGCTACCTTTTTTTGCATAAAAAGAAATAAACATCACCTCCGTCACGCCCTAGCGGCACAACATTTGCTCCATTCTGGCAAGTTTCGCTGTAGTCTTTGACTGCGTTTATTTTTTTACCATCTGTTTATAACTAAACAATAGCTTGCAGTGCTTCCTACCACACTTATATGGTCTCTCGCTAGGCGATGTATAGCAGGCAATTGGCAATGAGTACATCTCAAATTATAGACCTCAGCCGGAACAGCCCAGCACTGCAGAGCCTAGCATAGGGATCTGCAAGGTAGAGAGCTCCTTGTCTACCGGTTCCTTCGGCATCTCATTGTGCCATCTCCCCGAACCCACCATAGGGCCTTTGCCCGTGTAATTCCAAACCCATGTCGTTTGTGGAAGGTTGTATTTCTCGTTTATGCTTACAAGCTCAAACTGACTCATTCTTCTCTTCTGGACTTTCCCAAAATCTCTCGGAGCACAGCATCAACATGTCCCCTCCTTCGTGCTTAAAAAAAGGGGCACCTCAGCTCTTGGTCATTTGGGTAACCATGTATAACTGGATCCTACAATGCCACCTAACACAGCAAATCTATAGCATTTGGGTTTTATTTTTTGCATTTTTATGTCATGCTTAGGCAGCGCTTGCGCTTTCTTTTCGAGACATGCTGTATTCACTCTGTGGAGTTAGTCTGCCCAATGCTTTTCATTTGTTCGTATCAGAGTCCTTTGAATATCCTTGCTTCTAAGTGATTATTTTCCTAATTTGTCCCTCCTTTTTCGTTGTTTGTTGCCTCCCATGGAGCAGGGCCCTATGTCTTGTTGCATTCCACTTGTCCTATTATAGTTACTGCTTTAGGGACCTTTTTTTTCTAAATGTGAAGGGGCATTTCACATGGGTGTCCATGTTTTGACTAGCTCTTTCTCTCTCATATTTTTCTTAACCCCCTCCTACCCCAAATGGTCCGTGCCAGTTTCTTCTCCTCCCCACCCCATCATGTCGATCTGTGGGCGAATGTTGCCGGCTAGCTAATTAGCAGCATTCGAATGGCTGATTTTTAAACAAAGGTTTTAAGCTCTCTGTGATGCAGCTTATGCAACGGATCTCTTGGTAGTCTGTTTCCCAACATGGCCACTAAGCTGTACATGCTAGAACCTGCCTCTTTCCATTCCCCACTCTCTGCATCCCTCCCCTTGCTCAGGCTCTGGTTTCCGAACACGCTCTACTGCTTCCTTAAGCGACTTTGAGTGGAACAGTGGACTGTGATCAAGTGGTGCAGGAAGTGAACAATACTGTAAGTGCAGGCGTGTACCGGGGAGAACGTACACAGGTCCCAGGGGAGAGGCTGGGGGAGCGCGCTGCGGTGGATTTAGCTGAATTCCAGACAGCCTCAGGTGCACACCACTTCCTTCTGATGGAAGACTGCCTGTAAATGCACATCTGGTTTCCAAATTGGGGACTCGGGCGTCGCTTGACCTTACGTGCTGACATGTGCTTATATGTACCTGTTATGCCTCAGCAATGGCACCCCACCAAAGGGGGCCCAGCAGAGCCGCAGCCGCAAGAGTGGCTAGACGTGATAATAAGCAGAGGGTCACAGTCTCCTTCAAGGTTGATTTATCCCGTTTAAAACACACTGCAAGTACTTTCGGCTCTTAGTTTGTACGTTTTTTCTGGCGTCAGTTGTTTCGTGATAAGCGCATCACTGGTTTGAACTTAGAATTGCCAATATATTAAATACATCCGTATTGGGGACAGTGATTCAAACTTTACAAACGTACAGTAATGAAATTCCTGCAGACTACTTGTGCGTTCAGGAGGAAGACTGAAGAGATGCATTCATAAGAGTTTTCAAAAAACTCTTCAATGGGTTGGCAGGTGAGAGGAGATTTCGTCAGGCAAGCATATCTGAATGCTTCATTGCTGATGAGGCTGTGTTTGTAGTGCTGCAAAGCTCACAAGTACAAAGAGTTAATGCACCTCCCTCTTCTTGCCACCTCATCACTTCAGTGTACCTTTGACAGCAGTCACCACTTTGTATCTGCAACAGTTCAGGTATTGACAGAAACACTTGTTGGCCTAAGTATGTGTAATGATAAAAAGATTGACATTAAAGAGAACTGGAAATACTTTAACATTGTGCCCCTTTTACTTTCATTAGGTAGGTCAATGCAAGCTTCCATAGTTGCAGTGCAGCTGACAGCGGGGCAAGCATTCTAGATATATACACAAAATAGTTGCAGCACAGAGCAGTCCAAGCTTCCGTCATAAAAGGTGTATTCAGGACGCTGATTTTAAACTCCTTATTCTCTTGAAATCTGTTTAGTAAATAATGTGTTTGTAAGCTGCAGAGCAAGTGTTGTGTGGGTCGAGCCTATTTATTATAAGCATACACAAGTGTGCTCTGTACATGACTTGGTAGTGGCCAGTGGTAGATTAGACTAAGAACTGCATGAATTCCAGATCCTGCAGCTATCCTGAACTGGATCTGGGTTCCAGATTTGTCCCAGAGACTCATCCCTACCGTGTCTTAGTGCTGTGTGCTGTTACCGGGACACAGACAGCTGTGCCCACTCATATACTTGTGCTGTACCATGGGGAGCTGTAGAGGGCTGGTTTCCCTTTTCATTCCAGCTTGCTGCATGACAATTCACTTCTTTTTATTTCTTGGGGATGCCCTGACTGGAAAAAGTTTGAGTTAAACACACCACAGATGGAGCCTCAAACCTAGGCTCCACAAAAAGCAGTCCATCAAAGTGCAGTGTAACTTCACAAGTTGTAAAAAGATAAATACATTTCTGGCAGTAATAAACGTTTTACTTCTGGCTCAAAGCTTCCTAAATACAAGTGTCAGTTGAGTGAATAAAATGCATCTTAACTAGACTTTCTATTCATGGCACTTAAACACGTGTACCTCTGATAGCATTACCATGACCTGGCATTGCTTCTGTGATTAGTCTGTGGGCATCGAGTGAAAATTATTCGATCGGTTTTGCCAGGCTGTGCTCCTCTTCAATTCGAACGAGATAATCTTCTTATCCCCTGGTCTATAATCACTCACAGAGGACCTCAGTTGCTCTCTTATCGTACATCACTCCTCCAAGTGAGGAGCAAGAGTTCAAATACACTGACATCAGATCGTGAAAATCATGAATTTTGACATTGAAATTAAGACTTAAAGTTTGGATTTGCAAAGCTGTATGTGTGTTATTTGATTGTTGGTTATTTATCCCTGGTAACAGGAAAGTGAAAATTGTGAATGTGTTTTATGGGAGTCTTGTTCACATTAAAAGGCAATATCACCCAGAGTAGTGATTATGGATTTTTTATTTGGTCCATCCTTCGATGCCCAATCTCCAAAGGATAGAGGCAGATTACACACAGCCCAGATGAGAGCTACTGAGATAAAGCAATATTCGCAAAAGAAATTTCAAGAACGGCGAGGACTTAAATCAGTGTACTTGGTGAGAGTGAGCGCGTGTTTAAAGGACAGACGTGCATTCAACACAGCCTACAGCTTTGCCATATTGGTAGTACACTCTCTGCAGCCATTATGTACCGGTTGCTGGCTACAGCCCCGTCCAAATTGCATAGGACATAGCATACAACTTTACACTATGTGTAGTGCATTTACTGAAGTCATTATGTACTGGGCGTGAGCTGTGGCTGTGTCTACATTGCATAGGACACACATACAGCTTTATCCTATCCATCGTGTATTCACTATTTTTAGGTCGAGCCTACCAGACCGCTGTCTGTAGGCAAAAAGACCTATTGTCAGCTTACAGTGGGCTTAGAGCCTGCCCAGTGCTTACCATTGGTTGGCTTTATTATCACACTTATTTGCTTGCTTCTTATTTATTAGCTTGTGCGCACTTTACTTCCTCTTAATGGGTTTGTTCTCTCCTGGAGCATGGACGCATTACTTGTGTTCTTCCACTTCTCACTTTTCAGGCACAAATTTTTCATTCTGGTTGAGGACTCCAAGGGAGAGCATGTGTTTTCCACTGTCTCTCTCGTGTACTTTGCTTCTCTCTCTCCCCATTTTGCTCTCTCATCCATGTTCTTTTCCCCACCCACTTCATGATGCGCTCCTCTGCATGTGCTTATCCCTCCACATTGTTTTCTCACCCAAGTGCTTCTTTCCTTCTGCTCCTCGTAGTGTTTTCTCCACTGTTTGATTTTCTCCGCCACTTCTCCATGTTGGTTCAGTCTCTGACCTCTGAGTTGCTTCCTCCCCAACCCCCATGTTGCTTCCACCCACCACCCACATTCATATCACACAAAAAAAACTTTTGCCATTTTTTTTTTCTTTTTATTTACTGATCCAATTTGTTTATTTTGTTATTCCCTCTTAACATACCCACTAGTCTAACAATTTTCTGCTGCAAAGCTTTGCTTTACTTGTTCACCAAATGCCCTTGCACTCGTTCTTTTGTTTCTAAATTGTTTCCATATTGCTGGGTCTGGTTCCCTTTTTATGCTATAAAATGTCAAACACCTTTAAACATGCCCAGATTGAGACACGGGACCTGTTAAGATACGGGACGGTAGTTGTCTAAGGCACGAGTGGCATTTCTAGAATATATTACAGGCCGATTGTTATAAAGTGGCGCCCGGTCAACTCGCACTCTCCTGCCACCTTCACTGCTCCCTAGAGTGTCTAACAACATATCAG
Source organism: Calotriton arnoldi (assembly GCA_963921515.1). NCBI lineage: Eukaryota > Metazoa > Chordata > Amphibia > Caudata > Salamandridae > Calotriton > Calotriton arnoldi. The sequence goes on from CAWUFW010004053.1 coordinate 1,105,406, forward strand.
TGGTTTGTGGCACGACTGACTCAGCAGGTGTTATCTCTGTGGTACTCATGCCCGTGACGTTGCCTGTAGGTGTTTGAATCATGTTATGGGTGGATGTTAATAATTATGTTTGAGAACTCGGGAGTTGAGGCCAAAAGCCAAGTGAGTTTCTCACAGTGCCTGCCAGTGTTCCTTAAATTGTTCAGAATACACGTTCATCCAATCCTTGGCCTCACTGGTGATTACACAGAGCATTGGTGACGAATGTCAATTGTAGTTGTGGTTCAGCTGTCAAATTATTTACAGCGCAAGACGTAAGCATTTATATGCTTTTGCCTTCCATCCATGGCTTTCGAGCAGTAAAACACATTTGACCATAGTTCTAAGGATGCTATCCATTATTTGTAGAGCGCATTACCCCAAAACCTGAGTAAAGTCCTCGCACACACATTGACCACACAGTTACGCTATAGTGTGCTATTTTACTGAAAGAAGTGCAACTTTGCAAAAAAATGGATCATATTCCCCAGAATACACTTTGAGGGCTATTGAGTCATGGTTCACTTGAAACCCACGGCTGACTGTCAGTACTGTTTTGAGTGCTGCCAAATGGAGGTTTTTGTATGTGTGTAGTACTTAGTCCTCGTGTATAATAAATGTACTTCTTTTTTTTTTTTAAATGGCAAGTACCCGGTTAGACAGTGCTTTATTATATGGGTAGATGTTTTTTGAGTGGCGAACTCGAACACCTCTCCCTCCCGCCTCCCCCCCACCACATCCCTGACAAGCCTCTGACTGCTCGCCAATACTATTACTAGAAGACCTGGCTGAAGAGGTTATACTTGAAGAGCCATTGTAGAACGAACGCACCCCAAGACATCGTAGGCAAACTATCTCAAACCCCATGGTTGAGGTCGAATAGCCCCTGATTGCCCCACGGCTACCCGAAAAGTGTCTATAACTTTAGCTGCAAGTGATGTGGGTTCCTACAAAAGTCACTTACAGCACTGGTGTAATAAGTCCAGCCCGAAAAGTGTCTATAACTTTGGCTGCAAGTGATGTGGGTTCCTACAAAAGTCACTTACAGCACTGGTGTAATAAGTCCAGCTTGTGTACAGAACCTGCACATTGATATGGGAAATGAATAATTAGTGGTGGTAGACCTTGACACCCTGTCCATATCAGTTGAGAGGTCCATGTTTTTATAGAGCAGGGTGTCTCCAACCTTTTCTGTAATAAGAGGCACTTATAGTCAGTGAAAATCATCCCTTGCTACCAATAATATTAGTGTTGTAATCATGATTACATCAGAAAAGATTACTTTATTGGCCACCGTATGCAAGTTTACCAGGAGTGATCCCCTTAGTGCATCAGGCAGGGTTGCCAGAAGTAACGCAGAAAAGTCTTAGTCCATTTGTAATGCTTATATATGAGTAGATCATCACACCCATAACTGCAATGCCCCGGTTAGCAATTAAATACTATTAGTAATAAGTGTCTCCAATGCCACATAATGTATCACTCAATACACAGATTTAAATATTTTGGCAATTCAGCAGTTTTTTTCGAAATCTAAAGTTATGAATTTTTAAAATGCACACCTTTACGTCTTGTGTACGCGCTTTTCAGTTTTGAATTGTTTTAAAAAAATATAGATATTTATTTGTTTTGCTTAACAAATGTACATATTAGTTATAGTTACATTATTCTATGTTTTTAACATGTATATAAGTGACTGCATAAATAAGTAAATCTTTTATCATAACTATCTACAATTGCTTCACTATTGAATTACAAAAAAATATATAAATAAAATTAATTTAGAGTACAACAACACTATCGCCTTGCCTCTGGTTCTACCAATGAAAACATATTTAACCCTGAAGCACAGCAACACTTGAAAGCCGGAGTTTATTTAATGCATCTTTAATCTACATATACTACCTTCCTTTAGGCATCTATAAACCTTCCATGTAGTTATGGATCTATATATTTAGGGAAACAGCAGTTACACCGCAAGCGGTACAACGCATGCCATTACCCTGCATGCCGTTGCAACGCAAAAGGTGTGTAGCAGTGGGTAGAAGGTGTTGGATTTAACTCCAACACCTTCCCTACTGTTGCACACACTGGAGTTGGAATAGTAAATTAAACTATTCCAACTTCCAGCGCACCCCGACACCAAGTCGGGGTAAAGTTTTGCGTTGCAATGGCATGCGGGGTAATGGCATGCGTTGTAACGTCAAATATCCATATATTTATTACTTTTTGTCTAATTCAGCATATCCAATGCACTATCCTATTTCTCACCCTATACCGCTCTCAATATATCCTCTACCTCAACTCTCTGACTCATCTCAAACCTCTTTCTACTACTCTTTCCAATTCACTACCCTATTTCTCACCCTATACCTCTATCAATATATGTGCTCTACCTCCACTCTCTCATTCATCCCAAACCCCATACCACTACTATGATCCCCATAATAACCCTTTCTAGACTGTTCCCTACTCTACCCCTCCTTGCATCATCTCATACCTCTTTTACTATTCCGATCCCGCAAAACAAGGCTTTCTAAACCCTTCTCACTGACTCTTCCCCCTCCACCTCCCTTTTACTCATCCCAAGCCTACTTCTTCTGCTGTGAGCTCCAAAACATCCCTCCACTATCCTTTTCAATCCAAATAACAGACTAACATGTCTACCACTCAAATGAATTTCACATTTCACTATACTAATTCACCAAAAATCCTTTTTTTTTTTTGATCTGTTTATTAAAGATTTGTAGTCGCGAACATATACAGGAGAAAGTGCATCATCATATAGAGCACCATACAAAGCTAGTAGAGAAAAGAATCAGGTCTAAATTGCATATTAGCTGTACACCGACATCATTACATTTGTCAATTTTGCATGTCTGAAATCAGCATATAGCATTTCCCATTAGTCAAATAACCTCTACCCGCCAATCAGAATGCTGCGTCATCACATTATGGTACAATAAAGAAAATTGTATTTAAACAATACTTGTCAATCACAAATATTCAACACTTATGGCTTCACTCCGCCATTTCACAATAATCTGTTCGGAAAGCCAAACAATTTTAGAAAAATAAAAATGCAAATCCCTAACATGGGAAAAAACTGCCAGAAAAGGGGCGGGAAGGGAAACAGGGGCCGCAAAGAGGTGTGGGAGGAGATACAGACCCCCGTGAGTCCGAAGGGGTTACCCATCAATTATCCTATAAATGCACATCTAGATTCTTAGGAGAGATGACCATCCAGTGGGGGGGTGGGAGGGACCCCGTCCACGCAGCAATTCAAAACACATGCCACAGACCCACCCAGGGATAACGCTCTATGTGTCCGATGTGGGAACATCTGTTTGGTCATCCGGCAGCAACAGCCCTTGTAACGCACACAACATGGTATTCCATGCTGCGGAATTCACCACTAATCCTTTATGGGTTCCGGAGTAGAGTGCTATTCGCCGAAAGAGCACTTCAACACCCCATTAGGGGTAGCAAGCGCTATATAAATGCAAACCTTTTTCCCTCTTCTATCCCTCCATTGTCCTTCTCAATCCAAATAACTGACTAACATATCCACCACTCAAATTACTTATGTTTTTTACTATACTAATTCACCACTAATCCTTTATGGGTTCCAGAGTAGCATGCTACTCGCAGAAAAAGCGCTTCAACACCTCGTCAGGGGTAGTAAGCGCTATATAAATGCAATTACAATACATGCAGGCATATAGGAAGCCTCATTTGCCCTTGTTAGGTCGAGCCTAGCGCAGCGCAAAAGCGCTGCTCTAGGAGATGACCTTTTGGAATCGGTCTGCACTTTTCAAGCACTCGTGCTTGTGGCGGCATCCACCTTGCGGGAGCGAGCAACGGCGCGCAGGGGCCATCTGTTTTCAATTATCGTGGCCGCGCGCGCTTGTTTACATTTGCCTGCTCGCGGTCGCTTTCACTTTGCCAGACACGCGTACATGTCCGAGGTGAGCACTGGAAGCCTTCATTCCACGGAGGTCTGGGCTATGAGGGAGAATTACGGCACGTTCTCGCCTCTTAGAAAACACAGAATCCAATCTCCTCGCGACACCTTCTTATTACAGGTTGTCCATGTCTGCGTAATTATCTTGCTGGCTTGTGCGCGCTCTTCAGCGGAGCGATGAACAGGTACCCTCTGTCACTGGAGACACGCGCCATAAAACAGCCTCTCCGCAGCTTAATATTTTATCGGCTGATGAACAATGGGCTGAATTGCTGCAAAGAAAACCATTACAAAGGAGGCTGTAAAGGGAAGTCTCCTGCTGACATGCCTCTCGCGGTCTCGAAAAGAGCTAAAACAATATTGCGCATATTACAAGTACCCAATAAAATCCCAATTTCGATGCCCTTTAAAGTAGGGGCATCCTTTCTGGTTAATCAACGCCAGCTGGAAATATGCATTGTATGAAACGGGGCGAGGGGGTCTGACTCCTATCTCCCAATCGGCAGCCAGTGCAGTGGCACCGGAGCCAGTGGCATTAGGGGCATAATTTACCCAAATGATGGCTGTATTTTACTGTTCAGCCAGTTGCTGTGGGCCCATTTACTTGCTTGCACCACGTCCCATGCAAAATGTGCACAGCCACTGCATAATGCCATTACATGGGCTTTATCTGTCTGGCCCAGCGGTCTAAGTGCATTAAAAACAAGCATTGGCATAGCCAATAGGTCTCGCCTTTGGGACCTTATAAGTGTTTAGCCATGCAACAGTTGATGGTGTGGTGTGGAGAGGTGTGGTGCAGCGGCCAGGGCAGCTGACTTCGGAGCACAGGGTTCACGGTTCGATCCCCGGCTCCGGCGGCAGCTCAGCTCAGCACCATGTGACTCTGGGCAATAGCTCACTTAATTTCCACTACGGCCCCCAGCGCCTTGAGACCCGTAAGGGTGAGTAGCTGCGCTATATAAAAACGGACTTACATTTTTTTTTTTTTTACATATGTTGTTGCACCAAGGATATTGTGCTGGATAACTAAACACTTATAAGGTCCCAAAGGCGAGACCTATTGGCTATGCCAATGCTTGTTTTTCCTCTTATACTTGGCTAGCCATACTTGACGAACGAAGCGCATATTGCCATTCCGTTTCCGCATTTACATGCTCGTTTCATATTGCCCCATCAATCTTCATGAATCTATGTGGGATATTTCGGTTTCGTGATGTACAATTTTCTGCTATTAAGTAAGATGATGAAATTATGAGTTGGGCCTGAGAACTTAAAAGGCAATGCTAGAATATAACATTTGATGCAGAGGTGGTGTTTTTTTATTGGCAGCTTTCTGCATTTAGCATATCTGCCCAAGGACCCTTTGCGATATTAGTTGTATATGAATATAATAAAATTACCTTGTCTTTTGGGAACCTCCCTGTGATATGAATCTAGACTTTTATAGCGTGCATATTTGTTATAACAGAACTCATAACAGACACTGCAATAACTGGGCAGATTGTTTTTTGTTTTTTTTTGCTTATTGCAATGTGTCTCTGCATCTGCGTGAGCGCTTCCACGGACACATGTTGACTTTCAGAGTCTCGGATTTAGCTCAGTACAGTCCATGCAACCATTAATTCTTTTGCAGCAGATGCTTTGAAGTGCTCTTCTCTGCCTCCCCTCACAGCCTCTAGGTGTTTATATATATATGTGGGAAATATCTGTTATCTTTCCTCCACATCGGGATATAGATTCACGCAGGACTGACCCAAAACCTTACCTTGTCTCGTGCTGACGTGTTTCAAATTAGCACGTGCTCAAGATGGCACTGAAGCAAGAGGGTGTTTGCTAATTAGACAGTGCTGCACACACCAGAGTTCGGCGAAGGCCCAGAGTGCCCCACACCAATGCAAAACATTCTGCCCACTCCAATCTGCCCCTCTCCAATCCAAAACAATCGGTCCCACTCCAATCCCAAAAAACTGCCCCACTCAACCTGCCTCACTCCAATTTACCCCACGCCAATCACCTCGCCCCATTTCAATCCATCCCACTCCAATCCAGTCCACCCCATCCAGTCCACCCACTCCAATCCAACCCACTCTACCCCAATCCAGTCTCTCCAACTACCTCAGTCCACTCCAACCCAATCAATCAATCAATCAGGAGTTTGTTAAAGCGCGACTACTCACCCGTAAGGGTCTCAAGGCGCTAGGGGTGGGGTGGGGGTGCAGGTTCCATTCCATCAAGGAGGGGGTCTGTCGAAGAGCCAGGTTTTGAGGTTTCTTGCGAAGATGGGGAGCAATGATGTCTGTCTGAGGTGGAGCGGAAGGGCGTTCCATGCTTTGGCTGCGAGGAAGGAGAAGGAGCGGCCTCCCGATCTGGTCTTTCTGGTGCGGGGGACCACGGCGTAGGAGAGCTGGGCTGATCGTAGGGTCCTTTGGGGTGCGTGGAATTTGAGTCGGCTGTTCAGGTATGCTGGTCCGGTGCCGTGGAGGGCCTTGTGTGCGTGGGTGAGCATCTTAAAGGTGATTCTCGCCTCGACGGGGAGCCAGTGGAGTGTGCGCAGGTGCTGGGAGATGTGGCAGTGTTTTGGCAGGTTGAGGACCAGTCTTGCGGCGGCGTTCTGGATGTTCTGTAGCTTGCGGATGAGGTTTTTGTTTATTCCGGCGTAGAGTGCGTTGCCGTAGTCGAGCCTGCTGGTGACCAGGGCGTGAGTGACTGTCTTTCGGTGTTCGAGGGGGATCCATTTGAAGGTCTTACGAAGGAGGCGGAGGGTGTGGAAGCAGGAAGACGAGACAGAGTTGATCTGGCGGTCCATTTTGAGCTCGGAGTCCAGGATGATTCCCAGGTTGCGTGCGTGGTCTGTGGGGTTGGCGGGTTTCCGAGGGCGGGGGACCACCAGGTGTCGCTCCAGGCGTCGGGGTTTGGGCCCATGATGAGTACTTCTGTTTTGTTGGTGTTTAGTTGTAGGCAGCTGTTTTTCATCCATTTGGCGACGGCTTCCATGCCTTCTCGAAAGTTGCGTCTGGCGGTGTTGGGCTCGTTGGATAGGGAGAGGATGAGCTGGGTGTCGTCTGCGTATGACACGATGTTGAGTCCGTAGGTTCTGACGATGGGGGCAAGTGGAGCCATGTAGACGTTGAAGAGCGTCGGGCTGAGGGAGGAGCCCACTACACCCTATACCACCCCACACCACTCAACGAAACTGCACTCTACGACACTCTCTGCCACTGAACTCTGCTCACCTCTACTCAACTCTACGACACTCTTCTCCCCGTAATCCACTCTACGAGATTATACTCCAACAAATCCAGTCAACGACACAATACTCGTCCCACTCCACTCCAGGGCACGGGCAACTGCCACATATTATCAATCCACATAAATGCACTCCACATTTGCCACATAATTCCAATCAGCATAATTTCACTCAACGCCACACAGTTCCACGCAGCACAGTTCCACTCCACACATTTCCATTCCACACTACACAATTTGTCAACAAACCACATAATTCACCTCAACAACACATTTATACAACGCACCACATGCATCCAAACCACACCACAAAATACCACATCATGCCACCAAATTCAACAGCACACCACATAATAAAACACCAGAACATACCACTGAACAACATTAAATGCCATTCCACATAATCCCACTCCATGACACACAATCCCACTCCACTTAATTCCAATACACTCAAAACCACATAATTACTCTCCACATAATTACACTGCATCATGCCACATAATTCCACTACACACATCCACTCCATACCACACAATTCCACAACTAGCAATTCCAATCCAACCCACATAATTCCATTCCACACCACATACATCCACTCCACTCCATAACACATGGGTAAAAGACATTTTCATTTACAAGGCCAAATAGCTCTAACTCTCGCAAATGCGAGAACTATTGGCATTGCCAATGCTTGCTATTAGTGCGAACTCGACCGACCCCTGATCTCTTGCTGCCTCCCTTGTGAGCGTCTCCAACGTCCCCAGCTGCTTTTCCCTCCTGCATACACCAAACCCCTTTGCCATTATTTTCATCCAGTCCCTATGTTTATATTTGCATTTTTTTATAACTGGAATGCGACCTGAGTGCTCATACATGCGCACCAGCAACCATACACAAGGTCGGATTAATGATTTTTTTTAAGAACGGGGTATTAAAGTGGTTTGTTCACAATCATATGAAGTTGAGCCGGCGCTGAGACATGCATAGCTAAAAACATTGACAAAGCCAATAGATCTCGCATCAGCAACACCTAATGACTTTGCCAATGCTTATCTTCTTTAAGTTCCTAGCAGCCTCTTTTCTGTGCCGCTGGACCGAACATTACTTTTTTAGGTCGAGCATTCCAGACCTCTTGTATATACTTTAGTATATACTTATATGTGTATGTACTTTTTGGGCTCTGGAGATCAGCCCTAGGACTTGTCTGCTTCCGCTTAGGGTATTTTTTGTCTGTTCAACTGCCTTTATTTAACTGTCTTGATAGAACACGACCAGTAGAGGTCAGTAAAATACCAGAATTGCTTTCTGCTTGTTCAACTGCCTCTATTTAACTGTCTTGATAGAAAACGACCAGTAGAGGTCAGTAAAATACCAGAATTGCTTTCTGCTGAGGGACTTTCCTTTTTCTATTTTTCTAGCAACTGCCTCTATTTAACTTTTTTGATAGAAAACGACCAGCAGGTCAGTAAAATACCAGAATCACTTTAGCATTCTCTAGTCCATAGAAATTGTCTTCCACGAGTACCCGTAGACAATATTTTTTTCAAATCTTGTATTTTCAGTGATATGACCACCGAAGACCCTGATTTTATATTAAAAACAGAGCTTTGGACTATACCATTTCCTGCTGAAAGGCAATATTTCTTTCCATGTGTTCCCATACCTGGCGTGTCATGCAGTTTGGTGCTTACTTTCCCTCCATGTTAAAGAACAGTAGATGTTTCAGCACCCAGGCTAATGTGCTGCATAGCTAAATACATATAAGGTCCCAAAGGCGAGACCGATTGCATTGCAAATGCTTGTTTCCCTTACATGCTTCACCTCATCATGGCTTGTTCCCTCGCTCCCCCCTCAGTTGCATGTTACTCTTGCTTCGGGCCCTAGGGATCTCCACAAGTCACCCCCACCCTGTTGCCAAGCCTCTGAAAAGGGGTGCTACCTGGCACTCCCCACCGTGTTTCTCTTCATGAAGGGGAAAAGGTGTTAAGGCGAATCGAGTTGTAGCCATCCCCTCCGCCAGCGCTAAATCACTCTTTGTGGCTCCAGCGTCTATGCCCCCCCCGAGAACAGACACCCGCAACTAAATGGTCCCCATGGACAGAGGCTCCAGGGATTCACTTGTAAGGTGTGGTAAGTTACGTGACATTCGTTTCTCAACCTTCCACTGACCTACTCAGGCCTAGACTACATCGTAGACATGAAACGGATGTGTCTGTCTCAAAGATGCGGGGCGGCGATGGCTAGCTATTAATTGTCCAGTTCTTTGAAAGTGGTAACGAGGCACCCTTTAATCACTTGTGCCTCAGAGTCTAAAGCGTTTTATCACTTGTGAAGTCTATGGCATTACTGAAGCACAGTTTTCTAATCGCTCTGATCGGTGCTGTATTTCCTTTACATATGTATGCATATAGAAACACTATCTTCAAGGAAACCTGATGGCATACTTAAGTAGGCTTGACAACGTCATCAGAGCATCACGCGCTGACATGTCGCTTGTGGAGGCAGAGGCCATAAATGCTGATTTTGTCTAAACTTCACCACTATTAAGATTTCAAAGCCCATCTGTATGAATATCATCATATCCGTTTTAATGTATCATTAAGTGTGCTGTTTCTTTCAATCAAACTTGTTTAATTGCATTGCACAGCGGAGGCAACAATTACCTTAATCCCTCGTGGAGGAGTCAATCCGTGTGTGTGCGACACCGCTCTCCTCGCTTCTAAATATAGACAGCGGGGAGGTCAACGTGCACGCGACTGGAAATGCGCCGGGAACACAGTCGCTAAGTGCTTGCCCTGACGATCAAGTGTGGCGGAGGCCGTCATTCGACTGAGCAAGTGAGAACATCCAAAACACGGATGTCGGGTCAGAAGGAGTGCCCGAGGAAAGAAAATGTTATATATTCCAAAGGGCCCTTGTCGGATCAGCTGTTTAAAACAGACTATGTTTAACCAATAACAATCACGCTGTCTATATTTTGAAGCGAGGAGAGCAGCGTCGCACACACACGGCTTGACTCCTCCACGACGGATTAAGGTAATTGTTTCCTCCGCCGGCAGACGTTTTTCCCACTTGATACTGTGTTTAATCTTGAATCTGATGCGGAGTGGCCTCTGATTGTATCCTTGTCTCGTAACCCACAAAAATCGAATACTTCGAAGAAAACCTGCCCAAAGGAATGGTGATTGGATACAGCGAGAATCCACTGTAATCGCTTACTAGAAAAAAATACTTTTTTTCTAGAGACCCCTCACACACCAGGGTTACCCCTAGGTGGCATGCTTCAACATTGGAGTTCCTCTACGGATTGAGGCGTGCTGCGACTTGGCGATTACGCAGGAGCATTTACTGGTGTAAACAAGGTGAAGTAAAGGAGTGGAAAATGTGCAGTTAAAAATACCTAACTAGTGGGCCACTATTTTATTCCCGCCCCTAGTTGGTAAGGTTAAAATCGGGGGTTATTACTGAAAACAAAGACCATAATGAGTCTGGTTGTCTCAGTAATGGATAGCCAACATGTTTCGAGCCGTTCCCCTATTGGCTCCTTCATGCCTCCACAGGAACCAGCCCCGTGTGTGCCACTCCTAATAGATACTCCAATAAGGACACATACATGCACACATAATGCGCATGCACCCTGTATACATACGGTTTGTTAATGAAATATCCCGTATTTTAAAAACGCTGAACTATAGCGTCATGGTCGAAACCAGGGTCGAGGGGCCTGTAGTCAAACCTTCATCAAGACCGCCTCAGACAATGCACCTACTTCCTGCCCTGGGGACCGCATATTTATAGTGACCTACAAATCCGCCAATACATTCTTTCAAGAAAGGCAAGAGTATCAGAGACCACGTAGTCCGTTCTCTCCTGGACACCCCGACACAACCTTCCGTTTGTACATTGTGGAATTTACCAGAGATTGTAGGTCACTATAAATGCAGCCGTTGCAAGGCCTGTAATATCACCGTCGAGACCAAGCAATTCCAATACAAACACCATACCCTTGAATTAAAAACTCACATGAACTGCAACACCACGGATGGGATTTATGCCATCATCTGTCCGTGTGATCTAATGTACATTGGGCAGACTCGTTAAAAAGTAAAGACACGCATACTGCAACACTGCAGCAGGGTGAGATGTAAGGTTCCAGGTGCCCCATTAGTTGAACACTTTCAAGCCCTCAAGCACCCTCCAGAGAGTCTCAAATGGTTCTCAAGAAAGTTACATTAGGCCCCAGGGTAGGAGATATGAATGCAATTCTGAATGTGCTGGAGTGCAAGTGGATGCACTTTTTGGACACTATCCATAATGGGTTAAACGAGTTAGAAGAGACAGGCAAAGGTCCTGCCTTCAAAACGATTGAGTCTTACCTTGGTCAGTCATAATTTACCCGACGTCATTTTGTTTGCATGATACAGCTACTCATTATTAAATTGTCCAAATGCATTGTGACTACAGCACCAGGGGGTCCGCTACCCACATGTCACAACTTTAATGTTTGGTTTACCACCTAATAGTCATGTGTCTTTTAAATGTTTTTCATGACTCTTTGTATGATTTACATAAATATGACAACAATTTGTCTTCATTATTGCCATTCAACACCTATGTCTTTTATGTATGTTATTGTACAACTGAATTTTTTCAATGATGTATGTAATTGATGTTCCTAAAATTCATTTATCAGTCACATCCTATTGTGCAATGGTGGTTTATCACTTTCATGATTGTTATTGGTTTAACATAAAGTCTGTTTTAAACAGCTGATCTGACACCTGTGCAGAGTCTCATTTGTTCCCAACACCGTCCAGCTTGCCACTCTGACAGAAACTATCTCTTTAAAGAGGTAATGGGTGAGGTTGTACACCTACACAAGGGCATTGGGTTTGATTGCACAGATGTCTTTACACATACAGTACCAGCTGGACAAGTCTTTTAATAAACTACTTTCATTTTGTGGCATTGCACCAATAGGTGGAAATAAGAGACCTCTTGAGGACTATAATTTACTAAGTCACCTTCTATTCTCTTCTTCTAAACCCGTCATACTAAAATCAAACCTTCAAATCCTTTTCCATTCTCTCCCACTTTTTTCTCTCTCTCTCTCTCTCTTTACTGGTCTCCTCTTTCCATTTAACTCTTTCCATGTCTTCCTCTAATCTCATTGATTCCTCTTCTTGCTTTTTCTACTTCGTTGATATTGATTCCTCAAAATGCTTGAGCTTGTGGAAATAACTTCATGTACTATTGGCACCCAGTGACATTATAGAGTTTCACTTGGTCCCAACATTAGCCCTTCAACAGCCTCCTGTTAGTTGCAGAGAGACAGAAGGATTTGGTAGTTGGCAAAGAGGGGAAGCTAAAGAAAGTAAGGTGCCATATTTATTCTCAATTCCTACTTCTTTCCTTATGGCCCTAGCAGGCAGGGGTAGGAAGGGCAATGCCAAGGCTCCAGAAGACAAGCCAGAGGTAGCAACTAGCCATAATTGATATGTGTTCCTCTCTCATTTATCCCTTTGCGCTGGTGCAGCCTAATAGAACTACAGACCCAAGTACCTTAGCAGTAGGATGAAAGGTGTTATCACCTGCCAAAAATGTTCCTGGTGTTGCAGCGTATTTCTTATACCTGCCAGCGGGCAGCAATATTAGCTTCTTTTTTGGTAGAATAGTGCCTTCCCCATCTGGTGCCGGCTTTGCCACTTTCCACAGGTAGACAAAGCCATTGATATTTTCAATTGATGTGACATCATCCGAATACAAACACATTTAAGAGACCACTGCCTCTAATGAACAAAACCACGAGCCCCTACATAAAATACAGATCAATGTTTTAAAACTCTTAGGTCTTCAATGTAGCCTCAATGTCTTTCATCCCAGTTTTGAAAAAAAAACAAAGCAGGTTACATAAAAGCAGTGAGTTTTTAATCAGAGAAGAAGAAAAGACAGAAGATTTTAAGTCCTAATTCGTTCAGGGATTAAAGTATGGTTGCACATTGTCTTAGACTGTAGGTGGAGTCAAGAATAGAGATAAGAGTCAGAAGACTGGTAAATATGTTGAATTCCCAGAGTTAAAAAGCATTAAGTTAAGTGCAGATTTAGGAGCTACACCATTTAAGTCTTCTTACAATTTGAAAATGTTTATCTTTCTACTCGTCAGTTACCTTTCTGTTTATTTTTATTTGTTTAGCTGCTGTGAAAGCTTTCAAAGAGGAGCGACTCAATCCTCCAACAGCAGTTAATCAACCAGTAGATGGTGTTTCTGATAAAGATTTAAAACTGGTGCAAAGAGATGTAATGATCACAGAGCTGGTTGAAAACAAAGCTGCCGACAGCACAAAAGAAGATTCATTCCATGGCAGAGAAGGAAAAAAGACAAATACAAAAGAACTATCATTGAAAGCAGTAGAGAAAGGGCCTGCAAGTATTGTGCCATCTCAGATTAAAGAAACAAATACACAAACTATTCCAAAAGAGAACATAATGAGCGTTTCAAAGGACACTATTCCTATTTTTCCGAAACAAGATATGCCTACTTCTCCAAGACTGGATGCATCTGCTTCTCAAAAACAAGATACACCACCTTCTCCAAAGCAAGATATGCCTGCTGCTCCAAAACGGGAAGCCCCGGCTGCTCTTAAACAGGACATGGCAACTGCCACAAAAGTGGGTATACCTGCATGTCCATCAAAGGGTTCATCTGCTTTAAGTGTCTCTGATGTTCCAAAACAGAGCTTGCCTACTGACCTAAAAAAGGAGGTTTCTAAAGAAACTACATCTGTTATTGGAGAAATAGGAGATAGATCAGCAGACGGTGCATCTGTTACCTCAATAGTGTGCATTTCTGGTGCCACACAACACAGGATGCATTGTACTTCTAAAGAGGATTTATCAGTTAATCAAACAAAGAAGTTACCCTTTGCTCCAAAAGGGAAAAATGTAGAAATTCAAGTCAATGAAGAGACAGGAAAAGGACTGGACTGTGGCTCTTCTGATATTGAAGAGTCTGATAAAGAAGACCGAGAATACTTTGATGACAGCACTGAAGAAAGATTTCATAAGCAATCGTCTGGACCTGATGACAGTGATAGTGAGGATGACTTCTTTATTGGTAAAGTAAAACAAGCAAAGAAGAGGAAAGGGTGCAAGACTCCTACTGCAAAGAGCAAGGCTGAGGAACACACCAAAACATTAGAAAAGGAGCCAACAACTACACCAGGGACAGTTGTGACTTCTGGGGCAAGCAAGCTAAATAATAAAGCCCAAAAACTAGAGTCAGTTTTTTGCCACTCTTTGGCTGAGTCAAAGCCCAAATCCAAAATGATAAAAAGGTAAGCATGTTCCTTTATCCTAAATGTCAACGTTTCTGTGATAAATTAGTGTCATTTTATGATAGCATTTTTCTTATTTATTACTAAAGTATTGAATGAAAACAAGGTTAAGAACTTCTTATAGCCTGAGAATTATTACATGTGATACTAATGTTCTCACTATTGCTACCTGCTTATCCTTCAAGCAAGATGAACAAATAGTTTGTTAACCAGAGTAGTGTGAATGCTTTGAGCACTACCTTGTGGTTTGCATCAAACAATAATTGTTTTCTTTAACAAATTGCACTCAAGTATCTGCACTGAATAGTAAAACCCAGGTTGTCAAAAGAGTTGGATGATGATACAGTCATAAAAGCTAACACTTTACTCCAGATGTTTTAATGCACTAATGCCAAACCAATCTAGTTCCAAAGCGAGGTGTTGCCAAAGGTGGAGGGTGAATGTGATTCATTGACTTGGTCTTTCTAGCGTTGAACTCTTTACTTGTTTTAGATTTTTTTCAACTCCATTTGTACAACTATGAAACACTTGCTTGGCTGAAAGCTTCCAGGCTTATTTTAATGGCAATTGTTTGCTTTTTAAAGGTATTATGCAATCCAATTACAGCAAGCTTTGGATTAGTCCAGTCTCTATATCTGAGATAATTCCGGTGGAATTATCTTTGTATATTTATATTTGTAATTAGATTTGCAAAACAGCACATGAGCAGACTTGTCCTGTCCTTTAGGATTTAGTTGTGCCTTACAGATGTTCTAATCATAATAAGTATCTTTGGATGGTGGAACATTGCACTGTGTCCCTCTGTTCAAAGGCACGTATTGCAAGACAAAGATACTGTTTAAATTTTCTTTAATCTGCCTAGTGAGTAGTGTTATCAGCAGTATAATTTCCCAGAAAGTTTTTTCACCCATGTCCCTCAAACATAGGTAATCCCACGATTCTGTAGGTTTACTAACCTCTGACTCTAGATGTCCATATGCTAGTATACTGCAAGATACCAATGCGTTGATAGCTGTGTGCACCTGGACTTCTCATTAATAACGTTTGTCGTTTGGACGTCCTGCCCTGTCTCGTAACTGGATGTCTGTAATTTTTTGACATAATCTTTTTGATAGCATTTTACAAGTACTTTTTATTTGAGTCTTAGGGCCTGATTTAGATCCTGGTGGAAGTGTTATTCCGTCACAACGGTGACGGATATCCCATCCGCTGAAATATAAATCCCATTATATCCTATGGGATTTATATTTCGGCGGACGAGATATCCATCAACATTGTGACTGAGTAACCTGTCCATCAAGATCTAAATCAGGCCCTTAGGTTTTATTTAGTAAAATTTGTGCTGGTGGGAATCAATTGTTTTCAGGGATCATAGGATCCTGCTGATCCAAATCCCTACTGAACCTAATCAAACCAACCTAACCGTGCCGAATTATTAGACTGAGGAGCTCTCAGGCAGATCTAAACCACCTCCTCCACCCCTCCAGTAGGCTTCCAGCTAATCCGAGATAGAATCCATCTTCATATCTATAATGGTTTCAGAGTAGACTGTGGCAGTGTCAACACCCTGATTTAGTTAGCCCCATCAGTAAATGTCACACCATCTGCCGTGAAGTGCATTTAGTTTTTGTGCTCAGTGTTGGATTCAGTGGCACGGTCACTAAGTAGATCAAATCACTCCTGGCTGATAACTTTCAGGAAATGGCCGTTTCTCTGTTTTTATTTCACAGAACTCAGGGGTCCAATCTGACCCTTGCCCCCACCATGCCTTTACCAAAGGACTCCTAACGATCAGTGAAGCATTAACACCCATCCTTAATCCCTCCTTTAACCCAGCTACATTCTGGGATACCTGCAAAAAAATGCCCCCGTCAAGCCACGCTTTCCAACTACTGATCCATCCCACGAATACGGAAAACCAGATATTCTCCTACATCGCTCCTAAAGCATGGAACGACGTGCAGCTACGCATAAAAGCCTCCTCCTCACTTCTTGAATTCTGAAAGAACCTGAAGACCTGGGTTTTCAAGCATTCCAAAGAGTCCTTAGGTGTGCCTAGACTCACACCTGCTCAGCGCCAGGATACCCTCCCCGGTGATAGTGTGCTCCATAAATTTGCATAGCATAACATCTCCCTCCTATCGTACCCAGCAAATGTCTTAGAGAGACTAATCAACGAGACGCCTCATTGACCACCTCAGCAACCACCAGCCCCTCAATGCCACACAGTCTAGTTTCAGGCCCAGCCACAATACAGAAACAGCACTCATCTCCATCACAGACGACATCTGCATGATCCTTGACAGAAGAGACACAGTAGCCCTCATTCTCTTGGACCTCTCTGCAGCATTTGACATGGTCTCAAACCCCATCCTCCTCAGGAGCCTGCACGAGATTGACATCCAAGGACCGTTTCTCCACTGAATCTGCTCCTTCTTATGGATAGAACACAAGCTGTCAGCCTAGCATCTTACTCCTCAGAAGCCCGCAAACTCATCTGCATCGCATAGCCCCACCCTCTTCAACGCAAACGTGATTCTTGTTCTTCTGCACACACAACATCCTCTCCTACACCAATGGCACACAACTCATGCTCACCCTCTCGGACAAGAACCCGAAACAAGCTGACCGAATGCATGACCAAAGTTGCTAATTGGATGAAAGCCAACTGTCTCAAGCTCAACGCCGACAAGACAGAAGTAGTGATCTTCGCCAAGAATACCTCACCATGACACTAACTGGTGACCGGCCAACCTCGGATCCACACCCTAGTACCCTTGCCTTGAACCTTGGAATAATCAACAGCAAACTAGACATGACCGTGCAAGTTAACACCATCACTGTGTCCAGCTTCCACACCCTGAAGATGCTGAGTAAGATATTCAAATGCCTCCCAAGAAACACTAGAAAAACTCACTCACGCCCTAGTCGTGAGCAAGTTGGACTACGGGAATACCCTCTACACTGGGATCACCAAGCAACTCACTAGGAGACTACAAACCTTTCACAACTTGGCAGCCAGACTCATCCTCAACCTTCCTCACAGAACTCACATCACACCACACTCAAGGAGCTCCACTGGCTCCTGATACACAAACACACTCTTTTCAGACTCCTCAAACATATATTCAAGGCACTACATAACTTAGGGCACACCTACCTGAACAGTTGCATCTCCTTCCACCAGACACATCCGATCCGCAGGACTCCTGCTCGCACACATCCCACGCATACACAGAAGTAGATTAGGAGGACGGGCATCTCTTACATCGATCCTAAAGTGTGGAGTGGCCTCCACTCCACATCACAGTCCCCTCCTCTCTTTTTGAATTCACAAGAAGCTGAAGACCTGGCTTTCCAGTTAACCAATCTACCATAGGCAGGGCTAAGTACACACAACTGCTCAGCACCAGGATACCCTTGCAAGTGATAGCATGCTTTGCAAATACACATAACATAATATAGCTCCTCCTGAAAGAAGCTTGAGTTATCTAAAACTGCATGACGTCAGAATAATAGAAAATATTTATTTTTTGGGCCCATGCATTTGATGGCAGTGGAGAAACTTTCTGAAACGTGGCTACAAATAAATAGAAAAAATTGTGTAGCTGGAATAGAACCTGCGGCTGAGCAGAATTTGCAGGGCGCTTTGCGAGAGTGTAGCAGAGGTTTGGCACACTAGGCAAAGGTACTTTGGGACCTCATAATTGTCTTGAAATGAAGTTTTCCTAAGCAGAAGATAAGTGCAGAGATTGTTTGACGAAGTAACATCGCTAATGGTTTGTCTCAGCTCAGGCCTTAGAAAAACTGAAACCTTTCTGTGGCTGAAATGAAGATTGTAATCTGGCTGATATTTCTTGCTAAGCTTTTTGCAAATTTGTTTCGGCTAATCTTGTACTTCAGGTTACCCCTTTGATGGATAGATCGAAAAAGGTAATCCATAGGTCAGTGTCTTTTGCGCTTTAAACAAACGGTGAGGTGACCAGTGTTTGAGGTTCTGATCACAGTGTCATTGAGTTAACAAGAAATTGGCAGTTTCTGCCCAGCTTGGTCAGGTTAATCGTAAAGTCCTTCTGGTCATTATTTGGTAACAAGGTATACCAGCGAAATTTATGCCATGGGTATTCCCTGTATATCGTTCTGATAGCATTATCAGTCGTTTTGCATCCTTTTGTCATAGTACTCCAGCACTTTTGTCTCTGCAGCTACGTGGGAGGAAAAGGTCTTGCTGTTTATGGGAGTTATAATCAATGAGGTAAACTTAGCTGGGCATACTAAGAGATTAAGATGGGAGTGTCCTTCAGCATTTGTAGTTCCAAAATGTATAAGTAGTTTGCTTGGGAGTGTGATTTCTTCCAGACCAGTGGAACCTTTTTCAGGACTTGGGACTCTGACCATAGCTGGCTTCACCAGGAGAGCTCAGGCTTTGAATATAGCATAGATGCTGTCATTTTCAGGTGCTAGTGCCACTGTCTCAGTGGAGACACTCTCAAGGGCATTGGCCAGTACTTACTAGAACTTGAGAATAGGCAGTTGTAGTTGCTAGTAACTCCTCCTTCCCCTAAAGTGTACCCACTTGTGGGGCAGAGGCTTGGAGTATGGATCCCCTGGAGCCTCGCCTACCCCTAAAGGTTTTGATGTCGCACCTGAGAGAAGAGGCAGGGTAGTTTATTGAGGATTTTGAAGATATAGAAGAAAGTTGGAGGCTCGTGAAAGAGTTCATGGGTCCTATTTTCCAGGAGTTTCATTGTGGTAAACACTAGCTATGGTACAGTTGCTGTGGTTTTCAGCTTTGCTCTTGAGGAATCCTAGATGAGTCTAACCTGAAGAGGCGTGTCAGTATACTGGTGATGAAAGCAGAGCTGGCCAAGTAAACCGAAGATCCCTTTCTACTGAAGGGAGGTGTTAGACCTACCCATCTTCCTTCAGTGAGGGGTGGCTGAAGGAGAACTCTAAAGCAAATGAGTCATGAGTAGAAGGGCCACCAGTACTGGGGCTGCAGAGATGACTAGTGCAAACCTCTGTCCCTCCAAGATCGAAAGTGTGATAAAGGAGCTTATGTTCTGGCTACATTGCTACTCTGGTATTTGGGCAGCCACTGAACAAAACAGCAGCTGATGGTTGGCCATGGATGTGGACACAGCTGGGGACATTGTCCCTAATGTCCTGAACTTCTTTCTTGTGCTTTGGGGGAGAGTACACTTGGAAACTGGGGGAAATAAACGTCTCTCACTTCCTACACCAATTGGGCATCTTGCTATCATACCCTTGTGTGCCCAACGCCTTAGTGCAGGGGATCTTTAGCATTCCAGTTCAGAGAGACCGGCTCAAACCCATGGTGTATCAACCGCTCCTGCACTAATGAGAGGGATGCAGAACACAACTTGTGATGTGACGGAGCATTTGAAGCAACAAGGGTCGGACGCCAAAAGCCTCTCCGACCTGACTATCTACATCTCTTCACTGGCAGACGATTCTGGTGGGATAAGGTTTGTCACTTAAGAGGGTAGTAGAAAGCCTACTATTTCCCTGAAGTTACGCAGCCCACTTGTATAAGACGAGAGAGGGTGACAGTAATAAAGTGAAAGAACACAATAAGGACCCTTCACCTCCCATGTAAGTGACAGAAAGCACACTGGGTTTCCCAACACCCTATTCTTTTGGCTTCTCTTCTTAATCATGAAATGTGTTGCTTCTGTAAGATAAGAGGACTATTGCCTTGCATGTGGCCTAGGTAGTTCTGGAGGGGCTCTAGGTTACTGTTCCCCCAGTAAGAGAAACTAAAATTATGTGAGAGCTCATATTGTGAGTGATGCAAAACATATGCTTAGAGCAGGAGTATTGAGACAATAGCTACCCAAACTTTAAGAAGAAGAATTTAAACAACAGGAAATAGCAGAACAATGTAATGCTGCGGTTTTCATAGTATGAAAAAGCAGGTTCCAATCAACACCATTCTGCACTCACACGTTTTGTAAAATGTACCAAAAGCTCTATTAAACAGCTATAGTACTCCTTTCTGGTCCTCCCATTATGTAATGCTGTATCTCTGGTTGAGAGTAGAAAAGCAGAACATGAGTGTGATTATGTCTTTAAAAACGTGCCTCCAACTAACTTAGTTTTTATCCTCCCAGTTTCCTCTCAGGCATATTTGGGTAAAGAGAAAATACCCTAGGCAGTGTAGTGCTGCTAGCTCCCCTGCGAAAAGGAATTAGATTTCTTTTGTCTAGTGTGATAACTAAACATTAATATTTTACATGTCCTTCAAGGGAACAAAATGGATGATAAGAACTTACAATTCTTGAATGAAGCATCTTTCATGTGGTTGAGGATTGAACAAAGGGTGGGGTATCTTTATTAAAGTAAGACTTGACTTTACCTCTCTGAATATATATTTTTACAAGCAAATGCTCATTTCGACTCTGTTGAATAGACGTTCATAAAGTTATTGGGCTTTGGGATGAATTTCAAGTAAAAGTTCCAGTAAATATTTATAGTGTGTACCAGTCCTTTAGGAAAAAACTTACTTTTGTTCTCAAATTCCCATTGTAGTTTATATATTTATTCCTTTTTTGTCCTCCTATACACCGTAAAAGCCAATTCTCACAGTACCATAAAAACAAGGGACTTTGTATGCTTGCCCGTTCTGGCCATTCATGTGCAGAAAGAGTCTGGGTCAAACAGCCCAATATGTTCTGCAGGTAACATCTAATCATTGGACTATTCAAACCAAACTCAAATTGCACACTTGTAATACCATTGCCATACGTCTCCTTTAATTTTAAGTTGTTTATCTAATGTAGCCTCTTTTTGGACCTCCGCAAACTATTCATGCATTACTGGGAACTCCTTTCCCTTCCATTATTTTCAGATATATTTTCTATCTAAGCAGTGAAAATAGAATAGTTTCCTCTGTGTTTTAGTCAAGGCTACATTACCCTCAGATGTCCCAAGAATGATTAGAATTAGTACCCACCATAATTTCTATCTCAGAGATTGTGTGCATAATTTTACCCACATTGGCCGAATATGAGAGGAGCACAGCCTCGGATCATATGAACGTTATCCACAGCTTCCATCTCACATTTGGGGCATCTCACCACATACTATGTTTGTATTGATGCTGGTGAGCCTCTTTGGAGGCCAGAAGAGCTTAGAAATTGGAAAATAATGTTGCCTATTCACTGAAGCAGGACAACTTATTTCATGCATAAAATCAAGAGATACTTGTTATTTTATTTCGATTTGTATAGCTCACTTATCACTCAAGAAAGTATCCAGGTGCTTGGGCGGGTGTGTAGTTGTGTGGTCACCAAGGTGCTTATACGAAGAGCCAGGTCTTCAGCTTCTTACAAAACTTGAGAAGTGAGGAGAAGGCCCTGATGTGTTGAGGGGGTAGTTCCATAGCTTGGGTGCAGTGTACAAGAATGAGCGACCTCCTGTTTTACTTGGTATAGGTTAATTCCTTAAAGCTCCGGCAAGCTTTCTCTCCACATTGCATTCGGCTTTCCCAATTTTCTCCTTCACGTCCTCAGGAGAAGATACCATTTTGATGTCTCCTTATTTATCACTTGACTTCTTCTTGTCCTCTTGGCTTTCAAAGGGGAGCAAACAGGCCTATTCTTGAATCTTGACCTTTTTCAACCATTTACCTAATTGATATTATTTGAAATTGTATAATTATGTACCTACAATGTCTGCAGTTCCTTCCCAAGATAACATTTCTGCTGATTTTCATAAATCACCAATTCTGTTGATCTTTCAATACATCAGTGGGGCACTGAGCTGCTCTTTCACATAATCTAGAGTACCCAAGTTGGCACAGAATGGTTGGTACGTTTTATTTTTATTTATTTATTTGAAAAGTTTTATATAGCGCTACTAGACCCGGAGGTATCAGAGCGCTTTACATGAGTTACAGCGAGTTACAAGTTACATAGTTACATCACTTAAATCAAAGAGTCATAGGGGGAGGAGGATGGGGAGGGAGGGAATACACAACTGGAAAAACGAGGAAAACAATGACAGATGTCCGGCTGGGTAGGTGACGGCCGAGGGGGTGAAACCAGGGCCAGACTCCTCTTTAGCTGCATATGACAGCTCCACCGGGCATCGGCCAAGGTTGCTCGTGTATCCAGGGGAGTACAAACAGTCATCAGAGGTCCATCAGAAGTTCAGAGGAACGTTATTTAAGAGTTATATATAGTGCTGGCTAGACCCGTAGGTATCAGAGCACTTTACATTAGGCTACACAATGTTACCGAGAATGAAAACAAATACACATTCCAAAATAGGAATACACAAGAAACATCTTAATTCCCTCATACCCCCAATTTGAAGGCCCCTGCATTAGGGGTAGCTTGTATCACCTTCTGTCTCACTTTTTTAAAGAATAGTATAGCTGGAATTTCAGCAAAGCCCATCCACCTTTCCTTAGTGATCCTGTTAACTCCCGCCATGCAATTCATGCAGTTATGTGCCCTTTAAAATCACAAATTAGAGTCAATCAGCACCTGTACCTTCAGCATCTCTCCCTAAATGAAATGAAGGGGGATAGCCTCGAAACTAAATCTATATTTTGGCAGAATGGGCAGTTTTCTTAGCTTGATTGTTCTTGTAAGTGGGATGCCCTCCCATTTTATGAGTAGTGTCCTTAATTCATTAGATATCCCTTTTAGATTGACTTGGGCTAGCTTTCCTATTTTAAATTCTATGGTTATTCCTAGATATCTGATTTTCTCCATAACGCAGGGTGATACTATAACTAGAATACCAGACTATTGTTTTGGATTTATTGTTATTTACCTTATAACTGGAGACATTTGAGAAATTAGCTACCATTTCTTGTAATTTCTTCTAACTTAGACATGCTCGACCCTGGACTGTTTGTGAAAACTGGAAGGTCATTCGCATATAATGGTACATTTCTCAGAAACTGCTTGAATTGGAAAGGAACTAATTCAGATGTTTCTCTGGTTTTACATTTCAAGGGTTCATTATCAAAATTAAACAACGGTAGGGAAAATGGGCAGACCTGTCTTTCGGGTTTTGATATCCTCTTTAGATTGCCCTGATAATGCGTGCAACAAACCTTCTTAAAATCTCCCATGGAAACCCCCAACTTATCCAATCAAAAACCTACGTCTACCATATGGATGGATAATAATAGTTCATTGGTCTCGCTATATCAGTGGTAGATATTATGACTTGAGTTATATGCCCCAGGTATCTTCCTTTAATTAATCTTTTGTGATCTTTGGAAGAACACCAGTGTCTCTGAAACTGACTTTAAGGCCATCCCCTCTACCTCCTGCTCATCCAGCAGTGTTCTGTATAATGTCCACTGAAATGTTTGTCATGTGCCTTGGAAGCTGGAGATGTAACTCCACAATTAAGTGATCCAAAAGCTGGTTTGCCATATAACATACATTAATCACCAGGGGCCAGATGTACGACTGTTTTTTGCGGTCGCAAATGGGAGATCTGGCCGTTTGCGACTGCAAAAAAGGGTCCTGGCATGTACAAACGCAATTTTCCGAGTCATTGACTCGCAAAATAGCATTTGGGACTCTCGCTATTAGCAAGGGGTTCCCGCTTTCACAAGGCTTTATGACACACATGATACTTGCTTCACTAAGTTGGCTTATTTTGAACCTTTGAAAAGATTGCTCAAGGGTCCAGAAGTAGCTTAACATTTCTTGATCAATATTGTAAAGCTAAATGGACTGCCTTGGATGATGGTAACTGACAGGGTATCTCATTTCATGGCAACGTAATGTAACTTATAAGTCTAAAAGTCATCATCCTCAGATGGATGGGTAAACAGAGAGACTTAATCAATCCCTTGAATTTTACTTAAGATGCTTTATCACTTGGAAATTCTTTTTATTGGTTTTCATTTTCCACAAAAACAATACAACACAACGCACCATCATTTCACATGTATAAATTACTGAATCGTCAGAGTAGTCTTTTACAATTGATATACAGGCAATTCTATTGCAATAGGAGCGACGGTCCAGGAGGCCAAGTCTCCTCCTCGTTCTCCCCCTCCTGTCCCCCAGCACCCATTCTTGACCTCGGCCTCCCCTCTTTCCTGTTTATCCCACTCTGCCCATCTCCTTCTGGAGTTGTCCAGGAGGCAACGGTTTCCCAGTCCAGATTATGGTAAACTTGCCACTGTCCCCACCTAGGGCAGCCCCTCACCTCATAAACCACTCTCTCCACCTCCTTGCAGCATGTCATGTCGGTCTCCCACTGGCTTTTTGTAGGGGGCCAGGGTTTCCCCATTTACTGGTTGTGTCCCTTTTTGCTAGGCAGAAGCCCAGGGCGCATAATGTGAGTAGCTTTCTGGGGATGTCTACATCGCTCAGTATTTCTAGAATTAAGAACTGTGGTGTAGAAGGGATGTCAGGCTCCAAAACGTCTGCTAGTTCTGCAGCTATCTCCCTCCAGTATGCCTGTATCTGGCCTATTGCTTAGGAGGGTGCAATATGTTAATGAAATGGCTTCTGAGGGGAGTTCATCTTGGAGTATCCTACTTTCTAGGAGGCTGCTGTCCTCCATTATGTCCCATGGTAATTCCCGTGCTTCAGGAACATGGTGTATTGAAATGTATCTGAAGATGTGTGTGTGGTGCAGGTCATACTTCGCCTGTAGGTCCCAGAAGGGCTTAATCCCCCTTCCCACCAGGGTCTCCCAGTGTCGAAATCCTGATCAGATCCCAGGACTTCTTCCTTGACATTCCTCAGAACTCTTTTAGTGAGTGTCCAATCCAGAGCTTGGTCATCAGGGAGAGTTTGTCTCTCCAACCCATATAGGCAACAGGTTTGTCCCCGGCCTCCAGGGCACTTTTTGTGCATCCAAGTAAGTGTGTATGTTATCTTTTGCCATATATATATATCTATAGTGCACATGGGACTTATCCTGCATGGCGGGCCTCTCCAGTCGTGTCACTGGGTCAGACCGGGATGCAAAGCACCACTCATTGACCGCTTGGAGTTGGGAAAACCAGTAGTATGCGCTAAGGTCTGTAAGTGAGATGTTCTCAATTATATACATTTCTCTGCAGGGTTCAGAGGGCAGTGTCGAGGGGGGACTCATCCTAGAGTACGGTCTGAAGCAAGCTGTCAACTTTATTTAAAAAAAATCTTTGGGTATCTGCCATTGGGTATTTTGTAGCGCATACAGGAATTTGGGCAGGGTGATCACCTTAAAAGGGGCCACTCTTCCCATGATTAAGAGAGGCAGTTGCATCCAATAGTCAATGTCGTGTAGGAAGGTCTGATAAACCACTTTCATATTCCCTTCAAAAAACCCCTATTAGATTACCTTATTTCTATCCCTTGGTAGCGGAAACCCTCTCTGGTGGTCACCATCTGAGGTGGGATCAGTATCTCAGGGGGCCAGCTGTCCATTTGGTATAGTACATATTTATCCCAGTTAATTTTGTAACCCATGTACTTCTCAATCTTTCAAAACACTGAAAGAACCGCTGGGATCGAAACAACTGGGTCAGAAAGGTACAATAATATATCATCCACATACAGGGGAACCTTTTCCGGTTCTCTTATGACCTCCAGGGAGCTGGTCACATCTCCTCTAATCCTCCGCCAACAGGCAAGAGGTTCCAGACACGGGGCAAACAGGAGACGAGAAGGGATATCCCTGGCATGTCCCTCTCTATTAGTCCAAACTCCTCCAAGAAGGTGACATTTACCTTGACTCTTGCCTCTTGGTTGTAGTATAGGAGTCGTATCCATCAACAAAGTCGGAGCCAACTCCCATCCTAGCCTAGACCTGAAGCAGATAATCACACTTTATGGAATCTAACGCCTTCTCCGCATCCAGGTATACAATTGGCAGAGATAATTGCATGTCCCTGTGGTAGGCCAGCCAACAGTGCAGACGGCGGAAACTTTGTTGTGTGGCCCTTTGAGGTGTAAACCCCATTTGGTCCCAGTGAACTATCTTTGGTATAACGTTTGCTAGTCAGAGGGAAATCGGCATGTAGGAAGAGCAACTGGTACCTGTCTTTCCAGTTTTGGGAAACACCACTATTGTTGCTGTACCTAGGTCAGTGGGGTGAGGGGGGGGGATTCTCTCTTCTCTAGGGTTTCCATGAATATGGAGAAGATGTGGGGACTAGGGGTGGGCGTAGTTCGCGAAGTAGCGCTACGCGAAGTGCACTTCGCGAGCTACGCGTAGCACTACGCCAACTGCGTAGTGCGCTGTTCGCGATGATTGCACAGTGCCGGATGCTTGTCCGCACTGTGCAATCATTGAAAACGGCATCTTGCACAGTGCGAGCGGTCTTTTACTGCCGCTCGAGTAGATTTTTACTCGAGCAGCAGCTTTCTCAACGCGGATTGGTAGTTTCTCATCACGAGCGGTCGCGAGCATACGCGACCACTCGCAATGAGAAACCTGACCTCGCCGGGAGGTTTATTTTCCACGCTCGCGATCGGCAACTTGATGTTGCTGATCGCGAACGAGGAAAAAGTCTCGCCGGGATGTCATTTTGCTTGCTCGCGGTCGCCAACTTGACGTTGAGGACCGCGAGCAAGCAAAAAATGACCGCTGCACTACGCTACGCGTGTTTGCACTGTGCTACGTGCAATTCGCATAGTGCGAAGTAGCGCAAACTTCGCAAACTACGTGAGCGTAGCGCTTTGCCCAGGGTTAGTGGGGACCCAATATCGAAAAGTTTTTTTAAAAAAGAAAAGAAAATTCCATTAGGATGCCATTGGGTCCCTGTGTCTTCCATGGCTGCATCAAACCCATCCTTCTCCTCTGTTAATTCTTCCAGGGAGAAGTCCTTGTTTAGAGTATTCCTATCCTCCGATGGGAGCCGTGGGAGGTGCAGCTCCCCCAGGAAGGCCTCAATCTCTGCCTCGGAAGTCGGGCCTGTTGCCTATAGAGATCTTGGTAGTAATGTGCAAATACCTCTGCTATGCCCTCATCTGTCACAATCCTGGAGCCGTCCGGTGTCTCCAACTCTCCCACCCATCTGACTGCTACTTCCCATCTATTAAGCCATGCCAACAGCTGTCTGGCCTTGTCGCCCACCTAATGTAGTATCACTGGGTTGGGTAGCTAGGAACTGTTGTAGGCCAAGTCATGAGTCAGGTTGTAGTATTCCTTTGTGAGGGCCTCGTAAAGGTTAAGCTGCACCCTGTCCCCTGTCTCAACATAGCCTATGTCAGAGGCCTGTATATGTTTTTCTAGTGTTAGTAGGTTGCGCTCTTTGTGTTGCTTCTTATGAGAAATGATGTTTTGGGCTCTGTCCTAAATTTACCTTTTAAAGGCCTCCCAGAGTATCACAGAGGCGCTCACTGAGTCCTTGTTCTCCTGGAAGTAGAGCTTGGAGTCAGTATGAGCTCACCCACTGCCTAGCTGTCCTGGAGGTCCAAGCTGTTCAGTCTCTAGGTACCCCCCACAACCCAGATCCGGCCCCAGGCACTAGTTTAAGTGGAGCATGGTCTGAAACGCCTCTGGGTAGGTATTCTACTACAATGTTATCTGGGCACTCTGTCATTGGCACAAATACATAATCTAATCAGGAGAACGATCTGTGATCCCTGTCGAAGAATGAGTAGGACCTGTTACCCATCTAGGAGACCCATTGCAAATGCAAGCTGTGCTAGCAGGGGCGGGATACCCCAGGTGTCGGGCTTCTGGAGGACCTGTCGATTGAGGTATCCATTACAGTATTGAAATCCCCGTCCACTGTGTGTGTATCCGTGACCACCCACTTCAGGATTGCGCTCAGAGCCTCAAACATCTGACAATGAAGCCGGAGTGTGGGGTGAGGTAGACGCTAAATACCAATAATGTTTTCTGGGCTCTAGTACCCAGTACACCTACGAATCTGCCCAATGGGGCATGCCATGTCCATATGACATGGATCAGAGTTTATTTTGTTTGCCATGATTGCAAACCCAATACAGTGTATTGTCCCCTGTTAAGGCAGGGGCACTGGTTGCTGCCAGCACCACTTTGACGCTTGTCTCTTGATGTATTGTGCGACCACCCCTCTTAATTTTTTGGCCTGGGTTGGGGGGGGTCACTCGGTGGCTGCCTAGCGGCCAGGGATCTATGACCTCTTTCAATGACGAAGCAGGGAAAAATGACTCCCTGCGGTATTAAAGAGCGAAGCCAGTGGATGAAAGATTTTTCCGGGCAAACACCTTCCAGTCCCTCTGGAATTCCCACCAGCCGGACATTGTTCTGCTGGAGCGGCCTTTAGCATCTTCCATGCAGCACTTAAATTGCAGCACTGCTGAAAGCAGTAATTACGAGGTCGTCTTTGAGGGATTTCAGTTCGTCTTCTGCTGAGGAGACCCGTGGTTACGCCTCTGTCATGCGGTCGATTACCTTCTGATGGTCATGACATAGGAGGGAGACCCCCGTCCCCACTCCATGCAGCTTTCTAAACCCAACCTTTTATGGCCTGTAGTATGGCTTTGGCTGAATGTTCATCTTGTCTGGACTGGCTGTCCAGTGCTCCTCCAGCTGAGGGCGCCTGTTTGGTGTATTTCTCTATAATCCCCTGTGAGGGCTTTGCCGTTTCTCCTCTCCCCATCGTTGCGCAGAGCTCCCCTGTCCTGGGGCCTGATTCACCATCCAATCCCTGGTTTTGTTGTTGTAGGGTTCGGGCCTGGAGGTGCTGCAGGCCTCGATGCGCCTCCCTTGTGCTGCATGTAAAGGTCCCCATGGTCAGCGACAGTATGTTATCAGTGCCCCATCACTCTCCAGCAGCCCAGTGCGACTGAGGAGGGTGGGGGGTCCGCATCATCTCTTTGGTCTGATGGATGCGCCTTCAGCCCCATCACACTCCTCTAGTCGTCCCCCCTGCTCAAGACCCTCCCCCCACCCCCCAGCAACAGCCGCACAAGGTAGGCCCACTGTTCCCTCTGGCGCCCAGGTCTTTAGCCTGCCAACTCACCTCTGCAGCTCCTGAGGGGCATGTGCAGCCACTGGTGCCCACTGGGCCTCTAGACGTCCTTTTAATCCGCCAAGCCTCCTCTGTAAATCTGGGCTCTCTCACCCTCTGCACCCGGGCTCTCTCCTCCACTTTGGACCCCTGCCTGGGCAGGTCTGACTGAGGTCGAGTCTCACCGGACCGTACCCAGGGCTAATTGCATCAAGTTCTTTGATAGACGTAGAAGACACTGGGTGTATGGAACAGGCTGGAGACTGTGATAGACGAGTTCTAGGTGGATGGGTAATCCTCTGACAGAAAGTTATATTGCTCACTTTTTTGTTTGTCAGACAGTGAGAAGAAGTACACTTCCAGGTCTGTATAATTAGAGACCGGACCTGGAAGATCAGAAAGTTGACCATCACTTTTCCCATTTCAAAGCGATTTTGATTTCATCTGAAAGGAATCATGTGCATTTTCTTGATTTCTCTGATGTAAGAATTGGATTATTATTTGGGGTGAGCGACTGCCCACTTTAACGAATAGTCACAACCCAGAAAAGGCAATAAACCTGAGCTCAATGCCCTGGTAGCTTTTGCACAGAGCAGACAGACTTCGCTTAGGACAATGTGTAAAGGTGTTATGGAATACCAAAGAGTAATAAAATCAAAATGCCAATCAATAAAAATGTCAAAATGAAGTAGAAAAATGTAATAAACAAAATTACACCACAATGACAAAAATCAAATAAGGGGAACCAGGGATATGAACTTTTCAAGTTTCAAATTAAAATAGCACCAGAAGCACAAAGTGCCAGTGGTAGTCAATGGTTGTGGTCATCTGGGATGTAGGTGCAAATTAAGGTTTATAGCAATGGACCGCTGATCGAATACCCCAACTAAGTTCATCCTGGTCAAAGATTTCACCTTCTGACTTGGGGCCTGATTTAGATCTCGTGGACAGGTTGCTCCATCACAATGATGACGGATATCCCGCCCGCTGAAATAATGGGATTTATATTTAGGCGGATGGGATGTCCTTCACTGTTGTGATATAGTAACCCGTCCGCCAAGATCTAAATCAAGCCCTTAGTCTTTTAAGTACCAATTCATCACTGGAGTACACTTCTGAAGACCCTCAGGACCTATGGGGAGGTGCATAGAAACTTGCAGGGTGTGAGGCAAAGGACAACAGGAGGGTCCAGTCCAGATCCAGTTGCCACTGGTCAGCTGGTTGCTTACAGGAGAAAGCTTCTTGCAGCTTATTGTCCCCCTATAGCCATCCAGGAGGTCAGCCAGCTTACCCTTGGGGTCCACTACTTTGTCCTGGGTACAAGAAGGAGCAGGTCCAGAAAGTGTTCTGAAATGGGTGCCTGGAGATGCCACATTTATGCCTGGCATGAGCTTGTGGGTCGGTGACTCCTAGCCCCTCCATGCCCAATCGGATAAAAGTTCCTGGGGCCAACCTTATTCGCTTTCGACATTTTTAAGATTTCAAAAATGTTTGGCTGCACTTAACTTGGATTCTAATGGCTGGGAGTGTGTATCAGGAGTATTCTATGGTAATCCTATTGTACTCCCTCATCTAACAAAATCTAGTTTGGAGCTGGTAATGCACCCTCTGCAAACCCAGAGGCAGAAGTCTGGTAGGACAAAACCAGGGTTCTTCAGCAACGAGGCAGTAAATACACAAGAGTTGCCTTGGCATCCTGTTCTCTTCCTTTTAAGCTTGCCAAAGCGTTATATATGAAATCCAGAAGACCTGTCAAGCAGAATTTGGCACTATAGTGCCAGAAAGAATGCCCCCCCATCCTGCATATTCTGTTGTTTTTAGGTTCATCTCTGCCCATTCAGGTCATCCTATTGTTTGTTCCTGGGAGGCACATCACAACTATTTCACACCTATTGAAGACTAATCACTGGCTGGGAGAAGCTTAAAAGCCAATATAAATTACCCTCCAGGAACTTAGGGCGGGGAAAAGGTAACTTTCTAAAAGTTATTTTTCCTTAATATTTTTTTTTAAATCGGACTTCACCATTGAATTGGATTATCTGATAGAGACTTCTAGCTGCAGATTCCTTAGGTTTGAATTTCCTCAGGCGTCAGACTGAATCTGGATGATTTTTCATTAGCAGTTCCCCAGCGCTGCTAGGTGGTGTTGGTTGGCTCCGCGTGGCATTGGCGGCGGTGGCCGCACCAGAAATGACGTCCACGTCACTTATATAGGCGCCACCTTTGCGTGCTGACATCAGTTCTTTTCTTTCCATGCCAGTCAGCTGATCCGAGAGATGAGCTACGTTTTGTCAAATTTGCTTGAGGTTTTTTCCTCCTGGTGTGTCGAGGATGTCATCGAGGAAATCCGGTTTCAAACCCTGTGGTGCCTGTCACCATGCCATGTCGGTGACAGGCCCACACCCCCTTTGCTTGTGGTGTCTGGAGCGCGACCATGATTCCAAGTTGTGCTCCGATTGCTGGGACATGGTGCCGAAGGCTTTGAGAGAGTGGTCCCTGAAGCTGCTTGCAGCCCGGAATGCGACTCTGTGGAAGTGTCGGTCGAGTTGAAGGTCTCGGGACCGTTCCAAGTGTCCGAAGTCCTCTTCATCCCACTAGAAATCGTCGGGCACTCGGGTAAGAAGCACAAAAAAGGCAAGAATTCGGAGCGCGCTTCGACTTCTCCTCGTCAGTTGGCCGACACAATGAAGGAGCATCGGCGTTCGGGCCCTGGTTCCTCGGAATCTGCGCCTGAGCTAACTCCATGCTTCCTAGCTTACCGGGAGCCAGAGCAACCCCCGCTCAAATGAAGGAATTTTATAAGGCCAAGCACCTCATTTTTGTGCGGCCCGACCTCACCGGCGCACCTTTAGGCCCCACTCGGTCTGGGGGGGGGGGGCCCCGTCTGGTTCCAGGCTGCCGGCTCCATTAGGCCCCCATGGATCCAGGCATGGAACCAAACCGACCTTCCCCGGCTCTATCGCCTATGCTCCCGGCACCCACCAGTGATGCCAGCCCCATTGTGTTCCCTGAATCTGACACGTAGCCGGAACATCGTCGCCTGACTCCGATTCCGGTGCCGACAAGACCCCCGTGTCCTAGGTCGGAGTCTGAGCCCTATTCTGAAGGGCTAGGCCTTGGGGAGGAATGGGAGGGGTCGCTGGACCCTTTAGAATACCAGCTTTATGATCAGGATATGGACTGGTATAAGGAACTGGGTGATGCTAGCAGACTGGATTAGCCTCCAGATGTAGGCATACTTTCTCCCTCTCCCGTGGCTATGGAGGAGGGATCTACATTCGCTTTGGTGATCCAGAAGGCGGCTGTGGTCCTTGACCTTCAGTTGCCCTCGTTGGCAGTCAAGACCAACATATTGACAGAGGTACTTCAACTGGGAGTCTACTCCTCTGAACCCCTACTCCGGTTCAATAAAGCCCTCATCGACGTCCTTCTGGGACCAAACCCAGCACAGGGGCCCCTGTGAATAGGACGATTGCCTGCCACCGCCCCGCTCCAGGGGTCCCAAATTTCCTCAGCCAACACCCTGCCCTGGAGAGTTTGGGATTCCAAGAGGCTAGACAGCTTGGAAAAGAAAATATATTCTTCTGCCAACCTTGCATTGTGGTCAGTGAACACTGCATGCTTATTCGGCCGTTACACACACTGTGGGAAACGGTTGTGCAAGTGCTGCCACAGGTCCCGGAGGAGGTGTGGGCCATCCTCTCCCAAGCAGTCACAGAAGGTAGAGATGCAGCAAAGTTCCCTATACACTGTGGACTTGCTGGGCAGAGCGGTTTCATCTACAGTGGCCTTCAGACGCCACGCCTTGCTGAGAATCTCTGGCTTCCAGGGATAGCCAAGCTTTGCTCATTGACATGCCCTTCGATGGCACCCATCTCTTCTGAGACAAGGCATACTCGGCACTGGATAGCTTTAATGACTCGCGTGTTACGGCCAAGTCCATGGGGCTCTCGACTGCCCCACATCCTCCCCAGTCTACCTTTCGCGGCCTCGGAAGGGGCATTCAACCACACCCACCTTATCCCAGCCACCAAGCCGCGCAAGCTTCCCAGCCTCTGCGTGGACGATGGCGCAGTTCCTACCGGCCTCATAGGTTGGGTAGCCAGCAGTTTGGCCCAGCTACAACCCCCGGCAACTGCAGCCTCCAAACCTTCCTAATCTTGCCCTTTTAGATCATGGGCATCCAGATGGTGGCAGGATCTGCCATCACCTCCACCACTGCAGTCCTTAACATCGAACAGGTGTCTGCTCCCAACCCTTCAAGACTACCGCTCCCTCCATGCCACCATCTTCCGACCATCTCACGGAGGATAACTTGTCCCTGCTCCGCCAGGAAGTCATGGCTGTCTTGGCCAGGGGAGCCATAGACAGGGTTCTGTTGCCAGAAGTAGGCTGTGGTTGCCCTTCCTGCTACTTTCTGGTCCTCAAAATGGCCAAGGGTCTTCGCCCTATCCTAGATTTCTGAATCCCTACCTACTTCCTCAAGAAGAAGTTCAAGTTGCTCACATTGGCACAGGTCTTTTCTGCCCTGGACCCAGGAGATTGGATGGTAGCGCTAGATGCCAACTTTCACAGCCCCGTCATGCCTGCCCATCTGCACTACCTGTGGTTTACGGTAAGCCACGAGAATTTTCAGTTCACCATGCTCGTTCCCTTTTGGCCTTACCAGCGCCCCTCGGGTGTTCATCAAGGTGATGAAGTTGGTCGCAGCTCATCTGCGCAGGTGAGGGGTACTAGTCTTCCCCTGCCTCGACAACTGGCTGCTGAAGGCGGGCTCACCCCAGGTTGTCGTCTCTCACCGCCAAACTATGGCGAACCTCCTGCATTCGCTGGGGTTCGCTATCAACATGCTGAAGTCACACCTGATCCTCTCTGACGCTCCCTTTCAGTGGAGTTGTTCTGGACACAGTGCAGTTTCGGGCTTATCCTCCAGAGCGGCGAGTTCAGGATATTCAGGCTATGATACTGATGTTTCAGCCTCTATCCTGGGTTTCGGTGAGACTGACTATGAGGCTGCTGGTCCTCATGGCCACTTGCATCCTGCTGGTGACACATTCCAGATGACACATGTGGGCTCTGCAGTGGGTCCTGAGTGGGTGCAGCATCAGGGGTATCTCTTTGACATGGTCCAGATCTCTGAGGGAACTACAAAGGATCTGAAGTGGTTGCTGAAGAGCTGCGATTAGGCCAGAGGCAGACCCCTCTCCCTTCCTCAACCAGATCTCACAGTAGTGACAGATGCGTCACTCCTAGATTGGGCGGCAACCTGAGCGAGGTGGAGATCAGAGGACTCTGGTCTCCGGTGGAATCCGGACTCCACATCAACATGCTGGAGCGCCGTGCGATCCGACTGCCATTAAAGCCTTTCTACCATCTATCAAGGGAATGCTAGTGCAGGTGTTCACGGACAACACCACCGCCATGTGGTACTGCAATAAACAGGATGGGGTGGGGTCGTGGACCCTTTGTCAAGAGGCCCTG
Organism: Calotriton arnoldi; assembly: GCA_963921515.1. NCBI lineage: Eukaryota > Metazoa > Chordata > Amphibia > Caudata > Salamandridae > Calotriton > Calotriton arnoldi. The sequence continues at coordinate 1,140,384 of CAWUFW010004053.1, forward strand.
CGTCTCTGGGCATGGCTGGAACAACATGGGCATATCCCTGATGGTTCAACACTTAGTAGGTTCCCTGAACGCCAGGGCGAATGAACTCAGCTGTCGATGCCTAGCGGAACACGAATGGCGTCTCCATCCGGAGGTGGCGCAACGTCTCTTTCAGCAGTGGGGAGAGTCTTGGTTAGATCTGTTCTCCTCTGCCGAGAATGTGCAATGTCAGAAGTTTTGCACGCTGCAGTTTCCAAGTCTGCTCTCGTTCAGAGAGGTTTTTCGTCTCGAATGGAGCTCAGGCCTCCTCTACACCTTTCAGCCCATACCACTCCTGCCCAGAGTTCTCAAGAAGATCAGGAACGACGGGGCCCAAGTCATCCATGTGCCTCCGGACTGGGCACGAAGAGTCTGCTATCCTGAACTACTGAGCATGGCCATCGATACTCCGATCAGGCTACCCCTTCAGGAGGATCTTCTTTTGCGGCAGCAGGGAAGGGTCCTCTACCCGAACTTGTCAACTCTCCGCCTTCTTGCGCGGAGATTGAGCGGCGGCAGTTGATAGCTTTCAACTTTCCTCCCGCAGTCTGCAATGTTATTCTGGATGCCAGGTGTCCCTCCACCAAGACGGTATATGCCTGCCGTTGGAAGCAATTTGTATCATATTGTACTGAAAAGTCCATTGATCCACTTTCTGCCTCCCTTTCTGATATTTTGCTTTTTATTCTTACCCTTGTCCAGCAGGGCTATGCTTCGGGTACTCTCAAGGGTTATCTTTCTGCTCTTTCTGCCTTCTTGTGGCTGCCTGACCAACCCTCTTTATTTACGTCCCGTATTATAAATAGATTTTTGAAGGGTCTTGTACATATGTTCCCTCCTTCTCCTTTTATTATGCCTCAGTGGAACCTTAATTTGGTCCTCCCATTCCTCATGTGTGCTCCTTTGGAGTCTCTTCACAATTGTCCCTTCTGGCTGCTCATGATTAAAACAGCCTTCCTTGTGGCAATTACATCGGCCAAGAGGGTGAGTGAGCTGGAGGCTTTGTCTTCCAAGCCTCTATTCTTCTCTGTTTATCCAGACAAACTGGTGCTTCACACTAGAGCCTCTTTCCTTCCGAAAGTGGTAACACCATTTCTTGTGGACCAATCTGTCACATTGCCCACATTTTACACTCCTTCACATCCCTCTAAGGAAGAAGAGGGATTCCACCGCCTGGACCCAAAAAGATCTTTGTCGTTCTACATTGACAGCATACAAGAGTTCCTGGTGGATGACCAGCTTTTTGTGGGGTATGTTGGTGTGAAGAAAGGCCGGGCGGTGCAGGAGTGGACCATCTCTTGATAGGCTGTCCACTGCATCAAGATCTGCTACATCCTGGCAAAGAAGCAGCCTCCTGAAGGCTTACAGGCTCATTCCACTAGAGCTAAGGCTGCGACCACTGCGTAAGTATGTGGCGTTCCAGTCCTGGACATCTGCCAGGCAGCTACGTTGGCTTTCCTACACATGTTTACCAAGCATTACTGCCTGGACAGTCAGGTCTGCAGGGACATGCATTTCGCCCGTTCGGTCCTGCAGGAATTCCTAGTCTAATTTGTCTGCAGACCCACCACCAGGCATGGTATTGCTTGAGTATCTATTCAAAGGTAAGGAATCTGCAGCTAGAAGTCTCTATCAGATGAACAAGTTACTTACCTTCGGTAAAGCCTTATCTGGTAGACTATATGTCTATATGTAGCTGTAGATTCCTTACCAACCCACCCATTCTCCCCACTCTGCGGACAGATCTCTAGGGTCAGGGATGATCCCTTTTAGGGCCCTAGTTTGGACACACCAGTCGGTGCTCTTTATGGCCCGTGCTTCTTGCATGGAAAGTTGTGAAAAGTAACTGACGTCAGCGCGCGGAGGTGGCGCCTGTATATGGGGAAATGAATGTCATTTCCCATGCTGCGCGGAGCCACCTACTGGCGCGCAGGCGTACTGCTCACGAAAAAGTTTCCAGATCCAGTCTGCTGCCTCTGGAAATTCAAATGTAAGGAATGTGCAGCTAGATATAGACTCTAACAGATAAGGCGTTACCAAAGGTAAGTAGCTTGTTCTTTAATAACTATTAAAAATAATGTATTAATTATTTTTCTAGCTGACCCCATTCCCAAGATACAATATTAGTATCTGAATCTGTATTCTGGTTTTCTACATAGGACAGCTAGGCCTGCCATGGTGAAAATAGCTGTCATTGTAGGGACATGGTAATATTAATTTTCTACACATCACAGTTTTAATACCATGCACCCTACCTGATGGGCTACAATGCTTGACTGGGTGACTTATTAATTTTTAAAATGGAGGCCTTGCCCTGTGAAAATGGTTTATTTTGACTGGTCGAATTGCAGTGTTTATACTGCTGCAGTCAGACTACAATTGTAGGACTGAAGCCATGTTTTCTCTGCCACTGTAATGGCAGGAACAATAGATGATGCAGTTCACTAGTGACATTTAACTTCCAATTCCCTATGTACACTTTGTGCCATGTAAATGAGGCTTCTGGGAAAGTTAAATATGCCAATTAGGAATATTCCAATTAACCACGTTTAAAGGGGGAGCTGAGAAGCATAGCGGCTTCACAGCAGAATCTTATGTAACGGAGCATGGCACCAGCGTAAGTAACTTGAGGAAAGGCTGATGAGTGGGTTATGGGTAATCCTCAAATTGGGAGAATTATTCTTTTCTCCGCTAAGAGGAATGTGAGTTAGAATTTGAGATGAGGGGCCTGAGAAAGGGCTCAAAATAGGTTGGTGTAGTGGAGAGGTTCTTACCAGGTATGTCCATTTTTCTTTCCTTGCTTTTCAGTCCAAGAGAGACACATAGTGGATCTCATAACTAAATCATGTCATAGTAGCCATACAGATACAGAAAATAATATTTTGTTAGTTCTCATGGTGAAGGAAATGGCCCGATTCGGGTCACTCGGGTCACCAATGGCCACCTCTTTGCCTACTATGAAATGAAGAGTCGGTCAGACAGTAGAGAATACAAACCAATAACAGTTTATTCAAAGTTCGCCCAGAGCGGAGCCCTGTCTGCCCAGTCACTAAAAGTGCTACAGAGAGAGTCTGACTTCAGCAAGCATAACGATACATTATGTACATTTCAGAGTCAATGGGAACACGCCCAACATGGAATTTTCCAGAGGGACGCAGCTGGACAGTAAATTACAAAGGAGTACGTTTCGGTCCTGAGGCCGGGTACACATCTATCTCTCAAGGTTACTCTCCCTGTGCCCGCCACTAGACAAGTGGGAGAAGGCTTACATCTCAGAAGAAAGATATGCGCTAATAAGAGCACTGCATTCATTAGTGTGGCAAAACCCAACTCCGAAGAAACATAACCTAGAGAAGGCTGTTTCTCGGAAATAGAGAAGAATTAGTTTCAATTGTGATACAAAATGGCGCCCGTACACAAAATGGCGCCGCGAATGCTAACTTACGTAAAACAATGCAAAAGCATATTTTTTATTCCTACAAACCCTCCTTTTAGCATGTGCTAAGCAGGGATATACAATAGCAAAATACATATAATTCAATAGAGCATAGATGAATTGATTTTAAGAGCATTCCATATTTTCATTTTCACTTTCAGGGAGGGGAACAGTAAGAAGGGAAGAAGTCTCAAAAATACCTTAATCAATCTGCATAAGTTCACTCACTTCTTTTTGGATCATAATTGTTCTATTGGTATCATGGATTGATATTCTCTTAGGGGCAAGAAGGGTGGTGCAGTAAGAGCAACATAAGGGGAGACACTGCACCAAAACACAGCAAGCAATCAAAATCACAATAAAATAGATCACCCTTTCAAGGATCCAACCCCATCCACCAAAGAGGGACCAACTCCAATTTCCGCTCTCCATTCCTTTAACATTTTCCAAGATATCTAAAATGTGTTGGGTAATATTCTTTTCCATATTAGTGATCCCGACTACACACTGGTCTCCTACTACTGCGCACACACCACCGCTCTTAGCTAGGATGAAGTCAATAGCATATCTAGTTTGCTCGGAATATATACGCATGGTTTCCAATTGGGTGGTGATGTCACGCAGAGCTGCTACTGTGGAATTAGACAGTATCTGTAGCTTGCATCCAAAATATTCCCTAGCCCTTTCACCCCTAGCCATAGCGGTACCACCAACTGTAATAATGGAGGAAAGAACATACCCAAAGGTGATACCATTGCTATAGTTATTGACTTCCAGGTCTGTCACCCGTTCGCAAAATTCCTTTGTCAGTGTTCTTTTCACTCATCTGACTTTAGGCTTCGCATGTTTGCAGGGCACACCTAAAGGCAACACCATCCCAAGGGCCCCATCATCTGTACTATTATGCATTTTAGAATAAGTCCCATTAGACAGGAAGAAAAACCCGGGTGTGCATAAATGGGCCTATCATAATCTACACCAAAGGGGATGATGGACGGAGCGTTAGAGCAAATCAAACACTCACCCCCAGTCAACTGATCTGGGTTTAATCCATCATCATTCTTTAGCTCACTCCACCACCCCAGTTCAGACATGGCCATATGCAAATCAGTCTGACCCTGTGCCTCATGGGAACAGTCCAGCCCGAACTGCCAAGCCATGTCTTCCCTGGACCAGAAACAAGCATCCTGGGACCGGTTTCGGGTTCAAAACCCTCATCAGCCAGGCTATCTTGAATCCAGTGGCAAAGTGAGCAAGGGAGAGTGCTTGAAGTAGTGCCACTCGAATGAGTGGTATCCCTCAGGGCACAGCGGTGTCTGAACAAATCAGATTTTACATTTTAACGAGAAGTTGAAAAGGAACAACAAAGTTATGGAGTAGTTTTCAACATAATGACTGTAATCTTTATTCGTACATGAATATGTCCATTAACTCATGGATTGGAAGTCGTGTTATCCATCAAATGTAAACTCTCCCGATGACTCATGGGAACAGTCCAGCCCGAACTGCCAAGCCACTGATTTGCATATGGCCATGTCTGAACTGGGGTGGTGGAGTGAGCTAAAGAATGATGATGGATTAAACCCAGATCAGTTGACTGGGGGTGAGTGTTTGATTAGCTCAAGCGCTCCGTCCATCATCCCCTTTGGTATCGCTTTGTTCGCCCTAAGTTGGCAGGGTATGCCCAGACGTGGGTCCCTTGCTCACTTTGCCACTGGATTCAAGCTAGCCTGGCTGATGACGGCTGAATAGCCGGAAACCGGTCCCAGGATGCATGTTTCCGGTCCAGGGAAGACATGGCTTGGCAGTTCGGGCTGGACTGTTCCCATGAGGCACAGGGTCAGACTGATTTGCATATGGCCTTGTCTGAACTGGGGTGGTGGAGTGAGCTAAAGAATGATGATGGATTAAACCCAGATCAGTTGACTGGGGGTGAGTGTTTGATTAGCTCAAGCGCTCCGTCCATCATCCCCTTTGGTATCGCTTTGTTCGCCCTAAGTTGGCAGGGTATGCCCAGACGTGGGTCCCTTGCTCACTTTGCCACTGGATTCAAGATAGCCTGGCTGATGACGGCTGAATAGCCGGAAACCGGTCCCAGGATGCTTGTTTCCGGTCCAGGGAAGACATGGCTTGGCAGTTCGGGCTGGACTGTTCCCATGAGGCACAGGGTCAGACTGATTTGCATATGGCCATGTCTGAACTGGGGTGGTGGAGTGAGCTAAAGAATGATGATGGATTAAACCCAGATCAGTTGACTGGGGGTGAGTGTTTGATTAGCTCAAGCGCTCCATCCATCATCCCCTTTGGTATCCTATCATAATCTACAGCAGCGTACCTAGAATTCCACCCAACAGTACGAGGGTCCTTTGGATCTACCATAGAGTATGTACCCATACGTAGGATTATCCCTGAGCAGTTCGCATACAAAATGAGGTCAGTATAATTGACGATTGGGCAACATGCAGGGTAATAACCAGCCTCTTGGGGAACTGTCAATTCTTTGTACTGCCAACCCACCAGTGTGACATTCTGCTTCTCCATATGGAAATTATGACAATAAGTGTTGTTGTTACATCCTAGATAGCCTGTGCCTCGAGGCTTTCGATGATAGACATGGGCCTGGATAACCGAATCCAAATACTCCTTGTACCGCTACGAAACCAGGGGGCCGAGAATAAGTATAATTAACAAGTGATTATGGATATGCAGTCCATAAGCTAGTAACACTCAGTAGGATAGCAAGCAGTACCTTCTCCAAAAAACCTTTTATTTGTGTCTAGAAACACATTACTCGGGGCTGCCCTTTTTGTAAGGACTTGAGAAACAACCTGGTGTTTAGTACATGACGATGCATTCGGATTAGATTCCAAAACCCAGGACACCCCGCCCAGAACCAACAGCAGCAATAACACGTGAACAGCACATAGGGTTTTTTGCTTGGTCAACCAAAATTCACGTGTATGACCAAGGGGAATTACTGGCTGCTCCTCGTCGGAACCATTCTGCCAAAGGGGTGCATAGCGAATAATAAAGCAAAGGGGCAAATCTCCAGCAAGAGAAGTATACAAGTTCCTAGTGTCAGTCAGAGCCTCACTGGTACAGGCTCCTATTGTCCATCAAACGTTGGCGCTCTTGAGCACCGGCGGTGGAGCTTGCTCTGTCCTAAGCTCTTGATGTATCCCACGCCGATCAGGATAATGTACCCCCCAAGGGAGTACGTTCAATCTATGCACCCAATTCTTCCGGCCAGCGACCTTGACAGCCGTGCGGGTAGCCAGAAGGACCTGCTCGGGCCCCTTCCAACGCTGCTCCAAACTCTTCTTCCGCTGAAAATTCCTTATGAAGACATAGTCCCCAGGCTGAATGTCATGTCCGGGCCCCTCTGGCGTAGCTGGCAGGGACTCACGGACCTGTTGGTGAATAGAACGCAAATTTTCAGTTAACTGACAAAGGTAATCAATCAATCAACAATGGGTACTCAATATCAGTAAACTGCTGAGGACGTGGGACGCCCCAGACATTTGCCGGGCGTCCAAACACGACCTCGTACAGTGACAATCCTGTTCTAGAATGTGCTGTTGTTCTTGTCGACAAAAGAGCTAATGATAGAGCATCTGTCCACTGTCACCCTGTGGTCTCCTGAATCTTTGCCAATTTCAGTTTGAGAGTACCATTGTACTTCTCAACCAAACCTGCTGAATGCGGGTGGTTTACAGCATGAAACTTCTGTTTTATGTGCAGACCATCACAAATTAACTGAATAACCTTGGCATTGAAATGACTTCCGTTATCACTCCAAATCAAACGGGGCAAGCCGAAACGAGGAAAGAACTCTTTCAGGAGTACCTTTGCAGTCGTAATGGCTGTATTATCTTTAGTGGGATAAGCTTTAAATCATTTACTAAATGCACAGACATCCACCAGGACATACTTCAAATTGTTGCATCATTCCAATTCGATATAGTCCATTTGCAGGACTTCGAAAGGGAAGGTGGGTGGTCCAAAATTACCAGGGGGTGTAGGAGTACCCTTCCCAGGATTATGCATCATGCACACCATACAGTACTTCACTAAATGTGCAGCTGTCTTAGAAATGTTGTCATTCTGCCATACAGGGTCTAACAACTTGCCAATACCCTTAGCACTAATATGCGCTGGGCCATGGGCCATGGTGACTACAGGAAGAACATATGCATCTGGTAACATCCTTATCTGCTTCCCTGACTTATCAATCCAACATCCCTCATCATTCAATTGTGCTGTACTTTCTTGCCACACTGCTAACTCTTCTGTTGTGGCCTCGCTTTGAATCTCCTTCACATTCTCAAGTGTGTCTTCGAACTTAGTAACCTCAGGCACCCACCTAGCAGGACCTGCCACAAACATTCTTTTCGTTTTGGTCCGGGCTGTTTCCTTAGCTGTCTGATCTGCAAAAGCATTTCCCCTACCTACATCATCAGTGACCTTCTGATGTGCACTACAATTTACTATGGCCAGTTTCTTCGGGAGTGTCAAGGCAGACAAAAGCCTCAATATGAGGTGCCTGTGCTGAATTTTAGTGCCATGGGAAGTAAGAAACCCTCTCTCAGCCCAGAGTGGCCCAAAATATGGGCGACTCCAAAAGCGTACTGACTGTCAGTATACATATTGACAACCAGTCCCTCACTTAATTCGCAAGCTCGGATTAGGGCGACAAGCTTGGCAGCTTGGGCTGACTGATAGGGAACTCGTGATGTCTCAACTACTGTACGCAACGTAGTGACAGCATACGCAGCAGTTGTAGTGCCATCTGGTAATTTAAAACAAGAACCATCGACATATAGTTCCCCCTCGGGGTCAGATAAGGGAACATCAGTCAGGTCTACCCGTCCTTTCGTCTCTTCTTCCGTCCGGAAGATACAGTCATGTTTATCAATCTCATCATTCTCAGAAGGGAGGGGCAGTAACGTGGCTGGGTTCAGAGTGGCACATCTTTTGATCGTGATGTGTTTGGCAAACAAAGTTAATTCATATCCAATCAGACGTGCACTGGTGAGGTGCTGTGTCTTAGTCTTGTTCAAAAGTGTATCCACAGCATGGGGTACCATGACTGTGAGGTCAGTATCAAGTACAAGTCCAGCCGATTGTCTGATAGATATGGCCACAGCCGCTCTTAGACAGCTCGGGAGGGCTCGTCCGACTGGGTCAAGAACGGCAGAGAAATAAGCACACGGCCGTTGCTTATCTCTAAATTTTTGTGTTAAAACAGAAAGCGCGCAACCAGCCATCTCATGAACGTATAACACAAATGGTTTAGTATAGTCTGGAGTGCCAAGTACTGGAGCCGAACAAAGTGCAACTTTCAACTGCTCAAAAGACTGCTGACAGTCAGGCGTCCAAGGCAGGGGCTCATGCTCATCTTTCAGCGTTGGTGCAAGCAAGGGTTTAATTAATAGCGAATAGCTAGGTATCCACTGCCGACAGTAGGAAGTGATACCTATAAAAGTGCGCACATCTTTCTGAGTTTGTGGAATAATGTAGTGGGCTAGCTCCACGTGTGCAGCATACAAAGGAGACGTAGCCGGTTTCCAGTTGATGTAGTTTATTAAGCAGATGCTGTAAGCTGTAACAGGCCCCACCAGGAGCAGCCTCCTAGCTGCTCAGCCCATCTTCCCAACTGTCTCGCACACACACAGGCACCCAAGCATTCCACTCACACTGACATTCTACGCGGAACACTCACACTGGCTGAGCAGCTAGGTAGAGGGAACAGAATGACATGACCTGAGGATACTACATATCCTATCCCTTTTATACTGAACAATAAAATGAACTAAGCTAAATTGAAAACAACTATACACAGAAATGTACAAGAGATGTAAATAGTCCGTAAACCCAGGGATGCAAAGAATGACATCACGAGAGGGAAAACAGACAAGCAAAAAGGAGGAAAGAAGGATGAAAAGAATAAAAACACACTCTAACACCATCCTCCTCCTTTAACAGTGAACAAAGAAAAATGTAAGAAAACCAAGAAGAACTCACATACACCACGTGAGAATAACGCACAAGACAGAAGAAAAGGGTAAGCAACCCAGACTAGAATACAATGGGTGGAACGACACCCAAGGAAGTACTCCTCACGTGAGGAGAATGTGGCGAAAACACCATACGCCACCCCTCATGTGAGGGACACTGTGGGACTAAAACCCCAGTGAAAAAAAAATGATTGGGACTGACACCCAAATGTACAGGTTACATCACATGGGACTAACCCCCAAGGACATGTGCAGCATAAGGATACAGATGCAGCACAGTGTGGAATCACAAGAGGACAACCCACACACATGAAAACGTAGAAGGAAGTGAAGGGACTGACACCCATTACTACTAGCATAGGTGGGACAAAAGCACCCTATAACTGCCTAAATGGGAAAACACCCCATAACCCCTCCTCAAGCGGGTTAACCACCAAGATGTGGAGACTAATGACCAGGAAGTGGGACTGAAACCCCTCCCAAATGCAAGTAACTGTGAACATGGGGTCATGGGACTGAAACCCACTCCCATCCCTAGACAGGGATAATCTATCTGGAACATGGGAACATGGGACTAAAAACCCACTCCCATTCCTAGACAGGGATAATCTATCTGGAACCTGGGAACATGGGACTAAAACCCACTCCCATCCCAAAGCAGGGATAAAATATCTGGAACCTGGGAACATGGGACTAAAACCCACTCCCATCCCAAAGCAGGGATAAAATATCTTGAACCTGGGAACATGGGACTAAAAACCCACTCCCATCCCTAGACAGGGATAATCTATCTGGAACCTGGGAACATGGGACTAAAACCCACTCCCATCCCAAAGCAGGGATAAAATATCTGAAACGAGGGAACATGGGGCTGAGAACCCACTCCCATCCCAAGGCAGGGATAAAAAAAAATACTCTTTTAAACAGTCACCATAAACGTGGTAAAGAGATGTGGGACTAAGACCCACTCCCATGCCAACAAAACATAAACAAGTGAAATGCAAAATAACCACTGTTGGCATATAGCAAAAACATGTTTGTATACACTCATAAATGCTTTTTTTTTTTTCCTGTAACAAGACATTATAGCGTGGTACCTAGTAGAAATGGACAGTAAATTTGCAATTCAACATTTGCATTGGTGTGCCAGTCACCGCGACATAGTGAAACAGGCAGTCCAAATACTCAAAGTGCTCTACGATGTGGAGAGTAAGCTGCGCACTCATAGAGACCCAAGGTGGAATGAAGAGAAGAAACCCATTGACGGCATCAAAATTCATGGCCCATGTGTGAAACAAAGAGCTTGAACTCGCTTAGAAGTTCTTCGTTAGAGATAAACCCATATTCTTGGAACTTTAACTTGCCCATAGATCATGGTGAATTCTAGTCCATGTGAAAGCAGCTGAATTTAGACATCCTGAAGTTTTGGCTGAAACTGGAGAACAACCCAGTGCATCCGATGTCATGCTTCACACACCAAAAATCGTTGTCTCACCTGTGCAGAACAATGAGTCCGGTGCTGTGCCTGCATTACACTTCATGACGATCCGACTTTGAATGCCTCAAAAACTTTATTGTTAAAACACGGTTGGCAGGTTACCGGAGGACACCTTCATTAACACAGGATGCAGAAGGCCTGGATCCGCCAACTCCAAGATGGCGGGACGCACAGGAGACGTATGCCGAGTGGCTCACGGCGCGCTCCTGCTGCAAAACGTCTATATGCAGCATCGCGCACCAGAGACACTCCAGACGTCATGGAAGACTCATGCGAAGCTGCGCGCGGTATCGTGCTCTAGGTAAGTTGCGCGAGCCTATTTTAAATTTAAAAACGAAGCTCAACTGCCATCTCAATCATGCCTCACAGCAAACCAGAAAACATCGATTTCTTATTTTTTTTTTAACTCGATCTTGGTCACAGTGTCAGTCTCCTCCTCAGCAGGCAATGCGATCTAAAATGATCCCAAATGTATCGACTGTCACTCCGCCACTTTTCAAAATTAAGCAGCCACATGTAAAGCTCACACCAGCTCTTGCTCGTTGGGGCACATCCTTATGTAAGGCATAACAATAAACTTCGCAACAGGGCAAAAACACAGTCAGTCACCAATTACCTTGGTTCTAGATGCCCTGTAGACATTTAAATGGCAGGTAGGCACTGGTTGAGACACTTTTTCTTCATCTGTGGATAAACAGGTGGTGTAGACGCAGAGATGACTTTACAGCACGCCTGGTCTGTGCTGTCCGGTCCTGTTGACACTTCCTTCCTGATGCACTGTAGATGTTTCTTTTCGCACTCTAGACGTATCTTTTCAATAAAATGACCATCTAGATGTAAGCAGACTTTCTTTTCCTTAAATGTTGTAGATGACTAGTTCAAATCACAGCACGCCTTGACTGGGCTGTCCGTTGTGCTGGACACTGGTGGGGCTACTTCGCGTGCGTGTCATGGTTCCTTTTTCTTGCGTTTCCTTTTGCTTGTAACTAGTTTCTAAGTCCTTTTTTCTTGGCTCCATCAGTTTTAACATAACTCCTGTTGCTTTTTGCGTTGAGTTGCTTCAAAATCCATGTTGATCGTCGCCATAAATAATGTAGTGGGCTAGCTCCACGTGTGCAGCATACAAAGGAGACGTAGCCGGTTTCCAGTTGATGTAGTTTATTAAGCAGATGCTGTAAGCTGTAACAGGCCCCACCAGGAGCAGCCTCCTAGCTGCTCAGCCCATCTTCCCAACTGTCTCGCACACACACAGGCACCCAAGCATTCCACTCACACTGACATTCTACGCGGAACACTCACACTGGCTGAGCAGCTAGGTAGAGGGAACAGAATGACATGACCTGAGGATACTACAAACGGGCATTTTAACAATGGTACTGATGCGCTCCGGGGTCAATCTGCTACCCTCCTTCGACAGTAGGTGACCTAAATAGGTAGCCTCCTGGCGACAATATTGAAATTTAGAAAGGACACCTTATGTCCATGTTGAACCAAATGCAAAAACAAATTAACTGTACTGTCTTTGCAACCTTGTTCTGTGTCAGAAGCGATGAGCAAATCATCAACATACTGCACCAATACACTACCTGATGGAAGCAATAGAGAATCCAGCTGACTTTTTAAAGCTTGACTATACATACTTGGACTTTCTGTATAGCCCTGAGGAGCTCGACAGAATCTAAAGCTCCTACCAGCTAGGGTAAAACCAAACAAGTACCTGCTATCTGGATGAATAGGAATACTAAAGAAAGCATTTTTCAGATCAGTGACAGAGAAAAATTTAGCAGTAGAGGGGATCATGGTCAATAGAGTGGTAACATCAGGAGCCACTGGAAACTGTGGGTCCACTATTTTATTAACCTCGTGCAAATCAATCACGAAACGATAAACATTTTCATGGTCATCAGAAGAACCTGAAGGCGTCTTTTTAGGAATCGGAAGAATAAGGCTATTACAAATATTAGCAGTTGTCTCCTCAACCACTCCCTTTTTTAATCAAATCCTGTATAATTTCAATGAGGCTCGCTCACCTGCCAGCGGAATTTTATACTGAGGGATACGAGGCAAAATAGCACCATCCTTAACCTGTATCGAAACCGGCGATATCTGCAACAATCCCACATCTGTGTCGCCTGTCGCCCACAGAGTGGGTGGCACATCCTTAAATTCAACAGGAAGGGGCGGATCTTTGGACAAACACTGCTTAGCGCGTGCTACATCTGGACCCATTGTCATATAGACACCCGCCAGAGAACAATAGATAGTGGCATGCAATTTATTCAGCAAATCCAAACCCATCAAATTCTCACCGATCTCAACAAGAATGGCGAATCCACAGTGAAAGGACCTCTAGTCAACACAAGAGGTTTTGAAATGGGGCTTACAACCGGTACACCAAAGAAACCAACCGACACATTGTTTTGGCCAGACAGAGCCGCCCCAGGGACATTTCGAGAAACAGAACTTTTCGTCGCACCTGTGTCCACCAAAAATTCCTTAGTCGAACCTTGCAGTTCTGCTGTTACATAAGGACCACGTTGGTCTACAGGTATCGGAACTGGTCCCCCACTCTGCCTCTGGCTGTCCCAGCTATAGGACATCCCTGTCACTTCCTCCACATCATAATCGTCATGATAGTACTGTCCTTCACGAGGGTCATCAAAATAATTATCGGGATGACCCTGTGAGGCTGCAGCACTCTGTGCCCTATCACCCCACCAGCTCCACAACCCTGACCCTGAGAACCTCGTCCTCTAGGAGCTGCCACCTTCTGCGAAAGCACAGGACACTCGCTGCGCCAGTGTCCCGCCTCTTAACAATACGCACACTGATTCGGACCCAAAGGCATAGTTATTGGCTGCCTATTAGTGCGTGGAAGCTGTCGGGCAGGACTACCACGTCCTCTCCCAATTCCCTCTAAAAGCCGGCTGTAACAACACCTTTGTCTTTAAGTCCTTATGCCTCTTCTCTGTCCTCTCCTTTTCCTCATTATCCCTATGCTCATAATATTGTGCCATATTCAAAATAACAGAGGGAGAAGAGGTGGACCAGGTACTCTCAGAAGTTTGCAATCAAGTCGTAATTTCAGGAAGCAAGTTAGAAACGAATCTATTGACAAACAACCGAACACCTCCCTCAATAGACAAATCCTGCCCACTGTAGTCCAAAAATCAGACACACTCCTCTTTCTTCTGCCGACAAGTTGACAGTTTATCCCAGTCCACCTTTCTCGGTAGAATAAGAGAATGCATGTATGTAATGATGCGACCTGGCAAAGCAAGCATCTCTGCCCGAGGCTTATCACCTGGCTTTCTTTCCTGGTCCCATGCCTTCATTTGATCCCAAGTACCACCCAACTCCGGAACATGATCTTGAGTATGGTCCTGTCTCCAGATATCAACCGGAACAAGAAGACCAAAAAACATTTCAATGTCAGCAAGAGCCATTACCGTCGAAGAAGCAGCGTCAGTCAACTCTTTATAATTATCAGTAGAATTCTTTCTGGGGTCAGGCAAATGAGTTTTAAGGGATAAAACCTCGCTTCTTTTCCATGGAGGATAAACCCATTGTTCTTGAAACCGAGCTGCTACTGCCACTCGAGTCACATTACCTCGCCCATCCGTTAACTCTGGTATCTGAGGGTGATATATAGGATGAACTTCTCTCATCGAAAACTCGAATATCGACTTGGGGCTTTTCTTATGCAGTCTTCCCCTATAAGCTATGATTGTCGTAACATTAGCAAAGACTTGTTCTGGCCCCAATTCACTAATATATACTCAGTCTCTAATGTCATATAAAGTTTGAGGCGCCTCCGCTCCAAAGTACTGTTGCCAAAGACCAATCAAAGTAGCTGACATGTGTTTAAGGGCATGCTGCTGTATAAAAGGCTCAAACTCTCTCATAGTTGCCCAAACATCCTCTACACTATAAATAGGATTACGGGCCCACTGCGCAGCCTGATTAGCTATTATCTGTTTCTCTTCATCTCCCACATCAGACCTCACTAACTGTCTCATGCGTTCCCTAAACTTCGTCCAATCCCTATCCTCAACTCCACTCACCGGCGTCCCACTACTCACTAAGGCCGGAGGATGAAAAACCACAGTGGGAGAGGCAACAGTTGTAACCGGTACTATCGTCGCTGGTGGTTGTTTCGCGGGGGAAAGAGTTGGCGAAAGGGATCCTGAAACAATAGGTGCAGCCGGAGCACTAACAGTCACAGTTGCCACAGATGGCAAAGAAACAGAAGAAAGAGGAGGAGGAGCCGAAGCCACAGCCATTGACGTAACAGTGGACACAGGGACAGACAGTAGAACCAACTGTAACGGGCGGCTGTGGGGGCACCGGAACAGTAGGGTATATTCTCTGTGTGGCATATGGAGGCGGGGGTCGGGCATCCAACAACTCTTCCACAAAAGTATCATCTTCCTCCTGAGTCGCATATAATTTGTCAATCTGTAATCGAAACCTTCTATCTTCACATTCAATACCCTTCTCCTGCTTTTCCCTATCATATGCCGCAGCCTTCTGAGTCAACGTCTGCATTCTTCCTTTCCGGGCCTCTTTTTCTGCCTTCAATTGCTTCAGGCCAAGCTGCTTTCTGCCATGTTCCGAGGGAGTCAAACATGGACTGTCTACTTCTTTTCTTAATTAACTGCTCCTGTAAAAATCCAATTTTTTGTTCATCAAAAGTGCCTGTCAACGGCCACTGCAACTCGGCATTGTCCCTCTTATATATGTGCCATAATGTACTAAACATAATAGGGCCAAGACCATGCTTCACATACATTCGGAGTACCTTCTGGAGGCGCCGGCTGACTTTCTTCCAATCGAGCATCAGTAGAACAACAACGACAACACAAAACAAACAATTTACTAAAACGGGCATTCTCAAAAGAAAACAGGTTCACTATTTATGCCCAGCAAAACAATTGTAATTGCTTTTGTCCCAAAGACGGTCCTTAGACTGTACCAAATACAAACCAAAATGGTACCATATCCACAAAGAACCAAAACAAACTCACCTGATATATGCAGGCCAAACAAATCTATTCTCCACTGCCGACTCTTCAGACCAAACGGTCAGATCCAAGGGTTTCGCCGTGTAGGACTCCAGTCGGGATGACCACTGGGCGAGGCAACGACCGGCCAGACAGAAGGGGCAGCTGCGAGTATCAGAAACTCTTCGTGCAGGGATCCCTGATCCGTCCGTCCGACCCCACGATGGCGCTGCTCCCTTCCGGCTTGGGGGCTAGCTGAGCAGCTAACTGCGGCTACAATGTATCAATAGAGATTGGGATTCGGCGCAGCTGACTCACTGTCAGGTTTGAGTGACGCAGTGAGGCGCAGGACCATGGACGTCACGTCCTGCTGCCCCCTGTGGGGCCCGAGCGGGTGACTGGAGTTCCAAAAGTAAGTTTGGGGGACCGACGGCAGTACAAATGCACTGCTTGCACCGCCGCGCTGAAGTTGAAATTCAAGATCTCCAGTGCGACCGCTGAACCCAACCCCACGGACTGCGGCGGCCGCTGGAGCCCATAGTACTGCTGCTGAGCCTGAATGGCCAGGGCAGCGCATTTCCCGAGGGAGTCGTTGATTGCGGCCAGGAGGACTCCGGAAGCGGGCGGCCAGGCAGTAAACCGAATTGCCGCGGCACGCCTCCCAGTTTTAAGTAAGTTAGTCTCCCTGCTTCCAAAATTTGCTTTATAATATAAATAGGGCTTAACTCGTGGTCAATCAGCTCCCTGCTGCCCTGTCGCTGAAGTTCTGCAATGAGCCACACACACGTCGCAGTCTCGGTCGTATGCTGCTAATTTACATTTTGACAAACATAATCACCAACAATGCATTCCTTGTGCCAATATCCAAGCCTCTGTGCGCTGTTTTTGATCGCTATCACTATGTGCTCCACCGTTCTCAGCCTCTATGAAACCAGAGTGTTTTGCAATGATTTTTCAAATGCCCCCTAGGGAAAAAAAGATTGATATGTCGACATAACACTTTGAATGGAATGTTTGGTAATGTCCTAAAATTACGGAGTGCAGCATGTTAATTCGTGAAAAAATGCGGCACTCTACACACTTTCTTTGCTGTCACCATGCCATCCTGCACCTTATTTCATTGACACTAGTCTGCTTAATCCACCAGCTCAGAATTCCGCATAGTGTATAGTACCTCTTCTTGCTCCCAAGCCTCTTGAATATTCTTAGAGTTTCTCGTGGATCAAAATGGGTGTAATTTCTGATATTTATATGTTCCCTCATCTTCGTTGCTTGATTTTACTCGCGAGAAAATGTCACTCATAGTCGTTGAATGTCACTCATAATTACACTGAAATTATGAAAATGTCACACATACGCAATCTGAAACCTTGGCAGCTATGGATTTTAGAAGAGCATAGATTTGCCGTGACTGGGAAATGTTATTGCAACCATCATTAAGCAATGTGAGGGATTTCAGAATGTAAGTGAATCCTGCAACTGAGAAAACACAGGGGGAGGGCATCCCCTCACCCCAAGGAAGCTATGAAATTGGAGGGTGGGAATATAGAGAGACTAATACTGTCCTCAAAAGTACAAAAAGTGTAATCTTTTTCTGCGGTGTCAGCGATCCACATCAATGACCTACTTATACAGTAGCTGCCATTTTAAGACACTGGATCTGCAGATATCCACTTATCTTGGTGTGCAGTAAAATACATTTTTGGAAGGGAGAGCAGCCTCTAATCCTAGTGAGGATGTTGCGGAAGAAAGATGGTGATCCTGCTTCACATCCAACAAAAGGTTAAAGTGGATACATTGGATCCAAGGATTAGTTTAAAGATCCAGGGATTAAAAATTAAATAGAAATCCACAGTGATTCAAAGAGGGCTGATGTCAGGAGAGCTGTATGGGGAAAATGTTTAACCCACTGTGCTCACCCAAAGGCTGTGCACATTGGAGATGCCCTGTACTAAAGGTACAGGGCCTTGGCAGCGAGCATCACTGATGTCCATGCCTTGTGCCCAGAGCCAGAAATGCACAGCCAAAACCTATACATTTATGTTCTGGGGTCACAGAGAGTGGGTGCAGTGCATGGGCAAATGTCACTCCCTGCAGCCGAAGCCCAAAGCACATAGCCAAAGGCCGTGTGCTGCAGGTTCTGAAAGTATATGAGATGATAGCAGATCATGTCCACTGATAATGTCCTGCGCCAAGAGTTTGCTGCACTCGGCTGAAGGCCATGTGCAGAAATTTCTGAGGGAACAAACATCAAAGTGAAGGAAGGAATGCTTGAATTAGTCTCCGCTACTAGCAAACGCTCAGGCCACATTCCATCCGTCAGTTTTCACCTGCTCTGATACTCTAGACAGAGACTAGCCATATGCAGTTCAGCTATAGCTTGGCAGAGTGA
This sequence comes from Calotriton arnoldi, assembly GCA_963921515.1. Taxonomy (NCBI): domain Eukaryota; kingdom Metazoa; phylum Chordata; class Amphibia; order Caudata; family Salamandridae; genus Calotriton; species Calotriton arnoldi. The sequence continues at coordinate 1,158,748 of CAWUFW010004053.1, forward strand.
GCACAGTACCCACATCTGGACAAACCTGTCACACTCCAGACATCCACTACAACACACAATAAATTGATGGAAGGAATGCTTGAACTAAGCTCATCCTGTTGCATGGAGCCACCTTCTATTACATTATTTTTCATCAACTATTGCCACTCTAGAAAGAGTCTAGCCGCAAATCAGTTATGGTTCAGCTTCAATAGGAACTGCTAAGCCATAAATACAGGCAAATCCAGACCGGGTTCAACCTACTTAGGCCTCTTGAGTGCGGTATGGCTTGATTCCTGTGGCACAGTGAGGGCGGGACCCATGGCTGAGCATACCTATTGCACTTAGGGCATCTACTGCAACAATCAACAACGTGATGGAAGGAATGCTTGAATTAATCTGAGCCACTGGCAGTTGGTCAGGCCACATTCTAGTCCATCGTTTGCACAGGAGCCATATGAAAATCAGTCTTGGTCCTGTTCTAAAGGAAAAGGAAGGCATGGCTTCGGTAATGCTGGACTCTCTGTCTCTGTGTCAGTAGATTCCTCTGGACAGGTGTGACTAATCTGCACCTGTCTTTCCCAGATCACTCATACAAGACCAATGTAATAAGCAATTAATTATCTTTTTCTATGACTGCATATTGTTTCTTTGGTTGCGTTCAATTACAGCCTGTACTAGCACCAGCTTGCATTGGGAGCAGGGAATGGCCAAGTGCCAATGTACAGGTAGGGTGATACAGAATTACAAGTGGCTGTTTGTTTTAAAGGGAAGGTCATTGCTCACCTTGCTTTGTTCCTTTCCCCCCCATAGTGCCTCTGACAGCAGCAGATAATTATTTCACCATTCAGCGTAAGCATGGCTTTCAAGTCAGTTTGTCCGGCTTGTGAGTGAGTCTATTTAAGCCTTTTGAACCAGTGGGCTTGCCAGATTCACATTCAAAGTGCTACTCATGAGCACTGTTGGGTAGCTATAATTTCGATTCCTACACCACCCTCCGATCTATCTTCCAGATGTCCCAGAATGAAGCGTATGCATATTTACTCTTTTATTTAAAAAAGGTTTGATGCAGATTCAGCAAACATTATCAAAGTTATGAGTCACCACTGCAGGATGCAGTGCATAAGAAAAGATCGCGTCCCACTCCAAATTTCATAGTAATCCTCAATCACTGTCACAAGGTCGGTCTAGCGCAAAGTTCCATTAGCGCTAGAAGTTTTCTGGTAAGTCAAAATCGATAATGGAGTACAAGTACAAGAAAGCCAATCAAAAGCCAAGCAGGATTCGTCCCCATCCCCCACTCAAAGTTTGTCAAGAAGTCACAAGGGCATCATGTCACTCGATGGGTCTGAAGTCTTCTGACTCAGAGCTGGTTCCGCATTTTATCCCAGTACACCCCGAATTCCTTAAACCATCATCGGCCCCATATCTGGTAGCAACCTTAAAGTTGCCATGCTGCAAAAGTTTCCAGAGGGTAGTAGCTCCCTCTGATGCCCTTGGGGCCCCATGGAGCTGAAAGGGCCCCCAGTTGGACCTCCGCCGGCTGACACTTCCCCAGCACCAACAGCCCTGGGGCATTTGTTTCTGGATCTGTACCTAGGCTGGTCCAGTTTTTCACTCCAGCCTCAGGATCCATAACAGTCCCTTACATGCCGGCGCAGATGATCCTATATCCGCTATGAAATAACTAAGGCTCATCCAGTAATTGTACAGTCAGACCGTCAGCATTGGCCTGTCCCTCAACACCAGTAGTATAAGAGAATAAAGGACTTCTTCAGTTCAGATCCCGATGCAGTCCAGTGTTATACCTAATGTTCCTCACAACACTGATTATGACAGTGTGGCAGATGATCTGCTCATTACACTGATGAAGTGCTATATTTAGACTTGCAAAATGCCGGTGGGCTAGATACCTCACCAGAGACGGAGCTGGACACGCCACCTGGTCCACCAATGGATGAAAGTACCTATTTCATTGTAGTGCAAGAACTGCAGAAGTGCTAGATGTGCAACTGCCTACTCTGGAAATCAAAAATATGAAATTCTTCATCTAAGTCTAACTTCATCTATGCTACTGTTACCTGTTAATAAGGTTCTTACTAACCCTCTTAAGGCTACTTGGTCTAAACCATGTTCAGTCCATCTGGTCAGCCGATCTGTGGCTAGACGGCATAGGCCCCTGACTACCCTGATTTGTTGATGAGACGGCCAATGAAAGTCTTGTGGCGTATGCATCCACAAGTACAGTCAGTCTGAAATGGGGGTGCCAGAGAGCCAAATGGGAGTGCTAGAGAGCTGGCGCAAGATGGCCGCACTCGTAGGGGCTCCTGCCGTCTGAGACTGCCATCCTGCAAGTTCCACCTGACTGCATACAGTAGTGTCTAATTAAACAGCAAAGAGAGTTGCTATATGTATCAGCTTTACGCTGCTTTCAATATTTCAGTATAAGTCAGTGTATATTCTGCATATTGCTACTAATTGCACTGCAGTCTGTGCTTGGGGCGCAACTTGACAAGGTGGTGGTATCGGCCATGTGAACATCGAAGCAAGTGAGGTGGATGAGCGAGGACCATGCTGAGGACCCTGCCGCCACGGAAGAGAGGAGTGGATCTGAGTGGGGCCCTGTACATTATATCCTGTCCTCGGTTGCGGACCTCAAGAGTTGTGTGATACATCTGCTGTAAGCCCACAGCAGAGGCCTGTGTGTGGTGGCTGTTGGACTGTGTGCTAGATGGCCCAGGGCTTCTGGCGGCTTCCTGTCGAATCTATGGCCAAGAGAGTCCTACTGGGACTAAGTGAGTGTGCCCATCTGGGCCACGACATTAGCTTCCCCCCTCCATGAACTTTCTAGGTCGTTGAGTGAGAGGGTGCCTCCTGCAGGCTCTGCGGTGCCAGACTGGAGGCCCTTAACTTGAATGCTATTTAAAATGGAAAGCACTAAGGGGGAGCAGACCTCCTCTTGAGACACACAATAGGGGGAAGCCATGTTGTACTGGGTACCCTCCACGAATAGTTACTACTATTCCAACACAACAAGGAAGGGGCTCGAATCTCACCGAGTAACCGCATCAAGCCTCTCTTGGAGGGAGGCAATCAAAGAGTCTGTTTGTGCCCCATCCTCTTGACCCCCCCACCCCAAGATGGGGGGGTGAGCCAGGACCGGAATATCAGAGAGACACCCAGAACGATCCTACCAAGTGGATTGCTGAGTGCTCCCAGCTCCAGGACACAATTCGGCCCACAACAAATAACAGATCTTTGGCCAGTCAAATGCAGACAAGCACCACTTAGCCACACAACAGCATATAGCCCAGTCTGGGTGGGGTGCCTGGAGAGAGAGAGACTGTCGGGTGGGTACCTGCACGTAGTTTGTTTTATATTTTAAATTTTCTTAACTAAAGAATGTGATTAACCTATATTTGCATGCAAATGTGAGAGCACCGTCTGTTCCAGAGTGCCAAATATCAAGTTCTTCAGCCTCTTGTCATGTGATCAATGGAACACCCACTGCTAATAAACAGCATAGGCTGTTTTCTGTTTTCCATCAATGGTCCAAGGAATTCTAGAATTCTTTTCAAAAAATTATTTTCAAAAAATTGTTTTTATTGGTGTTTATCATCCAAATGCATATGTGCCACAGAGTCTGTTATTGTCTCTGTTCAGCGGGCTGATGGGATTTGGACTAGGTTCTCTGCTGGGCACGCTCCTCGACTAATGTGCAACTACAGGAAGTGCTCGCCCTGATCTTGACCATGTTGTATATTCCAGCCCACAGTGGGGCTGCCACCTTTGCATGGTGAAGGTAAGCAATCCTTCTTTCGTCTTATATCTTATTTACCCTGATGAATGCTCTGGACCTTTTATAGGCCATCATTTAGGGGCAGAAAAATGTCGGCAATAAATTGGTAGTATTGGCGATTGTACTCCTAAAACATCCCCCTTTTTATTTATAGGATTTTATGTATACCTAGTGTACCCACCAATAAAGGGAATTCCCACGGGTTCATCCTAAGGTATATTTAATATCTGGATCCCGCTCTCCAGCTATCATACTTTATCTAAGAACTCCCTCACAAAATGGAGGTCGAGTCTGCCCTGGTAGTATCATCTTACCAGGGTGGGGTAGGAAGCCGATGATGAAGCATGCCACATTACATGAGCGTGGCTTATTTATCCAGACAACTGGATATGGTTCCATAGCCTAGGGTAGCCAAATCGGAACAAAAATGATTGTTCTGTATCATCACTGTGCCCCATACCTTTGTGTTTGGCTGTGTTAACTATTGGAGGATTGTAAGAAATTGGGTTATTGGTTGACTGGGGTGTGAGACCTGGGCAAGCAACAACCCCAGTCCTTGTCAGGGTGAGGCACAAGCCATCCCCAAATTAATCTGTGCTCAACCCTCTGGTAGCTTGGTACAAGCAGTCCGGGTTAACTTAGAGGCAATGTGTAAAGTATTTGTGCAACACTTCAGACGGTAATAAAGTGAAAAACGCCAAATAAAAAGGATCCCACACCAAGTTTAAAAAAGATAGTTCTTTCTTTAATAAATAAAGCAAGACCAAAATGACAAAACTCCAATCAGTAGAACCAGAGATATGCAATTTTTAGGATTTTAGTGAGAATAGCACCAAAAAGAACAATGCACCAACTGTTGATATCTGGTCACACCGGGACAAAGTCACAAGGTCAGGCCGACCGCGAAGGAGCGCAGGCCAGCTACTGAGACCCAGTTAGGCCCACTGAACAGAGTTCTTTAAATCCTGGGTTGCGGAGCATTGCGAGGATCCGCGTCAAAGATGCGTCACACAGTCAAAATGATGCATAGTTTCTGAGATGCGGTGAGAATGCGGTGCAAGGTCCTCTGTCATCGTTGAGGATCCTGTTGATGAGGGCTTGCGATGCAAAGGCTGATGTCGAAGATGCGTCACACAGTCGAAATGATCCATACTTTCTGAGATGCAGTGAGACTGCGGTGCGAGGTCCTGTGTCATCGTTGAGTATCCTGTTGATGAGGGCTTGCGATGCAAAGGCTGGTGTCGAGGATGCATCGCACAGTCGAAGTGATGCTTCGGTTCCGAAGAGCTGTGAAGCTCCGACGTGGATTCCGTCGTTGTCGTCGTCGAGTCTCCCATCAACGAGAGATGCAAGGGCTTGCGCCGAGGATGCGTCGTGCAGCAGCAGTTCTGATGGGCTGCAATGCGATGCGGGTCTTTGCGACAGGTCCAATCCATGCAGCAGCGGTGATGCGCCAGTTGTGGGTTTGTGCCGCGCAACAGAGGAGGTGCTTTTGTTCCGCTGCATCGACAGAGGCTGGCAGAGCATCTTAAGCCCATTTCCAAAGGTCCAAAACTGGCGTGGCTCCACTTGGCAGGATACACTCGCAGCTGGCAGAGTCCACGTGTAGGTGCAAGGTTGTTGGAAGCCTGTGGTGTCCCTTAGGCTTCAGATCATGATGCTAGCCACCTAGCCCTTGGAGTTGCTCTGGGTTCTGGATTCAAGAGATGCAGGTCTAGTCCTTCTCACCCAGTGAAGACAGCAGCAGGCATCCGGTCAGCACAACAGGGCAGCAGTCCTTCAGAGCAGCAATCCAGCAGAGTGACAGTAGGAGTGCTGCAGGGGTTGACCTTGAGCTCCACCTCGTTAAATGCATGCCTGACCCCTCTAGCACAGTTTGCTAAGCCCTAGAGGTCAAGGTGATCACGTAGGCTGATGACACATAGCTGGTGTGTGCATGTGGGAAGAGAGAGAGGAGATTGGGAGAGAGACTATTAAAATCTTCCTCTCTTCCGTCTTTCACTGGATGTCCTTGCATCAATTAAAATGTTATGCAAAAAAGACAGTGATCTTATTCTTTGGACCTAACCCTCCGGACTGGCATATACTGTGGCCCAAGGATGCCCCACCCCCAAGACCTCGGGGGGAATAGTCAAGAACTTGGGCATAAAATTTGATTATGCCTTATCATTCCAGCCACAATTCATGTCGGTGGTCGGATCATGCTTTGGACTCTTGTAAAAAGAAATGTTTTCACTATCTCTCATTGTCCACAAGAAAGGTGGTCATCCAGTCACTCATAAAATCTAGACTGGACTATGGCAATGCCCTATACTTAGGGCTCCCAGACTACCTAGTTAACAAGCTTCAAGTTGTCCAAAACATGGCAGCCCGCATTCTACTTAGCCAGCCCGGCAAAAACACACGTATTCCTTTCCAGCGTGCTCTCTACTGGCTGCCAATAAAGAAGAGAATTCTCTTCAAAAGTTAGTGCATAGAGCACTGCACCATTCTGGGGCAGGCTATCTTAGGGCTAGAATTAGTTTCTGTGCCCCCTCCAGAAACCTGCGGTCAGCCCATAGCCTCTTGGCAAAGATTTCTAAGGTCCGTTGCATGAGAATGGGCGGGAGAACCTTTTCTTATCTTGAATCAGTAGCCTGGAATAAACTCCCCTCGGCACTGTGCTCCATAGGGGCCACCGCCTTGTTCAAGAAAAAGCTGAAGACATAGCTCTTTCAACAAGAATGGATGATTGAGGTGCATCTCGTGGCTGACTGTAAGCGCAGCACCAGGACACCCCATGGAATAGCTGTGTGCTTTAGAAGTCCCATTTCATTGATTCATTCAGCAGCACAGCAGTCTTTTTTTCCTGGCAGAATATCCACAGGTTCAGAAGTGTACTGAAGAGTTGGTGTCTGAGGTCCAGAATGTATTCCTAATTGTGCCTTTTAAGTGGAGAGAAGCTTCTAGAGGCATGCTTTTAAAGTGCACAGGTGCCGTGCCTTCCTAGCCCTTGCTCCAGACTAACTACAGGGGGTATGCAACCCTTTGTGTGGAGTCAGAACACAGCCTATTCAAGTTTAAGTGGGGCTGGGTCCAGCTCCTCCCTCCCATCCTGACAGTGAAGGCCCACCCAGTCACACCTAAGCTCCCCATTGTGTGTGGGTGGCTAGGAGTAATACACAATGGTCAACTGTCAACTACACCCAGTCTTACGACCTAGAGACAGGCGGCAGGTACCACATGGCTAAGGTAGGAAAAAGTCAACTTTCTAAATGTGGCACTTTCGAAATTGTAATTTAAAATCCAACTTCACCAGAAGTTAGGGGTTCTCATTACAATTCCAGGGAGACCAAACATGAACTGGTTACATGTTCCCATTTGGAAATTACATTTATAAAATGTAGTATGGAAACTCCAGTGTTATCCTATGGGAGAGGTAGGCCTTGCAGTAGGAAAAAACAAATTTAATAGCTTTTCACTACCAGGACATGTAAAACTTAAAAGTACATGTCCTGCTTTTAAATGCATTTCACCCTGCCCTCTTGGCTGTCTGGGGCCTGCCGTAGGGGTGACATATCTATGTGAGGAAGAAACTATAGAGCCCACATGCTTACCTGGAGGGAGTCCTCTGGTGCACCCGACCCAGTGCTGCCGTCGCTGTTGCACCTGTAAAAGGAAGGAGAATTCACAGGTTAAGCAAAGCGAAAACCCGGCATCCACAAAACTAACAAAGGACCCCTGTGTCTTTCGACAGGTGGGTGGGGCCCAGCAAATGAGAACCAATTGGGATATCTGGAAGGAGGAGAAAAGGATGCCACAAATGTACAAAGGAAGTACGCCGGAAGGGCCGTGAGGTTCGGGGAGGAAGGAACCTAAAGCCAACCAGAGGGTGAGCCGCCAGACGGAAGACAACCGGAGGAAGACAACACCACTGACCTGGCTTGAGGAATGGTGGACACTGCCGGAGGATGCTGAAGAGCCTCCGCAACTCAGGAGGTTTTTAAGGTGATTCGGCACCTTCTGCTTTCACTACGATAGGTTTTATTTAGTTGCCTTGATTTTTTTATTTTGCATTTTGGACTCCTTCATTGGAACGGAGACAGTAAAATTCAGCCTCAGCATGAGGGGAATGCAACGTGCACTGGATGTATGTTCAAACTAAAGGGGAGCGTGTTGTTCTTATTTTACTCAACCAGTGGTGAATTAGGAAAGAGGAGTTTGTAAATAATGTGGCGAGATCCATAACAAACAGACCTGCTCTGGCCACCTGAAAACAAGAGACCCCGTAATACTTTACCTCAGTGGGAGGAGGGAGAAGGGTCACGGGTGTTAACAGGCATGTTTGAAAGGGCATAACACAAAAATCCCAAACGGGGACTAGATATATGAAACGCAAACCTAGAATTAACCCCTGTGCTTATATCAATCAATCAATCAATCATGTCACTTATAAAGCGCACTACATACCCGCGAGGGTCTCAAGGCGCTTATAGGGTGGTTAAGAAGCCAGAGACCGTGACTCTGCTCCCTGGGCCGATACCAAGACCTTCCCTTCCAGGTCCACAGTGTTTTGACTGTGGTGGATAAGGGCATATCACCCCACATTGCTCCCAAATGGGAGAACTAATGGAGGTCAGTTTTGTCAAGTCTTTCTCCTGTAACCCACTGAGTCAAGTCCTCCTTATCACCGTCACATGACAGTAAACAATGAACCCTTCATGGCTCTCGTGGATGCAGGGTGCCTCCATAGTGTTATGCATCCCCAACTGCTCCCCGAAGGGTTAACTAAAACCATGGAAACAGTGAACAGTCAATGTGTCCATGGAGACAAAAGACAATACCCCATGACAGAGGTCCATGTCCAGCATCCAACAGGCCCTGTTGTTCCTTTACGAGTGGTACTCATACCAAAGCGGTCTTAACCGCTGATTGTGGACAGCGACTACCCCAACCTGGAAACCTTGGTACTGGAAACCTGGAAGGAAGGAGGTGCATGGTGGGAAACTGCACCCTTCTCACAGGCTGAAGACAATGAGTGGGCCATACATAAAGCCAGAGTCAGAGACAGAGAAGAGAAGAAATTATCCTGGATGGTGTTGCCTGTTGGCACATATGACTACATATGGAACACTAATAATAACTTTCAGACTGCCCAATGAGAGTACCCCAACTTTAGGGAAGCCTGGATGGCTGCTACCGAACAAGAGACTGGACAAGTAGGTCCCCATTTCTTTCTGAGAGAGAGTTTGTTGTATAGGAAGAGAGTGAGAACCCAACCCCAACAGTTATACATACCCACACCCTTCAGAGAAAGTGTTATTCCTAGCCCATAGTTTTTTTTTTTGGGGGGGGGGGGGCATTTTAGCTCAGAGAACACTGAGAAATCCATATTGGACAGATTCTATTGGCCTGGGATGTGCCAACAGGTAGAGATACTGCAGGGATTGTGCGGTATGTCAGAAGTACAGCTATTATCGTCCCAATAGGGTCCCCCTACTTCCTTTACCGGTAATAGAGGAACCCTTCACAAGAGTAGGAATGGACATCATAGGTTCCCTTCTCCCTTTGCATAGTGGCTGTCGATTTGGCCTGGTTTTAGTGGTCTGTCTAGGCCATGCCTTATCCCGAGGCGGTGGCCCTGAGACAACTAAACACTACTCGGATAGTAAAGGCTATAATTAACATCTTTTCAAGGGTCGGGTTTCCGAAGGAAATATTGACCGACCAAGAAACCCGTTCGTTTCGCGACTCATGAGGCAAGTGTGCCAACAATTAGGCATTAGACAGATTTACTCTGCGGCTTATCACCCTCAAATGGTTGGCCTCGGTCAGAGGTAAAATGCCACCCTGAAAAAAGTTATTAGAGTTAGAATCCCGGGAATGGGAAGACATGTTAACTCTGGGCCACTTCGCCATCCGATTTAAGACCCAGAAAAGCACTGGGTTTTCACCATTCGAGCTTCTCTTTGGGCGTGAGCCACATTCCCTTCTAGTCATGGCTAGAGAAGAATGGGAACAAGAAAAAGATGGAACTAAGCCCCTCCTTGAATATATAACTGGTTTTAAAACCCATCTGGGGCCAATCAGAAGTATAGTGAGAACCAATATGGAAACTGACCAACACAACCAGAAAACTCGGTATGATAAAAAGGCAAGGGAAAGAACCCTAGACGTAGGGGAACACGTCCTTTTAATGATGCCCACTTCAGAACACAAGCTTCTGGGACAATGGCAAGGTCCTTATGAGGTGGTGGAAAAGGTGACCCCGGTTACCTATCAAATCGGAACACATTTCAAATAAAAAGATCATACATATCTATCACATAAACCTTTTAAAGAAATGGGATGGGGAGAACCTTGTCCTGATGGGGAGAACCTTGGAAGAAACCCTGTTGTATGTTCAGTATATAGATCCTGACTTTTCTGCCAACCTAGCTCACGGTCTAACAATACGACTACACCTCCTTCAAGAGGTCTTCTCCCTTGTCCCTGGTTGTACAGCCTTGTTAGTATACCCCATAAATACAACCCTGGGGAACAAAGTGCGGTTAAGAACACATCGCCTTTTAGAAGATTGGCAAGAGGTCATTGGTAAAGAAGTGAAACAAATACTACGAATGGGGGACATTGAACCCTCCATTAGCGAATGGAATTCTCCCAAAGTGCTAGTGCCAAAACAGGATGGTCAGTACGCTTTTATATTGATTTTAGAGAAGTAAACAAAATCTTTAAATGTGACTCCTATCCCCTTCCCCGGGTGGATGAGATGATAGAGAGATTAGGGGAGGCCAAATACTTCAGCACCTTAGTTTTATGTAAACTGCTTTTTCCACACCAAGGGGTTTGTTTCATTTCACAGTATTGCCCTTTGGGCTACGTGGTGCCCCTGCGACATTCCAGCGCATGAATACCATGCTAAAACCCCACGACAAATATTCCGCTGCTTACATTGATGACATCGTCATCTACAGCCCTTCTTGGTATCTACACATGAACCGCCTACAGACTGTTATTCAGGTCTTGGGCGTTAGTGGGCTAAAGATTTATCCAGCCAAAAGCCACTTAGCTGCAAGGAAGGTGAAATACCTAGGGTTTGTCTTGGGAGAGGGACACATCCGGCCTCAGTTTGAGAAAATTGCAGCCATCTCCAAAGTCCCTATGTCCAAAACCAAAAGGGACTCCTCGGATACTACAGACGGTTTAGCCTGTGTTTTTCACCAATAGCTGCTCCCTTGACAGATTTGTTGAAAAAGATTCGGAAAGCCGAACAAGAATTACAGCAACCCTCCCCTTTCAGGCCTTAAAGCAGTCCCTCACTTCTGAACCTGTTCTAGCCAGTCCGGATTATACCAGGGCATTTGTTCTCCATACAGATGCTTCAAGGGTAGGTCTTGGGGCAGTGTTATCGCAGACCGATTGAAGTGGAGAAGAAAGGCTGACTGTGTAAATAAGTAGGAAACTGTTTCCCTGAGAAAAGAACTATGCTGTAGTAGACAAGGAGCCTCTAATCATTAAATGGTCTATAGAGAACCTACGCTATTATCTAGAAGGATGGTGAATTCACTCTATTCACCGATCATGCTCCCTTTGAATGGATGGCCCATAAAACAAGCATTGGCATAGCCAATAGGTCTCGCCTTTGGGGCCTTAGAAGTGTTTAGCCAGAGCTATTGACTTTGCCAATGTCTTCAAGCTGTGCTGTAGAGAAGTGTGGCTGCTGTGCGGCATGCTGAAAAGTTATAATAAAGTGTCAGAAGCATTTTTGTTACTTTATATATGACCAAGAAGGCATTATGTAAAACTGAACGACCATATTAAAAAAGTATTTACAATAAAAAAATGTCCTCAGTTTTCTTTTGTTCTTGCAATGCTGGCAACTTGTTTCTGCCTATTGCAATGGTTGTTTGTTAAAGCTTTTTTTTTGAGGGGGCATAAACAATCGGAGGGTGAAGGTTGGGAACTAGTACCTGTATTATAACACTAGCAGCGGCCAGACGCTACGGGAGAATCAACAGATGCCAGATTCCGAGAGCAGGCTGAGGTGGTGCTGAGTGATGCTGAGGTGGTAGTGGTAGTGGTGGTGGTGGTGACTGTTGCGGAGACGATGCTGAGGTGATGCTGAATGATACTCAGGTGTTGCTGAGTGATACTGCTGTGGTGCTGAGTGATGCTGTGGTGGTGCTGAGTGATATTGTCTTGGCGCTGAGTGATATTGTCTTGGCGCTGAGTGATGCTGTGGCGGCGCTGAGTGATGCTGTGGCGGCGCTGAGTGATGCTGTGGCGGCGCTGAGTGATGCTGTGGCGGCGCTGAGTGATGCTGTGGCGGCGCTGAGTGATGCTGTGGCGGCGCTGAGTGATGCTGTAGGGGGGGCTGAGTGATGCTGTGGCGGCGCTGAGCGATGCTGTGGCGGCGCTGAGCGATGCTGTTGCGGCGCTGAGCGATGCTGTTGCGGCGCTGAGCGATGCTGTGGCGGCGCTGAGCGATGCTGTGGCGGCGCTGAGCGATGCTGTGGCGGCGCTGAGCGATGCTGTGGCGGCGCTGAGCGATGCTGTGGCGGCACTGAGCGATGCTGTGGCGGCGCTGATCGATGCTGTGGCGGCGCTGAGCGATGCTGTGGCGGCGCTGAGCGATGCTGTGGCGGCGTTGAGCGATGCTGTGGCGGCGTTGAGCGATGCTGTGGCGGCGTTGAGCGATGCTGTGGCGGCGTTGAGCGATGCTGTGGCGGCGTTGAGCGATGCTGTGGCGGCGTTGAGCGATTCTGTGGCGGCGTTGAGAGATGTTGTGTTGGTGCTGGGTGATGCTGTGCTGGCTCTGATTGATGCTGTGCTGGCTCTGATTGATGCTGTGGTTGCGCTAAGTGATGCTGTGGTGTTGCCGAGTGAGAGATAGAGTGAAGAAGTAATGCCCAATTAGAGAGGGTGGTGAGAGAGAAAGAGAGAGAAAGGGTGTACATAGAATAAAGAGTGGAGCGGGATAGAGAGAGAGAAAGAAGGGGAGAGAGAGTGAATGAAGGAGTTTGAAAGAGAAACAGATAAAGGGGTGAGAGAGAATGAAAGGCTAAAAAAGATAGAGAGGGGAGAGTTAATTAAGTAGAGAGAGAATTAGAGAGGGAGAGAGAGAGAAGGAGAGAGACAATAAGAGTGGGGGTGTGGAGTTTAAATAGAGTGAAGAAGTGACGCGGAAAAAGTAACCTTAAATATAGCTTTGTGCTTTGCGCGAATAAATATTAAAAAAAAAAAAACAGTGAGACACAAAAATACTGGTAATTAGGCTGTGACTCCCAATATAAAACAAATAGCGATATAAGGTGAAATCAACCCACCGAAGCAATATTTCTAACTAGACAAAAAAAAGCTTGCATTTCAATGCTAATCGCTGTTGTTTTTCATGTGACTGTAGTCCAGGGCCCTGAGTTGGTAATGTGAGCTGCTGCTGCGATTGAAACATCAGAGTCCAGAGAGTTAATGAGCCATGACGAGGAAATGAGGAAGAGATAGGAAACCCAGATGCCAGCTGCGCGTGCACGCCATCGTGAACTCAAGCTGGTCGCCAGCCGAAAGCCAGTGTTTGCACTTCCAAAACCCGCTTACTAAAACTCTCGGCCAGACCAGCGCAAGTGCTGGTGCAGGCCGAGACCTAAAAAGGAAACAATGACTGTTCTACGTTGGTTTCTGGCTGTACAACTATTTCGTTTTCAAACCTTCCATCAAAAGGGCATAAATCATACCAACGCTGATTTCCCCTTTCCCGGTATCCGCAGGAAAAATTTCTTACTAGTAAGAAATGAAGGGAAGAGGGATGTGAAGAGGAAACTATGGAGCCCACATGCTTACCAGGAGGGAGTCCTCTGGTGCACCTGGACCGTCACTGCCTTCACTGGAGCACCTGTGAAAGGAATGAGAAATCAGGGGTTAAACAAAGCGGAAACCCAGCATCCACGAAACTAATGAAGGTCCACCTGTGTCTTTCGCCAGGAGGGCGAGGCCCAAACTAATGAAGACCAATCAGGACCTCCGGAAGGAGGAGAAAAAGACGGTACAGACATACAGAGGAAGTGCGCCTGAAGGACAGCAAGGTTTGGGGAAGAAGGAACCTACAGCCGACTGGAGGGAGAGCCGCCAGATGGAATCTGACCAGAGGAAGATGATACCACCGTCCTGCAAAAGACCGTGGAAACCTGGACCACGGAATGGTGGACACCACCAGAGGATGCTGAAGAGCCGCCGCAGCGGTGTAGCGGGAGAGTGACGCTGGGGAGGGTGTGGGACGGGAGTTTTAAGGTGATTGGAGTGTACACCTTCTGCTTTCACTAAACTGGGTTTAATTGAGTTGACTTGATTGTTTTGTTGTTCATTTTGGACAGCTTCATTGGAACGGAGACGGTATAATTCAGCCGCTGCATGAGGTGAATGCGACACGCACAGTATGTATGTTCAAACTGAAATGGGCCGTGTTGTTCTTATTTTACTCAACCAGTAGTGAATTTGGAGAGGGGAGTTTGTGCATAATACGGCGAGACTGATAACAATCAGACCCGCTCTGGCCACCTGAAGACAAGAAACCCCATAATAGTTTACTTCAATGGAAGAAGGGAGAAGGGTCATGGGTGTTAACAGGCACGCATGAAAGGGCATAACACAGGATTCCCAAACGGGGACTATTTCTATCAAACCCAGAGTTAATCCCTATACTTAGCAAAATCTATAGTGTGATGATGACTTAGGAATAGACCAACCCAAGTATTTAAAACTCCTACTTACCGCTGTTTCATTTCCGAGACTCCTGGCGGCGCCATCCTGAGGGAGAATACCTAAAGATAGAGGAAATAGAAACCAGATCCCAGTTGCATCCCGTGGAAAGACGATCACATCACCATCCCACCCGTTCAAGACTAGAAAGAACCATAATTCTCCAATTGTACAACCAATAAATATCCAACATTCAGACACCTACCCAGCCTCTGCATCCTTCTATCCGCCCAGCCCTCCTATAATCTATTAAAAAGGTAGGTTTGTGCCTGGCCAAAGGTTTATTTTGCCAAGTCGAAATAGCAGTTTAAAACTGCACACACACACACAGGATGCAGGCCTGAGACATGTTAAAAGGGCTTCTTACTTGGGTGACACAATCAGTACTGCAGGCCCAGTAGTAGCAATTATTTTGCCGGCACAGGCGGTGCCACTTTACTGGGGACTTACAAGTAATTTTAATATGCCATTTGGTTGCAAGCCAATCTAACATGTTTCAGGGAGAGAGCGCAGGCGCTTTAGCACTGGTTAGCAAGATAAAGTAGATAATAGGACGTCTGAAGACAAACACCTAGGGGGAAAACACTCCAAGGATACCAGGTCTAACAAGGATGTATGTACAGTGTGCCACCTGTTCCTCTTTATCTCTTACTATGATTTTATATTATTTTCACACACCCTTCAAACTCATTCTTCAGAATGTTTACATCTATGTAGTGTTACAATTGTGAAATCTTATTAGAGATCAAAGAGACCCAATGCATTTCAGATAAAACTATCCTTCATCAGGGAAAAAGCATCATTCTAGTCTCCACTTCTATAAATAGAACAAAATATGTGCAAATACGAGCTCTGAGTCTCTGGGAAACCCTAGTCTGTTAGTATGTG
The DNA here is from genome assembly GCA_963921515.1 of Calotriton arnoldi. Classification (NCBI taxonomy): domain Eukaryota; kingdom Metazoa; phylum Chordata; class Amphibia; order Caudata; family Salamandridae; genus Calotriton; species Calotriton arnoldi. The sequence continues at coordinate 1,174,145 of CAWUFW010004053.1, forward strand.
CCCCTCATTGATTAAAAAACTATGTGCCATATTCTTACCAATTCTAATCAGTTTTATACCCCTATGTATATGTATCAATTTTATACCTCTATGAATGCAGTTGACTACTGTGAAATATGAGTCTTAAATGTGACTAATCATGTTCAAAACAAAACCACTAGTGACTAAACTCTTATTCTCCAGTATTGGGGTGTCTTTCATAGATTCACATGCTTGAATCATTCCCCGTCGTCTAAGTGGGAGTCCCACGGTACATAAAATAGCAATATATATATACATATATACATAGCATAACAGTAGCATAGCTAAACAATACTATAGGAAGTAATGTAACATAGCAATCCATAGGAAAAAAGTTGTCACTCTATTAGCTCGTCCAAGTCATTAGATATAGTCCAAACTACAGCCAATCAGGCGTCAGCACCACCTAGAACCTTCTCCCCAGAGGCTCAGAACCTCAGATTTTCTACTGCATGTCGTGTGAAGGCAGTCTCCCTGAGCTCTGCTCAGTACTTCAACTCTTCTTTTCAGAATTCTACTTGAAGCTTCACAGCAATGTCTACTACTAAGAGATCACTCTTCAGACACTGTGAGTCTTGTGGAAAACTGCGTCTTCACTCGGAGGATCCTCACAAAAAATGTATTTACTGCCTACATCCTGACCATCAGGTGAGAGACAGTAAAATATGCAGGACTTTTCCTCAAAAGACCTTAAGGGACAGAGAAGGTCGACTACTTCTGTGGCTACAGAAGCTTAAAATGAAGGATGACCCAGTTTCTGATGTGGAGAGTGATTCCTCTCTTAAGACTGTCGCCTCTAAGAAAAGGGCTAGTGAGGCGGAATTGACTTCTCATAAGGCCAAGGTACTGAAAAAACATCACTCTTCCAAGCGTGATGACCAGCCTTCATCATCAAAAGGGACTTCTGTTCCCCCTAAGGGTCACTCTACATCGTCTATGCCCCCGAGATCCAAGTCTCCGGCATCAAAATCTCTGTCCGAATCATCTTTACCTCAGAAAACTGGTCTATCGTCGACGGGCTCGTCGTCGACGCTGGTCTCCGTAACGGTGAAGCCTAAGTCAGCTGCTTTCTCTTCGTCGACGAAGATGAAGACACTTTCGTCGACGGGAACTTCCAAGGATCTATTGGTTCCGTCGACGTTTACCTAGTCGACGCACTCCTCGTCGACGCCTGTCCCATCGACGGTTGTCTCGTCGACACCTGCTTCGTCGACGCCTGCTTCGACAGTTCCTTCGTCGACGGTCGCTTCGTCGACGGTTGCTTCATCGACGTCAGTGAAGACTTTACAGATGGAGAGTCAAGTATGTCTTTCGTCGACGGCGGCTGCTTCGTCGACGGAATCCCTGGTTTCGCCTCCAGGTTTGATGCCTCTAGTGCCTTTGAAGCCTTCAGCAGCCCTTCTGCCGTCATCTGAATCCAGGAAAGGCTCGTTGCTTCAACGTAGACAGTCTTCAATGGACCTTTTATCGCATATACAAACCACTCCAAACCTTCCAGTGCAAGTGTTGGATTATGGGTCGGACGAGGAGGATTCAGAGGAGGATGATAGGTTTCGAGCAACTCGTAGTCCATCAGAGCTCCTCATTAAGTGCCAGGACATAGTTGAAGAACAAGACTATAACTATTATTCGGAGCCGAATTTCCAATCGCAGTCTGAAAATCCGACTGCACAGATGCCTCTGTCACTCATTTCAAATTTGCAGCACATGCTGGATGACTATTACCGCCGTTTCCCTCCTTCAGAGCCAGCTTCTTCAGTCCCTCAAACACATGTTCCTCCACCTTCTTCAATCATTGCGCCGCCCCCTCCTACTTCTCCGGTGGCTTCTACTGCTCATATTATAGAGGACAATCATTCAACTGATGAGGACAGAGAAGAAGGGGAGTTAGACGATAGATCCCTACTACCTGAATGGGACAATTACCAAATTCAGACACCGCCGCCTGCCTCTCCTACTCCTGTGGATATAGGCAGATTTCACGTCCTCATGGACAGAGCAGCCAAGAGATTTCACCTCCCTATGGTCTCCAAGGATGAGGATTGTTTCTTATGACTTCAAGAATCAACCACAAAAACAGGTGCGGGCGATTCCTATAATCTATTTCATCTGGCAGGAGGGTCTGAAGGTCATGAAAACCCCTGCCTCCATTCCTGCAGTCCTGCCGCGCTTGGATAAAAAGTACAAGGCACCAGACAATTCGCCAGCCTGTTTAATTGGCCAACCGAAGCCGGATTCGGTTATTTCGCAGGCGGCTCAGCGTCGTGCCACGAACCCCTATTCTCCATTGTCGGCTCCTCCTGACCGGGAAGGCAGACGCCTTGATGCCATTGGCAAAAAATGTTCAACCATGGCAGCAACTACGGTCCGTGCGGCTAATTCCTTTGCCATTCTAGGCCGCTATGATAGGCAAATGTGGTCGGACATTTCTCCTTTCATCGATCTGTTGCCTGAAGACTCAAAGACCGAAGCTTTAAAGATTCTCCAGGAGGGGGAGAAGATCTCTGCCGAGATCATTGATTGTGCAGTGGATGTCTCTTCCACAGGTTTTCGTCAATTGGCAGGTGCGGCTGTTCTCCGAAGGCAGGGTTGGTTAAGAGCTACCTCTTTTCGCCAAGAAGTGCAAACAAAAATTATTGATATGCCTTTTGACGAGAATCACTTTTCGGGCAGCACATAGATGATGCCCTCCAAACAATTAAACAAGATACTGACACTGCACGTGCTCTAGGCACTTTACAATTTAAAAAGCAGCCTTTTTGTGGAGCGAGAGGTCGTGGATCCTCCTATTCCTTTCGAGGAGGTTACAATCAGAACAGACAGTATCAGGGACAACAACGTTACTCTTCTTCACAGCAACAGCAAACGTATCGTCAACCTCCAGCTGCCTCCTATAAGCAGTACAGAGGAAAATCTTCCTACAGAGGCAGAGATTCTTCAAAAAAAGCAGTGACAGCCGCACCTGCCTACCACTCTGCTCAACAACCCAGCCAAAGTTGGAGGACGAATCTCCCATTTCTTCTCAAACTGGTCTGCCATCACTACAGATCGATGGGTGTTGGACATAGTGGCCAGAGGACACACCCTGGAATTTGTAAAATTTCCCCCATATTCTCCTCCCAGAGGTCCTCCTCCTGCACATCTGAAGGAACTCTTATGCCAAATCAAAGTCATGTTACAAAAAGGAGCGATCGAAGTGGTTCCAAAATTACAAAGGGGTGCAGGTTTCTATTGGAGATTCTTCCTCATCAAGAAAAAGTCAGGGGATTGGCGCCCTATCCTGAACCTTCGTTCCCTCAACAAATTTCTCAAAAAGCAATCATTTCGAATGTTGTCTCTCCAAGAAGTACTTCAGTTTCTATCTCAAGGAGATTACATGACAACACTGGATCTTCAAGATGCCTATTTTCATGTCCCCATCCTATCCAGACACAGAAAATTCCTGCGCTTCAGAGTGGCTGGCAGAGACTTCCAATTCAAAGTCCTTCCCTTCGGCCTCCGCTCTGCGCCCTGAGTGTTCACCAAGGTTTTGGCACCGGTAGCAGCACATCTTCGTCAAGCCGGCGTCCAAATTTTTCCCTACCTAGACGACTGCCTTATCAAGGCGCAGTCATTTGCAGTGCCAACAAGACACACTCAAATATGCCGGTCTCTATTTCAGTCACTGGGCCTGTCCATAAACCTGGAGAAGTCACACTTCACCCCTTCTCAGGTTCGGACTTTCTTGGGAGCCATGATAAATTCTCAGACAACAAAGGCGTATGTCTCAAACGAAAGACAACAACGGATTTCCAAGCTGGCATCTCTTCTACGGGCAAGAAAGTTAGTTTCTGTTCGACAGTTCAAGTCGCTTCTGGGAATGCTATCTTCCTGCATTCCCTTAATTCCCACCTGCCGTCTCAAAATGAGACCATTGCAAGAGGAAATCGACAAACAATGGCATCAGGTCTCAGGGTCTTTCGACGATGTGATCGTCATTACTTCTCGGATGCACAAAGCGTTGCTATGGTGGACTCACAAAACAAACTTGTCAGCAGGCCGCTCCTTTGTAGCAGACGATCCAAGTCTCATCCTTACAAGAGATGCTTCCCTCGAGGGATGGGGGGGCGCATCTTCATGGTCTCACAGTCAAGGGCAAATGGAATGCTCTGCAAAGAACGTGGCACGTAAACCTTCTGGAATTACTAGCGATATTCCTGGCGTTACGATCTTTTCGCACCCTTCTTCAAGGTGCTTCAGTGTTGATCCAGACGGACAACACTACAAGCATGCATTATGTGAACAAACAAGGGGGCACAAGGTCCACTCTGCTGTCCCTGCAAGCACAGCAGATCTGGAACTGGGGGATTTGACATCAAATAACTTTATCAGCAGTTCATGTTCCGGGAGTGTCCAACCTCTGGCGGACTCCCTGAGCAGGTCAATCTCGTCCAACCACGAGTGGGAACTTCATCAGCCAACGCTGGACAGCATCTTTCAGTGGTGTGGACGGCCCAATCTAGACCTATTTGCAACCAGTCGGAACGGCAAATGCCAATTTTACGCAAGCTGGCTTCCCCAACCAGGGTCGTGCAGGAATGCTTTTTTGATGAATTGGTCGAAAATGTATGCTTACGCTTTTCCGCCGATTCCTCTAGTCCCAAAGGTGCTTCGGAAGATGCGGAGGGAGCCATGTCGCATTCTTCTCATAGCCCCCAGGTGGCCTCGCCGGATTTGGTTTTCAGAGCTACTCCTCCTGTCGGAGGGCGATCTGATTGTACTTCGTCCAATTCCGGATCTTCTGACAACGGACCAAGGGCAAGTCTGCCATCCGGATCCAGCATCTCTGAAATTGGCGGCCTGGCGCCTGAACACTATGAGTTTGCCAACTTAGTGATTCCTTCAGACTGCAGGGAGGTCCTTGCTAATGCCAGGGCACCTTCCACTATCAAGACCTACAAACTTAAGTGGAAACGGTTTTGTCTTTGGTGTGAAGCTTCAAATGTTCACCCGGTTCATTCTACGCCAGAGCAACTTTTGCCTTTTTTTCTTACAATTAGCAAAATCTGGGTTATCTCATGCTACCCTTAAAGTTTTTCTGGCTCCAATTTCCAGGTTTCAACAAGATGGTTCCAATTCTCTTTATTCTTCTAGAATAATACAACAATTCTTCAAGGGTTTATTTCGGATGTTCCCTCCAATACGAAGCCCTCCTCCGTCTTGGCATTTAAACGTTGTGTTGGCTCAACTCATGAAGTCCCCATTTGAACCCATTCATAGGGCTGATCTTAAATGTATCTCTTGGAAGACTTCATTGCTTTTGGCTCTTACCTTGGCTCGACGAGTCAGCGACATACAGGCTTTTACTATTAAACCGCCTTTTCTTCAATTCACCAAAGACTCAGTGGTGCTCCGCATTGGTGGGAACATCCGAAATAAACCCTTGAAGATTTATCCCAAAGGTGCCTTCGGATTTCCACTTAAATGAGCCGGTCATCTTAAAGACTTTTTTCCCTAATCCTCAGTCGCCAGCCGAAAAGGCTTTACACTCTTTAGATGTCAAAAGGTGTTTAAAATTTTATCTACAAAAGACAGCCAGTGTTCGAAAAACTGATCAACTATTTGTTGCTTACGGCATGATGCGTAAAGGACATCCAGTAACCAAACAGACTATTGCTAGATGGATATCTAGAACAATCTCTTTCTGTCATCAACAAGCGGGGAAGACACTTCAAAGAACGGTCAAGGCACACTCTACCAGAGCAGTCTCCTCTTCGACTGCACTTTTTTGCCGGTGTGCCTCTTCATCAAATTTGTAGAGCTGCAACATGGTCTAGCAGACACACCTTTACCAAGCATTGCTGTCTGGAAGCTACAAAAAATGCGGACACAGCCGTGGGGCAAGCAGTGCTACGTAATCTTTTTAAATAAGGTGAGCCTCTGTTTCTTCCCTCCTCCTGCACAGAATGTACATTATGATGTATGTTTTAGATACATTTATTCTCATGCTATGATATATATATATATATATATATATATATATATATATATATATATATATATATATATATATATATATATATATTTATAACTGACTATGTACAGTTTTGGAATTACTGCTATCTATTCTGATTCAAGCATGTGAATCTATGAAAGACACCCCAATACTGGAGAAGAACAAAAGTTACTTACCTGTAAACTGTGGTTCTCCAGTATTGGTGTCTTTCATAGATTCACATGCGACCCGCCCACCTCCCCACAGAGGCTCCCCTCGTTAATTGACTTTGTCACTCTCGTGCTAGAAAATCTGAGGTTCTGAGCCTCTGGGGAGAAGGTTCTAGGTGGTGCTGACGCCTGATTGGCTGGAGTTTGGACTATATCTAATGACTTGGATGAGCTAATAAAGTGACAACTTTTTTCCTGTTGATTGCTATGTTACATTACTTCCTATAGTATTGTTTAGCTATGCTACTGTTATACTATGTATATATGTATATATATATATATATTGCTATTTTATGTACCGTGGGACTCCCACTTCGAAAACGGGGAATGATTCAAGCATGTGAATCTATGAAAGACACCAATACTGGAGAACCACAGTTTACAGGTAAGTAACTTTTGTTCTTATTACCAAGTCAACGTGTGAATTCGTTCTGTTACCAAAAAACAAGTCCTGCGTTAAACCAAACTCCAGTGCCATCAAATCCACATATGAAAACTGTAATGACAACCATGTAAAAATGTGCTAATATGTAAAAATGTGCTCTTAATAAATTATCAAAACAGTTAAGATCCAGTCACAGGTGGCTGACTACCTGTAGGAGGTGGTGCTTGGCTGGCTGAGTGATGTGTCCACCTCTTCCTCAAGCAACCATTTACATTAGATAAGATCCTGTCAATTATCTGGGAACTTCAAACTTGTAAAGCTTCTGGCTCGAATGGCTAGTCAGCCAAATTCTACAAACAGTGTGCTATTGTCTTGGCTTCCCACTTGCTGGCTGTTTAGAAGGATGCTAGGTCACAACAGACCTTTCCCCTACCCCCTAATGCAGTAGGCAATCGTTGTCAGGTTGCTAAAACCAGGGAAGACCACCAATAAATGTGAATCATGTAGGCCATTCTTGCTACTGAATTGTGACTTAAAAATCTTGGTGAAACTGATCGTTAATCGCTTGACATTACTTATGCCTGATTTAGTGAGGCCAGATTAATGTGGCTTCGTCCCGGGCCATTCCACTGCACACAATCTGCCCACCTTGTTTGTCCTATTACGGGAGCTAGAGCCTAAGCTGGATGCCGCAACCATATTCCTGGATGCCTCCAAAGCATTCAGTTTACTAGAAAGGGACTATTTGCCGCACTACAAAGGATGGAACTCTTAATGGGGTTCACGATTGGATTAGATTGCTGTATAACCGCCCCAACGATTCGTATATGCATAAATGGTACCTGTGTGGCACCAGTGGCTATGTCAAGGGGCACACATGAGGGGTGTCCCCTCTCGCCCATCCTTTTCACTCTAGCCTTGGAGCAATTAGCCACTAGGCTACACCAACGCTACTCAGCACATGCCCTCAGATACACCAGTAGCCAGATATTGGTATTTCTTTATGCAGATGATATGACCATCTGTGTCAAGAACCCTAAAGATTGCCTAAACAATATCAAGAAATAGATAAAATTAGGATCCCTCTCAGGCATTATGATCAACTGTAGAAAACTGAAATCTTCCACTCATCAACAGCTCTAGGAAATTCACGCCTCACTTCCCCTTGTAGTGGTATGAGGACTCCTTAAAATTCCTAGGCATCTAGATGAGTCAAGATAACGAAGTTGTTATGCAAGAAAATGATGGCACAGCGATCACTAAGCAAAACACAGGCTAGGTGTTCCTCCCGTTGCCACTGGTAGGAGGAATAGAGCTAATAAAGTTGGTGGTTCTCCACAAGCTACTATGCCGCTTCGTAAATAAACCCCTGCTTCTCTCTGGATCATTCTTTGGTACACTTAAAATCTAGTTGATCAGGTTTACATGTATTGGCAAACAACCCAGTGTTGGATGGAACACACTAACCAGACCTTTCCATCTGGGTGGTTTTGAAGCACAAGACCAAAACTGTACTACTTATGCACAAAGTCCCTTTTTTGCCACATACTGGCACCAACCGGTGCCATTCCTGCGCCACACTGCAGTTGAAACAGATCATATAGCCCCCATCCCACTTCAATCCCTGATTGGCATACTGGTTTATACCCACACAAAAAATATAGCCACTGCTGCAGGCATGGTCAGAGCATGGGATCAGTAATGGAGAAAGGTAGGTCTCAATATAATATACTCCCTGTATTTACCCATTACCTACCATCCGTTACTACAACTGACGCATGAGGCAAAGGATTCCGGGGACTCCGAAAATAGAAAGGAATATGTTGCATAAGCTACATATCAGTAGTGTGAAGGCTATGGGTATAGATTAAACCAGTTGCACAGTGTTTCTCCCAGTCAGGCAGTCTCTATCACATTAATGCTTTATTGTATGAAACTCTTTGTTATGTACTGTCATTTAGTAATGAAAACTAAATTAAAATACTTAAATAAAAAAAAGTCAATCGTAATGCTTTTCCTTCAAACCTGTACCCAGGCCCGGATAAGAACCTGTTGATTTCCTCAGCTAGCCTCGTTGTACACTCTTTGAATTCAATGTCCTTCTAGGCAAGTGCCTTATGTCGGAGGATCTCAGGAACTCACTGACCCAATCGATCCAAGATGGACAGGGCACAGCAAAGTATGTGTTGTGTGGTGGCCTGGACACTACCAACTGCATTGACCATGGTATTGGTGCCAGTGTAATGCTATTGGCACCATTGTACTGCATAGAATGTGATCAGCTGTCATATCTTTCAGGGAATGTCCAAGCGTCCCATCTGGACTTTCTCTCCAAGGGATCTAGACTGGTCAAAGAGAAGGCCAAATTGGAGCGCAAGTGATTCAGAGATAGTTGCGGCACTGCAAGGTGCTTGAGGTATTTGTCCCCATCCAGAGAATTTCGCCACCAGTTTAGAAAGTTTAGGAGCTATTCCAGAGGCCTTGCTTAGTGGTAGCTTACCTTCCCAACCAGTGCAGCAGCAGATTCAGCTTTCTCACGGCAGAGGACGTTGTGACAACCAAGACCATTCACACCAGCAGGGACAGCTATCCTCCAACTCTTCCACCTCATTTGCATGAGCTCCCAAGCCGCTTTGACTTGCCCTCTAGAGCCCACAATCAGCAAGTAGGGGGCATGATAATGATATTTCCTCCCCTGCAGGAGGTGAATCACATCAGCCTGGTGGGTCTTGCAAATTGTTCAAAATGGCTATGCTCTGGCATTCATTTCATACCCACCTCTTATTTCTATCACTCAAGGTTGATTGTTCAGCAAACAGTGCTGCTATCTTGATGCAAGAAGTCAATACCCTGCTGGCCAAAGGCACCATTGAGCATGTGCCGGACTCTGAGAGGCCGAGAGGTGCTGTTCACGCTACTTCATTATCCTGTTGAAGGATGGAGACCTAAGGCCTATACTGGACTTCTGGTTATCGAATAGTTTTCTGAAGAAAGATTAATTCAAACTGCTCACTCTGGCTCAGATTTTCCTGATGTTTATTTTCATATAGCTATCTGCATTCCCACAGATGTTATCTATGGTTCATGGTGGGGGGTCAGACAATATCTAATTTGCCGTGTTGCCTTTGACCTTATATCTGCCCCTCCGGTGTTCATGAAATTGATCGCTGTGCTCACGGATCATTTTTTGACTTCTAGGATACATGCATTCCTGTATCTTGATGACTGTCTGCTCCAGGGGGGCTCGCTGCTATCATTCATTAACCACTGTGGACAGCGGTCAGACTTTTGATCTCGTTGGGTTTTTCAATTAATGACCCCAAGACCCACCTGAACTCTACACAGTGGATCCCCTTCACAGTGACTATCCTGGACACAGTAGCGTTCAAAACCTTCCCACCTCCTCAGTGAGTCCAGGACATTCAGATTATGATCCTGACATTTCAGACTCAACACTGGGCCTTGTGCATCCTTCGTGTCCCTTGCGCCAGCAGGCACATGCAGACCCTTCAATGCAACCTAAGGTTTCAGTGGACCCAGCATTGTGGTTGTCTTTTCAACACTATCCACATCTCCACAGAGATGCCTCCAGACCTTGTGTGGTTACAGAGGAGCGTCAGTCTGACTTCCTGCTGGCCACTCTTCCTTCCACACCCAGACTTCATGGTTCTGACAGATACGTCACTGCCTGGGGGGATAATTGGGTTCATTGCCTTGGGGGGGTTAGTTGGGTAACTGGTGATCAGAGGCCTTCAGTCTCCTGTGGGCAGCCAGTTCACATCACTTTTGATGCATTGGGTGATCTGTTCAGCCTTGAAAGCCTGCCTGCTGGTCTGAAGGCTACCATGTTCAACAAGCAGAGTGGGCTTGGATACTGAGACTTGTTCCAGGATGCTCTACATCACTGGAGGTGGCTAGGCCAGAAGAAGATCTTTCTGATAACCAACCACCTAGTGCAGTCCCTGAATGCGAGAGCAGACGAGCAGAGCAAACATTGGCTGGCAGACCAAGAGTAGCTTCTCCATCCCTAGGTGGCACAGGGCATCTTCAATCAGTGGGGGATGCCTTGGCTAGATTTGTTCGGTGCATAGTCAAGAATGCACAATATCAGTGCTTCTGCACACTGGCCTATCTTTCAAAATAGTCACTGAGAGACATAGCCCTTCTGCAATGGGGTATGGGTCTCCCGTATGTTATCCTAGCACTGCCTCTCCTTATAGTTCTGAAGAAAGTCAGGACAGACTCGGCCTAAGTCATCTTATTAGCCCTGGACTGAAACAGGCGAGTGTGGTACTCGGTGCTCTAGGGCCTGAACATTTTCCTTTTGTTGGACATGGCCCTCTCTGCAGGGGCACCCTCAAACATTTTGCCGTGACCTATCCTGCTAATCAGTGCTAAAGTGCTTGGGCTCTCTCCTTAAAACATGGTAAAATGTGACTTACACCTGATTGCCATATTTAATTTCCTCATAAATCCCTTGTAGAGTGGGATACCATTTACCCAGGGCCTGTAAATTAAATGCTATTAGTGGGCCTGCAGCACTTATTATGCCACCTACTTAAGTAGCCCCGCAAAACATGTCTCAGCCATTGCAGCCTGAATGCAGTTTTAAACTGCCTATTTCGACTTGCCAATATAACCCCCTTGCCAAGCCTTAAACTCCCATTTTATTTCATATAAGTCACCCTTAAGGTAGACCCTAGGCAGCCCATAGGTCAGGATGTATTTTAATTAAAAGGTTGGGCATGTACTTTTATGTTTTACATGTCCTCGTAGTGAAAAACTTTTTGTTTTTCACTACTATGAGTTGTGAGGCTTACCTGTCCCATAGGGTAACTTTTGATTGGAAGCATGTAAGCATTTCATGTTTGGCATCTGAGAAATTGTAATTAAAAATTCTCTTTAATGGTAAAGTTGAATTTTAAGTTACATTTTTGAACATTCCACTTTTAGAAAGTTGGCATTTTCCTGCCCTAAACTATTTGGTGCCAACAGCCTCTCCTGGGTCACATAACTGGGTGTAGTTGGACTTTGTTTATTCCTCTCAGAAAACCACACAATAGAAGGGATTATGTGTGCTGAATGAGTCTTCCACTGGCAGGATGGGGGAGAGGGGGTCGAATCTGGGAACAGCCCCACTTGCAACTCAATAGTCTGTGCTCTGCCTTCTCACAAAGGACTTGTCACCCCTGCATTGTTCATGCAGCCAGCTTGGAGCCTGGGCAGAGGAGTCAGGAAACTTTAAGCACTTCAAAGAGAATTCTCTAGAAATATCCCCCACTTCATAGAAGGGGACCCTCAGACCCACTCTTCTGAACACTTTCTGGACCTGCGGAAGGTCTCTCAGAGGACTGTTTACTGCTGTGGCCTGCCATGTACTCTACAAGACTGCTTTGCTGCTTGGGGTCTGCCTTGAATCCTCAGAGGCCTGCCCCGCTGCTTGAGTCCTGCTTCATCACTTGAACCCAGGACTACCAGAGTGACTCCAAGGGCTAGTTTGCTGGCCAACATCTTGAACCCGCACCTGGACCCAGCCTGAGTGAATCCTTAAGAGGTGCCCCTCCAGTCCTAGATCGTTGGTAATGGTGCTAAAGGTGCCCAGATAGCCAAATCCAAAACGTCTTGTATCCGACCCGTGTTCCATCATGGTCTGCCATATTTTTTTACTTTGACCCGGTCTTGCATGACTAGATGTTCGCTGTTGGCGCTTGATCTTTTAGGCACTAGATTTTACAAAACATTTTTAAAATTCATAACCCGGGTTCTAATAATTGGATTTTTGTCATTTTGGTGTCACATAATTTATTAAAGTGTACTCTATTTTTCCAAATTGGTGTGGGATTTGTCTTGTGTTGTGTTTTCATTTTATTACTGTCTGTGTGCTGCATAAATACTTTACAAATTGCCTCTAAGTTAGGCCTGACTGCTAATGTGCCAATCTACCAGTCGGTTAATTACATGTTAATTTAGTGACTCTTGCTCCTTTTTACTTTCTTTTGCAAGTTTTACTTGGTATACTCTAAAAGGTTTTTAATTCCTTTAATCTGAGTTTTCAGCATCAGAAGATGTGCTGAGGACCTGTTGTATTTGCAAGGGTTAAACTCACATAACCTTTGTTTTTGTATTTGTTCTTTTTTAAAGGGTGCTATCGCTAAGAGAAAACAAATGCTGTTTTGTTAGCCTGATCTCCTTAGTTTGATTTGCCTATGCGGTGATTCCTGGGCATGGAGTACCATGGCAGGACTCACTTACTTTGTTCACTGGGGACACTGATTGTTTAAAAAAAATATATATATATATTTTATCTGCTGGTTCTAGACATGTTTTATTGAGAAGACCATTAGATGTTTTAATGATGTTTTCTATGTTTGAATTGTGCTTTTATGACTGTCTTACTGACTAAATAAAGTATTATCTAATCTAGTGACTCTTGTGGTTTACTCTGATGGGATTTCTAGCTTTTGGTTGAATAGGAGTCACAATCCTTGCCCCCTTTTCAAACAACGACCCAATTTCTCACAACTTCTGATCTGGCTACCCCATGTGAGAAGATTCTTTGGACTTTTCACCTGAAGTCACAGATATTCTTGTAGCCAGATGCCCATAAGGAGTCTGTGGTTAGAAATATCCAGCAGAAAAACAGTTACTTACCTTCGATAATGCTCTTCCTCGTGGATACTCTATCTAACCTCAGATTTCTCATTGCCCTCCCACTTCTCCGTAGTTGGAGTGGTTTCCAGACCCTCATCATAAGATCCCAGGTTAGATGTAGGTACACTTTACTGCAGGTTGTTCCAAGTGCTTTGGAGTGCATTTAAGGAGGAAGATTAAGAAACTGACAGTGCGGAGGGCTGGAGTTTATATGCATCTCCGTTCCATCACTTAGAGGGCAGAATGACGTCATCAAAAAGTCATATATCTTCTATCTGCGCCCGGGGAGTATTGCTGAAAAAATTCTTAAGATCCAGTCTAGTCCCTAACCTTATCCAAAAGGTGAGGAATCTGTTGTTAAAAGTATCCACCAAAAAGCGCTTTTCCAAAGTAAGTAACTTGTTCTATAGGGACATTATCTACCCCCACAAAATATAATTGATGTTATGCAATTTCCACCTCTGCAGAGTATGCTGAATTCATTTTGCATGCTCAGTGGCAGACATGCTCTCTAGTAATATGTACCAAGCTGTACAAATTGTAAACATGCATGCACTAAAAGTTTGACTATTTTAAAATGGTTTTATCATGTTTTTTAATTTATTTATTTATTTTAGAAATTTTAAAGAAGAGCCAAAGATGAATAAAAGAACAGGTATGTGTTGATGTGTAAACCTCTATCTGTATAATTCAATTATGAAAATGTATTTCCTATATTCATGGTAATTTATTGTAATTAAACCACTATACCGTAGCATTATGTGAAGGTCCTTGGTTGTGTTTCTGTTTAACCCTGTTACTTAAACTATATCAGGCTTCCCCAGAAGGAAAGGGAGAGACTAAAAAGGATATTTGTTTAGGTTATGCAACCTTGTAATTATGGAAAATATGCCTCATTGTTACTAGTTCAATCTCATGCCCTTATTAAGAGTTCCCCCATATTTAGGTGCGGAGAAACCGGAAGGCCAGCATATCGGATTCAAATTGGTATCCTGGTGTGATGGAAGATAAATAGTAGATGGCATGTACGTAACGTAGGTTAGCAGGAGGATTTATTTAGGTTCATGCAGGGAGGTACAAGTAGAACCATATACAGACAGACAGTCCAACCCCACCAGGAGGGAGATGTTATCAGAGACTCTGCCCATGTCTAATTGCCTATGACCGCTTCCACAGAACCTTAACCACACAGTGTTCTAAGACATAATGGGAGAGCTACATGGCAAGTCACTGCACATCGCTACTTTTCACAAACAAACCGAAAAGATAAACACATTTGTGAAGACCTCAGGAAAAGATCCTTAAACCACACAGAAGTAAACAGCGTGCCAACAAAATGTGAGGATTTTTGTTTTTATTTTTTAGTATTTTTTGTATTGCCGACCTAGCCTCTAGCACATCAGAGCACTTCACATGCAAGAAGAATACATAAAAACAACCTTGGTGAGAGAGATGGAAAAGAGAAGTGAGAGTTCCAAAGCATGGGGGGGGCTAACCAGGACAAAAATGTTTTTGAATGCTTTTGCTTTTTTGAAGACTGGAATTTCTAGAAATAATCAGCTTTTGTTCTTAGTGTTTCTGCGGTCTTCAGTGAGTTGAAGTTTATCATTGAAATTATGATGGTTGACAGGTACATACTGCTTTATGATTTATGCAAGCAATCTTAAAGTCTGTTCTTGCTTCCAAGGGGCACCAATGGAGGTCTATTAGAATGCATGTGGTGTGGTGTGATTTCTGGCTCCCATTAGCAGCTGAACATATCGCCGATTTTAGAAGAGCCAGAGTGAATATAGGCAGGCATGCCAAGACTGCATTTCCTCCATCCAAATGGCTCAGGACTAGGGCCTGTACTGTTGATCTGAAGTCTGAGTGACATATGTACGGTTTTAGTTTCCTGAGCAGATGGAATTAAAAAGAGGTAAGATTAGGCAATTTGCCGCTGTGGTCTGTTAGGTTGAGATGTTGGTCTTTCAGAAAGCCCATACCAAACTGGGAGAAAAATCCAAAGGGGTGTAGAGATTCTAGCCACTTATGTATGTACGACGGAGAGTCAATGGTGCAAAGGAACACAAATTCAGTTTAGTTGGATTTAGTTTCAGATCGAGAGACAAATTCACTTGTTTGAGTTTTTGAGGCAGAAATTCATATTGCTGGCTAGGTTGAAGATCCAGATATTGTTGTATTGAGTTACTGTGGCTAGTACTTTCACACAACGCTTAAAGAGCTATGATGAGAAGATTGAGCCTTGAGGAACTCCACGTTTGACTGGAATGATGGGTGATTCAAATGAGTTTAGTTTTTCAAACTGCAGTCTTGAGTACATTAAGGATTTAAACTAATTCAGGACTCTAACCTTAAATCCCATTCTTAAAGATGAGATGCACATAAGGGAGAGGTGGTCAAAGAATGTTGAAAGCAGCTGAAAGATTCCCCTTCATTCAGGATTTTTAGGACATCATCTAGTACCTGAATTGTTGCTGTTTCCGTACTGTGTTTGATTCATAATCCAGATTGGAAGTAATTGAGGAGGTTGTTTTTGGAGCCGTGGGCAATAAGTTGTGAGGCAGCTGCTTTCTCAATAATTTTCCTGAGGATGGAAGTTAGACAATCGGGCTGAACTTTTGTAGGTTGCTGGGGTCAAGGTATGTTTTTTTAATACTAGGAGTTATCTGACTGTTTTGAAGGAAGATGGAAAGACACCTTCTTCAAGAGGGGTACTTATAATTTTGAGAACAAGGGGTGCAATATCTTGCAAGCAACTTTTTAGATGAACCAATGGTATGAGGTCCTTGTATGATGAAGAGGTTAAGGTTGAGATGATTTGTGTTACTTCCTACAGATCAAGTTTTTGGATGGAAGACCATTTTGATGTTTCTGCTGCAGGACTGTTGAGTGTTGAAAGACAATTTGCTAGCCCTAAGCTCTTTGTGTGTAGAGAGATTTCTGTGAGAAGAAGCTGGCTAAGTTATTGACAATCATTTGGGAACTCTGGATTTATGTTTGGAGTTGGTTTTTGCTGTGCTTTATTTTCTGATGGATACGTCTAACCACAGATACTTCAGCTTTAGAGTGTCCCCAGGCACCAGAATGGATCCGGAGAATTCTTCAGCAATGCTTCTGTGCACCGATAGGTGGTGTCATGTAGCACCATGGAGACTCAGTACCACCCCAAAAGTGATAGAGTGGAGTTATAAATAAGCGTCACCCCTGAATGCTGATATCAGTATCTTTCTTTCCACACCCTTCAGTGTGGATCTGGAGCTCGCTCCCAACATTTCTGGTTTCCAGATGACTCCGAAATGTACCTCTTAAGTGTGTGAGGAACAATGTCTTCTCTGAAATACGAAAGGATTCAAGCTGTGGTGTGACTGCAGAAAGGATAGACCAATCACAGACTTGCACGATGTGTGTCTTTGGTGCTTGGGTTCTGCTTGTTACTCATAGTTGTGTGATAAATGTGCCCTTACGAACCTGAAGGTGATAAAGGGAGTGGGAGTCAAAACACTGTCGCCAAACGTTAGAAGAGGTTGCACTCAAAACAAAAGCCCCACACCAAGTCCAAGGGTCATTCGCAATCTTGTTCAGGAAGCTGGCCTCGCACAGAGTCCTGTATGCTCTCAAAGTCTTCTGGAAAGGCAAAGAGGCTCCATAGGCAGTGCTTAATTTGAGCTGGTAATTTCCTGTGCTCAGCACTGGCACTTAATCATCAACACTGGTGCTTTTCATGAGCACCAGTTAAGGACACATGCATTTATGGTAGGCACTAAGAGATTAAGTGATTTGCGTAGAATCACAGGATGTTGAGCCGACGCAGAGACTCAAACCAGGTTCCCCAGCTCCAAAGTCGGCCAGCTCTGGCCATTACGCTACATCCTCTCCCCACTTTCATGGTTAGTAGTTAGTTCTGTTTTAGGCGGCGCTAACAGGAGAAATAGGCTTGTGCAAGCTGCCTCCTGTCGAGAGCCCCAGCACTTATTTTTTTTTTTTTACAAATTAACCAATGTCCATAAGTGCAAGAAATCTAAGCTGGACTTGTTCCCATTCTGCTACATGAAATCAAGTGCAAAGGCACATGAGCATCAATCAAATAGATCATAGCCCACTAGCGTCTTCTGACACAGATCCGGTCCTTTATCTGGTCCAGGTGCACTCTTCACTGTGCCATTGTTCACCCCTCAGTAGATAGTAGCCTTCAGGAAAACCATGCTGCAGCTCTTTCGGGTGCCTCCTGCTCTCTCTGGTGCGCCTTTGGGCCCCACAGAGTCACAAGGAGCTCAAGTTGGACTTCTGCCAGCAGGCCTTCCCTTGGCGCTAACTGACTCCGAGGACCTGTTCCTGGGCCAGTAGCAGCACCGGTTCAGATTGCCACCCTGGCCCCCGTGGATCCACACTAGTCCCTTTCCATGCTTGTATCAATGCTGCCTCTGTCTGCACAAGCGCCAGACCTGACTCCAACCCTGAGCTATCATTGGCCCTCTCCAGACCTATGGCTTGCTGCGAGATTACAAAAATGCAGCCACTTAATACACAGCCAGACTCAAATCCTTGACCCCGGGCTCGGCGGCAGTGCTATTTGAGACCAGAGTCCTTATTCAGATCGGACTCTGACACTGACCAGAATATTCAAATAATTCCCCATAACATGGATGAGGATGCGGAGGTGGCCAGCTTGCTTTCCCCTCATTATACTGATGACATGTTATACCCCGATTTACACAATACCAGTGGGCTAGATACATCTCCATTGAATTAGCTGGACTCTTCACTTGAGACACCAATGGAAGAAAGCGCCTCTTTCGCAGTATTTGTGTGAAGAGTGCTACATTTACAGTTGCCTGCTGTTGAAAACAAGGCAAATATATCAACTGTGATCCTTCAACCAGGCCCTAGCTCTCCTGAGCTACTTGTCTACGATGTGCTTGGGTCCCCGGTCAGCAAACCTATGGCCAGGCGACACAGGCCTGCCCCTGTGATCCTAGTTTTCTGACAAGACATCCTACACCTGAGAGTCTAATGATGTGGGCCTCATTAGGCTAAGTCAACTCCTAAGGCCGTTCCAACCACCCCCTGGAGTGTCTTTGAAAGGAGCACAACTCTTTGGCTAGCTTAGTATTACAAGCAGTGGGCCTTCTGGACAGGTATACCTATTCTTTATTGGACATGGCCAGCAAGATATTGCTGGCCCACCTGGACGACTTCAGACCCAGGCTCGTTCAGCTGATACCGGATGGCAGTAGTCAGAGATGTCCTGTGGGCTGGCTTGGACACCACAGACTGCGTTGGCCGAGCTATGGTACCAGTGTTGTGCTTACAAGGCATGCTTGGAAGAAATCACCTGGGTGTTCAGGAGATGTCCAAGCCTTGATTGACATGCCCTTTGATGGCTTCATATTCTTTGGAGGAAAGGCTAATTCGGCTCTCGAACAATTTAAGGGCAGTGGACCCGCAGCATTATCCCTGTGTCTCCAGCTGAGCTATGCAGTTCCATCAACATTGTGGGGGTATTCAAAGGATGTACCTTGCAGACAACACCAACCCTCCCAACCTCTTCAGCAACAGCAAACACAAACATTTCAGGGCAAAGTACAGCTTCTCCTCCCCTGCCGCAACAGCTGCCAAACCTCTTTAACTTTCTCTCACAGACGGTAATAGTCAAAATATGGCTTTTCATCCACCACTTTTGTTCCATCATGTAGGACAGATGGATTTTGCAAAGCATTATAAGGGACTATACCTTGTCTTTCATTTCTTCCCCATTCCTCCTCATCAGAGCAATGCTCAGCAGACCATTCTGCGATTTTGATGTATGAAGTCAACCTTCTACTGGCAAAGGGTACCATTAAATGGGTGTCAGATTCTGAGAAAGGAAAGGGGTGGCATTTGAGATAAATACTTGTACTGAAGGACAGAGGCCTTAGGACTATCCTGGACCTCTGCCCACTGAAAGACTTTCTGAGGAAAGACAAATGCAAAATGCTAACCGTGTCTCAGATTATTTAGTCTCTGGACCCAGGAGACTCTATGGTGTCCTTCAGCTTGCAGCACAGGTGAATCTGTACACATGGCTGCAGTTCATGGTGAGATTGGAACATCTCCAATTTACCATGCTCCTTTTCGGCATTACCTTGGTCCCTTGGCTGTTCTCAAAATGGCAGCTGTGGTTACTGCCCACCTACGGAGTTGGGAATACATGTGTTCCCGCACCTCTATGACTGGATGCTCAAGGTGGGCTTGCAAAATCAGTCGTAGTCCCCTCCAGACAACGGCCAGACTCCTGATATCCTTGAGGTTTTCCATTAACAAGCCAAACGCCCACTTGAGTGCCATACAGAGGATTACTTTCATAGGGACTATCCTGGACATTGTGGCGTTCAAGGTTTTTCCACAGCTGCAACAAGTCCACAGCCCTGCCAAGTACCACGCATTAGGCTTTAGAGTAACGCATTCCAGTGTGGTGTTACACATCACCACACTGAAATGCAGTGTCACGCAGTATAGCGCCTCAGCTCTCAAGCGCCGGAAGCTTCTATAATGCACCATACTGTAGCAGCAGTAGCAGCTCGTGGTGCGTGCTGCTCCATGCAGGCTCAGCTGCTAGAGCTCAGCCTGAACATTGCTGCTACAATGTAACACTCTCTGCAACAGACCCTGGCGCGGCATTAGCAATGCCAATCACTGATGTCAGGATAGTCAGAGAGTCAGAGGCCAATGGCAACACAGAGAGTTGTGAGTCACATGATTAATAATAGGCGAGTCCTTCCACTCCTGCTGTAGTGCGAGCAGGTGGGCCGCGGTAGCAATATAAAAAAATGTGGCTGCTGCTGCACAGTGCAGCTCACAGTGTAGCTGATTGGCAAATGGAAGCGCAGGTCTCCACTTACACGGCTATCATGATCCTGGCGATTCCTGCGATGCCGAAGTACCCGACCAGCCACCGTGACCGGAAGCTCCCAGCGGCTCATTGTGAATCTGGGCCGCCACCAGAGAACTCCACCCCAGCCAGCCCTGCCAGCGGCTGGGGCAGTGTGTGTGCAGCTGAGAGGTCAGGGGCCCGGCGGAGCCAGAATTGCCACGGAGTCAGTTAGTTCACGGAGTCAGTGCTGCCATGGGGCCTGCCAATTGCCGCCGTGGCTCCGGCTCACTTGCTGGCCACCGAAATAAGTAAGTGTGCCTGACTCAGAGACCAGCGTATAGTAGTTGGTAACTTGCAATGGCTGCCAAAATTTGCTTCATTCTGAGCTGCCTGCTGTGCCCCTATATGTTTCCCTCATCTTCATTGCTTGATTTTGCTCGTAACAAAGTGTCACTCATAGTCGTTAAAATGTCACTCATAATTTCACTGATATTATGAAAATGTCACATGGCAATCTGAAACCTTGGCAGCTATGAGTCCAAGACATTCAGGGTATGATCCTGACTTTTCAGCTTCAACCCTGTGTCTTGGTAATGATTGCTCTAGGTCTCTAAGATACCTAGCCTTGTGTATCCTCCTCATCCCAATACCAGATGGCATATGCGGGCCCGGCAGTGTAACCTCCGGTTCCAGGGGCCCAGCATCTGGCCTGTCTCTTCTACTCCATCCAGGTCTCCCAGGAGATGGCTTATGATCTTCTGTGGTGGCAGACAAGCTCCAATCTGACCTGCCATACAAGAAGCAAGAGCTCCCTATATACAAATTAAGAATCTGTGTATGTATGTAAATGAATGAAAAACAGTGTTTCACTATAGACTCAGTTAATAAAACATGATCATTTGGGTGGCAAATAAATTGCTCAACATAGTCAGTACTGTTCAAGATCGAATCTAGCCCTTTCAGTCTGAGAAATGGTTTAATAAGCCTTTACACGACACAGTGATGAAACAGTGATACGCTGTGTGGTTGTCCCCAATGGACAAACAGTGAAGTGCATTAAAATTGATCATACTTGTGTGTGTATATACAACATGCAAACAACTAACATCAGAGTAAGTTAGCTAGGCATATACAGTTCAACATCCACTGGTCAGTCCTTCATTTAATGTGACAGGGACTAGTCTCTTTGATAAAGTATCGATGACCGTTCAATATTGTTTAATAATAAAAAAGGTCATCATCACGACAGTGAAAATTTTGGGACACCTTCAAAAGACCAGATATTAGAGAGCATACTAGTGCCCAAGTTGAGTTGTTTTATGGGGGCTAGTGGCACTGTATTGCAAAACCACACTTGCAGTATAGGGCTTTAAAAAGTCACTGAATTCAAAAAGCACCATCAATTTCATACAAAAGATGCAAATCACCAATGCCATATTTGAAAAATGAAAATGGGCTTCTCGGGTTTAAAAATGGCAAAGTTATTTAAAGAAAAATAGTAGTGAACATACCATCAGTTTGAGGACCCCACAATTAAGTGAACAAATGACCATGTATACTCACATTGCCGCCAAAGGGTAAAAGCAATCATGAAACTAAATTGGTACTAAAAATAGAATATATTAACTCACTGAATACAAGGGTAAGCAGATTACAATGAAACAAGTATGGGAAACTCACTCGCCCAAATGGAAGAGTAGCCAAAGAGAAATAGAAGTCGTAATTCGGTACATAATAGCCCCAAACTCAAGCCATTTATTTAGAAAGCCAGTAAATATTGTGCCAGAAATGCAGTGCTGAGTAAGGAGACCGGCGCTGCTGCTGAAATTTGCAGTGCTGTGGTGGAATCACACAGTCGAACAACCAGACCGAACACTACAGCCAGCAATTCACCATCCTAGTGTTGCAGGAGATAGCTTCTGATTCGTGCAGTGCCCGGTGTGCTTTAAAAAGATTGTCTTGGTCGCGTGTGGGTTGCAGCAACAATAGAGAGGTTGACAGTAATAGAGCACTAATTGCTGTACAAAATATTTAAAACCGTGAAGAAAATACTGAAATAGCAGGATCCAAAAAAGATATAATAAAAATAAGAGATACTTGATAGTGTTCAGTATGGATTGTAAGGGATTAAAAAAGAGCATTAACAATCTGAAAATGGTATTAAATACTATCATAGCATGTTTAAAATAAAAACGTAAGGCTTAACAAACAGAAATACTTTTGATTACAAACCGCATGAAAGGAATGCGTTACAGATGTGGGTATAGTAGAGACAGTTAAAATAAAACATAAATCTGAAGCAATGTGTAACACATTATTTTTGAGTCACATTGAGACCCACCCGCTTCTCCCGATCCCTCACAGAATCCATATATTTAGCTGTAAAAAATCCTGAGGTATTCGATCTATTATCAAATCAGATCATCCTTAATGCTCTTTCAGGCTCAGGACATTGTAGCAGTTTCTCCAAGTCTTACACACTGTTCCAGCAACCATTGATTGGCAGTGGCATACCACACTACCACACAGTCTTAAATATTTTGCACCTATAGATCCATTTGTAGTCCAGACCAAATTCCCTGTGGTACTGATGTTAGTTGATTCCTTCACAATGACATTCCATTAGTCTTTGACAATACATTACCCTTCCTCCATAGTAGTTAGTCCATTCTCATTTGTGCTGCACCGATAGACCCATTTGCATTTCTAACTGTTGGAAAATTTCTTGAAGATCTCCTCGTGTCTATGGCTTTAGGGCCTTCTTAATTACTTGCCATCAGACGTCTTCATCTATGTGTACGTTCACAAGAAAATGCATCACTAATGATACAGAGGCAACCTTACATCAGACCCTACTGATTATGTAGTCTTTCGCACTTAAAATAAATTACTGGGGCACCATATGCAGTAGTGTACATAGGCTGAGTTACAATTAGAAAAGGATTAGGGGATAGACAGAGGTTATTTTGTGTCAAAAATGCTGCAGCAGTAACTCTCCTTTCCCCATCAGTTATGACAGATGAATCCCTGCTGGGTAGAGAGGGTCACCTGGGGGATCTGGAGACCAAAAGCATCTGGTCTCTAGCAGAGATACAGCTCTACATCAGTCTTCTGGAGCTACAGGCAATCCTCCTACCATTCATCAAGAGGAGGCGGGTGCAAGTCCTAACAGAAAACAACAGCCACTTAGTACTGCAACAAGCAGGGTGAAGTGGGGTCCCGGATCCTGTACTAAGAAACCCTATTTCTCTGGAGGGCCTGGGCCAGCAGAAAATCTTTCTTGTAGACAACCATCTAGCAGAATCCCTGAATGCCAGAGCAGATGAGCTGAGCAGACATCGACTGGCGGATCACACATGGCATCTCCATCCCTAGGTGGCATAGGACATCTTCCATCAGTAGGGCATTTCCTGGTTAGATCGGTTTGCCACCATTGAGTACATACACTCTCAAAACTGCTGTGCATTGAAGTTTGTACCAGGAAAGTCACTGGAAGACACATTCTGACTGTGATGGCACATAGGTTTCCTGGACTCGTTCCCACCACTAATTCTCCTGCCTTGAGTTCTGACGAAAATCAGGACAGACCCAAGTGATTTTAATCTCCCCGGACTGAGCTAGGGGAGTGTGGTACACAGAGCTCCTGAGTATGAGCATTTGCCCTCCTATCTGGCTATCACTTCAGGTTGGCCGCCTATCTCAGCAACGATGGAGGGTCTCTGCAGCCTACACCTGCATGTGTGGAGATTGAGCGGAGGCAATTAAATGTGCTTGATGTGTCAGCTGCAGTAGTCAATATCATCCTTGCGGCCTGATGCCCTTGGACAAAGTCCTCATGTAGCACTCGTCATATAGACCCCTGCTGTCCAAACTATCATATGTAATATTGTTTCTTCTATTGTTGGCCAAGCGAGACCTTGCAGTGGGCACACTTAAGGGTTACCTGTCGGCCCTTTAGGCTTTTTTGTGTGTACCTGATCAGCCCTCTCCTTTCACATGCTGTGATGTGTTTTATCAAAGGTCTGGCTCATGTTTCTCCTAAAGCCATTCGTCATGCCATAATGGGACTTTAACTTAGTGTTGAAGTTTTTCTTGTGCACACCTTTTAAGCTGATGCGCAGCTATTCTCTGCGACTGTTGATGCTTAAGACCGGTTTCATGATTGTCATCATCTCTGCATACTACATGAGTGAACTGCAGGTTCTCCTGGTGCAACCACCCTACACCACTTTCTTCCCAGACAAATTAGTGCTGATAACCCAGGCAGCCTTCTTCCTGAAAGTCAGGACACTTTACATGACGGCCAGTCTGTCACTGTGCAGATGTTTCTTGCTCCACCTCACCATTCAAAAGAGTAGGGGCTCCATCAACTTGACACTCAGAGGATTTTGAGTTTCTACATTAACTACCCAAAGGACAATTGTGGATGATTAGCTCTCTGTAGGAATCTCTGGACCAAAGAAAGGGAAGGTGGTGCAAAAAAGGACCCTTCCAAGATGGACAGTCCTCTAAATCAAAATCTACTGTGGACTTGTCCTGAAGCAGCCCCATTCAGGACTGTGGGCTCATTTCACCAGGGTAAAAGTTTCTACAACTGCTTTGCCAGTGGGGGTGTTATGGACATTTGCCAGGCTGCGATGTGTACATCTGTGCACACATTCATGAAACACTACTGCCTTGATAGCCAGCGCAGGTAGAAGCAACAGTTAGCCTGTTTGGTCCTACAAGACTTCCCAATCTGAGAACACTCCTCCTACCATGCACCTTTGAGAGGTGCTGCTGTGGCATCTGTTCTAAAGGTGAAGAATCTGCAGTTAGAAGTATCCATTATAAGAACAATTTTCTTGCAGTAGGAAAGTGGATTATTATTTTGTAGTGGAAAGTGTCCACCTCAAAGGATAAGGCCACCACCTTCTAGATGTCACACATTTTAAATAAAATAGACTTGTGCTCAGTCCCTGGTAAAGTGACACAAAGCAGTCAAGCTTAAATCAATGGCAGTGTGTAAAATATTTAAGCAGCAAATACACATTAGAAAAATTGCACACTCCGTTTTAAAATATAGAGAAAACCTTATGAGTAAAATAAGAATAAAACAATAAAAATCCAATAAGGGGAACCAGAGAGATGAATTTTTGAAGATGTAAGTGAAAATATTGCCAAAAAGCACAAAGTGGCAATGATAGCCCATAAAGTAGTAGACAGGGACCTAGGCATGATTGGAGGCCAACTACAATGGAGCCCAGGTCAGATACACCAAGTGGATTGGTCTCGGTGAAAGTCTAGAAGTCAGAAACCGACTTTGTTACTTTTTGAGAAAATAAAATATCCGTGAGCAGTCCACCTCTGAAATTGTAGCTGCCGCTGTGGAACTGAAGACTAGATGCTTGAACCCGGTTGGTCCCTCTGGAACTTTGGAGATTTCTTGCTTGAAATGCTTCTAATTGCCATCTCAGAATGGGACACACTGATTTTTTTACAGATGTGCTGGGAGTCTTGACGGTGACGATGCTGAAATTCAATTCAGTGCCGTGGAACTGCGTCTTGGATACTTTTTTCCGCCAGTCCACCTGAAGCTCTGGTGCTCTATAGGAAAAGATCTTCAAGGTTTCCACATGTTCTCCTTTTTAGGTCGAGCCTCGAGTAGCGCGCAAGCGCTGCTAGGCGAAGACTTTAAGTAAGGGGGTTTCAGAAGCAGTCCAAACGCTCGTGCGTCGTGGCTGGCCTTTTCGGATGGTTACG